>CM035109.1:9790692-10513192 GCA_020205505.1 Panax japonicus | reverse complement strand
TGTCTCTTCTCTTCCCTGCACAAATGTCAAAAAATATAAGCCTTTCAATATACTTGCTCGCACTATGGTTTGTTTAAACAATTATTAGGAGTGACATCTCCCAAACTTGAGAAAACCGATATTATGGCCCAACTCATTCGCAAATACACCATAATTAGGGGGTAATGCACGATTTCATTCTTTTCGATAGAACAATAGCTAGTCAAGTTCAAAGAAATTCTGTATCACATGAAAGTTGAAATGCATTGGGAAAAAAGTCGGGTACCTTTCTTTTGAGATTTTCTCTCTATAAAAGCTTTTACTGTGCTTCCTTTTTTTATCTGTCCTCCCATGTTCAGGAACACCATTCTTCAAACGCGCCTTTTCTTTATCAGTGCTTTCATCTTTTTTGTGCTGCTGCTTCAATTTTTTTACGATTTTCTTTATGCTGATGCTTTCAGTTGGCTCTTCCTCCAAGTCTTCCAATGGTTCTTCTGATGGTTCTTCAATTGGTTCTTCCGATGGTTCAGAGGGAGCTACCTTGGAATTGCTCATTTTCTTCAACTGAAAGATAGGAAAAAAGTAAATTTACTCAGATTACTTGTTCATGATTAGAAGGCCCAACTGAACACACGCCTCTTTTCTGCATGGCAAGCCTCCAAACAGTTTGAGACCCCCCCCCCCCCCCCGGGTTGACGTTCCACTGAAGCATCAGGAACTTCAAGCAAAACTCTATTATCCCCAAGCAACCTCTTGCTTATATGTTTTTTGGTGCGAGAAATTAGGGATTATTTTTTATGCTGAAGAGAAGCATGACCATATTCCACAATCCACATAGAAAATTTTACATGCAAAATTTCACCTGGCAATTGCATATCTTTTCAATACACAAACAATATTTATTTAATTCAGACTCCAACACACGAATAATATTATATTATTTAACTCAGACTATTATGTCTTAACAGAATTCAACTGCATTACGAGTACTGATCAAGTGAGGAACCTCGCCATGAAAATGAAATATACCTTCGCAACAAAGAATCCATCCATGTTGTGAACATGGGGATAGAAACGCCTCGTCTTTTCTAAAGATGTATGAAATCGCTGCTCCCTGTATCGAATAAACCTGGTATTGAGTAGTATTAGTACTTGTAAAAATACAATGTTGGTCAGTAACTTCAAACATTTAAATTTAACAATACCCTGGACGCCCAAAGTCAAGTCCACATGGCACAAGTTTTACATCTCTCTTCTTGAGCGCATAATCTATTACAGCTTCATTCTGCAAAATGAAACTTTAAGTAGAAAAGATACAAGGGAATTACTGAAAATCTAAAAGATGGACACAAAACAAACCTCAGGAATCATTATAGAGCATGTAGAGTAAACTACGTAACCCCCCGACTTTGAATTTGCATCACACATGTCGATTGCTGCAAGGATCAGCTCCTACAGAGGAAAAGAGAATCTCTTCGATTAAGCTATAAGTAATTAAACCATCTCCAATTAGAACTTTAATCAACAGAAGTCAGCCCTCACTCAAAGCTAACAAATTCTACCAATCAAACAGGTCCTTCAGAAAATTAAATCAATAGTGTCTCCGAGAAATAAGTCATGAAAATAAAAAACAAAAAAAAATCTCTCTAGTATGTTCCTAACTAATATTCAACAAACAAACTTTATCAAGCCATTCTCCATGAACAACAAAGATTCCCAGAGGTCAGAAAGAGTTATACAATGGGTCTTATGTTTGAAGGCAATTTAAAGGGGTTATAACCTCCCTGCCCCTCTTAAAAAATCATATATGGCAACTTATTATACTATACACGGAAGAGTAGCATATGATCCAGAAAGAACAAAAGGACAACGGTGAGAATCCTATGCCTTTTTAAATCATGAGGGAGAAACCCATGTTTGGACACTATTTTTAAGAGAAACCTATTGCATAACAAATTCTTCTGACTTCTTTTAGTCTTTGTAGACTATGCAGAAAACTCTCTTCAAAAAATCTCAAGAGCTCCAACATCTAAAAGTACATGTATGCGAAGTTTCTGATTTCTGCAACTGTCCTTGTCTCGAAACCTGCTTCAATTTGACTTCTCTCTAACTTAAATGCAGCCTGTACTCATCTAAGTGAACTTAAAAGGTTAAACTCCTTGAATGAACAATATCAGAATCTCAAACACTAGTAGCAAATCAAAGATTCAAGCTGTTTATTTTTGTAAAAATATAAACACCACCATCCAATATGCCTTATAGATTCTTTGAATATCACTTCATCATAAGATAGTACGTACTTTCTGCAGATGAGCGCAAGTCTGTATATCTTTAAGACTTTTAGAGGTTTTGACAGATTCATCTTTCGATATAACCTGTAAATTATATTAAACTTGTCAGATTGAAAAAAGAAAAAACAACAAACTGAAGCCAAAGAAGAGCATATATCAAACCAGATCACTTACCCCAGTTCCACTGCAAGGGGCATCCAACAAAACCCTATCAGCCGTGTTTTGGCCCAAAAATTTCGGCAGCTTAAATTGAATTGGGAAAAGGAAATTAAAATTATATATATAAAAAAGAAATGGGACATGTTGAATAGAATTGACAACAATCATATATGTAAATTATGTAATGCAGTATAATACGTATGTGCATGGATGTAAAAGTAATCAATATGCATTTTTAAAACAGTGGATGCAATAATAAAAAGAAAAATCTCAAATCATACAACTGTCATTGTAGAAGAAATTATGTAAATGTAGATGATATTCTGGAGTTAGTACCATCGAATGAAACATGGATATCTTTTAGCATCATATTTACCAAAATAATTACAAAAACGAGCATTTGATAATTATATATATATGGGAAAAATGTATGTACACAGTTGTGTATTACACAGTCGGCTATGGCGACAGATTTTTGGGCTATAGCGACAGTTTCACCCATCGTTATAACTATTCTGGGCTATAGTGACCGATGAACCGTCGCGATAGCCCAAAAAACCCGTCATCATATCTCTACTGTATAATATACATATAGCCCTATATATATATATATAAAGTAATTATATTCATCAACCAAAGACGTCTTCTTTACCCAAAAGCATTTGGTCAGCAACATTAACAGCAGAAAAAAATTATGAGCTAAAATATGGTCGATTTAAGCTAAAATAACAAAATCAATGAACTTCATAATGATTACAATATCAAGGACACCATAAAAAAATTATAACCTCTCTCCCATCATAGTTACAAACTATGGTGTTTGTCACTCCCATGCGAGTTAAATTTGCCGTGAGTGACTTGAGTCTCTGCTCCTTCATCTCATTCGCAAAAATTACACCTGAAAACACTTGCATTAGTATACTACAGAGGAATAAACACAAAGCTTGTTAAATAAAAAACGAAAAATATAATTTTTTTAAACAAAAAAGGAAAAGCAACAAAAATCTACAAGATTTTGAAAATATTGATAATACAACCAGTGTGACAGACACACTAACGTGCCAATTTGAATAGATGAATACTGAGATACCAAGAATTGAAAATGTAGAAGTTAAAACACGACTTTAATAGAACAATCCACGAAAATACTTTCAAAATATTGCTCAATTAGAACCAAGGACTTAATAGTGGTTGCAAACGACGGTGAGCAGACACCCCAACATATTTGCTAAGGCAAAATCTCAGCAGATAGGCCTCAAAATAAATTGAATTAACAATTGGTAATATCAATGTTCTAAAAATTGCCATAAGGAGCTAGTGGCTTATGAGGCGACATCTAGGCGGTATTTTGAATATATATATATATATATATATATATATATATATATACACACACACACACACACACACACACAGTTTCTAATATTCAAACAAACAATAAGTTATCAATTAAGTTAATGATCAGTCGTGTATTACGTGAATTAATACACTTGGAACATCAATGACTCAAAGGATGTTCGAAATTGTCGTTGAATTGCTTTTATTTGTAATGAAATATGCAATTGCTTTCAAGCTCCAATGAAAATACAAACTGTATAAGGCATACATTGAATGTAAAGATTCTAAACTTTTTACATATGTACATGAAAAATTATGTTATTTAGATGGTGGAACTATATTGTTTCTACAGTTGCTCATGAAAATTACTCTTAATTCTTTTAAATATAATAGGAAAAAAATCTTGCCCGCCAAGGCTGTTTGAGGGATGATTCCACCTAAGTGGGCACTATGCAATTTTTAGAACACTGGGTAATATAAAATCAACTCTGCAGTAATATACTTTCCTTGTACATTACCACAGACAATTGCTATTTTATGTTACAGTAAGAAGGTTTCTATAATTCAAACACAAAAAAAATCGTGAATTGACACATCCAAACATAAAGATAATAAACACCTCTTTACATCTAGAAAAATAACTACTTTCCAGGACGAATCTAATCGTGAAGAATGATAAGGATTGGCTGAACAAGACAAGGAACATAACCATGTCATGCATAAACAAGAGAATGAAACACAGTAAATGAGGCTTTCCCATAGAAACACAAAAACAATTACAACAACACACTCAGCAGCCAGAAGCTAGCAATACTACTTACCACTATTCTTCATAAGTGCAGCGACATAAGTTGTTTTACCACCAGGAGCAGCTCTGCAACAAGTATAATGTGCTGTTAAAATTGAAAAAAATGTACAAGAAATGCAGAGACAACTACCAAATAATAGACCTATGTATTTTGTTTCACAAAACTCCAAGAAACATAGAACGAATCGAAGAGACAGGCAAAGCCTCCTATAAAAAAAAATACAGGATATGTAATGCAAAGACTTGACTTAAGCTATGGACATTTCTATACGCTCAAAAGGTCTTCTATTCAGTTTATTGGCTCCAGACATTACATAATAGAGCTATATCACAAAGATTGTTGCCTTTTTGACACCTCTCATTTAAGGAACAACTCCACAACAAATCTCTCACTGACCTTGGTATTATTCAGCCAAAAACAAAAACATGTAATAAAACAAATTCCACTACTCACTTGCATCTGGACAATGCAATGCACACTCTACTCTCCCCATCTCCTTAGTCCTTCCACATAAAAAAGTAATTCACATTTGATTGTTTCTACTCCTTGAGGAGTCACCTGTAAAACCCACTTCCTTTGTTGACTGGCCTGGCCTGGTCCCAGGCAAAGAAGATCATTTCTTCAGGCACCAGACTTGTCCAAATAGATATCCAAGGAAACTAAGACCTCAGATGTATTACTAAAATAGGAAGGAAAAAAATCACAGAGAAAGCATTGTTCACCTCATCAATGTCATCATCTATCCCACTGCACCTTTCTATAGAGCTCTCTCATCATCCCAAACCACAACTAGTCTCCCAATTTGATTTACTTTATATAGGCATTCAAAATTCTATGGAAGGACTTGGTATTAAAATCCAATTCCTTTAACCAAAGAGCCTTGGATTTTTGTTTCCAACACAACTACCATAAAAAAAGTCTACAAGCTTCTCCTTTAAAACCTAAAATCTTATATACCATCCCCTTCACCAAGCCGTCCTAATCATTTTTTTCTTTTTGATAAGTCAAGCCCTCATCTTCACATCAAGAAGTCGAAAATATGCTCCATTGATCAAGCTTCTAGCATTCACTATGATCTTTCTTCCATGTGCTTAAGTCAGCAATAAAAACTTCAAAGATGCATTAATGTCTTGCAAATGTATTTTGTCATATATGATTAACTTATTACTGTAGGTGTGCCAGACCACCCAGACCAACAACTGTACAGGGGTGTTCAATTGACATTATATAACAAAGAGGCTTCTAATCTGTTCTGTACTTAGACCCGATATTAAATAAAAGTGCAATAACTGCTTGATTCCCCACAATGCTGTAACCATTTTTTTCGCTTCAAAAGGCTAAATTATCAAATAAGCCTGTGCATACAAGATGTAATCATGCACTTGATGAGAGGAAGAAGAATTAAAAGCAAAGGAGAAAAATACAAATGCCAAGGAAAGCTGCTCAATCGGCATAGAGAAGAAACAAGAACTACTATTGATATGCAAAAATAATTTGAGCATATAGTACAATTACTTACGCCATATCAACAATTCGTTCCTTCTCCTGAGGAGCAAGGGCCATCACAGGCAAAAATGAGCTTGCACTTTGCAGCTGTTAACATAAATGTTAAAAATCACATGACTGGACAAATTAAAAAATACTAATAGTTTTTTCAAATAAGTATATAATAAGGCAATGATTTCTAACTAAAATATCAAGTTACCATATAATAACCAGCCATGTATTCAGGAGTGGCACCAATGGGCACTTGTGAGTCGTAAACAACTAAGCCAACCTGCATGTTTATGTAGAAAATAATTTGAAATTCTTGATAATTAAAACATACTGATGTTAAAGCTGTAATAAGGATATTAATAACTTACTTTTGACCACTTGCTTAAGGGATCTAAGTTGACACCCCTGTTCAACAAAATACCAGCCAAATCCCTTCTCCGTGCCTGAATTATCACATAGAGAGAGAAGTAAATGATTAGCAAAATGCAGTAATTAATTAGTCGAAACATCCAAATCCTAAGATGCCACCTTTAAAGTGTTTGTACGAAGACAAATAGGTCGCTGCTTCTCAAAGGCTTCAATAAGTTCCATGAGTTCAACAACTGGAAACATCTGTAAGAAATGCAAACTGAGAGTCAAAGCACCGTGAAGGAAAAGAAGCATACCATTACAACTAATAACATGGAGATGATTTCAACAATATTAGATACTACCTCCACCAAGACCTCAATCAGGTAATCATTGTAACCATAGTATGAAGCCAAGTCCATCTTAAGTTGTTGGATGTAATCCTTACGTGTTGCCCCCTCTTGGCGCAAAGACTTAAAATTTGAAAGCACTCGAACAACTGAAAAATTGAATAGCAATATACATGAACAACTATGAAATGAAAGATTGGCTTAACATTGATTGGGAACATAAACAGACATATGACTCACTCTCTTTTATCCTGCGCTGGAGCTTTGGAAGATCGGGGGGTCCTTGTGCCTCTTCCTCAAGTTCCTAAGTTATTACAGACAAATCTAGCTTAAGCATGATAACAAGAACCTAAACATCAAATAATAGAAACATAAACCAAATGAAATACAAGGCTAGAAGTGTTGATAAAGATAAACCTCTGTCGTTAGCAATCTGAATTCATCAGCTTCTTCTTTGATGTTTAGCTGCAATTCCGCTGCTGCCTCTTCTTCTACTCTCGCCTGTTCTTCATCAATAGCTTTAGACTTCTTCTCGATATCAGATTCATCTGACTCAGAATCTATATCTGAACCTTTGCCTGCAAACAAAAAATAATAATTCTTAATCAAAACAAGATATTTGGAAATTGCAGGGAACTAACTAATGCACCCTGAGGAACTGTACCTTCTTCATCCTCACTTCCGTCAAGAAAATCATCTGTGAATGGATCATCCCCATCAGAAGACATATCCGAACCAGAATCTACTCCTTCCTCAGCAACTGCTCTATGTTCTTCACTACTTCTATCAGAATCACTGCTAATATCATCTTTTTGGGGGTATTCAGCAGATAAAGGCTCTTTCTTTTGCTTCTTTCTGGCAGGAGGTTTTTGTGACTTGGTACCCTTTTTCTTACTAAGTGAAGTAGCGGCCATAGAAGCTACTACAAAAGAAGCAAAGAAACAACAAATTACGGGTATACTTCAAAAACAAACTTCAGAAAAAACTACACCCATAAACGATTTTTGTTGGTACACCTGCATAACTAGTGTTCTTTCTATTAAACCCAAAAATAAAATTACTCCAAAGTCTGCGATACAAACACATAGACACTAACATAAATACTAGTCAAATATTATACATACATCTCTTTGCCGCAATATATCCAACATGTGGAAGGGCATTGCCTAGAAAAACATAAAAGCACACCCCCAAACTAATGAAGGGAAAATGAATTAATACTCACCAGCAGTTTAGTTTTCCTTAACGAGACGAAGGAGAAGAGGCTGCAGCTGCGAGGTCTCCAAATTGCAGGTCAGGAAAGTAGAGGGTTTTATAGTTTTATATAATTCTCTAATTTTTATGTTTAGTACAAGTACAGAGTACTCAGTATTTTGGGCTATATTTGTTGTTTTTAAAGCCTCGTCCAAATACCTGTTGTTATGACCAATAATGGGCTCCTATTTTTAATCTTCAGACTTGTAGTTGGGCCTTATTTTATTTTCCTAAGCTTAAATTTAGTTTATGTATGAAAAATTATTTTTTTCCCAACAGATTTCAATTATCTAAAATATTTTATACTAGCAAAAGTCTCGTGCCTTCGGCACTATAGACTGTAGGATTTATCTCAAACTTTGGACGGCCCAAATAATTTATTAGGATGAGCGAGAAATTCAAAATCATTTATATTTTGTTATATAGATGTTAATTATTGCACAGCTTCCTATGTTTCACAAGTCAAGTAGTAATAATAGTTAGTTTGTTTCCTCTGGGTGCAATAAATAACTTAAATTTAAAAAGATTTTGTGAAACTGATGGACAAAAATTTGTTGAGTTTTCATTTTTCTTTTGAAAAAATAATTAAAAATTAAATATACTCCCTCCTATTCATATTAAGTGTCGTTTTGGAGAGTTTCATCTTATTCAATATAAGTGTCGTTTTGGAATCCCTATGCAATATTGCACTATTTTTTCCTAATTTAACCCTCTATTTAATATGCTTAGTAAATGCAATTCCATGGACCATTGTGGAGAGAAATAATTAATTAGGGATACAAAAGACATTTTGTGTTATTTCTTAATAAGTGTGCTTAACTCTAAAAAGACATTTAATATAAATAGAAGGGAGTAGTAAATATATTATGAAGATTGAAGAATATTGTTATTTTCTCATTTTTTATAACTATTGTTATTTAGTCTCATTGCTTATTATTAGTATATAATACTCTGTACATCTCATTTCATAAGATAAAAATTGGCATGAATTTTATATTGTTTTGATATAAATTAGGGCAAAAAATGCCCCTGATGTTTATCCCGAATTTCCACTTCCATCATGAACTTTTTTTTTCAAAAGTGCCCTTAATGTTACAAATTTTAGATCAACTTTGCCCCCCCCATTAACAGACATGCCACCTACACGTTGACATATTTTGTTAACGAAGTTGACACCTAGACTCAAGCCAACAACCAAATGGCTTTTTAAAAGGGCAAAAACGTAATAACATATTTTATAATTTAAATCAAAAACAAAATCTACAACTTCATCCTCCATAGATCTGAACAAATATCGATCATAAAAAAAAATCAACTAAAATCCGTTCACTAGTAACAACCACCGCCATCACTGGTATCAAAAACAAAATCTTCAATTTTACACACCTAAACATTATCCGTTAAATTTATAAATTTAACAAACGAACGACGAGAGTGTTGGTGGCGAAAGCATCGTTGAGACCTAACCTTAATATCCACTTTGTTTCTTTTATTGCTCTTTATTAAATGAGCCCCATAATCCCACACTTTCTCATAATGTTTCTTTAATAATTCCCCAACATTTCTCAAAGCCATTTCCCTTATCATGTGACACTTTGTCAAAGACACATTTACCTTAAATACTTTAAACTTTATAAAACATACAACATCAGAGGCAGATAATGAGAGACAAAAAAAGATTTAAACTTTAAACTAATATGCATGTCAGATAAAACAATAACCAAATATGCCTATAATGGGAGACAAGACCTAGAATATATTGAACACAATAGATATAATGGGAGACAACACAGGGCCACGACAAACATCTTTATATATAACTAATACGCATGTAAGAGATGTCTAGGGCCACCATCATTAAACAAACCAAGGGCGCCACCATCACCAGACGCATACAAAACTAGGGCCACCATAAAAAACATCTAAATTTTTTACAAGAAAACAACAACATAAGACCATCGGGACCACAATTTGAGTAAAAAACATGAAATGGATGTGACGCCCCCAAAATAGGTCCACACAACTCATTCTAAGTCACCAAATACATGGTACAGAAAACAACTACAATTTATTATTACAATTGTCGTGTAAAATACGACAACATGATATGAGTTTAAATACAAATATTGTCTTCTAGACAATATCCAAACTCAAATAAGTCCTCATTACAATTATTGATACACTATTTTACAAAATAGAGATGAATGCTAAAACAACAGACTTGAAACATCACTCCACACCCCGACTAGTTTCTGTTATATTCTTGTCTCCTAAGAAGTAAAATGGAACAAAAAGGAAAAGGGTGAGCTCAACTAGCCTAGTAAAGAATATTATAACAAAGAAAATGAAAAAAAAATTATCGTTAGCCTTCAACAGATCAGATAAAATATAATGGACAGCAAGTTTTAAATCAATATTCGCAGCGAAAATAACAATTCATTAGAAGAGTTAAGTAGAGAATGAAATCTACTATCTTCTATGATTTAAAAGTTCATCGTTAATATTTTATCCTTGTAACATCAATCAATATACATCTTGAGCCAAATATTCATCTTTGTTTTACGTGCCAAAGATATTCATTTGTATCACCAGTAGGTCATGTTCATCTCAACACATGTTCATCTTTACACCACGGCCCAAAGATATTCATCATGTAATCATTTATCTTTGCACTACAGGCCAAAGATATTCAATTATATCATCATTTAGGATTGAGGATGATGAAAAATATTTTAAAGAAACAAATCCAGTGAGATAAAAGGACAAAGATAAGTGATTCATATTTCAGTTTATCCAAGTTCAAAAATATTCCATAATAATCAATTGTAGAGAAAAATTTAAGAATAAAGATCAAAGCATGGATACAATCAAAGATAGTAACCATAATAGACCACTTGGACAAAGAAAATAAAATTTAATTTTTCTGTTAATAATGTCGTATACGTGAATAGTAACCCTGACACAAAAAGTAGAAACTTCACAAGAAAAATTATACTTCGTGAATAATGTCATATACGTGAATAGTGTCGTTTACGTGAATAGTAACCTCGACATGAAAAGATATAAATTTCATAATAAAATTTATACCAATATTTTGATATAATGATATTGAAAGAAATAACATCATTTACGAATAAAATAACATCTCTTACCTCAAAAGAATAGTACTTCATACTGAAATATCGAATATTATGCTGAAGAAAACTTGCACTGATTATCAACTCTCAACATATCTAAATACTCACAAAATACGCTCGATATTATAGAGAGAGAAAATTTCAGATTCTAGTGTGATTTTCAATTCTAACATAAACACCATATTTATAGAAAAATACTTAGAACGCCAAAGCAGACTAACCTACTACCGGTGACTTTTACCCATTTCTATTCACGCACACCACATTTGAAATTCAATAATTTTTCCACAACAACAAAAGTGGGACCCACCCACGTTTTTAATAAAAACATTTATTTACAAAACTTTAATACTTTATAATAAAGAGTCCTTTTATCAGAAAAATATGAACCTTATGTCCATTTCATATAAAATTTAATTCTCTACAACTTTGTAGTAGAAAGTTTTTCTAAATTCCAAACAGAAAATGACCGAAATCCACATATGGATGATTTTAACACCTCAATTCCGACAAAATACTTATAAAACACCTCAACATTAATTCTTTCATTTATATCTACTGTGACGCCCCCAAAATTAGGTATACATCACCCATCTTGGGTCGTCAGATACATGGTACATAATTCAAATACAACTTACTAATACAACTGTCGTGTACAATACGACAAAACATAACTGTGAGTTTGAATACAATTATTGTCTACTAGAGATTATACAAACTCAAATAAAGTCCTCATTACAATTATTAATACACTATTTCACAGAATAGTGAGGACTACTAATGCTATCCTTTGGACCGTCACTCCGTTCCCCGACTAATCTCTGCTATGTTCTCATTTCCTGAAGAGAACAGTGAAAGAAAGGGTGAGCTCAACTAGCCCAGTAAGAAATATTATGACTAAGATAATGCAGAATAAATTATCGTTAGCCTTCAACAGTATTAAACTGATAAAATACAATAGACATCAAGTTTAACTGCAGCGGAAAAAACAATCCATTAAAAGAGTCAAGTAGAGAATAGAATCTACTATCTTTTATGATTTAAAAAGTTTTTCATCACTTTTATCGCTGAGACTCAGCTCAATAAATAATCCACATAATTAAATCATCCCTGCACTATAGGCCAAGGATATTCTTTAGTATCACGACCACGAATTATCCATGCACTACGGGCCAAAGATAATCGTGTTTTCATCAACGGTCCTGATCATGCCATAAAACAATTCATCTTTGCTCCCTTGGCCGAAGAGAATCCGTAGTCATAATCATATCAAAAACTGCCCATCAATGCACTACGGGCCAATGAGGACTTTTACCACATCATTTGTAACATTACGGTCATGATTATACCGAATAATCCCTGGTCATAATCATACCAAGTCCATCTATGCACTACAAGCCACAGATGACTTTCAACATAACATAAACATGAGGATGATGACAATGATATAAGAATTCAATAAAACAAGTTCAAGAATTAATTTGTCCAAGAACTACTAACGTCCAAATTGTCAACATGATACTGCTTTGTAGAGTAAAATTCAAGAATGATCAGAAGAATATTTTCATGAAAAGATACTGGATAAAGCGCAAATATCAAGGATATTCTACTAATTTCATGGAGTATAGAAGTCAAAACTTTAACTAACTGAGTATAATAAAGAATGGAATAACAAAAGAAATCACCATGCATGCGGTACTTCGCATCGACAGGTTATTCTAACATAATAATAATAACGGAACCAGGTCAGGTAAAATCTTCACCGACAGGATGTTCCAACATAATAATAAAGATGGAACCCGGTCTTGTGTAAACACACAGACAGGATGTTCCAACGGAATAGTAATAAAGACGGAACCAGGTCCGGTGTAAAACACACAGACAGGATGTTCCAACGGAATAATAATAAAGACGGAACCAGGTCCGGTGTAAAACACATAGACAGGATGTTCCAACAGAATAATAAAAGAATGTCACCAAGTATAGGGTAGACCGCGTATACAGGTTATTCCAACAGAATAATAAGAAATAGAATAACAACAGTTTTCTTCATGAATAAGAAAGAATAACACCCCTTACCGTAACAGAAACTGGATATAGGAAAAGAAAAGTTAAGTAGCAAAAAGCTTTTCTTCTATCTCTCTATAGTTTCTCTCTCTAGAGTTCAGTGAATTCGTAAGAAAATAATGAAGGAATGAGCTTCTATTTATAGGAAAATGGAATGCATAGTAACTAATCCATGAACGGTCCAGATTGATTTACTTTAATCTGACGGTCCATATTTAAAGAAAAATCTTTTAAATAAAATATAATATATTCTATTTATATAAAAAGATTTTTACTATGTAAATACTATGCAAAATACTATGCATAATAAAATATAATATATTCTATTTATAGAATAACTTTAATAAAGTATTATGTTTTATATAAAAAGTTGTTTCTGTTTTATTACGTTAATAATACGAATAAAACAAAACGTCATCATCGCTATAATAATTCATATTATTAATCGACAATAATTGAATCAAACTGAGCGACTTCTCACATAAATATCAATAATCAATACCGTGTGCTACTATGTAACAACGCGTATTACTGTACTTTTACTACCCAGTAGTTCAATAGTATCAACGGTAAAACTTCCGCTGTTATTTTTAATAAAATATTTTTGTCGTTTTCTCAATCCGACAATAATTCTGTTGTGGGGTCCACCAATAATTATACCATCGTACGAATATTTTTCGACACAAAGAATATTCCCTGACCAATCGAATATAATATAACAACTTGCATACTTTGCAAAATTTATAAATACTACTCACAACTATAATATTATCTCAAATTCACACCATAATATTAAAAAAATTATTTCGATAAAATTAATTCTTTATTCATAAAATCTGGGGTTTTACATCTACATAAAATAAATATTCTTTATCGTATAAATCAATAATTAATTATTCATAAATAATATTACAGAATCACAATAATGACAACAAGGTCGTTCCTAAGAAAGATGGGACTTTCCGATAAGGATTTTTCCTTACTGGCGTGCAATTAGCTGACCAAACCCCTTTTCTAGACAGAACTTCCTTAGACTTTGCCAATAATAATATCTAATAATATTATTCAAATAATATGAATTATTGATCTGATAATGGGAAATACTGTGCAGTGACAATTATTGAAACAACAATAATATAAAATATCAACGTAACAATTATTGAATCAATAAAATAAAATATTGAACAGTAATTACTGTAATAATATTGAGTAGTGCCTTCTTACGTAAGAATCAATAATCCAAAAATACTGTGCAATACCGTGTGTTACTGTGCAACCATGCGTATTACTGTACTTTAACCACAAGGTATTCCAACAGTGTTAACGGTAACAACTACGCTGTTATTTATAAAAACTTAAAATTTTCATTTTCTTCATCCGACAATTTTCTATTATGGGGCCCACAAATGGCTGCGCCATTGTACGAATATTCACTGACAACAAGAATATTCCACGACCAAACAATATTCCCCGACAACAATGAATATTTTATAACCACTTGCTTAGGTAAAATATTTGTGCATTTTATCCATAACTAACCACATTATTCAAATCCACCCCTTACTATTTCAAAATAATGAATAGAGGAAATTAAATTTTATTAATAAAAAGTTGGGGTCTTACAACATCTCCTCCTTATGAAATTTCGTTCTCGAAATTGACGTACGTACCTAGTATTTTGAAAAGGTGAAGATATCTCGCTTTCATTTCTGATTCTAACTCCCAAGTCATTTCATCAATAGCATGGTTCCTCCACAAACTTTGACTTGTTGTAAGACCCCAACTTTTTATAAATAAAATTGAATTTCCTCTATTTATTATTGTGAATAATAAAGTGTTAATTTGATATAATACTTTGGTTATGGGTGAAATGTGCAAATTTTGTAAAATAAGCAAGTGGTTATAAAATATTCATTTTGTCGGAGAATATTCGTTTGGTCGTGAAATATTCTTACTGTCGGGGAATATTCGTATGACGGCACATCAATTTATGGGCCCCATAACGGAAAATGGTCGGATGAAGATAACAACAAGTTGAGTTTTTATAAATAACGTCGTAGCTGTTATCGTTAACACTGTTGAAATACTCAGTGGTTAAAATACAGTAATACGCGTGGTTGCACAGTAGCACATGGTATTGCATAATATTTTTGAATTATTGATTCTTACGTAAGAAGGCACTACTCAATAATTGTTACAGTAAATACGGTTCAGTATTTTATTTTATTGATTCAATAACTATTGCGTTGATATTTTATATTATTGTTGTTTCAATAATTGTCACTGCAGAGTATTTTCCGTTATCAGATCAATAATTCATATTATTTGAATAATATTATTAGATAACATTATTGGCAATGTCTAAGGAAGTTATGTCTAAGGAGAGGTTTGGTCACCTATTTGCGCGCCAGTAAGGAGAAATCCTTATCGGAAAGCCCCCTCTTTCCTGGGAATAAGCTGGTTGTCATAATTGTGATTCTGTAATATTATTTGCGAATATTTAATTATTGATTTATATGATAAGAAAATATTTATTTTATGTGGATATAAATGAAGGATAGGGAAATATTTATTTTATGTGATTATAAATGAAGGAATTAATGCTGAGGTGTTTTATCAGTATTTTGTCGGAATAGAGGTATTAAAAAACGTTCGAATATCGATATCGGGCATTTTTCGTTTGGAATTTGTAAAAACTTAAAGTTATAAAGTTGTAGAGAATTCGATTTCCTATGGAATGGACATAAAAGTCGTATTTTCTGATAAAAATGCTATTTATTATGAATTATTAAAGTTTCGAAAATATATATTTTTATTAAAATTATGGGTGTGACCCACTTTTGTTTTTTTGAAAACATGTGCTGAAAATTTTGTTCAAAGGTGGCTGGTCTTGATTGTACAACTTAGCATGCATAGAAGAAAGAAAAAGAAATAATATTATTTTATTATTTAGTCTCCTTTGACGTTCTAGCATTTTCCTATAAATAGGGTGCTTAGTTAGAATTGAAAATCACACCAGAAATAAGTTTTTTCTCTCTATATATTATCGAGCGTATTTTGTGAGTATTTAGATACTTTGAGAATAATATTCAGTGCAAGTTTCCTTCAACATTACATATGATATTCTAGTTAGAAATACTGTTCTTTTGAGGTAAGGGATGTTATTTTCTTCGTAAATGATGTTATTCTTTCAATATCATTATACAGAAATATTGGTATGAATTTTATTATGAAAATTTTACATTTTTATGTCGAGATTACTATTCACGTATACAACACTATTCACGTATACGATACTATTCACGAATACGGTACTATTTACGAGTACTATTCATGAAGAATGAGTTTTCTTGTGGAATGTCTACCTTTTTGTGTCGGGGTTACTATTCACGTATACAACACTATTCACGAAAACTACATTATTCACAGAAAAAATGAAATTTTCTTTTCTTTGTTCAAGTTGTCTATTATGGTTACTATCTTTGATTGTATCTATGTTTTGATCTTCATTCTTGAATTTTGCTCCACAATTGATTATTATAAGGTATTTTTGAACTTGGATAAACTAAAGTACGAATCCCTAATCTTTGATCTTTTTTCTCACTGGATTCATTTTCTTTATGATATTTTTCATCATCCTCAGTCCTAAATAATGATATTACTAAATATCTTTGGCCTGTAGTGCAAAGATGAATGATTAACTGATGAATATCTTTGGCCCGTAGTGCAAAGATGAACAAGTGTTGAGATGAATATGACCAACTGATGATATACATGAATATCTTTAGCCTGTAGTGCAAAGATGAATATTTGATTCAAGATGTATAATGATTGATGTTACATGGATAAAATATTGATGATGAACTTTTAAATCTTAGAAGATAGTAGAATTCATTCTCTAATTTTAAAACAACATGACAGTGTCCCAGTACGAGGTGAAGTTCGCAGAGTTATCCAAGTTTGTACCTCATTTGGTAGAGAATGAGGAACGAATGACGCGGATGTTTCTGAGAGGTCTAAAACCCGAGATTCGGCAATATCTTATCTCTCATAATTTTTTTTTATATTCAGATGTTGTAAATAGGACTCAATTATTAGAGTGATATAATGAGTATGTTCAACCGAGGGACCGCAACCAGGGTCATACCGGTTGCAGTAGTCATCGGAGCAATGACAACCAGCGGGGAGGAAAACATTCGGACAAAAGCGGTAACCACTCTGGTGGTAATCGTGGCCATGATGGTAGAAGAGGCGAGTCGGGGGAGATTTCAAAAAGAGAAGGTACAACAATGATAATGTGAAGACGTCAGCACAAACATCAGTTGTTTCTAGGGGAGGAGAACGAACACCGGTCGTTTGTTATAAATGCGGAAAAGAGGGACACATCAGCCAAAACTGCCCATAACAATCCAAGGTATGTTATAACTGTGGAAAGGAAGGTCATATAGCTAGAGATTGTCTTGTTGTGAAACCAAGTTCAATGGGGATGGTGACTCCATAGGCTGTCCCGGACAAGTCAAAGTCTGTAATTTTTGGAAGGGCATTTGTCGTGACTGCCCAAAACGCGAGGAACCCGAAAGAGGTGATCACGGATAAGCTAATCATAAACTCTTGCAAAGTTTATACCTTATTATATACTGGTTCTACCCATTCTTTTATCTCTTCTGCTTGTGTTCAACGTTTAAACTTGACTCCGGTGAAATTAGACCTTGACTTATCTGTTGAGACTCCGTTAGGAGAAACTTTCATTATATCTACTGTTTATAAATCTTGCTTGATCCAAGTTGGTACCATCACATTACCTACCGATCTTATTTCGTTGAAAATACATGCATTTGATGTAATTTTAGAGATTGATTGGTTAACCACTCATCATGCTAAAATTGATTGTTTTCGTAAGGTTGTTAGTTTTCATATTCCTAACCAACATGTTATGCGAATTCAAACAACCAAACCACTAAAGTCAATCACTGTCATATCAAGCCATAAAGTTATTCGTTTATTGAAAAACGGATGTCAAGCTTTCTTAGCCCATGTCACGGACTTGAACAAAAACACGTCAGATTTGAATAATATTTCTATTGTTAATGAATTTCCTGACGTATTTCCTGAAGAACTTCCCGGTCTACCCTCAGAACGTGAAGTTGAATTCTTTATTGACCTTGAACCTGGTACAAAGCCCATTTCTAAAACCCCATATCGAATGGCTCCTATTGAACTTCAGGAGTTAAAGGTCCAACTACAGGAGTTGTTGGACATCGGTTTCATTCGTCCTAGTACATCTCCTTGGGGTGCTCCTATTTTATTTGTAAAGAAGAAAGACGGGAGTAAACTACTTTGTATTGACTACCGGGAATTGAACCATGTCACCATCAAGAATAGGTATCCGCTACCTCGAATTGAGACCTATTTGACCAGTTGCAAGGAGCACAATTCTTTTAAAATATCGATCTTCGTTCTGGATATCATCAGGTGAAGATTAAAACTGAGGATATTCTGAAGATTGCCTTCAGAACTCGGTACGGGTATTATGAATTCTTAGTCATGTCTTTTGGATTGACTAATGCTCCTGCTTCTTTTATGGATATGATGAACAATGTATTCACGGAATATTTGGATCAGTTCAGTGCTATCTTTGTTGATGACATCCTCATCTATTCCAAAAGCCGTGAAGATCATGAGCACCATTTGAAGCTGGTAGTGCAAAGGCTTTGTGACAAAAAGATATATGCCAAGCTGAAGAAATGCGAGTTCTGGCTTGAGAAAGTAACATTCCTTGGGCACGTGGTGTCAAAACATGGAGTATCTGTTGACCTGACGAAGATTAAAGCGATACAAATTTGGGAGCAACCGAAGTCGGTTACCGAAGTACGTAGCTTTCTGGGCTTAGCTGGTTATTATCGGAGATTCGTGGAAGGATTTTCTCGAATCGCTACCCCGTTAACTCAGTTGACTTAGAAAGATACAAAATTCGTATAGAATGAGGAATGCGAGAAGAGTTTCCAAGAGCTTAAGAGGAGACTCATTTCGGCATCTGTTCTGACAATACCATCTAGTTCAAATGGATTTGTTATATACAGCGATGCTTCAGGCAAAGGGTTAGGATGTGTTATCATGCAACATGGGGAAGTCATAGCCTATACCTCGCGACAACTCAAATAATATGAGAGGAATTATCCTACTCATGATTTGGAGTTGGCAGCAGTCATTTTCGCGTTGAACATCTGGAGACACTACCTGTATGGGGAAAAAGTGAAAATCTATACAGATCATAAAAGCCTCAAATATTTCTTCACCAAAAAGGAACTCAACATGCGGCAATGACGTTGGCTCGATTTGTTGAAAGATTACGATTATACCATCCAATATCATCTTGGAAAAGCAAACGTGATAGCTGACACATGTAGAAGATCATATGCGGGTACGAGTGCAATGTTGTTAACGCAAAGGCCCGTTTTGTATGACTTGCAAAGGATGAAGATAGAGGTAAAGGCTCTAAGTTCCCACGTGACGATATCAAGCATACGAGTAGAACCGACTTTAATCGATAAAGTTAAAGTTGCTCAAGCTACGGACCTGGAGTTGATGTGTATGAAGAAGAAAATGCAAAAAGGTGTTATTCCAGAAGTAAGAATCGATGAAGAATGAATACTTAGAGTCAACTCCAAACTTTGTGTTCCTAACGATTATGAATTGAAGCATAGAATCATGATGGGGGCACACAACACACCGTTTGCAATCCATATTGTTAGTACCAAAATGTATCATGACCTTCGACATACATTTTGGTGAAACAATATGAAGAGAGAGATCGCAGAGTTTATCTCGAGGTGTTTAACTTTTCAACGTGTAAAGGTGGGGCATCAAGTTCCAAAGGGTCCATTACAACCAATTAAGATTCTGAAATGGAAGTGGGAACACATTATTATGGATTTCATTATGGGTCTTCTCAAAGTTTCTCAAGGCATAGATGCGATTTGGGATATTATTAATAGATTAAGCAAGTTTGCTCATTTCTTGCCTATACGTGAGACTTATTCCCTTGAACTTCTTGCTCGTATACGCAAGTGTCGCTCTCTGGTATGCTGAGATGAAGTGGGAGAAGTAACATTGTTGGGACTAGAATTGGTACGCATAACTACAAAAAAGATCCAAACGATTCGACAACGTATACAAACGGCACAGGATTGACAAAAGAGTTATGCGGATCTTCATCGAAAAGATGTGGAATTTAATATTGAGGATCATGTATTGTTACGTATTGCTCCATGAAAGGGAGTTCCAAGATTTGGAAAGAGAGAAAAGCTCAATCCAAGATTTGTTGGTCCATTTGAGATTCTTGACCGAATAAGAAATGTGGCCTATAGACTCGCATTACCTCCAAGCATGTCTCGTGTTCATAATGTTTTTCACGTATCTATGCTTCGTAAATATGTGAAAGACCCGAACAAAATTATTAAGTTAGAACCAGACGAGATAGCCGAAGATTTAACGTACGAGGAGGTACCTGTTAAGATCTTGGATAGGAATGAACATGTCTTACGCACCAAGGTTATACCATAAGTCAAGGTTTTGTGGAGGAACCATGCTATTGAGGAAATGACCTATGAGTTGGAATCAGAAATGAAAGCGAGGTATCCTCACCTTTTCGAAACACTAGGTACGTACGTCAATATCGAGGACAAAATTTCATAAGGAGTAGAAGTTGTAAGACCCTAACTTTTTATAAATAAAATCGAATTTCCTCTATTTATTATTATGAATAATAAGGTGTTAATTTGATATAATATTTTGGTTATGGGTGAAAAGTGCAAATTTTGTAAAATAAGCAAGTGGTTATAAAATATTCATTTTCTCGGGGAATATTCGTTTGGTCGTGGAATATTCGTACGACGGCGCAATCATTTGTGGGCCCCATAATAGAAAATGGTCAGATAAAGATAACGACAAGTTTGAGTTTTTATAAATTACGGCGTAATTGTTACCGTTAACACTGTTAGAATACCCGGTGGTTAAAATACATTAATACGCGTGGTTGCACAATAACTCACGGTATTGCACAATATTTTTGAATTATTGATTCTTACGTAAGAAGGTACTACTCAATAATTGTTACAGTAATTAATGTTCAGTATTTTATTTTATTGATTCAATAATTGTTGCGTTGATAGTTTATATTATTATTCTCTCAATAATTGTCACTGCACAATATTTCCCATTTTCATATCAATAATTCATATTATTTGAATAATATTATTAGATAGCATTATTGGTAATGTCTAAGGAAGTTCTATCTAAGGAGATGTTTGGTCACCTAATTACGCGTCAGTAAGGAGAAATTCTTATCGGAAAGCCCCCTCTTTCCTGGCAACAACCTAGTTGTCATAATTGGAATTCTATAATATTATTTGTGAATAATTAATTATTGATTTATATGATAAGGAAATATTTATTTTATATGGATATAAATGAATGATAGGGAAATATTTATTTTATGTGATTATAAATGAAGGAATTAATACTGAGGTATTTTATCAGTATTTTATCAGAATAAAGGTATTAAAAACGTCTGAATGTCAATTTTGGGCATTTTTCGTTTGGAATTTGGAAAAACTTAAAGTTACAAAGTTGTAGAGAATTCGATTTCCTATGGAATGGACATAAAATTCGTATTTTCCTGATAAAGGCTATTTATTATAAATTATTAAAGTTTCAAAAATTAAATATTTTTCTTAAAATTATGGGTGGGACCCACTTTTGTTTTTTTGAAAACATGTGCTGGAAATTTTGTTCAAAGGTGGTTGGTCTTGATTGTCCAACTTAGCATGCGTAGAAGAAAGAAAAATAAATAATATTATTTTATTATTTAGTCTCTTTTGGCGTTCTAGTATTTTCCTATAAATATGGTGCTTAGTTAGAATTGAAAATCACACCAGAAACAAGTTTTCTCTATATATATTATCGAGTGTATTTTGTTAGTATTTAGATACTTTGAGAATTGCTATTCAGTGCAGTTTACTTCAGCATTAAATTCGATATTCCAGTTAGAAATATTGTTCTTTTGAGGTAAGAGATGTTATTTTCTTCGTAAATGATGTTATTATTTCAATATCATTATACAGAAATATTGATATGAATTTTATTATAAAATTTTACTTTTTCATGTCGATATTACTATTTACGTATATGACACTATTTACGTATATGACACTATTCATGTATACGGTACTATTCACAAGTACTATTCACGAAGTATGAGTTTTCTTGTGGAATATCTACCTTTTTGTATTGGGGTTACTATTCACGTATACGACACTATTCACGAATACGACACTATTCACAGAAAAAATAAATTTTTTTTTTTTGTCCAAGTTTTCTATTATGGTTATTATCTTTGATTGTATCCATGTTTTGATCTTCATTTTTGAATTTTGCTCCACAATTAATTATTATAAGGTATTTTTGAACTTGAATAAACTAAAGTACGAATCCCTAATCTTTGATCTTTTATCTCACTGGATTCATTTTTTTATGATATTTTTCATCATCCTCAGTCCTAAATGATGATATTACTGAATATCTTTGGCATGTAGTGCAGATATGAATGTTTAACTGATGAATATCTTTGGCCCGTAGTGCAAAGATGAACATGTGTTGAGATGAACATGACCAACTGATGATACACATGAATATCTTTGGCATGTAGTGCAAAGATGAATATTTGATTCAAGATGTATATTGATTGATGTTACAGGGATAAAATATTGATAATGAACTTTTAAATCTTAGAAGATAGTATAATTCACTCTCTACTTGACTCTTCTAATGGATTGTTATTTCCGCTGCAGTTGTTGATCTAAAACTTGTTGTCTATTATATTCTATCAGATTTTTCTTTGTTGAAGACTGATGATAATTTGTTTTATATTATCTTAGTCATAATATTTTTTACTAGGTTAGTTGAGCTCACCCTTTTACTTTTTGTTCTATTTTTCTTCTCAGGAGGTGAGAATTTAGCAGGAACTAGTCGGGATATGGAGTGATGATTCTAGAAAGTTGTTTTAGCAGTCCTCACTATTTTTGTAAAATAGTGTATCAATAATTGTAATGGGGACTCCTTTTGAGTTTGAATACTGTCTATTAGATAATATTTATATTTAAACTCACATTATATGTGTTGTCGTATTTTGCATGACAATTGTATTAATGAACTTGTATTTATTTCTGTACCATGTATTTGAAAACTCAGATTGGGTGATGTATACCTATTTTGGGGGCGTTACACTTGTGGTATAACTTTTGTGCGTAGGACATGCTCCTTCCTATCCAAGATCTATACAGGTACCTCATCGTACGTTAAATCTTTGGTTATCTCGTATGGTTCTAACTCAATAATGTGGTTTTGGTCTTTCACATATTTACGAAGCATAGATATGTGAAAAACATTATGAAGACGAGACATTCTTGGAGGTAATGCGAGTCTATAGGCCACATTTACTACTCGGTCAAGAATTTTAAATGGACCAACAAATCGCGGATTGAGCTTTCCTCTCTTCCCAAATCTTGTAACTCCCTTCCATGGAGCAATACGTAACAATACATGATCCCCAACATTAAATTCCACGTCCTTTCGATGAAGATCCGCATAACTCTTTTGTCGATTATGTGCCATTTGTATACGTTGTCGGATCATTTAGATATTCTCTATAGTCATACGTACCAACTCTAGTCACAATAATGTTACTTCACTCACCTCATCCCAACATACTAGAGAGCGACACTTTTGTCCATACAATGCTTCGAATGGAGCCACACTTATACTTGCTTGGTAACTGTTGTTGTAGGAGAATTCCACCAATGGTAGGTACTTATCCCAACTTCGTTTGAAATATATGACACAGAGTCTTAATAGATCTTCAAGAGTTTGAATAGTCTTTTCTGATTGCTCGTCCGTTTGAGAATGGTATGCCGAACTGAATCTTAAATCTGTGCCCATAGCTTTCTGCAAGCTAACCCAAAATCGTGAAGTGAATCTTGGGTCACGATCCAAAACTATGGATACTGGCATGCCATGCAATCTCACAATCTCATTTACGTACATACGAGCAAGACGTTCAAGGGAATAAGTCTCCCGTATCAACAAGAAATGAGAAACTTAGTTAATCTATCAATAATAACTCAAATCGAATATATTCCTTGAAAAACCTTGGGAACACCAGTAACGAAATCTATGGTAATGTGTTCCCACTTCCATTTCGGAATCTCAAGTGGTTGCAATGGACCCTTTGGAACTTGATGCTCTGCCTTTACACGTTGACAAGTTAAACACCTCGAGATAAACTCCGTGATCTCTCTCTTCATATTGCTCCACCAAAATGTATGTCGAGATAAACTCCGTTCTTCAGTCATTTTGCGTAATGCCCGCTCCGTCTTCCACAACTCCTCCAAAAGAAATACTTTGCTTCGGAGTTCTTGGACTTCCACAGATAGCTGATCTTGTTCACCAACCTTGATCTTATTCTTTAGTTCCACCTTAGCTTCTTCAGACTCCGCCTCCTCATCACCACTTAGATACATCTCAGGATAATCGTCATGATCACTCCCAAGATTGATCATTGGTTCATCTTTCTCTACTTCTTCAACTGATTCGCTCTGTGCTGGCACCTCGGCTATTGGCATTGGTGCGACAGCCGCTGGCTTCTCCGTACTCATTTCATATTCTCTCAACATCCTACAATCAATTTTTAAACAACTTGATTAGTACTTCACCAGTACAAATTTCTCTCACTACGAATTTACTTATCTTACTATCGATACACTTCAATGATCCCTCACTTAGTACTCTAAATGAGTATTCTCTATCTCGCTATGGTCATAATCCTAGGGTTTTCCCCCACCCCACTTAAGGTTTATAACCTACAGCTCCACTACCAGCTGGTCCTGTAACTTTCATGGTGCTTCCAACCATAGCACCTTACAGGGGTACCTATCAGCTTGCCACCGACTGGCTCGGCGTCCCCTACGGAGAGTCGGGCTTCGGTGCATTCCACACAAGGAAGTCACCAGCGAGAGGCTCGGGGCTCTTCGCAAATTCATGCTTATAGCTCTGATACCAACCTGTGACACCCCCAAATCCGGGTTACCTGACCACCGAGTTTGGTGTTCACAATCCACCATATAAATAACACTTAACTACCCATAATATATATAGATAGTACTTTCATAAGTTTTTATCAGAGTTTAATAATACATCCCCCAGGTTTTCTAACCTTAACTTTACAAACATACCCTTTAGATATACAAAAAGGGTTTACAATACAACATAATAAATATGCTAATCATAACTAATTTATTACAACGCCTTTGCCTTTGTCCTTTGTAGCACCTCCTGCAACTTCATCCCTAGCTGAAAAATTTTATTTAGCAAGGGTGAGCAACTAATTTGCCCCGCAAGTTAAGACATACAATAAATGTATAAGAATTCAAAACAACAATCTATCTATTTTGATAGAATGAAATCAAAGTTCGGGGAACTTTGAAATGGCTGAACAAATCGTTATTCAATAACAAGTTTTCTCGTATTCTATACAATCACAATAATTCAATAATGAAAGAGTACAACGCTTTCAAAGTTTCTACGATATTCTAATGAATAATCAAGAATCAATTCTACGAAATATCAAAGTGGAATGTTTTCCAGATTTATACTGAGCGATCACACAAGATCTTGAACTTATTTTCTCGGGTAGATATCAAAGATTTACTTTGATAAATACTCAGGTGTATCAGATAACCATAAAGATTAAATCATACCCCTCTGCAAGTATAACAAGTGATCAACTTATTATACCCTATATTATGCATAATACTCAAAACGCGCGCAAAGGTTGAATTCACGACCAACAAAATGTTCCCTTTATATAAAAGGTTGTTCTTCTCAGTCTTAGAATCAAAAGTTTGATTTTACAACGAAATACTAGGATTTTAAATCCTATTTGCTTCTCTTCTCAAACCTAACAAGTTTTTACAAATGTTTGTCTAACCAGAATAATTGGCTAAGACATTTCTCAACATAATTTGACAATAAACAGGAATTATCTGTACTATCAATTCTAACTTCTACAGATATGAATATCCAACTACAGTAATTCTACGAATATATATTTTCTAATTCAATAATTTAATTTCAACAATAAATCCTTGGACGTTGTATAATTAGCAATAATTATCCACCAATAATAATTGAATGAAATAACTCAAGGTTGAGTTAGGGAACTTGCCTCTTCCGCTGATTACAGCTATACAAAATACTTATCTGCTTTTGAAAGACCTATAACCAATAATATCGGTCTAATAATTAGCACAATAATCCACATAACACACAACAACATAGTTCACAGTCAAACTTCTCCTAAACACATTACCACATAGCCACAACAATGTTTATAACCTATATAAACACTTAACAAGTCACACTAATTCAGTCTGGTTGGACTTCAGTCCATTCTCGGTGTTCTGGTCATCCTATCCGATAATTAACACAGTTATCTGTCAATTACACGTGGTCTCTAAGCTTCAATATTAATTTAGATAAGTCAATTATCATTAATATTATTTTTCGGAAGCTTTTAATAATTATCAAGCAATTATTATAATTTATAATAATTTTTCAAATATCAGAATCATTTTTAAATGATTTAATTATCAATTAATCGTATCATTATTAATATTTAATAATATCAAAATATTAATAACATATATTCCAAAATATTAAAGTTATCATCAATAACTTAAAATATTTTTAAATCATCAATATTCTACTTAAATGATTTTTAAAATAATTAAAATCATTTTTAAATCATCACCATTAATATATAAATATTAATGAAATTATTATCCAAATATTAAAAGTCATTAATTATAACTGAAAATATTTTTAAACCATTTTTCTTATTTTTAAATGATTTTTAAATCAATAAAATCATTTTTGATTCATTTATTTAATATAATAATTAAATAAATCAAACATCATTAATATTAATTTATTAATGAAAATTCTCCAAAATATTGAAAATTATATTTTATAATTTAAAATATTTTCTAACACTTTATTCTCAATTAAAATAATTTTTAAATAATTAAAATTATTTTTATCTTATTTATTTAATTTAATAATCAAATAAATCTAATATCATTAATATTAAATTATTAATGAAAATTCTCCAAAAATATTAAAAGTTACATTTTACAACTAAAAATATTTTTAAATACATTATTCTTATTTAAAATGATTTTTCATAATATTAAATCATTTTTTCTAACTTATTTAATACACTAATTAAATAAATTAAATACCATTAATATTTAAATAATTATAAATATTAAAGAAAAATATTCCAATTGGTCAAAAATTATTTTTCATAATTTAAAATAATTTTTAAAACTATTTTTGGTAATTTTTAGAATTTATTTTTATTTTTAAATAATTTTCAGAATATTCAGAAGATAAAATAAATAAAACCGTCGCTATAGGTCTTTAGCGACAGAAAGTGTCGCTGTTGGTGTTCTTGAGCTCAAGAACACTGACAGCCGGCAGCTTCAAGGGTCAACTTTGACCGGCTTTAATTCACAGCCAAAATTGTTTCTGGACTTGTTTGAAGTGTGATCGTGTAGCCAAAATGTAATTCTCCAATTATCAACCATCAATTGGCCCAAACAACAATCCAGATGCAAGATCTGAGCCTCGAAATTTAATGTCAGAGCTGTTCTGGATTTTCTGGGTAGCCCAGAAACCCAGACAGTTTCGTGGTACTACTTTGAAGCTCAATTTGTAACGTGTTACGGTTATGTTTTATGTTTTTTAATGGTTCACCATTATAGACCGTATGTCATAGAACACTCACAAAGCAACACATCAGTTTAACAACAACAGATATACAAGATACAATCCGGTCAAACTCTGACAAAAACTGAGTTCATGCGTTTTCTGGAAATTCCAGAAAACATACATTCATGCCGAGTAGGCTACTTTGAACGCTTTCTAAATTCTCTCTGTTGATCAAATACATGATATAAAACCATTAATCTACCGTCACGATAACATACTACACATTTATGATAACAACAATAACAAAACGTACAAAACGTGACAGATCAAGTAATTTAAAAACGTTGTCAGACATGGATTCTCACTTTCTGGGTTACCCAGAAAGTGTTGGTCAAGCTCGGTCAACTCACTTTGACCATGAATATCTTGTAACCTGGACATGGAATGGCTGATATTTCACTTCTAGATTACAGTCCTCATGTCAGACTACCGATTCAAAACATCAAACAAGAAAAATATTAAACAAAGAAGAATCTGTGGCGCCTGACATTAGCTTGTCAGACCACATTTTCTGTTCTTGGCAGTTTTGAAAATCATCACTTTTAAAGCATTTTGATGCTATGGAATCTATGTTATATCAACATAGATCATCATTAAACATCATCCAGCAAAGATTTAAACACATAAACACGAAATTTTTCCAAGCAACAAAGATCAAAAATTAAAATTTGATTATACCTTATAGCTTTCCAATTCTTGATTCTAGATCTCTGGATCTGATCTATGTGTTTAAGAGGGTAATTTGTGACTGATTTACAATGGATTTTCGGAGGTCTTGGTGAGAGAGATAGTAGGTGAGAGCTTGTGTACAAAATAACCTAAATACTAGACTTTCTCTCTCTAATTCTCTTATATAACTTCAAGATGCAATGAACTTGCTAACCTATGTGTCAAAAGGAGGCTGAAATGGCTGATATAAATGTCTCATAAGTCAATATAGTTGGTGACCAACTAAAGATATTACCAAATTTACAAGTTAGCTCACTAAAAATGTAAAAAGGGTATTATTGTCATTATTTAATTATTTTAAATGGCATTCTTGACAAATGTACAAACCCTTAGGGTTTAGGGTTTGGATTAGGGTTTGAACCCTTAAGGTATTAAAAATTCTAGTTCTCAAAATTTTCAAATTAGGGTCTACAAATTAGAAAATAAAATTTTTAAAATACAATTTAGGGTTTCTAAAATAGAAATTTAACATACTAAAATATAATTAGAGTTTTCTAATCATATTTAAGTTTAACAAACATTTTAAGCGTGCTAATAAAAATTTGGGTTGCCTAATTAGGGTTTAGGAAATTCCAGATTTTAAATTAGGGTTCCTTAACGTACAATTAGGGTTTTTAATTGTATAATTTATTTTCTAAATTTAAGATTAGGGTTTTAAATCCCTTATTAAGGTTTATTAATTACAAACCTTATCCGATCAATTATTGATCAACATAATCAACGTACAGTACAAACACATTCTTAGCAATATAATTATTTTAATTATATTTTCTACCGAATCCCTATCCGAAAATTAGGGCTAGGGTTTTCTAAAGTTGTTAAGCACAACTCTACTCTATTTTCTTAGTCAAATCACAAATTAACTAATTCTCGAGACTTGTCTCACAAATTCTCAGTACAATATTAACAGTCAATGTAAATATTAAATAAAAAAAAAAAATTATTCGTAAATTTTGGATTATTCGAAATCCCGGGTTATCACATTCACCCCTCCTTAAAAGGATTCCGTCCTCGGAATCTTCGCTTTCTTATTCTCTACAATCTTTTAAAGTTGTATCATCAATTTGTTTTTATCAACACAATATTAATTTGTGTTTTAAATTCTAACATATGACTTGAATCTATAAACGAAAATAATTCACAGCCATATTTATCCAATATCAATCGCATAATTTAAATATTAAGCGAAATCGTTACCTGCTGCCACCTCCTGAGTAGCCACTGCATCTAGCGCCGTCATGTTGAATGTACGGGCTGTTGGTCTTCCGGGCTGTGCAGGTCCTCGAATCGCCAAGGTTCCACCACCAGGTCCCTTGTTGGCACTTTCTTTTTTTGCATTCTTCTTCGGACAGTTCCGCACCAGATGATCAGTCGATCCACACGCATAGCAACCTTGAATCTTTTTCGGGATGGGACAATTTGGCGACATATGCCCCTCTTGTCTGCAATTATAGCAGACTCCCTTCTTCTTCAAACAAACACCTGCATGATTCTTCCCACAATTTGCACAAGACCCTCCTCCTTTCTTATTCCCTTCAGCTTTGCTACCCGATTGGGTATTCTCACTCCACTTTCTCTTATTCGGGTTACTACCACCATTGCTTCCACCCTCATTGGTATTCTTCTTCTTCTCCTGATGAAAACGAGATGCAGCCTCGCTTCCTCCTTCAGTAATTAATGCTTTCTCCAATAGAGCCGCAAAAGTGTTGATCTGCAGCACAGCTACTTTGTTGTAAATCCCCGGCTTCAATCCTTTCTCAAATCTTCATGCTTTTCTTGCTTCTGTGTCCACCTGATGAGGTGCAAATCGTGCCAATTCGTTGAATTTAGCCGCGTATTCAGAAATAGACATGTTCTCCTGCTTAAGTTCCAAGAACTTAACTTCCATCCGAGCTTGCATACTCGGCGAGAAGTAGTTCTCAAAGAACAATTCCTTAAATCTTGTCCACGTCACCACCGCTGTACCCGCTCTCGCTTGATTGGTTTCTCACCAATAATTGGCTTCTCCCTTCATTAAGTATGTTGCAAAAGTCGTCTTTTGCTCTTCTGTCACTCGCGCAATCACGAACGCTTTCTCTATCTCTTTCACCCAAGTTTGGGCTTCGATCGGATCCGTAGTCCCCTTGAATTCAGGCGGTCCTACCGCTTTAAAATCCTTAAAATTAGCCAATCTGTCGGCTGGTTGATTCCTTGGTCTTCCCCTGGATGGAGCCCTGTTTTCCATAGCTTGGGCCAGCATATCCACAAAATTCTGCATCGGGTCCACTTGACCTCCTTCGTTATTCACTGATTGTTCTTCTCTTTGGTTTCGATTCTGTCGTCTAGGCGGCATAATCTGATTTAAATGAAAATCTTATATTAATACTCTTTTTCTATACAAATTCTTAACACAATAAGAAGTTAACACATAATTCTCAAGTAATCGCATATTTATTCAAATAGCACATAGTACATTTAGTACTTCACATATAACTATCCCTTTAAAATAATACTAGGATTAACACACTCAACTTTACAAAAGTTGCAATTCCCCAACTTTACACAAAAAGTTGGCATTCTCCAATTTCACATTACTATTTTCAGTTCATCAAACTTACCACACTTAGGAGTTCAGTAACTTGCCACAACTATATGAGTGTATGAACTTATCCTAGTCAGACCTTTGGCGTCCATTCGCTGAGGGGTTCAGGACATTTCATATAATTGAGTCATGAACATACCATAAGTATGAGTTCTAAGAACACACAAATTCATTTTAATCTTATATTCATATAAAAAATAAAGATTTTATTCATACAAACATATATTTACATATGTTCAAACATCGTTCTTAATATTACATATCTTAATATCAGAAACTTCTACCAAAAGATATGATTACATATATCTAAGTTGTCTACCGACCACTTCCTTCACCAATCTTCTTCTTGCTGGGACACTTGTTGAATCCGTGACCCGTCTGCCCACATGAAAAACACTTCCTCATATTCGGTTTAGGACAATGCAAAGAGATATGTCCTTCCTGCTTACAGTTGAAGCACACGTTCTTCCACATCATGCATTCCCCCACGTGAGTTTTACCACACTTGCTACATGCTTTTTTTTCTTCGGGTTCGAATTTCCAGAGTTGTCACTGTCATTGTTCCTCTTTCTTTTCTTCTTGTCCTTCTTGCCGGTTCCTTAAGACGATCCACCACCTTCAGCCTTCATCTTCTCCACCTGCAAGAACCACTGATGTAGTCCTTCTTTCCGGGTTCGTATGCTTTTCTTCCTCGCGTTTTGGGCAGTCACGACAAACGCTCTTCCAGGAACCACTGACTTTGACTTGTCCGGGATAGCCTTTGGAGTCACCATCTCCGCTGGACTTGGTTTTGCTACAGGACAATCTCTAGTTATATGACCTTCATTTCCACAGTTATAACACACCTTGAATTATTGTGGGTAGTTTGGGCTGATGTGTCCCTTTTTCGCATTTATAACATACGACCGGTGGTCGTTCTCCTCCCCTAGGAATAGTTGATGCTGGTGCAGATGTCTTCACGTTGTCATTGTTGTACCTTCTCTTTTTGAAATCTCCCCCCGACTCGCTTCTTCTACTATCATTGTGACGCCTCCAAAATAGGTATACATCACCCATCTTGAGTCGCCAAATATATGGTACAAAAATCAAATACAAACTTCTTTTATACAATACGACAAAACGTAGCTGAGAGTTTTTACATGAATATTGTCTAAAAGACAGTATTCAAACTCAAAAAGTAGTCCTCATTACAATTATTATCACACTATTTTATAAAATAGTGAGGACTACTATAGCCACTATCTCAGACCATCACACTGTTCCCCGACTAGTCTCGGCTACGTTCTTATTTCCTGAAGAGAACAATGAAAGTAAAAGGGTGAGCTCAACTATCCCAGTAAGAAATATAATGACTAAGATAATACATAATAAATTATCGTTAGCCTTCAACAGTGTTAAACTAATAAACATCAAGTTTAACTGCAGCGGAATAAGCAATCCATTAGAAGAGTCAAGTAGAGCATGGTATCTACTATCTTATATGATTTAAGAGTTTATCATCAATTTTATCGCTGAAACTCAGCTCAATAAATAATATCACAACCACGAATTATTCATGCACTACGGGCCAAGGATATTCGTGTTTTCACTAATGGTCATGGTCATACCGAATAATCCTTAGTCATAATCATACCAACAACTGTCCATCAATGCATTACGGGCCAATAAGGACTTTTACCACATCATTTGTAACATTACGGGTCATAATTATACCGAAAGATCCCTGGTCATAATCATACCAATCAACAGTCCATCTATGCACGTAAGCCCAAGATTACTTTCATCACAATATAAGCATGAGGATAATGACAATGATATAAGAATTCAATTAAATGAAAGCAAAAGATAAATTTTAAAGATTTATAATTTAATTTATCCAGAATTTAATAATGTCCAAATTGTCAACATGATACTACTTTGTGGAGTAAAATTCAAGAATAATATTGTATCAAAAATGATTTGGACCGAAAAGAAATTAATTTTTGTCATGAATAGTACTCTGGATGAATAGTACCCGAGTGAATAGTACTTCGGGAATAATATCCCGTGAATAGTACTTTGTGAATAGTACTAATGAATAGTACTTTGTGAATAATACCCCGTGAATATTATCGTATAAATGAATAGTACTCATGGACAGTACTCCGGCATGAAAAGCTTAAAATTTAACAAGATTGTGCAGAAAATATCCTTATGAAACGATACTAGATGAAACGCAAATTTCAAAGATATTCTACTAATTTCACTGAGTATAGAAGCAATACTTTAAAAAAATGAGGGTATAATCAGGAATACGAGATGAAATAATATTACTCGCATACTACATAGTATGGAAGAAAATATTATTCCTTATGAATACTGAACAAAAATAATATTCATTACCTTAGAAGAAGACATGATACTAGAATAGTGATGTAATGGAATACTCATCTTCTTTCTCTCTATAGCGTCTCTCTCTATAATTGCTCTTGTGGGTCTTAGTGAATTAGTGAGAATGAAAGAATAATGAGCTTCTATTTATAGGAAAACATAGTTTCGATAATTGCACATTTTGGGACTCGAATTATTATAGTATGTTAGTTCCTAGTTGGCACAATAGTTATCTAGAAGGGGGGTTGAATAGATATTTAAAAAATCTTTTCGTTTTAAACTTGTTTATTGATGATGATTAAAACTTAGCGGAATTAATGATTGTTTTAATCTTCTTTACGAAGTAGTGGAGTTATGAAAGTGAGGCAGTTATAGCAGTTATGGCGGATATAGCAGTTATCGTATGAAAGTAAAAGACACAGTCGTTTTAAGTGGTTTAGAGCACTTAAAGCTCCTAGTCCACTCTTCTAGTCCTCGAGTAGAAAATCCACTAAGGATATCTTTTACAACTTCTGAATCACACAGATTCCTTCTAGACCAGCAGTCTAGGAACTTCTTAGTTCACTCTTGAACTCTTCAAGTCTAGCAGACTTTTTACAGTTCACTTAGAACTCTTCAAGTCCGGCAGACTTGATACTCTTCTTCAGTTGATTGGTAGATGTTGAGTTCTTGATGGTTGCTACTCAGTTGTTGTTTAAGCACTTGTTCGAAAGAACTGAGTAGCTGTGCAAGCTTTGCTATTTCTCAGATCGTAGAGTTGAGCTTTGAGAGTTGTTTACGTTGTTTGTTCAATGCTTGCTTACTTCTCTATCATCTTCTTGATTTGTATATATGTGATCTTGAAAAACAATCTGCTGGATCCATCCGTTGAAGTATTAAATGCGTTTGACCTTTCTGATCTTTGATGGAGATGTTTCTGCACATATTCTAAATTGTATTCTGGCCTACTGACACAGCAGACTGCTTTCTCACCTAACACCTGAAAAGGTGTTTTCCCCCTTACCCATGGTACTTTCCTTAGCTTCTTCAATACGTTTCTTTGTTGTATACTAAGGATATTTCTTATGACTTTGGGACTGGTGAGTACTGCAACGTTTAGAATCCATTCCTCATATATTGAAGTCTGTCTCCACACAAATCATGAGGCTTGACGTTTCTGACACAAGACAGATGATACTCTATGATACAGATCATGGTACTCTACGATTCAGATCGTGGTGACTTGTCGCCTTAGTGCCTGGTCTGATGCTATCAGTCGAGAGCACTACGATTTCTCTTTAAGTATTTGCACACTACGATCTTTGCTTGCTTGAATTGTAAACTCTACGTTTCCGAGAGCAGACTACGATCGTTGACATGTAAACTCCAAGTTTTTGAGAGCACACGTTGAGTTGGCTCGGCAAACGTTGGGACCACTCTACGATTTTCGAAGAGGCCCTTCAAGGCAGGCACACTACGATCTTTGAAGCTCTACATTTCTGCCTTGACTTCTGCAATGTTGATCAGATTTATACACTACGATTTCTTTGAAACCTATCTATTACATCTCAAGATCAACCTAACAGCTTTGATCTTTCTATCTATACATTCTATTACAGAATGATACACGTTAAGAGCTTAGATAAACCTAACAAATTTGATCTATCACTAAGTCCTTGTACATATATTCATTGAAGGACTTTACAAATAATCATGAGCATATACATTAAAACATCAAATCATAATATGCATTCTCCCAATAATCTCCCCCTATTTGATGTTGACATAACCATGGAGATTTGTTGTCATTATTATTAGTGTCTAGATTCATTTGCAGGAAATTTAAATATGACTTAGTATTTCAGTGAGCAGCTAAAATTTCTAGAGAATAAGCATGAATTTATTGATGATTGAAGAGTATTAAATTTATCTATACATCAATAGGAATTTAAGCTTTTATTTATCTCTATTTCTTCAATCTTTTCCTTGGAGGATTGGCATACTCCTCAGCCCTTCTTTTCCTGCTAGCTTCATCCCTTCTGGCTAACTCTTCCAGCTCACTTGGACTTATCAAGGGGTTGTGATCATGCCTATTCATGAATGCAAGATCTCTAATTGGCATTCTTAGGCTTGTAGTGGTCACATTGTGAGAGCTAGTGGCTGGCCCTTGACTCCTTAATGGCTGAGCCATTAAGACTTCCTGCTGATCAGACCGTTGAGTCTATTGGTGGAATTGTCTTGCAGGAGGGCTTCTTGATGCTTGAATATGAAATTGTCATCTACCCCTTTCTTGGCTTCCTTGACCTCCTCTTCCTCTGCCCTGACCTCCCTGGCCTCCTTGAACTTCTTTCCCTTTATTCTCCCCCTTTATGTCACCATCAAGGGTTCAAATATCTGCAGAAAGTCAATTTACTCCTTGGACAAGCTCGTTGAGTTGGCTTTGTGTTTGAGCAATGTCCTCTCGACTTTCCTTGATCAGGACTTCAGATCTAGCTTCTTTGTTTTGGAGGGCAGTTAGAACAATGTCAGTCTGTTGTTCCTGATTTACATATGCTTTCTGAAATTCTTTGACTGAAGCTTTCAGGTTTATGATGTTCTCCAACATAAGATTATTTTGGACTTCTTGAGATTTCTGCATTTCAAGAACAGCCTCTCTTTGTTTGGTGGCTTTCCTGAAGTGAATCTCATCTCTGTCCTTCATGCTTTGAAGAATTTCTTTGATAATTTCCCTCAGCTTCTTTGTAAGCTCAGCGTTCATAGTGCCGGGGAGATTATTTGCAGCAGTGATCATTTGATTTAGCCGGAGATGAATGAGGTCTGAGTGAGTTTCCAGGCTTTCTTCTATGTTCTTGACCATGTTCTTGGTTGCTTCCTTCAAGTCATCTTTGGTGGGCAGATTTGGGAGTGTATCACTCGGTTGAGGATTGTTGAATGGAGGGAATGTTTTCTGGGATTGATCTTGCAGGGAGAAGAGGGTAAGATAAAGATTAAAATATTCATTTGAGGATGAAGATGGAATATCTGATGGAGGAGCCTAGGTTAGGATGTTTGTGTTTGGTGAATCTACGATTTAAGGTGTAGACTCTACAATGGGGCTAGAGTCTGTGATCGTAGAGTTGATAGTTTGAGGGAGCAATATGAAGTTGACTGCATTTGGTTCCTCAGTTACAGAATTTTGGGATTCTGCAACTGGAAATTGGTTTAGTGGATGAAGTATCACTTCCAACCATCGTGGGAATTCATAAAAATCGCTCAATGAGGATGATGACAAGTGATTAACTCTGAAGAGGGTTGGGATAGACAATACCTCAGGTTTATCTTTTGAGGAAGAGTTGTTGGTAAGTAAATTCTTGGCAAAGGTGAATCTTCCTAGGAATCCATTGGCTAGTACTGAGATGGTTGGATTCTCTTTGAAGCTCCAGAACATGTGATCCCAAGAGTTTAGGATTTGGGCTTGATGATATGGCATCATGGGTAGGTAAGAGAATATCTGATTGTAGAGATAGCTTCTATACCCATCTTTGCCCATACCAGTGATCTCAAGATCATCATCATCTTCTTCCTCTTCTCTGTTCTCGTTGGATGATTCCATTATCTCAATATTCTTCAGTAGCGCCAGAGTCTTATGAAATTTAGGTTGAGCTGTTTTAAACTCATCAAAACAGAGTATGTAGTCGAATATTACACTAGAAGTCGCCATTGATTTTCTTGCTGGAAGTGAGATTTAATTGAGCTTTCTTCTGATTTAGGGTTTTTGCTTTGAGAGAGGATGAAAGAGATAATCTTTTGAAATTCTGATTTCAAAAATACGATTTTAATTTGTACTTGTAACTTCCCTCTCTCCTTTTTGCTTAGTGGGACAGGTGTCGAATTTTGCATGGCTCTACGATTTTGACTGATAAGGATTGTACTGATTTTCCCTTGGCTCCTGCAGAGCTGAGGTGTCCTTAGGGAGGACTACGATCGTTGAGGTAGTTTTGTGATCGTTGAGTGCTTTGTATTTGTCGAGTCTAAGCTACGATCGTCGAGTCTATTCAGCATTCGTCGTGTCTAAGCTACGATTGTCGAGTCTGATCTACGACCGTCGAGTCTGACCGGATCCTTGTGATGAGTTTTTGATATAGCATTCTTTTAAGGTAACTCAGGAAGGGCCAACCTCTTGGAGTGATTCAAGGGTTAGGTTTGTTCCTGAGGCGCTTATCAGAGGGATTGCTTTGTTTTGAAGCTTATCATCACAGGGTGAATTCTTGCTTTGTTTATGGGGCTTTTTGTCATCGTTGAGTCTGTACTACTATGGTTAAGTCTTTGCTACGATCGTTGAGGTAGTTTTGTCTTTTCAGCTCTACGATCGTGGACTTTCCTTGATCATGTCTACGATTTTGAGTTTAGCCTTTGTATCTGTTATGGTTAGCACAATCTAGCGCATATATTTTATGGTTGTAGATTTAGCATACCTTGCTCACTTATTAACCTATTAAATCTGGATTCATCTAGTGGTTTTGTAAAAAACATCAGTAAGTTGATTTTCAGTAGGGATATATAGTAAAGATATAGTTCCATTTTGCACATGATCCCTAATGGAGTGATACCTTATTTCTATATGCTTAGTCCTAGAATGTATAACAGGATTATGAGTTATTGCTATGGTACTTGTGTTATCACAGTTAATGGGAATAGATTTGAAATCAAACCCATAATCAGCTAGCTGATTTTTCATCCATAGGATCTGAGCATAACAACTGCCAGCAGCAATGTATTCAACTTCTGTAGTTGAAGTAGACACTGAGTTTTGTTTTTTGCTAAACCAGGACACAAGTTTATTTCCTAGCAATTGACAGGTGCCACTGGTACTTTTTCTATCTATTTTGCATCCTGCAAAATCAGCATCTGTGTATCCTGTTAGTTCAAATGAGGATTTCTTGGGGTACCAAAGCCCCAAGTAAGGTGTACCCTTGAGATACTTGAAGATCCTCTTTACAATAGATAAATGTGACTCTTTAGGGTTAGCCTGAAATCTAGCACATATGCATGTTGCAAATATTATGTCTGGTCTACTGGCAGTTAGATATAAATATAAAAGAGAACCTATCATACCTCTGTATTGAGTTATATCAATACTTTTACCTTTTTCAAGCTTGGTTGTAGGAGCAATTGGTGTTTTCATGGGAGAAGCTGATTCCATGCCATACTTGTTGAGTAAGACTTTGATGTACTTGGCTTGGTTTATGAAAATTCCTTCATCAGTCTGCTTTACTTGCAGTCCAAGGAAGAAATTTAGCTCACCCATCATGCTCATTTCAAACTTGCTCTACATCATCTTAGAGAATCTCTTGCATAACTTTTCATCAGTAGAACCAAAAATAATATCATCAACATATATTTGAACTTGTAAGACTTTATCTTTATGCTTTCTAAGAAATAGTGTGGTATCTACTCTACCTCTAGTGAACCCATTTTCAATTAAGAAGTTAGTTAGTGTTTCATACCATGCTCTAGGTGCTTGTTTAAGTCCATATAAGGCTTTGTCTAATCTATAAACATAATTGGAAAGAGATGGATTGATGAAACCTGGAGGTTGCTCTGCATAGACTTCTTCTTGGAGTTATCCATTTAGGAATGCACTTTTGACATCCATCTAAAAGACTTTAAACTTCATGTGAGCAGCAAAGGCAAGGAAGATTCTGATGGCTTTTAGTCTGGAAATAGGAGCAAATGTCTCATCGTAGTCAATGCCTTTTTCTTGAGAGTAGCCCTTTGCCACTAATCTTCCCTTGTTCCTGGTTATAACTCCATCTTCATCCATTTTATTTCTGAAGACCCACTTGGTTTCAATGACAGGATGACTCTTTTGTCTTGGTACCAATCTCCATACTTTGCTTCGTTCAAATTGGTTGAGTTCTTCCTTCATAGCTTCTATCCAGTTGGAGTCTTCCATAGCATCCTCTATTTTCTTTGGTTCCATTTGTGATAGGAAGCTTAGATAAAAGCATTCATTCTGAGTGGCAGCTCTTGTTTTGACTCTAGCACTCGGATCTCCAATGATTAGATCTTGAGTGTGATCTCTGGCCCATCTGTTTTCGGTTGGGACATTTGTCCTGATGCCTCCTTGTCTTAAGTCTTCAAGATCTATTTCTTCTTCTTGGTGTGGAGGTTCGTTGTCTTGCATAGACCTCTCTACGATCTCATTTTCTTGCTCAACGATTTCACTATCTGGCACTACGATCGTAGTGTTGAGCTCAACGATTTCATTCGTAGTGTCTGCATTATCGGTCGTAGTGTCTTGGAGCACTGTATTGTCTAACTCGGTTTCATCAAAGATGATGTGAATCGAGACTTCAACACTCAGTGTCTTCTTGTTGAACACTCTATAGGCCTTACTGCCTGTGGCATATCCAAGAAAGATTCCTTCGTCTGACTTGGGCTGAAATTTTGTCAGGTACTGCTTTCCATTGTTGAGAATGTAGCATGCACAGTCGAAAACATGAAAGTAGCTGACACTTGGCTTTCTTCCTTTCCACAGTTCGTAGGGCGTCTTCTTGATCGTAGAGTGTATCAGTGATCTGTTATGCATGTAACATGCAGTGTTGATAGCTTCTACCCATAAGTATTTAGGCAGATGGGCTGCTTCTAGTAGAGTTCTTCCAGCCTCTATCAAGGTTCTATTTTTTCTTTCAGCTACTCCATTTTGTTGAGGAGTTCGTGGAGCTGAGAAGTTATGACTGATGCCATTGTCTGTGCAGAACTGGTCCATTTCTAAGAAGTCGAATTCTCTTCCATGATTACTCCTTATGGCCTTGATTTTCTCTCCTTTCTCGTTCATTACCAGTCTGAACATCTTAATTAATTGGGAGCTCATTTCATCTTTTGAAGTTAGGAAGAATACCCATGTGAATTTGGTGTAGTCGTCGACTATAACTAGAGAGTATCTTTTTCCTCCAAGACTAGTTGTTGGAATTAGCCCAAATAGATCCATGTGGAGCAACTGCAGGGGATTGTCGATAGAGTTGGCAGTTTTGCTCTTAAATGAGCTTCTGGTTTGCTTTCCAAGCTGACAGGCATTGCATGGCCTTTCCTTTACGAAGTTGAACTTAGGTAGGCCAGCAACGAGATCTTTTGATGCTAGTTTGGACATGCTTTTGAAGTTTAAGTGGGACAACTGTCTATACCATAGCCAGCTCATTTCTACAGCTGCTTTTGCCAGAAAATATATTGTCTCGTCTGAGCCTAGTTGACCAAGATTCACTGTGTAGACATTTTCTTCTCTTTTCCCAGTTAGTTTTACAGCAGATGTCTTCAAATCTCTGACTTGACATTGGTTGTTGAGGAATGTTACTTGATGACCCTTGTCGTAGAGTTGGCTGATGCTTAGAAGGTTGTGTTGGAGACCTTCCACATATGCTACTTTGCTGAAAGATACTGTACCATTGCCAGCAGAGCTGTATCCTCTTGTCTTGCCCAAGCCGTTTGTTAGGTTTGTCATATTCTTGGACGCAATCAAATTGCACAAAATAAGCGGAAACGTGGAAAATCAGAGTTTAAAATTTTGCAAACCATATACCCGGATCATCCTTTATGCACAATTATTAATTAAACGAAAAGATATGAAGAACAAAAATCATACCCTTGAAGATTCGAGCTTCCTCGGGTACAAGTTCACCTCCAATCCTTTTCGCGTTCAACTTGAATCCACCTGGTTTGGTTCCTTCCTTTGATCAACTTTAGCCACCCAAGTGTTTGGCCTCTAGAGGTGATCCACCAAGAAAGAATCAAGATTCAAGAAGATGGGTGTTTGGCAAAACCCTAGTTTTTCTAACTCTCATAGAAAAAGAGCGTACTCTCCCAACTATTGGAATTACGTCTGTTGTCAAAAAGTCAACAACAACTTTAACCCCTTCACCCATAATATGACTCATCTTATTTATAAATGTAGGAAACCCTCCTTAACAATTAAAGAATTGAGTTTTATTTTAATTAATTAAATTCCTTTAATTAATTAAACTCACTAATCTTATTAGAGATAATTAATTAAACTCTTTTAATTAATTAGTCTCCTAATCTAATTAGGATATATGAGAGTACTTTTATTAATTAATTCTCAAACTCCTTTAGGAATTAAATAATAATAGTAATAATAATAATAAAACCCCTCTTATTAATTTATATTTAATATTTTCAAAATATTAAATAATAAATATTAAGCTATTTAATTTATTCAATCACCATAGATTAAATTAAATATACTTAACTTATTATTACGATTATGTCATTAACTTCTTAAATAATTATTCTTCCTTTTATGGTGTGACCCTTTAGGTTCTCCATATTAAACCGGTTGTGAATAAATTAATTAGAACAATTCTAATCTTATTTAAATAAATAAATTAAAATATTAATTTATTTAAATAAATAATATTTATTCTACAATAGGGATAAGCCTCCCTAGCGATCAACGACTTTCCAGATAATATAAATTTCAACATTAATCATAAAAAAAAACCTTTGAATAAATAGTTACCGTACAATTCAATCATTCCACCATACAATGTCCCAATTAAATATAAGACATGGAATTACTGTCAAGTCTTATTTTATTTAATTATATAAATTTCGACTCTTAAATGCACAACTCCAAATAATGCAAATTAGAAACTCCTTTTTAATTTATTCTGCCTTGGCTAATGACTACTGGGATGTCATTTATCGAATCACATAGGACATTTCTCTTCTTTTACTAGAAGCGATAGATTCTTTATTGATAATACATTATCTCTATGTACAACTTATTATACCCAAGCAAACCCTTTGATATACCCTAAGGGTCTTAAGAAATAAGTCAAAGTATAACTCATCATACACAAGATACTGTAAGACCCCAAATTATTAATAAATAAAATTTAATTTCTTCTATTTATAATTTTGAAATAGTAAGGGTTGATTTGATTAATGTGGTTAATTATGGGTAAAATGCGCAAATATTTTAAATAAGCAGGTGGTTATAAAATATTCATTGTTGTCGGAAAATATTCGTTTGGTCGTGGAATATTCTTGCTGTCGAGGAATATTCGTACGACGGCGCAGTCTTTTGTGGGCCCCATAACGAAAAGCGATTGAATGAAGAAAATGACAAGTATAAGTTGTTTATAAATAACGGCGTAGTTGTTACCGTTAACACTGTTGGAATACTCGGCGGTTAAAACACATTAATACGCGTTGTTGCACAGTAGCACACGATATTTCACCAATTATTGATTCTTACGTAAGAATGCACTACTCAATAATTATTACAGTAATTACTGTTCAGTATTTTATTTTATTGATTCAATAATTGCTGCGTTGATTTTTTTTATATTATTGTTATTTCAATAATTGTCACTACACAGTATTTTTCATTATCGGAGCAATAATTCATATTATCTGAATAATATTATTAGATAATATTATTGGCAATGTCTAAAAAGTTCTGTCTAAGGAGAGGTTTGGTCACCTAATTACGCGCCAGTAAGGAGAAATCTTTATTGGAAAGCCCCCTCTTTCCTGGAAGTGGCCTGATTGTCAGTACTGTGATTCTGTAATATTATTTGTGAATAATTAATTATTGATTTATATGATGAGTAAAATATTGGTTTTATGTGGATATAGATGGAGAAAATTTTTAAAGTGACAATTGTTAAAAATTGATATTTTATCTTTTCTGATAAAATAATATTTTATTATATTATTATAATATAATAATGGGGATATTTTTACAATGAACGTGGGATATATATGAGTATATGAGGATGAGGAGTATTTTTGTTCCAAAAGTTGTTTAAAACATGTTAAACATATCCGTGGGCCCATTTCTTGACTAAAATTTGATTATAGCCTGTAAAATCGCCCGTTTATGGATTTCGGTCAATTTCTGTTTAGATTTCGGTGAAAGTCCTTTCAGCACTATATCCAGTATACCAGTCAAAAGTACTATCCTTTTTAGGTAAGGGATGTTATTTTATTCGAAAATGATATTATTTCTTCAATATCATTATGCCGAAATATTGGTTGGAAATTTTTATCAAATTTGAAATTTTTTTTCATGTAGGGGTTACTATTATTGAGTTACTATTCATGAGTTACTATTCACGAGTACTATTCACGAAGCATGATAATGTTTTTTGTGAAATTTCTATCTTTTGGTGTCGAAATTACTATTCACGTATACGACACTATTCACGAATACGGCACTATTCACCAAAAAATAAAATTTCTTCTTTTCGTCCAAAATATCTATTCTGGATACTACCTTTGATTGTATCCATGTTTTGATCATTCTTGATTTTTACCCCACTCTGGTTATTTATGAAGTATTTTTGAATGGGAATTGTTTAAAGTACGAATCCTTAATATTTGTTCTTTTGTTTCACTGGATTCGTTTTCTTTAAAATATTTTTTATCATCCTCAGTCCTAAATGATGATATAACTGAATATCTTTGGCCTGTAGTGCAAAGATGAATGATTTCTTGATGAATATATTTGGCCCGTAGTGTAAAGATGAACAGGTTTTGAGATGAACATGACCGACTGATTAATATCTTTGGCCCATAGTGTAAAGATGAACAGGTGTTTAGATGAACATGACCAACTGATGAATATCTTTGGCCTGTAATACAAAGATGAATATTTGATTCCAGATATATATTGATTGATGTTACAGGAATAAAATATCGATGATAAACTTTTAAATTCATATATAGAAGATAGTAGTTTGCATTCTCTACTTAACTCTTCTAATGAATTATTATTTCCGCTGCGAAGATTGATTTAAAACTGGTTGTCTATTGTATTCTATTAGATTTTTCCCTGTTGAGGACTAACGATAATTTGTTCTATATTATCTTAGTCATAATGTTCTTTACTGGGCTAGTTGAGCTCACCCTTTTTCTTGTTGTTCCATTTTTCTTCTCAGGAGGCGAGAATATAGCGGGAACTAGTAGGGGTGTGGAGTGATGGTTCAAGATAGCTGTTTTAGTAGTCCTCAGTATTTTGTGAAATAGTATATCAATAATTGTAATGAGGACTTATTTGAATGTGTATATTGTCTAGAAGAAAATATTTGTATTTAAACTCACAGTTTATGTGTTGTCGTATTTTGCACGACAATTGTATTAATAAAGGTGTAGTTGTTTCTGTACCATATATTTTGACGACTCAGAATGGGTGTTGTATACCTATTTTGGGGGCGTCACAGTTGGTATCAAAGCTTAGGGATATGATCTCTGGCGGAGATCGGGGAATAGTACTAGGAGGGGAGAAACGAGTAATCCTTCGCTAGTATGTCATACCTAAGCTTATTTGTTGGTCAGTCGAACTATATGGTTAATATGTGATATTTTAATTTGTTTAATTAACCCTTGTTTTATGGCAGTATTTAAGAATGACAGCTGAGAATATTAACGATGGAGTTAATGAGACCGTGGAAATACCTTTAATCACCACCCAGGGGAACGTGCAACAGGAAGACAATATTCCTCCTGTAAACAACACCACTGAGCAGACGATGAACGACGGGATGTTTAGGAGCTTTTTGTAGTTCATGCAAAATCAGATAAGGGAGACTCGTGTACAGAATACGGGTGGAAATGATAGCAACGCGCGGCTTGTCACGGCCAAGTAGTTCAAAGAGTTGGGACCACCAAAATTTAAGGGAAAGCCGGATCCGATCATGGAGGAAACATAGGTCAAGCAAATTACCAAGATATTCGATGTCTTGGGATGCACAGAGGAACAGAAGGTTCCATTTGCCACCTTTATGTTCCGTGGCGAGGCAGATTACTGGTGGGAGTCTGTGAAACGTACCCAGCCTGCCGCACTCCGCATGTCTTGGGAAACGTTTCAGAAACTTTTCAACGAAAAATACTTTCCTGAAAGTATTCGCCATATGTAAGAGGTAGAGTTTATTAGACTAGAACAAAACAACATGACGGTGTCCCAACACGAGGCGAAGTTCGCAGAGTTATCCAGGTTTGCACCCCATTTGGTAGAGAATGAGGAACGAATGACGAGGATGTTTTTGAGAGGTTTAAAACCCGAGATTCGGCAATATCTTGTCTCTCATAAATTTTCTTTATATTCAGATGTTGTCAACAGGGCTCAATTATTAGAGTGAGATAGCGAGTACGTTCAACCAAGAGACCGTAACCAGGATCATACCGCTGACAGCAGTCATCAGAACAACAATAACCAGCGGAGAAAGAAAAATACGGACAAGAGCGACAACCACTCTGGTGGTAATCGTGGCCATGAAAATAGAAGAAGCGAGTCAGGGGGAGATTTTAAAAAGAGGAGATTCAACAATGACACTGCGAAGACGTCATCCCCAGCAGCAACTGGTTTTAAGGGAGGAGAACGACCACCGGTCGTATGCTATAAATGTAGAAAAGAGGGACACATCAGCCCAAACTGTCCACAACATTTCAAGGTATGCTATAATTATGGAAAGGAAGGACATATCGCTCGAGATTGTACGGTAGCGAAACCAAGTCCAGTGGGGATGGTGACTCAAAAGGCTGTCCCAAAAAAGTCAAAGTCAATGGTTCCTAGAAGAGCGTTTGTCACGACTGGTCAACATGCGAGGAACCCAAACGAGCTGATCACGGGTAAGCTAATCATAAATTCATGCGAAGTTTATACATTACTAGATACCGGTGCTACCCATTCATTTATCTCTCCTGCTTGTGCTCAACGTCTAAACTTGACTTTAGAGAAATTAGACTTTGACCTATCTGTGGAAACTCCGTTAGGAGAAACTTTCATGACATCCACTGTTTATAAATCTTGTTTGATCCAAGTTGGCATCATCACATTACCTGTTGATCTTATCTCTTTAAAGATACTTGCTTCTGATGTGATTTTGGGGATTGATTGATTAACTACTCATCATGCCAAAATTGATTGCTTTCGTAAGGTTGTTAGTTTTTATATTCCTAAGTAACCTGTTATTCAAATTCAAGCAACTAAACCATTAAAGTCAAACACTTTCATATCAAGCCATAAAGTCATTCGTTTATTGAAAAAATGGATGTCAAGCTTTCTTAGCCCATGTCATGGACTTGAACAAAAATACGTTAGATTTGAATGACATTTCTGTTGTTAGTAAATTTCCTGATGTATTTCCTGAAGAATTTCTTGGCTTACTCCCAAAGTGTGATATTGAATTTTGTATCGACTTTGAACCTGGTACAAAACCCATTTCTAAAAATCTTATGGCTTCTATTGAACTTCAAGAGTTAAAAATTCAACTATAGAATTTGGTACCCGAGCCTTTATCTGGTGACTTCCTTTGTGGAATGCACCGAAGCCAGACTCTCCGTAGGGGATGCCATATTTGTGCGGTAGTAAACTGATAGGTGTCATTGTGACGTGCTATCCAAGATTGGGATATGAGTCACAGTTGAGAGCAACCTAAGTCAGTAATCGAAATACATAGCTTTCTATGATTAGCTGGTTATTATCGAAGATTTTGTGGAAAGATTTTCTCGAATCGTTACTCCATTAACGCAGCTGACTCGTAGAGATACAAAATTTGAATGGAGTAAGGAATGTGGAAAGAGCTTCAAAAAACTCAATAGGAGACTCATTTCGGTACATGTTCTGACCATACCATCCTGGAAAAGCGAACAGTGGTAGCTGACGTGTTGAGTAAAAGATCGTATACGAATACGAATGCGATATTATCAAAGACCCATTTCATATAACTTACAAATGATAGATATAGAGTTAAAGACTCTAGGGACTCACGTGATGATATACAAGTAGAACCGACTTTAATCGATAAAGTTAAAAACGTTCAAGCTACACACCGGAGCTGATGAATATGAAGAAGGAGGTACAAGAAGTTGTTATTCTGAAAGCGAGAATTGGCGAAGTGAGGAAAGCTCAAACCTTCGATTTATTAGTCCATTTGAAATCCTAGATCGAATAGGAACTGTGGCCTATAGACTCGTTTTACTGCCAAGTATGACACATGTTCATAATGTTTTTCACGTATCAAAGTTACGGAATTATGTGGACGACCCGAACCACGTCATTGAGTTAGAACCGGACGAGATAGCCGAAGACTTAACGTATGAAGATGTACTTGTCAAGATTTTGGATAGGAAGGAGCATGTCCTACGCACGAAGGTCATACCAAAAGTTAAAGTTTTGTGGAGAAACTATGCTATTGAGGAAATGACCTGGGAGTTGAAAACGAAAATGAAAGCGAGATATCCTCATCTTTTCGAAATACCAGGTACGTACGTCAAATAAAATTTAATTTCCTCTATTTATTATTTTGAAATAGTAAGGGTTGATTTGATTAATGTGGTTAGTTATGGGTAAAATGCGCAAATATTTTAAATAAGCAGGTGGTTATAAAATATTCATTGTTGTCGGGGAATATTCGTTTGGTCGTACGACGGCGCAGTCTTTTGTGGGCCCCATAACGAAAAACGATTGGATGAAGAAAAAGACAAGTATAAGTTATTTATAAATAACGGCGTAGTTGTTACCGTTAACACTATTGGAATACTTGGTGGTTAAAACACAGTAATACGCGTTGTTGCACAATAGCACACGATATTTCACTAATTATTGATTCTTACGTAAGAAGGCACTACTCGATAATTGTTACAGTAATTACTGTTCAGTATTTTATTTTATTGATTCAATAATTGCTGCATTGATTTTTTTTTATATTACTGTTATTTCAATAATTGTCACTACACAGTATTTTTTATTATCGGAGCAATAATTCATATTATCTAAATAATATTATTAGATAATATTATTGGCAATGTCTAGAAAGTTCTGTCTAAGGAGAGGTTTGGTCACCTAATTACGCGCCAGTAATGAGAAATCTTTATTGGAAAGCCCCCTCTTTCCTAAGAACGGCCTGGTTGCCAGTACTGTGATTCTGTAATATTATTTGTGAATAATTAATTATTGATTTATATGATGAGGAAAATATTGATTATATATGGATATAGATGGAGAAAATTTTTATAGTGACAATTGTTAAAAATTGATATTTTATCTTTTCTGATAAAATAATATTTTATTATATTATTATAATATAATAATGAGGATATTTTTACAATGAACGTGAGATATATGCGTATATGAGGATGAGGAGTATTTTTGTTGCAAAAGTTGTTTAAAACATGTTAAACATGTCTGTGGGCCTATTTCTTGACTAAAATTTGATAATAGCCTATAAAATCGCCCGTTTATGGATTTCGGTCAATTTCTATTTGGAATTTGGAAAAACTTTTTTCCGCAAAGTTGTAGAGAATTGAATTTCCTATAAAACATCGCGAGATTCGAATTTTCTGATAAAAGGGCTATTTATTATGAATTATTGAAGTTCCGAAGTTCCGAAATAATTGATTTTTAGAAGTTTTAATTGTTTTATTTAAGAAAAACATTTTTGGTGAGTGTCCCTATGTGATTTAAATGTTGAATGCAGATTCAAGAGGTGGGCTTGACAAAAATTTAAATAAAATAATATTTTATTAAATTTTCTGCTTTGGTGTTCTAAGCATTTTCCTATAAATAAGGTGCTTAGGTTAGAATTAAAAATCACACCAGAAACTACAGATTTCTCTCTCTTTCTCTCTCAATATATTGACCGTATTCTTGTGAGTATTTTAGTACTTTGAGTATTGCTATACGGTAAAAGTCCTTTCAGCACTATATCCAATATACCAGTCAGAAGTACTATCCTTTTTAGGTAAGGGATGTTATTTTATTCGAAAATGATATTATTTCTTCAATATCATTATGCCGAAATATTGGTTGGAAATTTTTATCAAATTTGAAAATTTTTTCATGTCGGGGTTACTATTCATGAGTTACTATTCACGAGTTACTATTCATGAGTTACTATTTACGAGTACTATTCACGAAGCATGATGATGTTTTTTATGAAATTTCTATCTTTTGGTGTCGGAGTTACTATTCACGTATACGGCACTATTCACCGAAAAATAAAATTTCTTCTTTTCGTCTAAAATATCTATTCTGGATACTAGCTTTGATTGTATCCATATTTTGATCATTCTTTAATTTTACCCCACTCTGGTTATTTATGAAGTATTTTTGAATGGGAATTGTTTAAAGTACGAATCCTTAATATTTGTTCTTTTGTTTCACTGGATTCGTTTTCTTTAAAATATTTTTTATCATCCTCAGTCCTAAATGATGATATAACTGAATATCTTTGGCCTGTAGTGCAAAGATGAATGATTTCTTGATGAATATCTTTGGCCCGTAGTGTAAAGATGAACATGTTTTGAGATGAACATGACCGACTGATTAATATCTTTGGCCCATAGTGTAAAGATGAACAGGTGTTTAGATGAACATGATCAACTGATGAATATCTTTGGCCTATAATGCAAAGATGAATATTTAATTCCAGATATATATTGATTGATGTTACAGGGATAAAATATCGACGATAAACTTTTAAATTCATATATAAAAGATAGTAGTTTGCATTCTCTACTTAACTCTTCTAATGAATTATTATTTCCGTTGCGAAGATTGATTTAAAACTGATTGTCTATTGTATTCTATTAGATTTTTCCCTGTTGAGGACTAACGTTAATTTGTTCTATATTATCTTAGTCATAATGTTCTTTACTGGGCTAGTTGAGCTCACCCTTTTTCTTGTTGTTCCATTTTTCTTCTCAGGAGGCGAGAATATAGCGGGAACTAGTCGGGGTGTGGAGTGATGGTTCAAGATAGCTGTTTTAGTAGTCCTCACTATTTTGTAAAATAGTATATCAATAATTGTAATGAGGACTTATTTGAGTGTGGATATTGTCTAGAAGAAAATATTTGTATTTAAACTCACAGTTTATGTGTTGTCGTATTTTGCACGACAATTGTATTAATGAAGTTGTAGTTGTTTTTGTACCATGTATTTTGACGACTCAGAATGGGTGTTGTATACCTATTTTGGGGGCGTCACAGATATTATAATGATCTCAAGTCCAAGGATCACTTGTACTACTATCACTACAGGAATTTCTATTGACAGGCAAGTAAAACTCCATTAGGTATTCTTTAGTGAGCCACGTTCAGTGAACTTATTCTCTAATAAGCACCTACATACTTACTTTAGTGTCTCCACACAAATGATCATGAGATCAATCATCCTCATCCAATGAGCAAGCAACGTATGTACCAATCTATCCGGATTCACTAATCCCCAATTTAGTAATCCAACAATTGGAAACTATTTTAGTATTAAGCTTTCTAAGAATTTAGATCCCATTAGAATGATCATCATCATTATTCTAAAAGCATTGCTTAAAACTATGGGTTTATCACATAATATAAAACAACATCATGTAGATAATTAAAAGCCTTTAATAAATTAATACTTTTTATTAATAAATGAATAAGATTGTTACAAAGTATAAGCTTTATCATCAAACATGATTGGTTTGTGTGCATACTACTTTCACCGTTGTCACCAAAGATGACTGAGGGACCCTGATTTTCTATGTAGTTATATAGAAGGGTTTTGTTCCCTGTCATGTGCCTTGAGCATCCACTGTCCAGATACCATGTTTTGATCGTAGAGCTCTTTTCCTATCAAAATATTGAACCTTCATTTTGGTACCCATATTTGCATGGGTCCTTCTTTGTTAGTGCCTTTGGGGGCCCAAATCTATTTAATCTTGGGTCTCACATACATGGAATTATAATAACACTTGGCAGCCTTGTGACCAAATTTATTGCATATAAAACATCTAGTATGATGCATGCATGTGTGTGTATGATGATTCATCCTCCATTTTGACTTGTGTGGTTCTTTAGTTGTCCTTCTGTTAAACTGATTCTCATTTTTCCACGTGTCCTTGGATTTCATAAATAGTGATGAGTGTGCCTTACCTCTACTGTACCTTCCCAGTTTATTCGTAGAGTTGGTCTTGCTTGACTCTACGATCCACGATCCTCCAGCTACCAGGCCTTTGTCTCTCTTCTGAGGCCTTTTGTTGCCTTTGTATTCCTTCTTTGCATGTGATTTCTTCTTTAGTTATTCTCTGAGAGGTTTGTTACAGTTGGCAATGAAGTGGCCAGGCTTCTTGCAGTTGAAGCATAGATCATTCATTTACTTCTGGCTGCTGTAATTGCTGACCTTCTTTAGCTTGTTGGTTTTGCCTTGACGCATGAACCTTCTTAGTCTTTTTACCAGCATAGCAAGGTCTTCATCATCATCCTCATCATAATCAGAGTCAATCTCAGTGTTGACCTTTGATGCACCTTCAGTTGCCTTGAGAGCAACACCCTTATATATCCTTCTTCCTTCTGATAGGGTTTTAGCTCGTTGAGTTAGCTCCTGTTCGTATGTCAGGAGATTGTCATATAGCTGTTGAACTGTTATCTCGTGAAGATTCTTTGACTTTCTTATAGCAGTGGTTTTGGCATCCCACCTGCTCGGTAGGGCTCTCATGAACTTTATGATTAGATCTTTGTTAGGATATATCTTCCTATATGCTCGTAGAGAGTTGAGCAGAACGTTGAATCTCTCATAGGTGGCTATTACGTTTTCTCCTTGAACATGAACAAACATCTCATACTGCTGTATCAGGAGTGATTATTTGTTTTCTCTAACTTCTTCAGTTCCTTCGTGCATGATTAGCAGTGCTTCCCAAATCTCCTTAGCTATTTTGTTGTTGACAACATTTTCGAACAGATCGTCTTCTAAGGATTGGAACATGATGTTCTTGGCCTTTTTGTCAAGTTAGACAACTCTCTTCTCGTTGTCTGTCCACTCTTTTTTAACCTTGATTTGTATTCTATTTGGATCGTCAGTGGTTGGTGCAAGCTTTGTTGGAACATAGGGCCCATTTTAAACGGTCTCAAATAGATCTTCATCTATTAAGTCCATGTACGCTTGTATCCTGACTTTCCAGTTTGCAAATTTATCCTTGTTGCACATTGGTGGCTTGCAGCCTCCTCCAGTCCTAGATTCACTTGGTACGTGTGCCATTGGATCTACTAAAGCTTGTAAGCTGTATAATAGAACTTGCTTTGATACCAATTGTTAGTTCCTAGTTGGCACAATAGTTATCTAGAAGGGGGGGTTGAATAAATATTTAAAAAATATTTTCGTTTTAAACTTGTTCGTTGATGATGATTAAAACTTAGCGGAATTAATGATTGTTTTAATCTTCTTTACGAAGTAGTGGAGTTATGAAAGTGAGACAGTTATAACAGTTATGGCAGATATAGCAGTTATCGTATGAAAGTAAAAGACACAGTTATTTTAAGTGATTCAGAGCACTTAAAGCTACTAGTCCACTCTTCTACTCCTTGAGTAGAAATCCACTAAGGATATCTTCATCCGACAGTTTTTCGTATGGGCCCACAAATGTTTGCGCCATCATACGAATATTCCCCGACAGCAAGAATATTCCACGACCAAACGAATATTTTCCTACAACAATGAATATTTTATAACCACTTGCTTAGTTAAAATATTTATGCATTTTACCCATAACTAACCACATTAATCAAATTCACCCCTTACTATTTCAAAATAATGAATAGAAAAAATTAAATTTTATTTATAAAAAGTTTGGGTCTTACAATGGAGGGAATTTGACCCAATTACATCCATTAAATTTTAAAAATTCAAAAAATCCTTTTTTACTTGAACCCTAGAACTGAGATGAGAAGAAATTGAGAGTCGACGTGTAGAGTACTCAAAGTTTTTCTTCAACCGATCTCGCTAATCTCTGATAAATTGCATAACTCTCAGACGAAATCGAGGAACACTTGGCCTCGACTGTTTTTCCTCTCATATGTTGTTCGAAAAATGAAATGGAGTTATAGACGAAAAAATGGAATGTATCTAGACATTTGCCTCCAAATCCACATGGGAGTGAACCCTACGTGTCACCTTAATGCCACTTGGATCTTGTTAATCTACTAAGCATTTTTCATTTTGTTTTTGGACGAAAATTAAAAATAATAATTATTTTATAATTTTTGATAGTACATTTATTCGATTGTAATACTTTTTTTTTATAATCACAATAAAAATCGGACCCTTCACACAAAAATGTATTATCCCTAAACCCGGTTACCGGTGGAACAATCGCACTAAAATACTCATCCTTTTTTTCTCTCTCCATATATATAATCTAAATTATAAATACATGCTGCTTGAACTGTTGTTCTGCTCCCATAATGAATTAAATTCCAAATAATTCCAATCTCCCGTCTCCAACCTACTTTGTTTTTTTAATTATACACATAAATTCTTATTCTTATATATATATATATATATATATATATATATATATATATGCATAATTTATAAATTCTTATACATAAAATATTAGCTACAGAGTTATAGTAAATTTTTTGTTAGTGATTTTTTTTGGGTCCTAAATGAGCGGCTGCGGTTCTAGGGTTTCGATTCCGAACAATGTTCGGGTGATAATCGAAGAAATCAAAGAGATCGCAGGTAAACACAGTGACGATGACATATACGCTATGCTCAAGGAGTGCAATATGGATCCTAATGAAACCGCCCAGAAGCTCTTGTATCTCGGTCGGTACTCTTTTTTTTCTCTCTCTATACACACACATGTATCTGTTGATTGTGTTATAATGATTTGATGTTGTAGCGTGCTGTTTTAATTTTAGAAAAAAGCAAGGAAGATTTTTCATTTGTGTAAAGTTTTCTTATAATGAAGATTAATTCTTATTGTATAGAATCAAAAAGTACTACTTTTATAATTGTTCTTTATAAAACCTAAACAAATTCACTTTAATTTTAAAATATATAATTTTTCTTTTTTCATATTAAGAACTTAATAACTAGTCAAAATCGTAGATTACATGCTATTTCCCCTTTCTCTAGAGGACCTCCCATTTTGATTTTTTGAACTCAATTTGCAAATTTTACACACCAATTTTAAATTTTCGTGTCGTTCAAATTGACTTCAAAAAATAAAAATGACACTCTTTTATGTAAAGGAGGGAGTATATATTCTGTTTGCCTTGAAAAGGACTAAGATTTAGCTTACTTTGGGAGGAAGTTTTAACTAATAAATAAGGTTTTATGTGTCACCTTTTATCTTTTTAAACCTTTATATGAGTCTGATAAGCGGTACTTTTGTAATCAAACAATTTATTCAGGCTTGTCTATCTGTCTAAGTGGCAGTGTTTGATCATCAATTTGTTACTGCAATGACTTCTGATTTGAGTTCGTGTTGTGTTTTTGTTTTTGAGATAAATAAGTTATTGCAAGTATGCTGGTCTTTTTTGATCTGTAAGGGTTGTTGGATTATGTCCAGTTTTCCCCATGTCCTCCTTTCTAGTGATATTTGGATATTAGCAACAAGCTTCCCCCCTCACCCCTTCAATGGGTTGACAGCACAACATAGAACACAACTTATATATTGGTCCCAAGTTGTGGACCTAGCAAATAAAATTGGTAAATTCACATGGACATAACTCAACTCAATATAGTCTTGTCTCATCTATTTGGGTTGGAATGCATGAATCCTGAATCCTTTTTTTCTTTCCATCTTTCGTATTTAGAAACTTCTGACTGACCACAAAGTTTTTGCATCCAAGTAATTTTTTGGACTTATATGCATCATTAATGCTAGTTATATTTATTTTTTTAGATTATGTATGCTATCTAAATTATAATGAATCCATCTATTAAACTTTTTTGTTGAATACTGAGTCATTATCAAGATGCATTCTATTGTCAGCTAGACAGAAGTTTTTGTTTTTCCCCTTGTTATATTAAAGATAACGGCTTAAAGTATAAATTATTTATTTATATTATTGAAGTTTCAGTTTTCTATGTTTGCTTGATTTTATGTTTCTTGGTCTTATTTACTTATTTTTGACAAGTTGTTTTCTTAGGTTTTATATTTTCTGATGAGTTGTTTTCGTAGTTCTTAATTTTTTTAAAAGTTGTTTTATTAGATCTAATATTGTATTAGAAATCTATTTTTATTAAGTTTATTATGAATTAGCAACGTCATATCACTTTCTTGTTATAAATTATCTTTTATGGATGTGCTGGTGGTTATTGTTTTCCAATCCATGTTTTGTGTGTATGTTTCTAATAAGAAAAAACCTAAAAGAGTTTAAATCCTTGGTCAATCTGGTTGGTTGTCAAAATTTTCAGTAAATGCAAACACACTTGACTAGATAAACTGTGCTCTATAAGGTGGAAAGTGTGTATACAAAATTTTGTTAGTTGCATGTGAAAGTTATTATATGATATATGGAAAATATATCGCCTTCATTCTATTAGGGCCAAAAATTACATATACGTACATGTATGGTCGTCATTCTTGCTTACTTTTTGTTACTTTGTCAATTTTTTTTATTGAAAATAACAACTACATGTTTTGCTTGCAGATACATTTCACGAGGTCAAAAGAAAACGTGATCGCAGATTAGGGGTAAGCGTTGCAATCGATTAATCAGTCCTTTATATGATTGAAATAATTCTGTTTTCTTACTTACCAAAAAATAAATTCTGCTTTACTGTCCTCTCTTTCCCCCCTCTCTATTTCTTATGGTTTCTTTTTGTTAGAAATTAACTCTCTCTATTTATTTTTATTACCAGAAATAGAATAGCTTAAAGTATGCTAATATATGTTTAGTTTCCACTGGATTATGAAATCCCCATTTTTCAGTAGAATGTTTGAATTATTGCCATATATTGTCAGCACAGCTCTCAGTTTTTATTTAATTTTATATTTATTCCAATCTAAGTGAATTGGGCTATGTTGAGAAACGTAACTTGTGTTTGTTGAATGAGGTTAAACTGACTCATGTTATCATGTATCATAAAAATGTATGCGTGCCCTGTAATTAATCCACATTTTAACTAGCTGCGGCTGGTGTCTAGCAGCTTGCTGAAGTGAATAGAGTATGCTTCTATCTGTTATTTCCCTTCTCCTTTTAAAATAACTCCTATTTTTTGGTTGCTTTTATATGTTTGTGAGTTTAAAGGTTGTTATTATTGCCATAAAGTTTGCGTAGTATCTTCAGGCTGCTGGCTAGTACCCTATTAACCAAGCAATGTCTACAAATGTTCTAAAATGCGCTAGGCGGGAGGCGGCCGGCCGAGGGGGCTTAGGCGGAATTTTTTATTTTAAGCTAATTTTAATATTTTATCTTACATTTATCCAAACAAAACAATTATATAAAGCAAACCAATTTATAATAAAGATAATAAAGACATTTGCTTAAAGTTCAAACACATATCCATATTGCTAATGTCAAAGTTCAAACACAAACATGCAATTGTTCAAAATTCAAACATATTTTTAACGTATTAGTTTTATTCATAAACAAGATTGCTAATTAAATAATAAAATTTAAAATTTCAAGAATTTAATTCAATATTAAAACTTAAGAAACTAAACATAAATTTAAGAATTATATTGAATTAAGCTAAATATTACAAATGTATCATCATTTATATAATTTGAAGTTAGTACTAGTTCAAAAAAGTACAACTATAATAAAATTATCCATTTTGACTTGATATTGTTCACTTCTTGTTGTGAATTGATATGCTACAACATGTATTATGAATATGATAAATCATTTGAAAAATAAATATATTAAAATTTGGTTTGGGTAGTTATTAAAATAAAAAAACCTTTTCGCCTAGACCCCTCCTAATTTTCTGGAGGGATTTTTTTGCCGCCTTGGGCCTAGGTAGGCGGGGCGCCAAGGGGGGGCCTAGCGCCTAGGCGGGTCCTAGGAGGACCAAGGCGGGGATTTTTAGAACAATGCATTTTCTGTGTAATGGTGTTGTAGAGTTTTTCTTGGTAGCCTGGTTTTATTTTCCCCTTCATTGTGATTGTAGGAGATTTTGGGTTTTCATTATTTCTTGAAGTACTGTAATTTTTTGCGTGAATTGCTTTTTTAAACTTCAGCTAGGACTTAGATTCTCTCAAGTAGGATCAGATTACTGATGGAGCAAAATAGCTTCTATATAGTGTACTTTCTATCTGTTAACCATCAGATCACAAGATTGTGAACTTTACCACATAAGATCAACAATAAGTTGCTCCATGCTGAAGAAACATTGCAGGTCCTGGATTATATTTGAGGCAAATAAAGATATATTTTTCAGAACACAGACATGCATATACAAATAAGTTCTTTAACATTTATTGATTATTGCTAGGATTTTGATTAGTGTATATTTGAGACTTCAGTATCCCAGAGTATCTTTTGTTGGTTAGCGCATCATAGCTGGTACATTGGTATCTTTCTGCATGCATTGGGTTTTGAATATCGAGGAATACATTTCTTAATAAAAAGAAATTTTCGTGGAATACTTGTGCACACATCTTATGCAGTTTTGCTTTATATATGTGTGCGCGCGTGCGTGTTTGTATTAAATTTCTTTTCCGGAGAGGTCTGGACATCTTTTGCTTGGGATCTTGGTTTCTTAACACAGTTTGTTACTTTTTTGCAATTCAAATAGGTTATAGATGTTGATAAACTACTAATAATTGTATATGATTTGCTATTTTTGTCCAAGCCAGAATGAGAGCAGCAGAGCCTTCGAAGAATATAGGTGGACACCAAGCACGCGGTGGAGAGAGGCTAGGGGTGGTCGAAGGAACTATTCTTCTCCTTATGTTGCTCATGGTATACTTCTCATGTTACTTTGAATCTGTTACCATTATGGTTTTCTTCTCTTAGTTAGGGTTAATCTTTGTTGTCCTCTCTCTTTGGTCTAGAAAATATAACGTTTCTTATACCTGTCTGGTTATTTGATCATAATAATGCTTACATCCGGGTTGTGTCATGACTGCATTTGAAATATTATCTCCAACTTTTTTAAGAATTTTGAATCGGAAAGTAGATTTGGATTAAGAGAGAAAAATGGAGGAGACATTGGAATTACCCAACATTGGATACCCATCTTTCCTTCTTTCTGTTGATATTAAGTTCATCTTGTCGGGGTGGAAATTGATACAAAGCTTTTATATCTTGACCTAACCTTTAATTACTGATCTGTTGCACTCTAATAATTTTTTTTCCCAATTATATCAGATGCGAGAGGTGGGAGGAATGTGAATGGTCGAAAGGAAAATGGTGTCATTAACCACACAGACAAAGGATCTACACCTTCTAGGCCAGTTCTGCAGAAAACAGGAAATAATGCAACACCTCGTGCCACAAAGTAAATTATTATCTTATCAGGAAAACCCACTGTTTCTGAGCTGTCACCCATTTGTTTGCAAAAGTTCTTAACTTACGGTTCAATTTACTATTATTACTTTTAGCAGTTCTTCAACTCTATCTGCAAACGGTCCCACAAGAGTCTCTAATAGGAGTGCTACCCATGGATCTGTGTGCCAACCCCGCTCTTCTGCAGGTAATATTGGTGACCTTGTAAAAGATAGTTTAACTTTTGATGTGAAGTACTATTTTGTAATATTGTCTCCTCCACCTATTGTTGCTGCCAAAACCATCCCCAACCACTCGCCCTCACCTTTGCCTCCACTATTTTGTCTAGAGTTAGAATTAAAGGGGAATATCATACATCAAGTCCTAATCCAATCACCTACAATTTGAGTTCATCAAGCATCTGTTTCAGGTATTAATAGCTCTGCTTCAGATCCTGTTTTAGTGACAAGTACTGGTCAAGATGTTGCAAATAGCAGTCAAGCAGCCTCCGGAGTTGTTAAGTCCCCCAACGAAACAAAATCGGAAATATCACAGGGCGTTGAGGAGGGTCAGTTGTCTGAGATTTCACAGCTCTTGTTTTTGTCTACTCATAACCAGCAAAATGGCCCTTCTGAAGGTACTTGTGTTCTATTTATTTCTATTCCATGTTTGTATGCCATGTTGTCTAGCCCTTTACTGTTCCTCATCGTATGTTATGTAAGAAGGTATGTGATGTAAGAAGATTCCTATCTTGGTTGTTGAATCACATCAACTTTAGTAATGATTGTTTTGTCATGTTATGTTTTGTTTCTTTATTGCATTTCACTTGTCCTATCCCAACTTTATTTATATAGTATTTTTTTCTTCTTTACTGTATTATGTAAATGGTTCAAAATTTATCTATAGCTAGATGACGAGAAATGTGCTTATTTATTTCTGTGGTTTATGTTTATGTTCTATGCAATCACAGTTAGGCGCTAAATTTTCAGGAGGTAGAAGTCCAATCTTGGTTTCTATGTTACCTTCGAAATTAAGTTTCAAGTATCATTTTAAAGTCAAATTTAGCAATATTTCATATGCTTTTGTATGAGCCTACTTGTTGAACTTTTGTCTCTACATTATTGATATATATATATACTTCGCTCATCTCCTTCACTCGTGCATGTAAGTTGTATATTTCCTATTAGTATTGTACTAAGCCAATTATAGTTTGGGTCATTCTATTATCTTCTCTTATGAAGTCTCACGCATATAGGAGGAGCAACTATATATAACTGTAACTTCACAAGTAATACCTTTAGCCCCTCTTATTCTCCCAAAGAAAGGATTCTCGATTGACACCTCCTGGTACTCTCACAATCCTGTATATTTGTGCATTCATCAATGTGTATATATGGTTTCCTTGTTTCCTTCCCAATCTAAAACATCAAATTTTGATATTTTTGAATTAAGAAAAAAAATTCACTTGACTTCTGAAGCAGTAAAGAATATATGACCTAGTGCATTGGATTTAAGCATGCTGATTTCATTGATGTGGTATGCTAACAGCAAACTGGACTACATATTTGAGTTACTTTGAATTTTTTATGAAGCCTCAGTTGTCCACATTTGACAAATAGGTAGGTCTATTGTCAGCCTTATATTCAAATGATACACATCCCAGGCATTGCATTGACCTTTGACACCATTAGATACTGCTGTAGGAATCAATATATGATAGTATATAATTGCTGACGTACGTATTTACTTATATGATATATAGATTCCAACTTGATACTCGAGAATCATTGCCACAAAACATTGGTAGTCCCGCTTCAGGGTGGTTCTTGTATGGATGTGCCGAAACCCAAAGGTAAACAAGGTGGCAACAAAAGATTTTTTGTTACTCTTTTAATGGTAGAAAGTTGCATCAAGTAGAAGTCTTAATCTTATTATATATTTCTTACTTGTGTGTTTCCTGTCTTTCTTTTCAACAACCATGTTAAGGTATCTATGTTAACTTGTAATTTTAGATTTTTGTATTCTTTTGCTCATACTTGTTTCATAGATGGTGATGTCACCTTTATCATATTTTCCAACAGTGGTTGTACCTGTGGCTGTTGACAAATTGGAGTCGCTCCCTGCAAATAACTCTGTGAACGCAGCAACTTTAGAGCTTGATATGAAGTTACAGAAGTTAAAGATATCTCCTTCGCAGTCCGTTATTTTTCCTGATCATCTCCAAGTCCCGGAGGCCTTTAAGAATCAATTGACCTTTGGAAGTTTGGATGGTGCTTTTGGCGGTGAAGGCTCTAGTCCTGTGGTTGAATCTGGTCGGGAAATTGGCGAAGGTGCTGGTGAACCTTCTCTCAGGTAATTGGTTCGGCCCCATTCTTTTTTTAATGTCCCATTTTCTGTTGTACTTGTACTGGACTCGATTTCTATATTTGAGTAAGGAGTTCTCTCCTGCTGCACGTGCCGCCATATTTTTCCTCGTGTCTTTGACTATAACTGGTATTTGGTGTTTAAATATAGGCTAATGCTTTTGCTGTTGAAGCTTATAACATCTCGTTTCACTTGCTTTTCACAGCATTGGCAATAAGAGCCTAAATACCAACTCTGTCCAGTAAAGTTAGTCGGATTTTTTGGGTGCTTCTGGCATAGATTTCAGGATATGACAAAAACACATTACTCCGTCACACTTTAGTTTCTTACATTTGTTTTAGTGTGGCAAAAATTTTAAAACTCAATAAAAGTAAAGTTAAAAGCTATATGTTTAGGGGAGGACTATTTCCAGCAATTATATTGCTAGTTCCATCAGGTTCCCTCTCACATCATTGTTTGTCCCACTCATTTGAGGGGATCTGGTTTAACTAGCAAAATAATTATTGAAAATACCAATAACCTATTTTGAATATATCTGAGATTATACTTTAAATTATATTGCACATGTATTAAACCTTTAATGTTTTAATTTATTTTGTGTATGTCATAAAATTCGTGCTTTAAGCACTAAAAGAACTTAACCAATAAAGTGTGATGTGGAGATTATATTTTAATTTGATATTTTCATATTCTCAGCATATTGTTATGTTATATTTTCAAGTATAAAAAATAATTAGAAAAATAGAGTGTAAATGTGTTCAAAAAGCCATGTCAGAAACACCCAAAACAAACCACATAAATCTCAAGAGTATTGTAAATATTGGTGTAATAATTCAAACGCTAAAGCTGCCTCATGTTAGATCCCTTTGTTTGAGTTGCTAAGTTTTTTTGGGGTTAATGTTCTTATCCATGTCTGGGCTACATTTATATAGGCTTTAGGTGTTCAACTTTATAGTAATTTGCTTTGCTTCAGGATGATATATGTGCGTTTTTAAATATGATGTTGCAGCAATCAAAATGTCTCCTCAACTGCTCAAGATGGTGACAGTTCAGTCCATCCACAAGCTCATCATATGCCTACAAATTTGTCACTGTTGGGAGATGATGTTGCATCTGGTTCTGTTCTTAATCATGACCTGCCAAAGCAAGAAATAATGTCCTCTATAGGAGGACCTCATTTCCCACTTCTGCAACCAGGCCCAAACTATAGCTTTGGTCTTGTGCCACCAGTTGCTGGGCCCCATGCTTTGCAACTTGAAGGACCTGAGCTTCAGGTATTGGATATATTTTTCATTTTAAATTTTTAATTCTGTACGTGGCTGTCATTATCTTTTTGCTTTTAGTTATACATCTTTTAACTTGTAAAATAAATAATTATATTTATGAATCTTTTACATCTTATTTGGTCTATTTAATTATTTATAAACCGCCTTGCGTTTTTGAATGTGGCCTTAAATTTTTTGATATGTAAAGCTAACCCTGATGAATCATTGAAATTGAAATGTGATGCTTAATATTTGACATGTGAAGGGAATTGTATTTTGATATTCTTGGAGCCATCTTAACCACCCTAAGCAAAGCAAAAACGTCATTTGCTCAGGATGAGTGAATAGTGTGGCCCAATTCTGTTGAGATTTGTGGTCTGGATCATATGAAGCTTGTGTTTCTTTAATTGTTGACACTTTGACAGTATGGAGCAATGACAATATCTTTATTTGGGGGTTTACCACTTTGTTCACTTACCCTACTCATTTATCTCAAGATGACTGGTGCATGGTAGCCTTAATTGGAAATTGAAAACTGGTTTTGTTGGAACACGTAATTGATTACCTATTATGATAAGCTTATCTGATTGAAATAAATAATCTGATGTATTTTTTTCCCTAAAGAACTTTTTGGTGGTTATCTCAGTGCCTAATTCTGAATGCTGGTTCTTGCATTATTTTCCATGTGGAAATTGTTAGAATTGCTTGCATATATGCTTCTTGCACATGCCTGCAATTTCTAATTGATAAAGTTCTATCTTCTTTTAGGGCTCACAATACATTTATCTGTTTAAAGATGAGCACTTTGATATCTGTGTAACCTCCCCCCCAAACCACCCAGCACACAAAAACACCCACCCACACCTAGCCTTGGCTTGCCAAGAAATGTTTTTGAGATCTGATATTGCTACCTTTTTTGTTTCACCAGTTATCTATCGTTGCTAATCAATATCTACTGTTTAATTGCAGGGTGGAAATTCCATGTTTTTGTCAGCATCAGGTACACCACCACCTGCAACTCAACCTGTGGGTGTCAGGCAGAGTTCTTTAGCTTTACCTCCGCACCTATTTCCTTTGTTTCGGCAACCTTATCCTCCTAACTACATTTCGTATAATCCATATTTACCTCATATATATATGCCCCAAAATGCCCACCAATTTTTAGGCCACAATGGTTTCCCCCAGCCACCTTCTACTGGTAATGTATATATACCACCAGCTGCAGCTGCGCCTGGGGTTAAATTTCCTGTTGCACCACCATATAAGCCCGGAACCAATGCAGGACTGACCCCCTTGGGGATTCCGTCTGGCTATGCGTCACATGGCTCCTCCGCTGTTGGTTTTAGCTCCAGTGCAGCTCTGACTCCTGGAAGTTCTGCTGGTCCTGAAGAACTTTCAGCATCTGAGCTGAAGGAGAAGAATTTGTTCTCAGTCGTACGACAGGTTGGTTGTAATTTATTTATCTTAATGTTCTTGAAAATATGCGTTATGTAAGTGCAAATTAGCGGAACTGTAATTTCTTTTTCCTCTTTATCCTGCCCAATTTCTCATTACGTTTTGAGGGATTATCTTGAATCTTGATCTGGATATTTTCTATCTTGTCAGTGATAAATTGAAATGTGATCTCTGCTAATCTGCTACGCTACTTGTTTCCTTGCAATATCTGCAAGTAAAGAATGAAAAAATAATCATACAAAATTTTCATCGATGATGGTTGGTTTATTCATATGTTGTGAATGAGGTTATTCATATGTGCCGCTAATACGTTGATATTTACTGGAAACAATCCTTGCAATTGCAAAACATTAAGTGACGATTGGAGTTTAGCAATATTTTTTGCAAAAAATGATTTTTAAACCATTGCAGTAGTTTATTCTACTCTAAAATTAGTACTGTTTTTTCTTTTCATTTATCTCAAGAAATGCTTGATGCTGAGAGTATGTTTGAGTTATTGTTGTTCCTTTTTGAGTAAAATTTAATGTATTCTTGTTCTTATTCTTGTTCTTCTTATTATTATTATTTATTTATTTGGAGTTAACATTCTAGTTATTGTTGCTGGCTGATAGTATGAATATGAGAAGCGAAGCGGATGTTCTGGCAGTTTGTTTATCACGTTGCTCTGACAAAAGGCTCTGTCAAATTCTTCAGCAAGTTGTTTTTTTTACTACATATTGTACTGGAGAATGAATGTTATGTTTTTTATTTGGCCATCTTATTTAATTCAAGTATCAAGCACTATGACTATAGGGTTATATAGCATGGTGTTGGATCTATTACTATGACTGCTGTTTTCTCCCTGACTTGCTTTCTCGGTATACTATTCAGCAAAGTCTTTTTTTTTTCTTGTATAATTTCTTGTGCTAGAATGGTTACATAGGCCGTCTCTTAAAGCTGCAGGGTGAAGATTCACATGCTTGGACTCCTTCGGCAGCCGGCCCGGATATATCCAGCTTGCAGAATTACTTCTATAACCTGCCTCAAGGGCATCACATTGGTTTCTCGCCTGCTCAAGCTAGCCATGGAGCCTTTGCTGGTATTTATCATCCATCTCAGACGATGGCTGCTCCACCAACTGTGCAACCACATTTACATCAATCTCAAGCCATGGCCGGTTCGATTGAATCTGTGTTGCCTCCTTCCCTCGCTTATCAGCAGCCTCAACATGTGCAGATGAATTGGAGCAGTCAATTACTTAGTAGAGAAAATATCCGCTGACAAAGATTACCCGTAGAGTTATTCAAGTTTGAAAACAGGCAAGTTTTTTTGGGAACGTGAGTGGTCGACCTTAATCTCGGTTTATATACGAGATACAGTTGGACCATGAAATTCAAAAATTTAGGAAGGAGGGTGGGGGAGGGGGGAAGACGTTTGGAGAAAAGTTCACACCATCCGACATATTTAGACTATATAGTGAGTATGCCTTTCTTTACTTGGGGGCGATTTTGTGGGTCCCTTTACTCTTCCAATTTACACATGGTAGTAAACTTTCCAGGAAGGCCATAGAAATTAAGAAGTTTTAACTGGAGCAGGTGGGATATTCAAATCTTAACCCTTTCTCACCCACCTGTACATCAAATTAATTATAGATTTATCAATGAGTTGAAATTGTAATTTGGTCGAGAAACTCGTACCTAAGTTTATTATATAATCTATTTGAGTAGTGCAAACTCTTTCATTCAATGGTTGTGAATCTTTTCTAATAGCTTTCTGCATCATTTTTTGTTTGAAATTGGAAAAGTCTGGTGGCCCTTTTGATTTTTACTCTGAGCTTATTGACAATTTATAAAAGGGGATAAATTAACTTTTGGTATCTGTAGTGGGACACGATTTATAATTTGATACCCGAAGTGAAAAAAGTTACAAATTGGTGATTGTACTCAAAAAATGTTACGCTCTGTTAAACATTATGGACATGGCTTCCAATTTGGTACCCGAAGTGAAAAAAGTTACAAATTGGTAATTGTACTGAAAAAATTTGTATTCTGGTGCTTGTACTTTCTAATTTTTAAATAATTGTTAAAATTGATCCAACGAAAGAGACAAACATACAGAGAGAGAAGCGAAGACGACGCAAACAAGGGCTTCGATATTTTGTTCCATCTTTTCTTGCCTCCCATATTCGTACCATTGATCCACAGTGGCACCGATTTGGGAACTCTGGTGTAATCCATTCATTTTTGTTGCATGAACTATAATTTTCTTCCCCGATTTCATTTACGATTCTACTCCAAGACGAGCTCATCCTTTCAATTAAATACTGAAAACCCTTTAATAAATATATGAGAACCAGTAATCAATGGAGAATCAAGACAAAAGAATGAGAGAAGGACAGTAGAAGAGAATCCTAATTTTCAAACAGAATAAAGATGAAACCCTAATGTTTAACGGAGTGTAACATTTTGAGTACAATTACCAGTTTGTAACTTTTTTCACTTCAGGTACCAAATTGTAAGTCGTGTTCCTAATGTTTAACGGAGTGTAACATTTTTCGAGTACAATCACCAGTTTGTAACTTTTTTCACTTCGGATATCAAATTGTAAATCGTGTCCCAGTACAGATACCAAAAATTGAATTATCCCTATTCAAAAACTAAACTAATGAAAACATGATACCTGAATTTAGTGAACAATATATTAGAAGCAATTCGCAAAATCTAATCCACTAGAAATACATATTTTCAAAATTACCAATAGTTTTAACAAGGTTATAATGACTAATGAATTATATATAGACAACGATCACTTTTGAATTATATACTTGGACTTGTATATTTTAAAAAAGTGTTAAATTGCATATTAAACCTCGAAATATACATAATTTTATCATTCGTACTCCGATATTTAAACACACCTTTTTTTATTATTAATTATTTATGCAATTCTTTTACTTCAATTGATTGAAACTACATTATAAAATACTTCATCTACGTATATTAATTAGTATAACCTATTCAAGTAAATTAATATATTATTATATTAAAATTAATGTGATTCATTAAATTTTTGAAAATAATAAATATTATAATTAGTAATATTTTGTAGGTATACTATTTTCTTTATTGCATTACCTAAAACTAAATGAATCTGGAATTATTTTGAATTTGAAAATGATCTCAAATTGACTTTAGAAATAAAACTTAATTATTATACATAGTAAAGTATCTATTTTGTAATTTTTAATATAAAAGATTTTATTTAGTAAATTGTTATACTAATTAGTTGAAGGCCTCAAAATACTTTATTAATTATTATTTAAAGATTTAATTAGTATGTTTTTGTATTATTTTTTGCTAGTTATCTTGGATGGAATTTTTAATTTTTTAATTTTTTAATTTTAAAGACGTGATGAGGATAAAGATTAAAAAAAGAAGTCTATTAGGTTTTGGATTTGTTTTTTATTGATAGAAGAAGTTTAAAAGTATTATAATTGTAATTAAAAAAATGAACATTATTATAAAATATTATTAAAATTAAGAACAAAGATGATTAGAGGAAAGAGAGCATTCTCATTGTATTTTTGTATATCACATTCTCTTTACAATGCTATTATTTATATATATATGAACATCAATAAGTTTTCAAAACTCAAAGGTCATAAGTTTCAAAATTTAAGGGACATGGGAGTTTCGAAAGATCAAGGATCATTACAATTAAAGATGGGAGGAATGAATCTAGACATCCATATATATATATATATATATATATATATATATATATATATATTATAATTTTATAACACTCCCATTTGGATGTCTATCAGGCAACAATACGCATTGAAAGGTTTCTCATTAAAAACCTTACAAGAAAAAATCCAATGGGAAAAAAAATTGGTTAAGAAAAAAAGAGTGCAACGCGTATTAGCTCCCCCTAATTAATGTATCCTTAAGTCCTTCAACTATTGCATTCCAATATTGCGACACAATCCTTCAAACGTTGCAGTTGGTAATGCTTTGGTGAACAAATCTGCCAGATTATCTTTTGAGTGAATTTGTTGAACATCAATGTCACCATACTTTTCAAGGTCATGTGTGAAAAAGAATTTCGGTGAGATGTGCTTTGTTCTATCTCCTTTGATGTATCCTCCTTTTAATTGAGCTATACATGCAACATTGTCTTCATACATAATGATTGGAATTCATTTGCTGGAGGATAAACCGCATGTTTCACGAATATGTTGAGTCATTGATCTCAACCACACACATTCTCGACTTGCTTCATGGATTGCAAGTATTTCAGCATGATTAGATTAAGTGGCAACTACTGTTTACTTTGTAGATCTCCATGATATAGCAGTATCACAACACATAAAGAGATAAACTGTTTGAGATCGACCTTTATGTGGATCAGATAAATATCTCGCATTAGCATATCCAACTGTTGGGTAAAATTTAAATACGCACAACACGCAAGTATATATGTGGTCAACAAGTAATAAAGTGATAAGAAAAGTATCGTTCCCACGAGAATTTATTTAATAAGAATCACCAACTATTAGTTCTTAACCAAACTAATTTTATTTAAACAATCAATTTAGGGTTTTGAATTAAATTATTTAATTAAACTAATTCTAATTACCACTAGTTAAAAATCAGATTATGGAGATTTAAAATCACAACTTCACTTATTGCTTCACTTATATTAAAACACTTCTTATCTATTCTGAATTGTTAATCAGGAACTTATTAGTATTTATAACCACCTTTCGATGCATCACAAACATATTAATCCAAATCCATAGTTGATAAAATTGAATCAAACACCCTAATTAACCAATTCACTATATTCGTATGTGAATTACAATTAAAAAGGATTTAAAGCACATGTTCCCAATCAGATTACATGCGGCGTAAATGTATATCCCTATCCTAAACACAAATCATGAATTCCAACACCATGCAGAAAACACAACCACATGTTATTATAATCATATCTAAATATATATTTTATCTCCCGAATTCATATAGATTATCACAGTAATCGTTAGCTAAACAATTAAACAATTATACACAATCATAATAGACAATCCATAGAATAGATTATAGTAATTAACAGAGAAACATACTAAAATAAGATATCTAATAAGATCCGTCGCAACCTTAAATAAGAAATTTAGTTCATAATCATTGAATTAAAGTCAACAATCCATAACTGAATAAACATTAAAAGATAAAAATAGAAGTAGAGGAAAGAATGAAATCTTTTGTCTGCAAATCTGATACTCCCCTCTTGCTACTGCCCTTGATCTTCAATGATCCCCAAGTTGCTTCAATCTCCAACAATCCAATATAAACTAGAGTTTATGATATAATATAATGGAGTGTTTTATTTAATCTAATCTATCTAATCTCCCATATTCTATGTCTCCCATCATGTATTTATAGGTTACAAGTCCAATTTTTAGCTTATGAGCAAACCCAATCCAATTTGGAGTAAAAAAAGTATCAAAATTCGCCTCAAAACGCGTCCAAGCTTGACCAGGCCCGACCCCAGCGCTGCTCACGGTGCTGGGACTCTGCCCCCTAGCGCTGGAAATAGGCAAGGAATGGGTGCCCCCGCGCTAGGGCTTTTTTTTGTAATTTCTACTTTGACGTCGTTTAGGAAAATGGCCATAACTTCTTCGTTTGAACTCTGATTTCGATTATTCAAGATGTTCCGAAAAGAGGAGACGTATATCTACAACTTTTATTCTTTGAGTGTTTCGAAATAAGGGCTGGAGCAATGCTGAAATGGACCTTGAAGTGGATACTACATAAAAGGCAAGCCGAAAATACGAATCTAGCAACCCCAAATGTTGATCCAAGTAAATTTTGTCCCAATTCCTACAAAAAAAAACGTAAAACATGCATGAATACACACAAACACTTAAAAACATCCAAAAGATTAAGCTCGAATGCACTCAATTATGGATATAAAACTCATTCATCACCAACTAATTTATGATTATCATTATTTGAATAAAATAAGCCCATATCCATAGTTCCTCGTAGATAACGAAAAATTTGTTTAACTCCATTCCAATGTCTCCGGATAGGAGAAGCGCTATATTTTTCTAACAAATTCACAGAGAATGCTATATCAGGTTGTGTATTATTAGCAAGATACATAAATGCACCAATTGCACTAAGGTATGGTACTTTAGGACCAAGTAATTCTTCATTATCCTCACGAGGTCTAAAAGGGTCCTTTTTTATATCAAGTGATCTAACAACCATTGGGGTACTCAATGGATGAGCTTTATCCATATAAATCTTTTCAGAATCTTTTCTGTGTAAGTTGACTGATGAATGATAATTCCATCTGCTAAATGCTCGATCTACTGACGGAGACAAAATTTTGTTTTTCCTAAATCTTTCATCTCAAATTCTTTCTTTAAATAATGCATTGTCTTTGGTATCTCTCCATGAGTTCCAATAATATTTAAATCATCAACATACACAGTAAAGATAGAAAAATTGGATTCCGATTTTTTTATAAAAACACATGGGCATATAGGTGTTAGAGATTATGCCCTAGAGGCCAATTATTTGATATAATTGCTTAACATTTTGATATTATATTTGATTGAATAAATGAATGATTTTATTATGGTTTTATTTACTGCATTATATAAATGTTAACATAATAAAAATCCTTAGAATAGTGATACAAATTATATAGTTTCAAATATATGACTTGAACATGAGATTATATAATTACAATTAGTATCATTATTCTTAAATGTCCCTAGTCGAGTATCATTGTTGATGGGACAACAATGATGCATTAAGACTAGTATGTGGATTGACTGATGACCAAATCTCATTGGTCATAAATATATGAGATATTAAGTCAATGCATAGTTACATGTTAGAGAACGATGTACTGGACAAACCCACCATGAGAATTCTATATGTGGAGCATTATGCGAAGTGTCATTAGCAATTCTCATAGTGACACTGATTTAATGGTCCTCCGACCTGAAATCACTATATTTTTACACGGGAATTTATGTACTTTGATATCATCAAATGTCACCTTTAATAGGGTGGACTATAAAGGTGATTATTGGGTATATCATGAATCGTGTGAGAAATGTGAGTGATCTAGATGGAATTTAACCCTCCTATTTATTAGGGGTGATATCCATAGGCCTCTTGATTGAGTAAGACTATGAAATGCATGGCCATGCTCAAATAGTAATTTATTTCATATAGTCTACTCATTGATCAAGAAAAACTCAGATTAAATTATGAAGAGTATAACACATTCCATGACTCGAGTTTAATCTAGGATATTAAGGTTAAAAGGATTAAATTACATTGAAACATTGGTCACGAAAAGGTTGCATCGAATCATCGATTTTATTATTACTTGGGTAGCAGTGATGCATTACTAGATGCCGCTCACTGTTTATAATTTTATAATATGATTTTAAAATTATTGCCAACGTAATAATAACCTATAGGGTTACACACATAGAACGTAATTAAAAGGGAATTAATTTAAATTGTAAAGATTTAAATATGTCAATATGATTGATGGTATTTAAATTACGAATTTAAATTAATAGGATAATTTATATATATAGGTATATTAATTAAGTAAGACTTAATTAAGATATATATATATATATATAAATTCGAATTTTATTAAATTAGGTTTTGATTATTTCTTTTTAATCGCTATATATATGATATGTAGCAGCCATTTAGAATTATTCATTAACTAAAACCCTAGCCGCTCTTAGAGAGAGACTAGAGAGAAAACAGTTTCAAAATCCTCATCCTTGGTGGTTAGTACCGCGATTCCTTCTTCTACAGATCGTAGGACGATTCACGGAGCGTTCGTGTGGATACTGTAGAGACACAGTTCGTTTGATTTGCGTTGGAGATTCGACCGCATCGTTTCTAGCTTTCTTAATCGGTATAATTTCTAACCACTGAATTAATTATTTTACGCATGGATCTTGTGTTGGGTTTCGGAAATTGCTTTATAAATTTTTATATTCCGCTGTGCGTTTCTATGCCGAAACCCTACAATAGGGTTATTATTATACCCTTCTTTTAATAAATATTCACTAAGACGATTGTACCACATATGTGATGCCCCCAAAATAGGTATACATCACCCATTATGAGTCGCCAAATATATGGTACAGAAACAAATACAACCTCCGTAATATAATTGTCGTGCAAAATACGACAACATATATACTGTGAGTTTGAATACAAATACTGTCTAATAGAGAGTATACAAATTCAAAAGGAGTCCTCATAATAATTATTCAAACACTATTTTACAGAAATAGTGAGGACTGCTAAAACATCTTTCTAGAACCATCACTCCATACCCTGACTAAATCCTGCTATGTTCTCACCTCTTGAGAAGAAAAATGGAACAAAAAGGAAAAAAGGTGAGCTCAACTAGCCCAGTAAAGAATATTATGACTAAGATAATATACAAAAAATTATCATTAGTCTTCAATAGGGAAAAATCTGATAAAATATAATAGACAATAATTTTTAGATCAACAATTGCAGCGAAAACAACAATCCATTAGAAGAGTCAAGTAGAGAGAGAATTCTACTATCTTCTAAGATTTAAAAGTCCATCATCAATATTTTATCCCTGTAACATCAATCAATATACATCTTGAATCAAATATTCATCTTTGCACTACAGGCCAAAGATATTCATTTGTATCATCAGTTGGTCATGTTCATCTCAACACCTGTTCATCTTTGCACTACGGGCCAAAAATATTCATCAGTTAATCATTCATCTTTGCACTACAGGCCAAGATATTCATCAGTTAATCATTCATCTTTGTACTACAGGCCAAAGATATTTAATAATATCATCACTTAGGACTGAGGATGAAGAAAAATATGTTAAAAAAACGAATCCAGTGAGATAAAAGATCAAAGATTAAGGATTCATGCTTTAGTTTATCCAAGTTCAAAAATACTCCATAATAACCAATTGTGAAGCAGAATTCAAAAATAAAGATAAAAAATGGATACAATCAAAGATAGTAACCATAATAGACATCTTGGACAAAAAGAATTTTTTTTTATTTTTTGGTGAATAGTGTCGTATTCGTGAATAGTAACACCAACACAAAAAGATAGAAATTTCACAATAAAATTCATACCAATATTTCGGTATAATGATATTGAAAGAACAACATCATTATGAAGAAAATAATATTCCTTACCTCAAAATGATAGTACTACTGATCGGAATATCGGTATAAGGCTGAAGAAAATTTGCACTGATGAATAACAACTCACAAAATACGCTCGATAATATATAGAGAGAGAAAACTTGTTTCTGGTGTGATTTTCAATTCTAACTTAGCACTCTATTTATAGGAAAATGTTAGAACGCCAAAACAGACTTGACCTGTAACCTGATGACTTTACCTGCTACTATTCCCACCCACCACATTTGAAATAAAATTTCAGCATATTTTTTCACCAACCATGGGTGGGGCCCACTCATTCTAGAATTTTCTACCAAAATAATAAATTTAGAAACTTCAACAATTTTTGAACCAGTCACCTTTTAAAATTCATAACAAATCATACGTTCATTTTTAACGGTTCAAAATTTGTATACAAATACTCAACTTATATATGTATAACATATCCAAAAATCACAACGATCCAACAGTAGGATTAAAAATTATAACTCACGCAATATATCTCAAGAACACTGATTTAATCTTTTAATAACTCCAATCTGACAAAATACTGATAAAACACCTCAACATTAATTCCTTCATTTATAACCACATAAATAAATCTATCCTTTATATCCACATAAAATAAATATTTCCTTATGATATAAATCAATAATTAATTGTTCACAAATAGTTGTGCACGAGTCTCCCTCGTTTGATTTTGCATGAACTGCAAAAAGCTTCTAAACATCCCATCATTCATCATTTGTTCGGTAGTGTTATTTACAGGAGGAATATTGTCTTCCTGTTGTACATTCCCCTGGGAGATGATTAAAGGTGTCTCTACGGTCTCATTCACTCCAATGTTAACGTTCTCTGCTGCCATTCTTAAAAACTGCCATAAAACAAATGTTAATTAAACAAATTAACATATCACATATTATCCCTATCTTCTAACCGACCAAATAAATACCAAATAAACTTAGTCAGGTCATACTAGCAAAGGAATACCCCGTCTCTCCCCTTTTAGTTCTTGTTTCACATCTCAGCCAAGGATCATATCCCTAAGCTCTGATACCAACTGTGACGCCCCCAAAATAGGTATACATCACCCATTCTGAGTCGCCAAATACATGGTACAGAAACAAATACAACCTCAGTAATACAATTATCGTACAAAATACGACAACACATATACTGTGAGTTTGAATACAAATACTGTCTAATAGAGAGTATACAAACTCAAAAAGAGTCCTCATTATAATTATTCAAACACTATTTTACAGAAATAGTGAGGACTGCTAAAACATCTTTTTAGAACCATCACTCCATACCTCGACTAAATCCTGTTATGTTCTCACCTCCTGAGAAGAAAAATGGAACAAAAAGAAAAAGAGTGAGCTCAACTAGCCCAGTAAAGAATATTATGACTAAGATAATATGCAACAAATTATCATTAGTCTTCAACAGGGAAATCTGATAAAATATAATAGACAATAATTTTTAGATCAACAACTGCAGCGGAAACAACAATCCATTAGAAGAGTCAAGTAGAGAGAGAATTCTACTATCTTCTAAGATTTAAAAGTCCATCATCAATATTTTATCTCTGTAACATCAATCAATATACATCTTGAATAAAATATTCATCTTTGCACTACAGACCAAAGATATTTATTTGTATCACTAGTTGATCATGTTCATCTCAACACCTGTTTATCTTTACACTACGGGCCAAAGATATTTATCAGTTAATCATTAATCTTTGCACTACATGCTAAAGATATTCATCAGTTAATCATTCATCTTTGCACTACAGGCCAAAAATATTCAATAATATCATCACTTAGGACTGAGGAAGATGAAAAATATGTTAAAGAAAATGAATCCAATGAGATAAAAGATCAAAGATTAGGGATTCATACTTTAGTTTATCCAAGTTCAAAAATACTCCATAATAACCAATTGTGAAGCAGAATTTAAAAATAAAGATCAAAACATGGATACAATCAAAGATAGTAACCATAATAGACATCTTGGACAAAAAAATATTTTATTTTTCGGTGAATAGTGCCGTATTCGTAAATAGTGTCGTATACGTGAATAGTAACCCCGTCAGAAAAAGGTAGAAATTCTATAATAAAATTTATACCAATATTTCGGTATAATGATATTGAAAGAATACTATCATTATGAAGAAAATAATATTTCTTACCTCAAAATGATAGTACTTCTGATCGGAATATCGGTATAAGGCTGAAGAAAACTTGTACTGATGAATAGCAACTCACAAAGTATCTAAATACTCACAAAATATGCTCGATAATATAGAGAGAGAGAAAAAAAAACTTGTTTCTGGTGTGATTTTCAATTCTAACTTAGCACTCTATTTATAAAAAAATGTTAGAACGCCAAAGCAGACTTGACCTGTAACCTGATGGCTTTATCTGCTACTATTCCCACCCACCACATTTGAAATAAAATTCCAGCACATTTTTTCACCAACTATGGGTGGGGCCCACTCATTCTAGAATTTTCCACCAAAATGATAAATTTAGAAACTTCAACAATTTCTGAACCAGTCACCTCTTAAAATTTATAACAAATCATACGTTCATTTTTAACGGTTCAAAATTTGTGGACAAATACTCAACTTATATATGTATAACATATCCAAAAATCACAACGATCCAACGGTCGGATTAAAAATTATAACTCACACAATATATCTCAAGAACACTGATTTGATCTTTTAATACTTCCAATCCGATAAAATACTGATAAAACACCTCAACATTAATTCTTTCATTTATAACCACATAAATAAATCCATCCTTTATATCCACATAAAATAAATATTTTCTTATCATATAAATCAATAATTAATTATTCATAAATAATATTACAGAATCATAATTATGACAACCATGTCGTTCTCAAGAAAGAGGGGGCTTTTCGATAAAGATTTCTCCTTACTGGCGCGCAATTAGGTGACCAAACCCCTTTTCTAGACAGAACTTCCTTAGACATTGCCAATAATGCTCTCTAATAATATTATTCAAATAATATGAATTATTGATCTGATAATGGAGATACTATGCAATGACAATTATTGAAACAAAAATAATATAAAATATCAATGCAGCAATTATTGAATCAATAAAATAAAATATTGAACAGTAATTACTGTAATAATTATTGAGTAGTGCCTTCTTACGTAAGAATCAATTATTCAAAAATCCTGAGCAAAACCGTGTGCTACTGTGCAACCACGCGTATTACTTTATTTTAACCACCAGGTATTCCAACAGTGTTAACGGTAACCATTACGCCGTTATTTATAAAAACTCAAACTTGTTATTTTCTTCATCTGACAGTTATCTATTATGGGGCCCACAAATGGCTGCGCCGTCGTACGAATATTCCCCGACAGCAAGAATATTCCACGATCAAACGAATATTTTCCGACAAAATGAATATTTTATTACCACTTGCTTATTTTGAAAATTTTACACATTTCACCCATAACCAAAACATTATATCAATTTAATACCTTATTATTCACAATAATAAATAGAGGAAATTTGATTTTATTTATAATAAATTGGGGTCTCACAACATAAGTCCTAATTGCTTTAACCCATAGAGGGACCTTTGCAACTTGATTGAATAAATTTTCCGGGGATTTGAATTATATGTTTGAGGCATTTTAAATCCTTCAGGAATTTTCATATAAATATCATTATCAATTGACCCATATAAATAGTTTATAACAACATCCATTAGACACATATCTAGATTTTCATGAGTTGTTAGGCTAATAAGAAACCACAATGTAATTGCATTTCAACAGGAGAATATGCTTCATCATAATCAATGTCAGGTTTTTGTGAAAACCCTTGTGCCAAAAGTCGTGCCTTATATCTTACGATTTTATTTTTCTCATTTATTTTTTGCACAAAGACCCATTTGTATCCAACTGGCTTTACTTCTTCAGGTGTTTGGACTACAGGTCCAAAAACATCACGTTTTGCAAGTGAATTTAATTTTGCCTAGATTGCTTCTTTCTATTTTGGCCAATCATTTCTACGTTTGCATTCTTCGACGGAATTAGGCTCAAAATCCTCATTTTTAATAATGATATCAAGCGAACTGTTATCAACAACTATCTCAATTCAGTTCCATTTTTTCTTTGTAGAGACATAACTTATACAGATCTCATCATTTTTATTGTTTTCAGGTACCTGAACCTCTTCTGGGGTTTTATGATTAGATATGTCTATATCCTCATGAATATTTTCCTTCTCAATAATGTCAACTTGTTTATTTACTTCTTTTCTTTTTCAAGGATTTTTATCTTTTGAACCGATTGGTCTACCACGCTTTTGACGTGCCTTAGACTCATTTGCTATAATTTTGCGGATTGTCCTATTGGGACTTCAATCCGAGCTGGAGCATTTTACAGCTGGTATATGAGATTTGGTTACTCCTTTTAAGTCAGTGAATGCATTTAGTAGCTGATTTTCTATATCTTGCAAACGAAGTATCTTTTGAACTTTTTGTTCACATTGTTTTGTACGAGGATCAAAATTCAATAATGGCAATGCATTCCATGTAATATCTTTATCCAGATGTTTAATTTCTCCCCCTAATGATGGGAACATAGTCTCATCAAAATGACAGTCGACAAATCGTGTCGTAAATAAATTACCTGTTAAGGGTTCAAAATATTTAATCATTGATGGGGAAATATATATTCCAAGCCTTCTTTGAGGACCCTTCTTTGTATGTTGTGGAGGATAAATTGGAACATATAACGCACAACTAAATATTCTTAGATGGGAAATATTTGGCTCATAACCAAAAACCAGTTGTAATGGGAAGAATTTGTGATATGATGTTGGCCTAATGCGAATAAGTGTTGTTGCATGTAAAATAGCGTGCCCGCAGATTTGGTTCACAAAATTTATTGAGTATAAAATAAAGTTTGATTGAGGCTCATTTAGCTACCGAGTCGAGCATGATTCTGAATCGAGCCCGAGCAGTTTGGACTTTTCCAACGAATATGATCCGAGTATCAATAGAAAATTATAATTTGAGGAGGTTTGAGTAATTTATCAAACTTTAAAATGTGCTCATATTTGACTCATTTATATTTTGAATCGAGCTCAAATCGAAATTTTAGTCGAGCGAGTATGAATCGAGCCCGAACTGTTTGCTCATTTACAGCCTTACATATCCCTAACCTTTGATACCAACTATGACGCCCCCAAAATAGGTATACATTACCCATCTTGAGTCACCAAATACATGGTACATAATTTAAATACAAACTTCTTTGATATAGTACGACAAAACGTAGCTGAGAGTTTCAACATGGATAATGTCGTAGAGAGTATACAAACTCAAATAAAGTCCTCATTACATTTATTATCACACTATTTTATAGAATAGTGAGTATACAAACTCAAATAAAGTCCTCATTATATTTATTATCACACTATTTTATAGAATAGTGAGGACTACTAAAATAACCATCTGAACCGTCAATCCGTCCCCCAACTCATCCCAGCTATATTCTCATTTCTTGAAGAGAACAGTGAAAGAAAGGGTGAGCTCAACTAGCCCAGTAAGAAATATTATGACTAAGATAATGCAGAATAATTTATCGTTAGCCTTCAAAAGTGTTAAACTGATAAAATATAACCAACATCAAGTTTAACTGCAGCGGAACAAGCAATCCATTAGAAGAGTCAAGTAGAGAATAAAATCTACTATCTTCTATGATTTAAAAGGTTTTTCATCACTTTTATCGCTGAGACCCATCTTAATAAATAAATCACATCATCCCTGCACTACGGCCAAGGATATTCATTAGTATCACGACCACAAATTATCCATGAACTACAGGCCAAAGATATTCATGTATTCATTAATGGTCATGATTATGACAACAACTGTCCATCAATGCACTACGTGTAAGACCTCAACTTTTATAAATAAAGATTAAATTTTCTCGAAATATATTTTTGAATATTATGGTGTGGATATGATATAATGTTATAGTTGTTGGTATTATTTATAAGTTTTGCAAAGTAAGCAAGTGGTTATATTATATTCGATTAGTCGGGAAATATTCGTTTTAACAAAGAATATTCGTACGACGACACAATCATTGGTGGACTCACAACAGAAGTATTGTCGTACTAAGAAAACGACAGAATTATCTTTTTATAAAAATAACGGCGAAAGTGTTACTGTTAAAACTGTTGAACTACCCGGTAGTAAAAGTACATTAATATGCGTGGTTGCATAGTAGCACACGGTATTAGTTATTGATGCTTACGTGAGAAGTTACTCAGTTATACTCAATTATTGCTACAATAACTGCTGCATCATATCTCTCATATTATTGATTCAATTATTGTCAGTATCATCTGCATAATATTTTATTTTATTAAATCAATAATTGAGACGACAAAATTATTTATATTATTAATTGCAATATTGACAATGTCTAGAAAGTTTTGTCAAGGAGAGGTTTGGTCACCTAATTGCGCGCCAATAGGGAAAAATCCTTATCGGAAAGCCCCCTCTTTCTTGGAAACGACCTGTTTATTAAATATTGTAAATTATAATATTAATGATGAATAAGTTCATGTTGATTAAAGATGAATTTGATAGTTTCATTGTGTTGGGATTATTAGTGTTAGTGGAAATCGACATCTATTCCGATGAGAATTGATGTCTGGGGGTTATATTGATAAATCGGGCAATTTATCGGATAAATGAGCAATTAATTGCTACTAATTCACATGCTTATATAACTATTTATTCACATGTGTGTACTATTGAATCACATTCATTTACTATTAGGAGAGTTGGTGCAAGATTGATAATACTTGCATGACTAAGTTAAAAATAGATGTATAAATGGAGGTACAATACTGTAATTTGTATTTTTCACATGATTATACTATTGATTCAAATGATCAAACTATTGATTCACATTATTTACTATTAGGGGAATTGGTGAAAGTTTGATAATACTTGCAGGACTAAATTAAAAATAAATGAAAAGAGGAAGGTATTATACTGTAATATTCTGAGCCCCAAAACGTGCAATTATCGAAACTATATTTTCCTATAAATAGAAGCTCATTTTTTCATTATTCTTCACCAATTCACTCAAGCTATAGAGCATTTATTATAGAAAGAAAGTATAGAGAGAAAGAAGAAGAGAAATCTACTACCTCACTACTCTAGTATCCAGTTTTTTTCTAAGGTAAGGGGAATTATTTCTTTTGTATTCATGAAGAGAACTTCTGTTATTCCATTCTTTATTATTATGTTGGGATAACCTGTATATGCGAAGTACTGCATACATGGTGAAATTCTTCTGTTATTATTAATCTGTTGGAATAACCTGTTTATGCGAAGTACCGCATACATGGTGAAATTCTTCTAATATTCGTTCTTTATTATTGTGTCGAAATATCCTGTCTGTGCATTTACGCCGGACCTGGTTCCATTATTTATTATTGTGTCGAAATATCCTATCTGTGCGTTTACGCCGGACCTGGTTCTATTATTTATTATTCTATCGGAATATCCTGTTTGTGCGTTTATGCCTGACCTGGTTCCATTATTTATTATTCTGTTAGGAATAACCTGTCTGTGCAGTCTATCGCATGCATGGTGAATCCTTCTGTTATTCCATTCTTTATTATTCTATCGGAATAACCTGTCTATGTGGATTACCACATGCACGGTGAATGATCCTTTGTATTCATTCCTTATTAAATTGTGGAAATGATCTGTCTAAGTGGATTACCGCATGGCTGACGAAAATCCATTTGCAGTTTCATATATTCTCTTATACTCAGTTGGTTAAAGCTTTGACTTCTATACTCCATGAAATTAGTGGAATATCCTTGATATTTGCGCTTCATCCAGTATCTTTTCATGAAAATATTCTTCTGAGCATTCTTGAATTTTACTCCACAAAGAAGTATCATGTTGATAATTTGGACGTTATTGGTTCCTGGATAAATTAATTCTTGAACTTGTTTTATTAAATTCTTATATCATTGTCATCATCCTCATGTTTATATTATGTTGAAAGTCATCTGTGGCATGTAGTGCATAGATGGACTTGGTCTGATTATGACCATGGATTATTTGGTATAATCATGACCGTAATGTTACAAATGATGTGGTAAAAGTCCTCATTGGCCGTAGTGCATTGATGCACAGTTGTTGGCATGATCATGACCATTAATGAATACACAAATATCCTTGGCCCGTAGTGCATGGATAATTTGTGGTCGTGATACTAAAGAATATCCTTGGCCGTAGTGGAGGGGTGATTCGATGATGTTGATTATTTATTAAGCTGAGTCTCAGTGATAAAAGTGATGAAAAACCTTTTAAATCATAGAAGATAGTAGATTTTATTCTCTACTTGACTTTTTTAATGGATTGCTTGTTCCGCTGCAATTAAATTTGATGTATATTGTATTTTATCAGTTTAACATTGTTGAAGGCTAATGATAATTTATTCTGCATTATCTTAGTCATAATATTTCTTACTTGGCTAGTTGAGCTCACCTTTTCTTTCACTATCCTCTTCAGGAAATGAGAATATAGCTAAGACAAGTCGGGGAACGGAGTGATGGTCCAGATAGATGGCTATAGTAGTCTGACTATTATGTAAAATAGTGTGATAATAAGTGTAATAAGGACTTTATTTGAGTTTGTATACTCTCTACGAGACATTATCCGTGTTGAAACTCTTAGCTACGTTTTGTCGTATTGTATCAAAGAAGTTTGTATTTAAATTTTGTACCATGTATTTGGCGACTCAGGATGGGTGATGTATACCTGTTTTGGAGGCTTCACAGTTGGTATCAAAGCTTAGGGATATGGTCATTGGCTAAGATGTAAGACTAGAACTAGAAGGGGAGAGACGGGGAATTCTTTCGCTAGTATGACCTACCTAAGTTTATTTGGTATTTAATTGATCGGTCAGAGTATAGGGATAATATTTTGCATGTTAATTAACCCTTATTTTGTGGCAGTATTTGAAAATGACATCCAAGAATGTTGAGAATAGCAATGGAGCGCAGGACACCGTTTAGTCTCCACAGATTAATAATCAGGATAATGTGCATCAGGAAGGCGACAATCCTTATGCAAACAACAACACTGACCAAATGATGAACGATGGAATTTTCAGAGGCTTCATGCAATTCATGCAACATCAGGCGAGAGTGGCTCCTATCCAAAATATAGGTGGAAACACTGGAAAATCTCGGACGGTCACCGCTAAACAGTTCAAGGAGCTGGGACCACCGGAGTTTATTGGAGAACCAAAACCACTTAAGGCGGAAGCGTGGATAAAGCAGATCACCAAGATATTTGATGTCTTGGGATGCTCCGAGGAGCAAAAGGTTCCCTTTGCCACCTTTATGTTGCGAGGAGAGGCAGATTACTGGTGGGAATCGGTAAAGCGTACTCAACCTGCCGCACTGAAGATGTCTTGGGAGAAGTTCCAAGAACTATTCAATGATAAGTACTTTCCCGAAAGTATTCATCACATGAAAGAGGTAGAGTTCATCAAGTTGGAGAAGAACAATATGACCGTGTCGTAGTACGAAGCTAAGTTTGCCGAGTTGTCCCGGTTTGCGTCTCACTTGGTTGATAATGAGGAGAGAATTACGTGGATGTTTCTAAGAGGTTTGAAACCCGAGATACGTCAATATCTAATTTCTCATAAACTGTATTTGTATTCAGATGTTGTAAATAGGGCTCAGTTATTGGAGCGCGATAACGAGTCAACGCAACCAAGAGAAAGCAGCCGACAAAATGATAATACCAGTGGTAGCAGTCATCGAAGCGGTGACAACAAACGTGGAGGAAATCAACATGCCAAAAATGGTAACCACTTCGGTGGTAATCATGGCCAAGACAATAAGAGTGGACATTTTAAGAAGAGGAGATTCAACAATGATGGAAAAACGTTAGCACCAGAACCCGTTGCTAAGGAAGGAGAATGACCACCTATAATATGCTTCAAATGCGGAGGGGAGGGACACATTAGTCCAAACTACGCGATGCCGTCCAAAGCGTGTTATAATTGTGGAAGAGAAGGTCACCTAGCCCAATTTTATCGTTCACCAAAGAGAAGTTCAGCTGGGAAGGAGGAACCAAAGGTCGTCCCAGAAAAGTCAAAGCCGGTAGTGCAAGGGAGAGCATTTGTCGTGACCTCCCAGAAAGTAAGGAACCCGAACGAGGTCATCACGGGTAAGCTTATCATAAACTCTAGCGAAGTCTATACCTTATTTGATACCGGTTCTACCCATTCTTTTATTTCTCCTACTTATGCTAAACGTTTAAATTTGACTCCGGAGAAATTAGACTTTGACTTATCTATTGAAACTCCGTTGGGAGAAACCTTCATTACATCCACTGTTTATAAGTCTTGTTTAGTTCAAATCGGCAACCTCACGTTACCTGTCGATCTTATTTCTTTGAAAATACTTGCATTTGATGTGATTCTAGGGATTAATTGGTTAACTACTCATCATGCAAAAATTAATTGTTTTTATAAGGTTGTTAGCTTTTATATTCCTAACTAACCTATTATACGAATTCAAGCAAGCAAACCATTAAAATCAATCACTGTCATCTCAAGCCATAAAGCTATTCGTTTATTAAAAAATGGATGTCAAGCTTTCTTAGCTTATGTCACAGATTTAAACAAAAATACGTCAGATTTGAATGATATTTCTATTATTAATAAATTCCCTGCCGTATTCCCCAAAGAACTTCCTGGCCTACCCCCAGAGCGTAAAATCGAGTTTGGTATCGACCTTGAACCTGGTACAAAACCCATTTCCAAAGCCCCATACCAAATGGCTCCTATTGAACTTAAGGAGTTAAAAATCCAACTACAAGAATTGTTAGGCATTGGTTTCATTCGTCCTAGTACGTCTCCTTGGAGTGCTCCTGTTCTATTCGTGAAGAAGAAAGATGGAAGTATGCGACTTTGTATTGATTATCGGGAGTTGAATCATGTCACCATCAAGAATATGTACCCATTGCCGCGTATTGATGACCTGTTTGACCAGTTACAAGGCGCCAAATTCTTTTCAAAGATCGATCTTCGTTCCGGATATCATCAGTTAAAGATTAGAACCGATTACATTCCAAAGACGGCTTTTAGAACTCGATACGGGCATTATGAATTCTTAGTCATGTCTTTTGGATTGACGAATGCTCTTGCTGCCTTCATGGATATGATGAACCGAGTATTTAAGGAATATTTGTTTCACTTTGTGGTCGTCTTTATTGATGACATCCTCATATATTCCAAAAGTCGTGAAGATCATGAGCAACACTTGAGGCTGATACTCCAAAAGCTTCGTGAAAACAACCTTTATGCCAAGTTGAAGAAATGCAAGTTCTGGCTTGAGGAAGTAGCATTTCTTAGGCACGTAGTATCAAGTCATAGAATATCTATTGACCCGGCAAAGATTGAAGTTATTCAATGCTGGGAGCAACCTAAATCAGTGACCAAAGTACGTAGCTTTCTCGGCTTAGCTGGTTATTATCGGAGATTCGTGGAAGGGTTTTCTCAAATCGCTACTCCATTAACTCAGCTGACTCGGAAAGATACAAAATTTGGTTGGAGCGAGGAATGTGAGAAGAGTTTTCAAAAACTCAAGAGGAGGCTTATTTCGGAACCTCTTCTGACAATACCATCTGGCTCGGAGGGATTTGTCATTTACAGTGATGCTTCAGGCAAAAGGTTAGGATGTGTTCTCATGCAGCATGGGAAAGTTATAGCCTATGCCTCACGACAACTCAAAGAATATGAGAGGAATTATCCTACTCATGATCTAGAGTTGGCAGCTGTAGTTTTTGTGCTTAAGATTTGGAGGCATTACCTGTATGGAGAGAAGGTGGAGATCTATACGGATCATAAAAGCCTCAAATATTTCTTCACTCAAAAGGAACTCAACATACGGCAACGACAATGGCTTGAGTTGTTGAAAGATTACGATCATACCATTCAATACCATCCTGGAAAAGTGAACGTAGTAGCTGATGCATTGAGTAGAAGATCATATGCGGGTACGAGTGCATTATTGTCAACACAAAGGCCCATTTTATATGACTTATAAAGGATGGAGATAGAGCTAAAGACTCCAGGGACCCATGTGATGATGGCGAATATACGAGTAGAACCGACTTTAATCGATAAAGTTAAAGTTGCTCAAGCTAAATATCTGGAGCTGATGCGTATGAGGAAGAAAGTGCAAGAAGGTGCTATTTTGGAAGCAAGAATCAATGAAGAAGGAATACTTCGAGTCAACTCTAGACTTTGTGTTCCTAACGATTCTGACTTAAAGTATAAAATCATGATGGAGGCGCACAACACACCGTTTGTAATCCATCCTGGGAGTACCAAAATATATCATGATCTTTGACATACATTTTGGTAGAGAAATATGAAGAGAGAGATAGCGGGGTTTATCTCAAGGTGTCTAACTTGTCAGCGAGTCAAGGCAGAGCATCAAGTGCTAAAAGGTCCATTGCAACCACTTAAAATTACAGAATGGAAGTGGGAGCACATTACCATGGATTTCGTTACCAGTCTTCCTAAGGTTTTTCAAGACATAGATGCGATTTGGGTCATTGTTGATAGATTGACCAAGTCTGCTCATTTCTTATCGATACGAGAAACTTACACACTTGAACGTCTTGCTAGTATGTACATAAACGAGATTGTAATATTGCATGGTATGCCAGTATCCATAGTTTCTAATCGAGACCCAAGATTCACTTTAAGATTTTGGGTTAGTTTGAAAAAAGCTATGGGCACGGATTTACGATTTAGTTCGGCATATCATCATTAAACGGACTGGAAGTCGGAGAGGACTATTCAAACTCTTGAAGATTTATTAAGACTCTGTGTCCTTGATTTCAAAAGAAGTTGGGACAAGTTTTTACCATTCGTGGAGTTTTTCTACAACAGTTATCAAGCAAGTATTAGCATAACTCCATTTGAGGCATTGTATGGAAGAAAGTGTCGTTCTCCAGTATACTGGGATGAGGTGGGTGAAGCAACGTTGTTGGGTCCGGAGTTGGTACGTATGACCATGGAAAAGATTCAAGCGATCCGACAACGTATAAAAACCTCACAAGATCGACAAAAGAGTTATGGTGATCTTCATCGAAAGGACGTGAAATTTAATATTGGAGATCATATGTTGTTACGTGTTGCTCCATGGAAAAGAGTTACAAGATTTGGAAAGAGAGGAAAGTTAAATCCTCGATTCATTGACCTATTTTTAATCTTCGATCGAGTAGGAACTGTGGCCTATAGACTCGCCTTACCGCCAAGTATGTCTCGTGTTCATAACGTTTTTCATATATCTATGTTACGTAAATATGTGAAAGACCCGATCAACATTATTGAATTAGAACCAGAAGAGATAGAGGAAGATTTAATGTATGAAGAGTTACCTGTTAAAATCTTGGATAAGAAGGATCATATTCTACGCTCCAAGGTTATACCTCAAGTCAAAGTTTTGTGGAGAAACCATGATGTTGAGGAAATGACCTGGGAGTTAGAATCTGAAATGAAGTCAAGGTATCCTCACCTCTTCGACATACCAGGTACGCACCCTAATTTCGAGGACGAAATTTCATAAGAAGGGGAGGTTGTAAGACCCCAACTTTTATAAATAAAGATTAAATTTTCTCGAAATATATTTTTGAATATTATGGTGTGGATATAATATAATGTTATAGTTGTGGGTATTATTTACAAGTTTTGCAAAGTAAGCAAGTGGTTATATTATTTTTGATTGGTCGAGGAATATTCGTTTTAACAAGGAATATTCATACGACGACACAATCATTGGTGGACTCACAACAGAAGTATTGTCGTGGTAAGAAAACGACAGAATTATCTTTTTATAAAAATAACGGCGAAAGTGTTACCGTTAAAACTGTTGAACTACCCGGTAGTAAAAGTACATTAATACGCGTGGTTGCATAGTAGCACACGGTATTAGTTATTGATGCTTACGTGAGAAGTCACTCAGTTTTACTCAATTATTGCTACAGTAACTGCTGCATCATATCTCTCATATTATTGATTCAATTATTGTCAGTATCATCTGCATAATATTTTATTTTATTAAATCAATAATTGAGACGACAAAGTTATTCATATTATTAATTGCAATATTGACAATGTCTAGAAAGTTCTGTCAAGGAGAGGTTTGGTCACCTAATTGCGCGCCAATAGGGAGAAATCCTTATCGGAAAGCCCCCTCTTTCTTGGAAACGACCTGGTTATTAAATATTGTGAATTATATTATTAATGATGAATAAGTTTGTGTTGATTAAAGATGAATTTGATAGTTCCATTGTGTTGGGATTATTAGTGTTAGTGGAAATCGACATCTATTCCGATGAGAATTGATGTCTGGGGGTTATATTGATAAATCGGGCAATTTATCGGATAAATGAACAATTAATTGCTACTAATTCACATACTTATATAACTATTTATTCACATGTGTGTACTATTGAATCACATTCATGTACTATTAGGGGAGTTGGTGCAAGATTGATAATACTTGCATGACTAAGTTAAAAATGGATGTATAAATAGAGGTACAATACTGTAATTCGTATTTTTCACATGATTATACTATTGATTCACATGATCAAACTATTGATTCACATTATTTACTATTAGGGGAGTTGGTGCAAGTTTGATAATACTTGCAGGACTAAATTAAAAATAAAGGAAAAGATGAAGGTATTATACTGTAATATTCTGAGCCCCAAAACGTGCAATTATCGAAACTATATTTTCCTATAAATAGAAGCTCATTTTTTTCATTATTTTTCACCAATTCACTCAAGCTATAGAGCATTTATTATAGAGAAAAAGTATAGAGAGAAAGAAGAAGAGAAGTCTGCAACCTCACTACTCCAGTATCCAGTTTCTTTCTAAGGTAAGGGGCATTATTTCTTTCGTATTCATGAAGAGAACTCCTGTTATTCCATTCTTTATTATTATGTTGGAATAACCTGTATATGCGAAGTACCGCATACATGGTGAAATTCTTCTGTTATTATTAATCTGTTGGAATAACCTGTTTATGCGAAGCACCACATACATGGTGAAATTCTTCTAATATTCCGTTCTTTATTATTCTTTCAGAATATCCTGTCTGCGCATTTACGCCGGAACTGGTTCCATTATTTATTATTGTGTCGGAATATCCTATCTGTGCGTTTACGCCGGACCTGGTTCCATTATTTATTATTCTGTCGGAATATCCTGTCTGTGCGTTTATGCCGGACCTGGTTACATTATTTTTTATTCTGTTAGGAATAACCTGTCTGTGCAGTCTATCGCACGCATGGTGAATTCTTCTGTTATTCCAATTTTTATTATTCTGTTGGAATAACCTGTCTATGTGGATTACCACATGCATGGTGAATGATCCTTTGTATTCATTCCTTATTAAATTGTGGAAATGATCTGTCTAAGTAGATTACTGCATGGCAGACGAAAATCCATTTGCAGTTTCATATATTCTCTTATACTTAGTTGGTTAAAGCTTTGACTTCTATACTCCATGAAATTAGTGGAATATCCTTGATATTTGCGCTTCATCCAGTATCTTTTCATGGAAATATTCTTCTGAGCATTCTTGAATTTTACTCCACAAAGAAGTATCATGTTGATAATTTGGACGTTATTGGTTCCTGGATAAATTAATTCTTGAACTTGTTTTATTAAATTCTTATATCATTTTCATCATCCTCATGTTTATATTATGTTGAAAGTCATCTGTGGCATGTAGTGCATAGATGGACTTGGTATGATTATGACCATGGATTATTTGGTATAATCATGACCGTAATGTGTTACAAATGATGTGGTAAAAGTCCTCATTGGCCGTAGTACATTGATGAATAGTTGTTGGCATGATCATGACCATTAATGAATACACAAATATCCTTGGCCCGTAGTGCATGGATAATTTGTGGTCGTGATACTAAAGAATATCATTGGCCGTAGTGCAGGGGTGATTCGATGATGTGGATTATTTATTAAGCTGAGTCTCAGTGATAAAAGTGATGAAAACATTTTAAATCATACAAGATAATAGATTTTATTCTCTACTTGACTTTTTTAATGGATTGCTTGTTCCGCTGCAGTTAAACTTAATGTCTATTGTATTTTATCAGTTTAACATTGTTGAAGGTTAATGATAATTTATTCTGCATTATCTTAGTCATAATATTTCTTATTGGGCTAGTTGAGTTCACCCTTTCTTTCATTGTCATCTTTAGGAAATGAGAATATAGCTGGGACAAGTCTGGGAAAGGAGTGATTGTCCAGATAGATGGCTAAAGTAGTCCTCACTATTATGTAAAATAGTGTGATAATAATTGTAATAAGGACTTTATTTGAGTTTGTATACTCTCTACGAGACATTATCCGTGTTGAAACTCTTAGCTACGTTTTGTCGTACTGTATCAAAGAAGTTTGTATTTAAATTTTGTACCATGTATTTGGCGACTCAAGATGGGTGATGTATACCTGTTTTGGTTGTAACATTACGGTCATGATTATACCGAATAATCCCTTGTCATAATTATACCAAGTCCATCTATGCACTACAGGCCATAGATGACTTTCAACATATTATAAACATGAGGATGGTGACAATGATATAAGAATTCAATAAAACAAGTTCAAGGATAAATTTTAAAGATTTATAATTTAATTTATCCAGAAATCAATAACGTCAAAATTGTCAACATGATACTGTTCTGTGGAGTAAAATTCAAGAATGCTCAGAAGAATATTTCTATGAAAAGATACTGGATGAAGCGCAAATATCCAGATATTCTACTAATTTCATGGAGAATAGAAGCCAAAACTTTAACCAACTGAGTATAATAGAATATATGAAACTGCAAATGGATTTTTGCCCGCCATACGGTAATCCACGTAGACAGATCATTTCTATAATTTAATAAGTAATGCATACGAATGATCATTCATCATGCATGCGGTAGTCCACATAGACATGTACAGAATAATAAAGAATGGAATAACAGAAGAATTCACCAGGCATGCAATAGACCGCACAGACAGGTTATTCCAACAGAATAATAAAGAATGGAATAACAACCTTTAAGAGTATTGAAAGAAAATAACTCTCTTCATGAATATGAAAGAAATAATACCCCTTACCTTAGAAGAAACTGAATACTGGAATAGTGAGGTAGCAGACTTCTCTTCTTCTTTCTCTCTATAATTTCTCTCTATAATAATTGCTCTTGTGAGACTTAGTGAATTGGTGAGAATGAAAGAAGAATGAGCTTCTATTTATAGAAAAATATAGTTTCGATAATTGCACGTTTTGGGGCTCGAAATATTACAGTATAATACCTTCCTCTTTTTCTTCATTTTTAATTTAGTCCTGCAAGTATTATCAAACTTTCATCACCTCCCCTAATAGTAAATAATGTGAATCAATAGTTCAATCATGTGAATCAATAGTTTTATACATGTGAAAATACGGATTACAGTATAGTACCTCCATCTATACCTCCATTTTTAACTTAGTCATGCAAGTATTATCAATCTTGCACCACCTCCCTTAATAGTACATGAATGTGAATCAATAGTACACACATGTGAACAAATAGTTATGCGCATGTGAAATAATAGCAATTAATTGCTCATTTATCCGATTAATTACCCGATTGGTCAATATAACCTCCAAACATCCATTATTATCGAAATATATGTCGATTTCCATTAACACTAATAATTCTAACACAATGAAAATATCAAATTCATCTTTAATCAACACGAACTTATTCATCATTAATATTATAACTCACAATATTTAACAACTAGATCATTCCCAGGAAAGATGGGGCTTTTCGATAAGGATTTCTCCCTATTGGCGCGCAATTAGGTGACCAAACATGTCCTTTACAGAACTTTCTAGACATTGTCAATATTGCAATTAATAATATGAATAACTTTGTCGTCTCAATTATTGATTTAATAATATAAAATATTATACAGATGATATTATGACAATAATTGAATCAATAATATGAGAGATATGATTCAGCAATTACTATAGCAATAATTGAATATAACTGAGTGACTTCTCACGTAAGCATCAATAATCAATACCGTGTGCTACTATGCAACCACGCGTATTACTATACTTTTACCACCGGGTAGTTCAACAGTTTAATGGTAAAACTTTCGCCGTTATTTTTATAAAAAGATAATTCTGTCATTTTCTAACTACGACAATACTTTCGTTGTGGGGTCCACCAATGATTGTGTCGTCGTACGAATATTCCCTGTTAAAATGAATATTCCCCGACCAATCGAATATTATATAACCACTTGCTTACTTAGCAAAACTTATAAATAATACCCACAACTATAACATTATATCATATCCACACCATAATATTCAAAAATATATTTCGAGAAAATTTAATCTTTATTTATAAAAGTTGGGGTCTTACAAATTTGCCTTGAGAACAAGCAGCACACGAGAATCCCTTAAATTGAAGAATCTTCTGGTTCTTTAATGGATGACCATGTGAAATCTCAATAATTTTTCGCATCATTATTGATCCAGGATGACCCAACCGGTCATGCCAAATAATAAAATTATTTGGTTCATTGAACTTTTGGTTCATATTGCATTGACTTCAATTGTACTAATACTTGTATAGTACAAACCTAAAGATAAAACGGGTAATTTTTTCAATAATTATTTTCTAGTTGAGACAGTTGATACGGTGTAAAGATGTTCTATACCATTGTCATTGGTTGTCTCAATATGGTACCCGTTAAGTCGTATATCTTTAAAACTTAGCAGATTCCTCCTTGATTGAGTGGAAAACAAAGTATTATCAGTAATAAATTTTGTTCCACTAGGAAGCATTATATTGGCTCTTTCAGAGCCTTCAATCAAGTCTGTTGAACCTGATATTGTATTCACTTTTGCGTTTATCATTCTTAGATTTGAAAAATATTGCTTATGCTTGAGAATGGTATGTGTCGTTGCACTATCTGCTAAGCATATATCTCCACCACTGATATTAGGCTCATTTATAAAATGATGCAAATCCATATTTTTTTCATAAAAAGGAAATAAATATATAATAAGTTCATAATATTATAAATTAATAACACAATCCTTTACATTAAATAAGCCAACACGAAAAGAAGAAAACAAAATACATTAGCTTAAAATAAACACACTTAAAGGATTAACATAATTTTGAACTAATTATTTTCATTACAAGAAATATTAACTTGCTCATTATTTTGCTCAAAGAAATCTGCAACGTCAAGGTGTGTCATATCCAAAGGATCAAAATAAATATCATTATTATCTTGGTGAGGAAAATTTATTTCTATGTTTTTCTCTTTTTATTTCAATGAGGACTGATATAAATCAACAAGATGTTTGGTTGTACGAAAGGTACGAGATCAATGTCCTTTCATTCCACACCGATAACAAATATTTTCTTCCTTCTTGGTATTTCTGTTATTTATATTCTTTCCATTTTCTTGTTCATTCTTTGAAGGTTTGTTAGAATTTGACAAATTACGACCATCATAGTTGCGATAATTAAACCATCCTCGCTCGTAGCCACAACCACGACCTCTATTACGACCATGACCACGACCATAATTATTATTATATCTTGTAACATTCACTTCAGGGAATGGAGCTGAACCAGTCGGTCGTGATTCATGATTTTTCATTAAAAGTTCATTATTTTGTTCAGCCACAAGGAGACATAAAATCAGTTCAGAAAATTTCTTAAAACCTCATTCTCTATATTGCTGCTGCAGGAGCACATTCGAGACATGAAAAGTAAAGAATATTTTTTCTAACATATCTCTATCAGTGATATTATCTCCACATAATTTCAATTTAGAACTGATTTTAAACATTGCATAATTATATTCACTTACTGATTTAAAATCCTACAATCGTAAATGTATCCAATCATAACGAGCTTTTGGGAGAATAACTGTCTTTTGATGGTCATATCTTTCTTTCAAATTTTTTGAAGAATAAGAGGATCTTTTATTGTGAGATACTATAACTTTAACTCCTCATGGAGATGATGACGTAAGAATATCATGACCTTTGCCTTGTTTTGATGGCCTTTGCCTTGTTTTGGCTAGGTGTTTTATTACCATCTTTAATGGTGTCTCCAAAACCCATGGCATCAAGATGAATTTTGGCATCAAGGATCCATGACAAATAATTCTTACCCGTAATATCAAGTGCTACGAACTCAAGTTTGGCAAGATTTGTCATTGTAGCTTCATACAAAAAATCATTAGAAATTTAGTTTATTATAACTATCCACATGTGCATGAACATCTAGGTTATAAAAGTTATATAAGCATACAATATATATTTAGTCATACAATATAAAGAATGATGATGAATAACTGAAATGAGAGATCAATATATGTGTTTTATTAGACACATATATTAGATATTTATTTATTATGTGCATGCATATATTTCTGGTAAGTACAACAAACTCTAATCATAAATTATGAATAAAATAGCATGCAATATGTTATGCTAAAAAAATTGCGTATCTATTATATATATATATATATATATATATATATATATATATGATTATCTTCAAGACGAAGGTGAGTAGCAATTAGTACTGATAACGTATTATAAAATATTACTAAAATTAAGAACAAATATAATTAGAGGAAAGAGAGAATTATCATTGTATTTTTGTATTTCACATTCTCTTTACATTGCTATTATTTATATATACATGAACATCAATACTTGGATGTTTCAAAACTCAAAGATCAGGAATTTCAAAATTTAAGGACATGAGAGTTTCAAAAGATCAAGGATCATTACAATTAAAGATGGGAGGAATGAATATATACACACATATATATATATATATATTATAATTTTATAACAAACATATATTTATTAGATTTAATTTTTATTGGGGGAAGAAGTTTAAAAATATTGAAGTTTGTGAGAGTGCTCTATTTTGTGAGGAAGCTGCCTCTATTTTTGTGAGGAGTTTTCTCTTAGTTACTACCTTCATATATTATACACATATATAGATGCAGCAAAAAGGTTAGTCAGGCATGCTTTGTTTTTGTTTTTTTTTTTCAAAATACAAACACAAAATAGCCAAATATTAATGTTTATTTGTACTCCCTTCCTCTTAAATCCCAATTAACCTTTTAACATTTTTTAAGCAAATTAAATTGATTAGTATAGAACACACTTTAAAAAATATTTAATTGTTTCCTAATATTAAATTTTAATTAAAAAATAATTCCAAACTACACCATAAACTAAAAATTTATAACCCCGAATGCTATGAGAATACTGTTTAGTTGGCTTGAATAAAATGCTACCTTAAAACCTACATTACCACTATGTGCCACGTAATTAATAATTTTAAATAAATTTATATAAATTATAAAAGAATTCTCACCATTTTAAAACTTAAAACAAGAGTCGGTTTAACTAGAATTTTCATATATACAATTTTTTCTGCTTGATTAGCTTCAATTGTGATTTGGTGATCAGACTTGCTCTCTAAAAGTTTGTTATCCCCTTAATTATTTAAGCTACACTTTTACAATTGTTTTAGTAACACTTGGAACTTTAAGCGACACTTATTGATTTGCCAACAACATTTTTGTCTGACAATATCAACTACCTTAATTAAGTTCCAAAACTCCATGTTTTTGGTATCTATACCACGAGAGAAGATCCTTTGTCCCCCTTGTGTCCCTCCACATAAATCTTGACACATGTCCTTTTATTTAATTTTAAAATTAATTAGTGTTAAGTAAGAGATTAGGTGTCAAGATTTAAGTGGAGGGACACAAGGGGACAGGGAATTTGGGGACAGAGGATCTGCTCTCCCATACCACAAATCAGCCAAGTCCATATTTCTCTAATCATGTTCTTGGCATGTAGGTCAATGTGATTGTGGTGCCAAGGGTGTGTGATAACTAAACTAATATAACTAGTCCTTTTTGTGTATGCAATTAAGTTGGCATCAAAAACATGTTGCTCAACAATTAACATCCTTCCTTTAATTTCCTCTATATAGTAGGTTGGTTTTTGGTTTATTATGGTTGTGATTCAATTACATTAAAAATAATTACCATGAACTTTTTTAAAGAACACCACTCAAATACTACCTATCTTTAATTTTCAGTGTCCTGCTAAGAAAAATGGAAATTGCAAGACAAGATGAAATCGAAGACTTGTCAATTTCCCCTCCTCCAACTGCAGGGTCTATGCAGATTGCAGGGAGCAATGGCTTTGGCCACAACATTGAGTTCATGTCACAAGCTTACCTTAGAAACAGGAGCTGCTCACAGATTGATATTGAAGACGATACATCCAACGCCATTAAAGATCGCCCCCTTCCCATTTTTCTCAAGGTTTTTCTGTACTTTTTCGTGTTAGTTTTTGTTCGTATGACTTTACAAATTCAATACTTTAGGGGTTTGTTCGGTTGCTAGCATTTACAATGGTAGCGTTTGGACCTCTAAAAGCAATGAACCATTTTTGGTGCATTGTATTTTAACCTCAAACACTGCGTCTGTGAGTTGAATAATGTGTTTGAAAAAGCTTCTAGACGAACAAGATTTTCAAGTGCGTTTGAACTTCCAAACGCACTAAACCCTCCAAATGTTGTGTAAAAAACATGCACTTAGTGCCATAAATGATGCCTTGATATTTTTGGGATTTGATCATTTGGGTACAAGTGAAATTTTTTTGTTTCCTCTTTTTCGTGTGTGAGATCTTATACTATCTAGGGATGAGTTTCATCCTAAGAGCCTAAAGGGAACCTGGGGAAGGGGCATGGAGGGGAACTGGAGAACCCAGGGAAAACTTATATTCTATCTGTAGTGTCTACTGATTCTGACTTTTGGCTTGTTTATATAATGCAGTTTATGGATGTGGAATACAAGGTAAAAATCAGTCAAGCTGCCTCTGGCAACCCCTTGAAGGCAATAGTGACAAAAGTAGCCTCCCAATTGAATCATGATAATTACAAACAGATATTGAAGGGTATAACAGGAAGCCTTGGCCCTGGTGAGATCCTTGCTTTGATGGGTCCCTCTGGCAGTGGAAAAACTACCTTGTTAAAGATAATAGGGGGAAGACTGCATGAGAATGTTAAAGGAACCATCACTTACAATGATATTCCTTACAATCCAGTTCTTAAAAGAAGGTTAGAGAACTTTCTATGCATGTATAAATAAATCCCTCAAAAAAATTTACATTTAACTTTCTGAGTTTAAATTTGAAAATTTGTCTTAGCTTGACTTTTTTGGTTAAATCGACCAATTTAAAATTAAAAATTAAGCACGTTTAATTATAATTTTGAACTCGCAAAAATTGGAGGTAGTAGTAAACTCGATATAATTTCTTATAGTTATAATTCTTCCACCTATATTTATAAGAAAATAGTATAAATTTTAATTCCAAAAAAGGTCAATTTGACTAGAAAAGTCAAACTAAGCAGTTTTTGAGAGACGGAGGGAGTATTAGTTTTGTCTAACATAAGTATTTCACTAATACCATGTCATAATCTTAACGACGCTCGTGTATACACCGACAATATATTAAACTTTTTACGGGATTCTTTTTCTTTCTTTTTTACAGGATTGGTTTTGTGACACAAGATGATGTGCTTTTGCCCCAACTTACAGTTGAGGAAACCTTAGTTTTTGCTGCATTTTTAAGACTTCCAAGCAGCATGAGCCGAAGGCAGAAATATGAAAGAGTTGAAATGATTATCAAGGAATTAGGCCTGGAAAGGTTTGGATGGAAAAAATAAATATATTAGATGATTATGAAGCTTTATAATATGAAGTACATGTAAATTATCATTATTTTGATTTGATTTGATTTGATTAAAATTTATGTAGTTGTCGCCGGACACGAGTAGGAGGAGGATTTGTTAAAGGAATATCAGGGGGAGAAAGAAAAAGAACCAGCATTGGATATGAAATATTGGTTGATCCATCCTTATTGTTGCTTGATGAACCAACTTCAGGCCTTGATTCCACCTCTGCAAATAGACTACTACTTATCCTTCAAGGTGTTGCTAAGGTATATATAGTATATATATAGAAGCAAGTATCTATGTATAAATTCTTTACTTGCTGTATGCTTTAATTACTCCATCCATGATCCATCCCAAAATAACATTCAAAGTATAGGGTGGGTGCTTTAATTTGTGATTTATTATGTAAATACATTTTTGAAATTTAATTACATAGATGGATTTATATATAGGCAGGAAGAACAATAATCACAACAATCCATCAGCCCTCAAGCAGAATGTTCCATATGTTCAATAAGGTTCTTTTAATATCAGAAGGCTATCCTTTGTACTATGGAAAGGCCAGAGATTCAATGGATTACTTCTCCTCTATACGTTTCATCCCACAAATAGCCATGAATCCTGCAGAATTCTTGCTTGATTTAGCAACTGGCCAAGTGAATGATATTAGTGTTCCTGACGATATTCAGGCCACTTGAGGGCAATCCTGAATATGAAAAGGCCGTTCTCAAGGTATATAATCATCAATTTGCTCTTTCTTATGTCTTAATTTCTAACCAATATTTTAATGATTTGTCAATGGCATTTTAGTATCTACGAGTGAAATGCAAAATGGAGCTGGATCCAAAAGAAAAACAAGAGAATCACGGCGCAACAAAGACACTAGAGCATCTTCAACTAGCCATTCGAGTGAAAAAGGACTGGACAATGACTTGGTGGCAACAGTTCATAATATTGACTAAAAGAACATATAGAGAAAGATGCAGAGATTATTTCGATTTGCTAAGGCTAGGACAAGCCATTGGAGTTGCAGTCTTACTAGGCCTTCTCTGGTGGAAATCTAACATGCATACCGAGGCTCAACTCAGAGACCAGGTAATAATAATGAATAATGAACTAGACAATATACATTTCCTAATGGAGTAATATTTTCTTTTTAAAAATATTGTGTGCAGATTGGGTTGATGTTTTACATCTGCATTTTTTGGACATCTTCATCATTATTTGGAGCAGTTTATGTTTTCCCGTTTGAGAAAAACTTTCTGGTGAAAGAAAGGAAAGCAGACATGTACAGATTAAGCGTGTACTATGTGTGCAGCACATTGTGTGACATGATAGCTCATCTTCTTTATCCTACATTTTTCATGTCCATTTTGTATTTTATGGCCGGATTCAAGAGAACAGTCCAGTGCTTCTTCATGACATTGTCTGCAATCCTTTTAGTAGCCATTACCAGCCAAGTAAGTCCAAATTAATAAATCCCATTTCAGAAATATACATTTTCTTCACTTTTTTATTCAAATCAGGGAGCTGGAGAACTCTTCGGAGCTGCAGTACTCAGTATTAGAAGGGCAGGAATGATTGCTTCTCTAGTACTAATGTTGTTTCTTCTCACAGGAGGTTATTACGTTCAGGTACTCAAATTTACAAATACTATTATGAATATTTCCTCTTCTGGGTGGGACTAACTAATTTCCCTATGCTATGTTTTATGGTGCAGCACATACCAAAATTTATGCAATGGTTAAAGTATGTGTCTTTCATGTACTACGGATTTAGGCTGCTCCTTAAAGTGCAATATTCAGGGGATGAATTATATGACTGTGAAAGCAGAGGAGGATGCAGGGCTCTGCAGAGTTCACCTTCATTTGACACCATCAATTTGAAAGGTGGCTTAAAAGAAGTTTGGGTTCTTCTGGCGATGGCGTTAGCTTATCGCCTTTTCGCTTACATTTGTCTTCGCAGAAAGATTAGCAACTACCATCTTTGAAAATTTGTCTTAATTTGATTGAGCAGGGAGGGGGGATGGGGGAAGAAAACAGAGCAACAGGCTATTTCAGTTAAATTATCATGTGTTTTGTTTGTTATTCTGACTTTCGAAATAGAAAAAAGTATGGCAAACTATAGATTAACCTTCCAAATTATAGTTGGTTTCAATGTTTAGTCCTCTAATTAATTTTTCAGTATATTCCGTCCTCAAATTACAATTTTTTTTCACCCACTATTCACAAGAACAACAGTCTGTAATCTTAGTAAGAGGGGAAGGGTCAAGGATTTACGCGGTGTTGTGGTGTTAGATATCACATTGTTCGAAAAGCTTAGTCTATATAACAAAATACAAATGATTTTGAATTTTCCGTTTATCCTAATAAATCATCTGGACCGTCCATAGTGCCGGAGGCACGAGACTGTTGCTAGTTATTGATATTGGAAGACCTAGCGGATTCTTCTAATGTATTATTTTTAGGTCCAATGAAATTCATAGGTATAGGAAGAAACCCTATCAAATAGAGATTTTTTCTTTTCGATTGTTAATACTATAATATATATGGACCGCTACTACAAAAAGTATTACACCCTTAATCGTGAATATCAATATAGTCTCCAAAATATAGGAGCGACAATTTTTATCCCGACACATTAACACGACGCGATCATTATACAAAATAAGAGGGTTAATGTAAGGTATAGACAACTTTCTTATCATAAAAAAATTAACAAATTTAACACGAAATTTAAATGTGTGAGACGCTGTTGGTTGACATATTTATTTAAAATAATCAAAAAAATAAATATGATAAGAAGTTATAATTTTTCTTAAATATTGAGTTTTTTCTCTCATAATTACTTTTATAAGTGCCTTATCTTGTATTTTGTTAAATATATATTATTATTGAACCGAGTAAATAATATTATTATTCAATAAATAAGTGAATGACGTTGTATTTATTTTATTTAAATTTTTATAATAAACGGTTAAAGAGGTCAACATATTTAACACTATTAATTATCAGGTTAATGTTATTTAGTGTAATACCTAAAACCTGACGGCTGACACAATACAAATTTCTTATAAATTTAGGATAGTCTTTTTACTAGTCCTTAAACTAAAGGTGTTTGATTTCCTAAGTATTTGGACAAAATACACAAAAAAATAAAAATAAAAAAATTGGAGTAATTAAGAGACTAGGCGTGAAAATCAATTACTCAACGTGAAACATGGAGAATTATATGTATATGTGGTCCCCAGCCCCACATGTACATAAATTCAAATAATTGAATATATATCATATACTCTCTCTATGTCATTTTTAAATATGGTTTTGGAGAAGTATCTCTTAATATCTATTTAATAAAATATAATTAATTTTAAATTTTTCGTTTATTTTAATAAATTATTTGGATCGTTCAACATTTGAGATAAATCACATCGTTTATATAGTGTCGGAGGCACGGGATACAGTTAATTTTTAATATTTGTTATTTGATGATTTCAATAAAATATTAATTGTTTAATTTTTAATATGATCTTAAGTATTAAATATAATTTTGATTTTTTTAAATTTTTATCTAATAAATAAATTTTTTTTAATATAAAGATAATATTGATATTTAAAATTATTTTTAAGTAATAAACATGGTATTAATTATTATTTTTTTAATATGTATGTTCATATTTAAAAAGATAAATAATAGGGGAGGGAGTGACCAGTAGTAACTACTTCCTCCGTCCCTATTTAAATGACTTTTTAGATATGGACACATCCATTAAGATAATGATTTAAAAGCATTAAATATAGTACTCAATTGTCTATAATACTTTTAAATCATTAATTAATTTAACGTACCAAAAAAATAGGTAGAGTAATGAGAGGTATTTTTAAAAAAATTATCATTAATTCTCTTAGATTTGAACAAAAATCAAATAATTAAGAATAAATAAAAAACCTAAAATATCATTTAAATAGGGAGGGAGTGAGTATATATATATATATATATATATATATATATATATATATATATATGAATAAGGATCAGGTCCGGACTCCCGGACGGGAGAAAATTCGGACCTGATTTTTATTCTTTTTTTTTTTTGGTAGAACAACTAAAAATAAAATAAAATTATGGAACTGAAATTTTTCAATAATACAGTGTTTTGGGTGTGTTTTTAATACCTACACCAACCAATGTATGTACAGTCTGTCCAGACTGTACAGACATGTTTTGTTATAGGCATCCAAATCACACCCAAAACACTGTATAATGTAAAAATTCCAATTCCATAAATTTTATTTTTTTTAGTTGTTTCAAAAAAAAAAGCAAAAAAAAAAAGTCCGGATTTTAACAAAATCCGGGAGTCCGGACCTGATCCGGACTCATATATATATATATATATATATATATACAGACAGGATCAGGTAAGGGAGTCCGCATTTTGTTAAAATGCGGACTTTTTTTTTTTTTGATTTTTTTTGGTTTTTTTTTTTTAAAACAACTAAAAAAATATTTAATATTTTATGGAACTGAAATTTTTCCATAATATAATGTTTTGGGCGTGTTTTGAATACCTATACCAAAAAGTGGTGGTACAGTCTGCCCAGACTGTACATACATATTTTTGTTATACGTACCCAAATCACATCCAAAACACTGTATTATGAAAAAATTTCAATTCCATAATTTTTTATTTATTTTTTTTTAGTTGTTTTAAAAAAAAAAAAGCAAAAAAAAAAAAAAAAATACAAAAGTCCGTATTTTGATCAGGTGCGGGAGTCCGCACCTGATCCGCTCCCTATATATATATATATATAGATATTTAAGTGAATACATTACCCAGAAAGAAGAACCAACCATTTATATCCCCAAACAAAACTGGCAAATTTCGCTTCCCAATCCCAATCCCACCTGTGTCAGCCTCACACTCTGTTCCTTCTTGCCTTTTTCTTTTTTTTTTGTCTCTCTCCTGTACTTCATTAATTATAACTTATACTCCAATCCAATTTTTGAGGGAGAGATTTTCTCTCTCTATATCTCAATTAAATGGAGCTGGTACCATTTTCAGACCCCAAATCCGACTCAACCTCCGCCAATCCAGCATGGCAAGAAATGTTCCGATCCGGCTCCGTTCGAAAACCAGACCCTTCTCCTTTGAAACCCACGCCGCCGCCGGATCCCAACGCGCCACCACCTCCCGCCACCCAAAACCCAGATCAGCATCCCCTTTCCGGCGACCCCCAGGTACGTCTTGCCGTTTATATAGCCATGGCGCATGCTGGTCTAGCCTTTATTATCTTTGTACTTTATGGTATTTGTAAATTACTCGAAGAATATCTCCGACCCATTCAGTGGGCTGTGCTATGTTCAATCCCCTTGAGAGGAATTCAACAAGCCCTTGTTGAATTTTGGTCTGAGCCATTGAGATTAGGCCTCACTGAAACTTTATTGGCGGTACCTTTGTCTATATTTAGGGGTTGTGTGGGTACCCTTGTCGATATTCGTGATGTTTGCTTCCGGGTCCTTTTTCGCCAGAAGAAAGCTAATGGTTTGAGGCGAAAACGAAGTGGGTTTTTGAAAGTGCTCCGGTGGCTAGTCTCTTTTTGTGTTTTTGTGATGGTTTATGAGCAATTTGGTGGAATTGGGTGTATTACTCTTCTTGTGTTAGGATTTATGTTCACTGCTAGTAGTGTCGAAACAACTATGTCTGCTGTTCACTCATTTAGGAATCATAGTTTTCGACGAAGTCCTTATAGTGCATTTTTTACCAGAGGGATATTGAAAAGATTGGAAACCATTGTGGCAATTGGGTTGATTGTAGCAATGATTGTTGGGTTTTTAACAGGGGTAATTTTCTTTTCTTATAAAGTGGGACTTGAGGGGAAAGGCGCAGTATTTTCATTGAAATCCCGTGTAGAAGAGAGTAATTATGCTGAGAGAATTGGGGTGAAGAAATGGATGGATGAAAATGATGTGCCAGGGATGGTGGATAGATACAGTACGCAATTTTATGAAACTGTGTCTGATCAGATTGATAGTTTGGCAATGCAGTACAATATTACTGAGTTTGTTACTGGGATTAAGCATTTTGTGATAACTCAATCATCGAATTCTTCTTCCAAGTCCACTGCTTTGATGACCCCATCCCGTTATACTGAGAAACTTCTGAGTTTGAAGAAGAGATTTACGAATCGTGAATGGGGGGAAATTTATACAGAATCTGATGCAATCTTTAAGGAATTGCGGGTTACAAGGGAGGATTTGGTCAATAAGGCAAAAGGGTTTGCCTTTCAAGGATTGGACGTGATGCAAGGTGTATTTTCCAGTAGTAAATCGGTTCTAGGTGGCAGCGCTAAGCTCGTGTTTATTATTGGCAACTCCATTGTGTCTGGAGCAGCTGGCCTTTTCAATTTTGTGTCTCAGTTAATGATTTTCTTCTGGGTTTTGTATTATCTTATCACATCAGATTCTGGTGGAGTCACAGAACAAGTGATGTGTATGATTCCCATTTCTCAATCAGCAAGGTCAAGATGTGTTGAAGTTCTTGATAAAGCTATATCAAGTTCTCTGTTGGCAACCGTTGAGATTGCTGTCTTTCAGGGATGTCTCACATGGCTTTTGTTTAGACTATACTCTATCCATTTCTTGTACATGTCAACTTTACTTGCATTTATCAGCCCTTTATTGCCAATTTTCCCCTATTGGTTCTCAACTATTCCAGCCGCCCTGCAATTGGTACTTGAAGGGAGATATATACTGGCCCTCAGCTTGTCTAGTATTCATCTTGTTCTTATGGAGTACGGATGTTACGAAATTCAAGAAGATATCCCTGGTTATAGTGCATATCTCACTGGTCTTAGCATCATTGGTGGAATGACACTCTTCCCATCTGCTATAGAGGTAAGAGGGATATGATTCATTTCTTGCTCAGTTTAATCATGTCTCTCCTTAGATTGCTCATACTGAGATTTCTATGCTAGTTTCTCTGTTTGTTAAGTTGTTTAGAAATTTGACTTTGGTATATTCAAGATATTTGACTTGCTATTCACCGACTGATGTCAATTCTTTCATGATAGTTTATTACAGTTGATGCATTTATTTTAAAGTTCAAATTATCCTCGAGTGTCCACACATTACTCTACAGGAATTTAGTAGCCTAACTGGAAAGATGCACTAAACAAGATAGTTGAGTGTTTATCGAAAATAAATTAAATAAATGGAGCTATTAATTTCTCTCATCAAGATATGTTAGCTACCATGCTAATCTATCATAGATGATTCTATCTGTATGTAATTTATTTGGCAGCCTTTGTTTAATTGTGCTTGCTCTTACATGTGATTAGTATTATTTTGTTGAAATGAAATACTTGATTTGAATCTTGTAACTAACAATATTGCTGGGAGCTTATTAATAATGCAGGGAGCAATAATGGGGCCACTTATAGCTACTGTTGTGATTGCTCTTAAAGATCTGTACGTAGAGTTTGTTTTATATGAACCGAAGGAAAATGGCAAGTAGAAACCAGTTCATAAGAGTTGAAGAACTCGTGTAGCTAAATTGGTTGGACTGGAAATTGTTACGTAAAAGCACTTCTTGTTGGGGATCCATTCACGGGCCTTTCTTCACCAGGTTTATCACAGTGTCTTGTACCGATTTTTTGTTTTTTTACGCGGTATCTCTTCATATTGTAGCTGTTGGGATCCAATCATGGGTCTCTTTTCACCATTATGATGTGTTCCATTTATTTTTTTCGATTCGTACATCTCTTCAGATTGCTGTATATGGTGTTTCTTTTTTCCTGATCTGTGTGTAAAATAAATTTTTATCCCTCGACTTATTTAATGATGGTGTACATTATACCTGTTTTCCTTTTATACATAGTTTGATATCATAACTGAAACAATTTTAGAAAGTTATTTTTTTCTGTTTCCAGGTCATTTCAAGTCTTCTTGCTGGAGTATAACAAAGTAAAAATTATTTTGCTGTTGCTTTGTTATTCAAACATAGAAGTTTTGGGTGTAATTTTGTATGTAGAAAGAGTTCTATTTACAATGTAAATGAGATAACTTCATATTAATTAGGTTCTGGAATTTTAGGGGAGTGGTTAGCATGAAGTGAACTTGATGTAAGTTCACTTCATGTCCAATGTAGTGCTGACACACAGGCGGGAGGGTGATCTCTCCGTCTGCGTGTCAGCAATGTATTGGTCATGGAGTGAATTTACCATGAATGAAGTTCACTTCATGCTAACCGAATCCGAATTTTATAGTAGTAGAAATTTTGGTTGAAATTTGTAAGAGTCCCATTTATAATGTAAATGAGATAACTTCATATTAATTAGATTCGTGAATTAAGAAAACTAAAGGTCCAACATACTATAAAAATATTATTGGTGAGTTCAAAAGTTAAAAATTTAAATACAATATAAATAATAATAATGTAAAGAATTCATTGGATGTCTAATAATAAAATCAAAAAACCATTAAACTTTGCATGCTTAATGCTAAAACCCCAAAAAAAAATATTGAACTATTGATTTGACAAAAAAAAAAGTCATAAAAACAATCGAGTCGACTTGGGACCAATCAAAATGATATATTTTTGTCTTGTTATATTTTTGTATTGATGAAATAAAATTATTGGTATTTTCCCTGGTGTAATGAAGTTTTGCCAATTAACCTAAAAAATAAAACAAACAAAAAACACTGAAATTAGATCCTTAATATTTTATCAAAGATTAATAGTTCATCCCACCAAAAAGAATCCCATTTCAAAATTTTAAGTAAATCTGCAAATTTTAAAATTAATGACTCCATTTAATTTTAGTTAAGCTGTTGTAATTATTATTCATTAAACATAAAGAGTTATATTTGTCAATTTTATTTGTTTCACAAAAAGTCTACTTTTTTAGTAATTCTAAGGGAGTGTTTGTTTAGAGCTAAATGACTGAATCGGTCAGTGCGTTTGTTTTGATCTGAATGATTAAATTTTTTGAACTGAATGACTGAAACTGAACGAAGTAAAACAAAATATTAACTATTATATTAAATAATATTAAATAAATTTACAATAATTTTGAATTTTTTTAGAAAAGGTAAAATAATAAAATTTTATCATTTAGATGTTTCAGACATGTCAATTATCAAACATCTTTTTTCATTCAGATTCAGATCTATTCAATTTTTATCAAACACCCCCTAAGTACTATGTAATAAGATAATCAAATATACTCTGAGCAGTATTCAAAATTAAATCATTAATGCTCGCATGGTTTAAAATTTAAACAATCCAAACATACTACAGATATCTTTTTCTTACATAATAGAACCCAAAATGCACAATAAAATACAAAGATACAGCCTCCATCCATACTTTCTCTTCCAAAACAACTTGAAATCATTAAGATACTTTTGAACAAAGATGGTTACTGAAACTTGCTATCCCAACAAGGCACACTGTTGCAATACCTGAGTATATATCACTGCATCTATAGTTCAAATATATTTTTCTCGGATTACTAGTGTCCAAAGTAAATTATTTCATGTATTTCTGGAGAAATTTTCGGTGGAAGTCACTCCTGATGGTGTCGTTGATGAAGCGTTTCGGGGTCTTAGCCTCGCCACGAGCCTGGTTCTTAAAAACCACATCATCATCCCACCTGTAACAGAGATATTAAAGAATTTAGAACCAGATAGGAGTTGATAATGTAAGGGGCGAACCAAGTTACTCAGGATTCAGGGAACAAACCTTCTTTTCACGTTGAAGGATGTTGCATTATTTAGCAGAGGGTTTCCTCGGATCAATTCAGCCTCTTTAACTTTTAGCTGCTCTTCTTGTTCTTGGCGCTCCTGCAGGAAGCATAAAACAACACATCAAAATCACTACGTAGATATAACTTTGAAATTTTGATGTAAAAAAGCAGGCTGCATTGTCACTCCACGCTCTGGTAACTTGATCCCAAAAAATGCACAAAATTCTCTATTGAGAGTTATGCAGATAACCATAGTTTCTGATAGGATGGATACACAGCAGACTTGTTACGTGGATTAAAAATATTTCCCCTCCAACCCCTTTTATGGAAAACAGAGTAAAATAGAAATAAAATAAAATAAGCATGCATGGGATGCAGTGCAGGCATGGGATGACACCATAAAAGATTAGACAACCAGATCTCATAATTTTATAGCTTCACGAAACGTCAAACATTTCGGGGGAAAAACAGCTGCATGAGACAACCCCAGAAATATATGAAGAAGAAACTTACTTTTCGGAGCTTCTCCTCTGCTCTTTCCTTTTTTATCTGTTCAAGCTCAGCCAAAAGAGCTTCTGTGTCATCCTCATCATCATCCTCGTCCTCATCACTAACATGAAACAACAAATAGTTTAGCAACTTTCGACAAAATAAATATTATTAGTTGAGCACCGTTCAAAAAAATGAACAAAATCACTGAAATAATTTGAATATAACAAAATTGATGCTACAAAGACATTTAGAGAGTAATTCTCACTAATATTACCAAGAACATGATAATTAGATTTTATACCTATTTATCCGGTATCAACTACCTTCATTTGTTGCTTAATCCCGTGTTTATAAGAAGCTTTATATGCAGTTTTGTTTTATTTTGTTGATTGCATGTTCAAAAACTCTCTTGGTGGCATTTAAGGATAAATGGTGGAAATAGGATCTTAAAAGTGATCAAATGTTGAAGTTATGGCCAATGGCAAGAAACAGCAACAACAAAAGCAGAAAGCCAACACTGGTGCATAACGCGGCCGTGCCAGTCCTTGTCCAAGAATCTACGGCTGCGCCCAAATTAAGCTTGTGGGTAGCGCAGCCAAGCCGCGCCAGTCTAACTGCCCAGATTTTGACTTTCATTTAATCTGACCAATTGGATTGTAGCTTGAGCAAGGGGTCATATTAGGGCTTATTAATAAAGACATATCAGTATGTAAATATTCGTTCCATCTTTTGGGATCATTAGATTAGATATGCTAGTTTTCTATATTTCCTAGATTAGATTAGAGTAGATTAGATTAGAATTGGGGATTGAAGCAACTGAAAAGTATTGAAGAATCAGAATTGAAGCAAAAGAGATCAGATTTACATTCCTAAATCCCTATCTTCTCTTTACTTCTATCTTTATATTCTTTTAATGTATATTCAATTGTGGATCATGGATTCTTGATCAATTATGAATTAAACTCTATTTTGATATTGCAATGGATCTTGTTGTGTAATTTACTTTGATATGCTTCCTTGTTAGTCTTATTAATTATTCTTGGATTGTCTATTATGATTTGTATTGAATTGCTTAATTGTCTAGCTAACAATTACTGTGATAATCCATATGAAATTGAAAAACGGATTATGGGTTTAGATCTGATCATAATAGCATGTGTTTGTGACTTCTACATGGCGATGAAATTTATGATTCGTGCATAGGATAGAGATATACCTATGCACCGCATATAGTCTATTAAGAACTTGAACTTCAACCCTCTTTATTTGTAATTAACATAGAGATATATTGGATTAGTTAATTAGGGTGTTCACATTCATTCTATCATTTGTGGATTTAATGTGATATGGATATAATGCATTGAGAAATGGTCATATTTTACATTCGTGTTGTTGATTAACAATCCGGTATAATTAATTTGGCCTAACAGGAAGTGTGTCATGAGTGAAATTGTAGTCTCGAGTATTCATTATCTAGTTTCATTCTAGGACTAATTAGTATTAGCTTAATTAATTATATTTTAATTCAAAATGCTAAATCAATCGTTTAAATAAGATAAAGTTGGTTACGGGTTAGTGTTTGGTAGATTTTGTTAATAATTTTTCGTGAGAACGATACTCTACTTACTCTTTATTACTTGTTGACCGTGTATACTTGCACGCATATATGATCGTGAATACAACCAACAGAAAGCAGTTCTTCTCATGGAACGAATATGGTAATGCATATTGATATTAATTAGTTAAAATGTGATACGCTATATAGCTTTACATGAATGCTTGTACTTGGGAATCGTCTTGAAATCGAAGTATTAATAGAACTATGTTTTTCATAAAAGATATTTAGTAGCATCAAAATGTTACTTAATTTAGTCCAAAATAATGTTTGAGCATCCACTACAAAATACAAATAGAATATAGATATTTATGTAATTATGGATAGAAAAACAAAGAAATATTTCGGTACCATGTTTGGGAGCACGTGTTGACTAGGTCAATCAAAGTATCTAGTGCCATTGGTTATTGCTATAAAAAAATAAAAAGAACTCACAAACAAAAATAAACTGGGAAAGGCATCAAATTGCAAACCCAAAAAAATACAAGCACCAGTGACAACCTGGGGCCTGAAAGAGAATGAGAAAAGACGGGTTGCGAGACACCTGAGACCAAATAAGTGAAATATAGGACAGACATGCCTATTATCACCATAGAGTTTGCTAACTGCCAATATAAGGTTAGAATTGTTGTAACAAGTCAACTGTACTTATTAGTTATTAAAGGCAAAAAGACGCACCAAGGCACAAAGGTCTCCCGGGAGCTTAGGTGCAATGCTAGGCTCACACCTCATTAGATTAAGATGCACAACCTCAAAAAATACATTATACTTCATTCCAAATTATAAGAACTTTTGAAAGTTAACTTTAGATATTTTCCAACTCAAAATTGATAATATTTATTAAAAATTACGAAACAATAAATATTGTAATTAGTAGTAATTTTTAGATAGTTTACAATATTCATCATTACATTGACTAAAATTAAATGAATTTATGTCAATTTTGAATTTAAAAATGTCCCAAGTTGACTTCAAAAATCTTATATTTTGGAACGGAGGGATATTATATACATAATGACCCAAAAAAACCATTGAACTTATTAGGTTAATAAGCTATCAAAAAACATAAAAAATGTTTTTTTAAACCAAAACCATTTGAACTTTCAAACAATTATCAAAAAAGCCCAAAATTTAACCAAATGAGGTGACGTGTAAATATTAATTGTTCAAGTTTTGGGCATTCTTGACAATTATTTGAAAGTAAAATGGGTTTGGTGCAAAAAAATAGATTTTATATTTTTTTTGATAAACTTGACGAGTTGAATCGTTTTTTCATTCATCAAGTCTCTCTCCCTCCTTCCCTGCCTCCCGCTCTCTCTCTCTATATATATACATATATATGTGTGTGTGTATATATGTATATATGGTATCATATCTTAACCATAAAGTGTTAATAAATAAAGTGACAATATATGGCATAAATACACAGAAAACAAGGGAATTGATATTTCCACAAGTTCCCTCTCCAATGAGTGTGAGTTCCATTTACTATTTATGTGAGAGGAAACTTGTGGAAGTATCACTTTTATTTGTGAAAATATTAATTCCCTAAAACAAAAGAAAGAAGAAAACAGGGAAAAGAGGAGAGAAGGGGGTTAAGATGAAAGAGAAAAAGTAAAAGAAAAATAGGGGAAGAAAAAGAGGCGAAGGCGAGTGGAATAAAGAAGAAAAAGGAGGAAGTAAAAAACAGATGATGAAAAACAGGTTAAGGGAAAAAGCAGAATTAAAAGGATAAGCAAAACCCAAGGAAAAAGGGGAAAGAAAAGAGATGGAAAAAAGGGAAGTAAAAAGGGGATAAAATGAATAAAAAAGGGAAGAAATACGATGGAAAAAAATTATCTGGAGCCTTGTTTTAGAAGACTTCAATAAGGCACGCCTTAATTGTGCCCAATGCCTCAGGCTTACACTCAAAAAGAGCGGCTCTTTGAGTACGCCCCGCTTTAGCCAAAAGAAGGCCAAGAGATGCATCTCCCCTTGCATTGGGCCAGGGCAAGTGCCTTCAACAACTATGAAGCCAACTTCCCATCAAATCTATAATCAAAATGACTGCATAGACAAATGTAGCACTAACTAGTTCTCACAAATGTAAATGGTGACCAACCTCTCATCATCACTCTTGACTTCCGCATCTGCATCATCAGCATCAGCACTACGTGGAATTATACGGTCTTCAACCTCCCTCTTTCTGCCTGTAAAAGCATGTGGTTAGTTGAAAGAAAAGTCTGGGGGGAAATGTTCGTGAACTTGAGACTATTGTTAGACACATTTATCAAGATGTCAGGAGGATTTACCTTCCAAAAGTAGATGCCCCCCCTTCCTACGGTCTCTGTCCTCTGCGATGTGCGATCATATTCAAGTTAGTTTAAATGTAGCCAAATAATATCAAACGTCATAAAAAGCAAGCACAGGAAAACAAAAACATGTATGACAGGAAGGAACAGCCAGTTTTAATAATATAGGCTTTACCTTTCGAGGAGAAATGTCTCCGCTCACTCTCCTCCAACTCCTCCCGAAGATTCCTCCTCTGCAGTTCATCCTGGGTGTCTTGCCCTTCTTTTCTGTAACAATGCATAGCAATAATAATGATAATCTATAAACTGGAATCAAAATGAGATTCATAATGGGGAAAATGATGTAAATTCCGCAACAAGTCAATAATATCAAAGGTGCAGCTTTAGTAGATACAATTACAACCCTATCTAAAACTAGCTTGTCCAACTAGAATGATTTGTTATGGTTCTCATCCACATGAAATCAAGGAATTGGAGAGTTCCAAGGGTATCAGGATTCAGAATATCAGATGCAACTTACATGGTTAAATAGGGAACCTGAAACTGAAATATGGTTGTCAGCTCCAAATAGTAGGCTCTTCAGCACTCAATCAATATGAAATACATCTTTCTTAGGGTGTTCTGAAAAGTGGCAGCCGCCTAGGCATAGGCACTGCCCAACCTAGGCGAGTAGGTGCTAGGCAGCTCAAAGAATGTAAGAATAATTATGCAGGGCTAGGTGACTGCCTGGGCAGGCGAAGCAGACTGGTTCAGTTTAGGTTATCTGTAGGTGTTCGTTTTTTGGCAATGCTATTTTATTTTTTAACCCCCTCTTCTATTTAAAGAATGAACCTGAAACGAACCTCTAATTTACCAACAAAGCATAGCAATCACTAAAATCTATCAACAGAAGACCGAAGACAGGAACTAATAGTACATCATTATTATTCTTTTGTGTGTAATTGTGTTTAATAATGCATTAATTTTTATTAAAAATACAAAAAGTAGTTTATAACAAATATAAAAATAATAATAATAATAATAATAATAAAACTGTAGGAAAATGCCAAGGCCCCAGCTACAAGGCTTAGATGCTTGAAACTCCCTCCGCTGTCTAGGTCTGTCTAGCGCTATTTAAAACGCCACTTTATTTACTTTGTTCCTCACAAGCATTTTCCGACATTATTTAGAATTAGTTCAAACTATTGCTTTCACTCTTTCACTCGGCAAGTATACTATGCAAATTCAGTTGCTTGTTCTGATTATATTAATATACCATGATATAATTTCTTGGTTGTAAGCTGAATATTACTTGTCATGTCTAGTCATTGATGAAGGTCAATCAAATGTGAAGAAATGAATCTTTTTCGTCTTACAATTCATAGATCTTTTGTACCATCAGAACCGGGCTACGTTTAATAAATGCTAGAGAGTTGAATCCTTAAGTTGCATTAGCCAACAAGTAGTTATTTTCCCTTAATAGACAGTTCAAGTTTGTAGAAACTTCTTTTTTCCTCCATAACTACTTAAGTCGATATATTCTAATGGATGCACATCTCATATAGGTCATAAGCTTGTTAATTGTCTCACCACAAAGGACATCACATTAATGATTAAACCCACCAAAAAGGATTTCCCCTTGGTAAAAGGTAAAATAATTTAAGCTCGCAGCTTTTTTATTTAACAAATAATTCATGCCAACAGCTTAATATATTAGAGCAAGCCATAGAGCGCGTCCGATTTTTTGTTGTTGGCTTTTGTTTTTTCTTTTTTTGGTGAAAGCGCTCTCAATTTGTTAGGATTTTTATTAGTGGAAACCTATATCCTTCACATGTTAATCGTTCCTCTATGTTCTGTCTGGACAATTACTCTTCTTTAACTAAATACAGTCGGTAACCAACTTAAATCACATGTCTTCAGGAGAAAGACAAATTAATAAGTTCTCAAATCAACCAGTCAAATTTATATTCTGGGTTAGTCCAGCATGGCAATCAGGAAACACATACAGCCTGCTTAAAACCTAATTCATGGCTATTGCATTTAGCTCACCTCTTCAGACTTCTTATTATATACATCTCCTCTAAAAGGAAGTTTTGAATCCTTACTTGGCGCACACAAATTCCCCAAACAGCATACAATCTTCCAAAAGCTAAAACATAAATAACATACAGATTAAGAAAAAAGGTACTAACCTGGGTTTTAGGGTTGTGTGAGAGGCAATGTCCCTAGAAGAATATTTCTGTGATGGTCCAAATATTCGAGTTCCCCCTTGTTCGTTACCACCTTTAGCAGGTGCCCATGTCGGTCGAGCTGCAGTCGTCATGTTTTCCCACTTTTGTCAAACTATATACGACACCAGAAGAAATTACTCCATCAGATAAAGTACAAATCTAATACACAGCTCAAAAGTACAAATCTAATACACAGCTCAAAAGTACAATAACCAAAGCTAATATTGAAGCTTATGAGTAAAAGCCAACTCAAAGGCCTGATCATATACTCAGCAAATAAGACTCACTCCCACATCAAATTGACGATTTTTAAAATCATTAATTAAGTAAATATATAATTCAGATTTTACAAAATCACAAACCTTGAAATCATTACTAAAATATATGAAGGTTATTAACAATACTAGATTTGAACAAAATTTAAGGATAAGTTTTTTCCATTTTACCCCTAAACCCTAACTTTATAGATTGTATGTGCGAATTATTGATTTTAGATGATCAATCTGAGCATAAACTTCAATGGAGAACGTATGTATTATAGAGTAAATTCAATGATAATGATTTGTTCGATGTAAGAAAACTCTAAAACGAACTTTCTTTCGCAAAAATAAATAGAATTAACGCAAATTCAAATTCATTATAACAATTAGAATCAATATAAACCCTAATCGAAAGTATTGAAAGTGAAACTTCTGAAATTCGAAGCCCTAACTTTCATGAAACTGAGTTGAACTTACCTTCAGACGATGATTTCTCTGGATTTGGTGACTTCTCGATTTTCTCAGACGGAGCGATTAATTGATTTTTGGGGTAAAGAATAAGGAGCCAGTATTTACTTTTCTGCCATTGTCAGTTTTAAAGAAAAACAGTGTTTAAATACGACATCGTTTGGTAAAATTAGCGGTAATTGATCAGGATCACATATCCTTGCAATTGTGCTCAATTTGGATTTTTCCAAATTTGTGGAGTCAAATCCAATCAAACCAAATATATTGCAAAGTCCACTTAAATTGAGAAATATATATCATAGATTCCCCCTTTCAAGAATAGGTAGTTATTTTGAACTAGTTATTCATGTACTTATGTAATAGTAAAATTATATGTAAACTAAAATAATTATACTTGTATAATTTAATAATAATAAATTATTATATAAAAAAAAATATGTGACGTAACCTTCAAAACGATGTCATTTTACATAATTGTTTACATAATTGAATATACTTCCTCTCATGATCAATTCTTTAATATATTTTTAATTAATATTTTAGGCAAATTAGAAACAAAAATGGTGGAGAAGATTTATTGTAAGACCCCAATTTTTATGAATAAAGATTTAATTTTCTCTAAATATTATTTTAAATAGTAAGGTGTTGATTTGATATAATACTATAGTTATGGGTGATATATGCAAAATTGCAAAGTAAGCAAGTGATCATAAAATATTTTTTTGGTCGAAAAATATTTGTACGACGGCGCAATCATTAGTGGACCACGTGACGGAATAATTGTCGGATATAGAAAGCGACAAAAATAACATTTTCATAAAATAACGGCAAGACTTTTACCGTTAAACTGTTGAAATGTCCGGTGATAAAAGTATAGAGTATAGTAATACGCGTTGTTGCACAGTAGCACACGGTATTGCACATTATCTCTGATTATTGATGCATACGTAAGAAGTCACTCAGTTTCATTCAATAATTGTCACAGTAGCAGCTGTATAGTATCTCATATTATTGATTTAATTATTGTCACAGTATCATCTGCACAATATTTTATATTATTAAATCAATAATTGAGACGATATAGTTATTCATATTATTATTTACATTATTGACCATGTCTAGAATGTTCTGTCAAGGAAAAGGGTTTGGTTATTTAATTGCGCGCCAGTAAGGAGAAATCCTTATCGGAAAGCCCTTTCTTTCCTGGGAACGATCTAGTTGTCAATATTGTGAGTTATAATATTAAATGATGAATAATTGTTGAAAGATTAAAATGTGTTGATTAAATATAAGTGATTTGTGATAAATATTTATTCAATTTTTTGATATAAATAGAGGGATTTGTCATGAGGCGTTTGTTGTAAGTTTATCTTATTATTCCATAGGGAAATGTGCTAATTTTTTAGACTATCAGTTGAAGTTATAATAATAAATCAATATGGACCGTTGGTTAAAGTTATAATAATAAATCAATATGGACTGCTAGTTGAAGTTATAATAGTAAATCAGTATGGACCGTCGGTTGAAGTTTTAATAGTAAATCAATATGGACCGTCCGTTTAATAGTAAATCAATCTGGACCGTTCGTGAATCAATTACTATTTAGTCCATTCTCTTATAAATAAAAGTTAATTACTTCATTCTTTCTTACGAATTCACTAAAACTATAAGGAGAGAAACTATAGAGAGAAAGAATAAGAGTATTCTGCTACTTCACTATTGAAGTATCCAAACTCCTACTAAGGTAAGGGATATTATTTTTTTCATATTCGTAAAGGATGCTATTTACTTCATACTCGTACAGGTTATCATTCTATTCTTTATTAATCTGCGGGAGTAACATGTCTACGCGGATTACCGCATGTATGGTGAATAACCATTCGTATTCATTCTTTATTAAATTATGGAAATGATGTAAGACCCCAACTTTTTATAAATAAAATTAAATTTCCTCTAATTATTATTGTGACGCCCCCAAAATAAGTATACATCACCCATCTTGAGTCCCCAAATACATGGTACAAAATTCAAATACAACTTAATTATACAACTGTCGTGTAAAATACGACAAAACATAAGCTGAGAGTTTTAAAACGAATATTGTCTTCTAAACAGTATTCAAACTCAAATGGAGTCCTTATTATATTTATTATCACACTATTTCACTGAATAGTGAGGACTACTAATGCAAATATTTGGACCGTCACTCCGTTCCCCGGCTAGTCCCAGCTATATTCTCATTTCTTGAAGAGAACAATGAAACAAAGGGTGAGCTCAACTAGCCCAGTAAGAAATATTATAACTAAGATAATGCAGAATAAATTATCGTTAGCCTTCAACAGTGTTAAACTGATAAAATATAATAACCATCAAGTTTAACTGCAGCGGAACAAACAATCCATTTGAAGAGTAAAGTAGAGCATGATATCTACTATTTTCTATGATTTAAAAAGTTTATCATCAATTTTATCGCTGAGACTCAGCTTAATAAATAAACCACATCATCGAATCATCCTTGCACTACGGGCCAAGGATATTCATGTAATCATCAATGATCATGATTATACCGAATAATTCCTTGTCATAATCATGTCAACAACTGTCCATCAATGCACTACAGGCCAATAAGGATTTTTACCACATCATTTGTAACATTACGGTCATGATTATACCGAATAATCCTTGGTCATAATCATACCAATCAATAATACATCTATGCACGTAAGCTATATATGACTTTTATCATAATATAAGTATGAGGATGATGACAATGATATAAGAATTCAATTAAAAGAAAGCAAATAATAAATTTTTAAAGATTTATAATTTAATTTATCCAGAATTCAATAATGTCCAAATTGTCAACATGATACTGCTTTGTGGAGTAAAATTCAAGAATAATATTGTATCAAAAATTATTTAGATAACAAAGAAGTCAATTTTTGACATGATTAATTCATCGGGTGAATAGTACCCCGTGAATAGTACTTCGGGAATAGTACCCCGTAAATAGTACTTCAGGAATAGTACTCGTGAATAGTACCCATGAATAGTACTTTGTGAATAGTACTGATGATTGGGTAATATACCCATGAATCGGATATATTTGAGTTTAAATTTTTGTATTCTCGAGTCTTTCAGTAGCATTTTTATCGTGTTTAAGTTTTGTTTTGCAGATTTGGGACTGTGGTAGCAAACGGGAGATTTTAAGCTAAAAATAGCAAAAGGGTAAATTTCGGAAGGCCAGTGCCGAGGCGCTATAAACAGTCATAATCCCAGCGTCGGGGCGCTGGGCCGTGTCATTGCTTGACCAAGGCGCATGCGTTGACTATTCGGTTGACTTGATTATTGGAGGCTATTAAGAAGTTATTTTGGATGAGGATTGTTGGAAGCTATAAAAAGGAGTTGAGTGCTGAAATTAGGGATCTAATCATACACAATTGGAGGCTGAGTAAGGAGTCAAGAGGAGCTTTGAAGATTTTCACATAGAGTTCTTCTTCTTCATTCTTTCAATTTGTGTAATTCTTTAAGGATGATTTGCAAAAGATTGTTGGTTTTTATTTCCGTTATGAACTAATTCTTTAATTAAGATTTCAATTGAACCTTTTATGACTATAAATTAGTTATTCAATTTATTCTAATTATTTATGTTCAAGTGAATTGTTTATCTTGCCTTGCATGTATTGATTAATTATTTGGCCAATAATTACTTTGTTACTCTAGAAGGAATTGAAAGGGGAATTCTAGGGTTAGAACTGAGCTTGATAACGCGTGACTTAGTTATTTGCACAGTGAATAATTAGGTTTGTGAATTGAATAGAAATATCTGTTCACCCCATGTAACACACAAGGAATTGGAATTGAAGGAGTTTAATTTACTTGTTTTGCATAGGAATATAACAAGATTAATCTGGATTAAATAGAAGTCAATTGATTACTTGGAAAAGGACTTTTGACATTTGAGAATTCCTGTTAACAATTCAGTAGACATAATAATTGGGATAATTGGATAATTAAGTTATAGTTCATAATTGGGGATATTGAAGTCTTAATCCTTATTTATCTGAAATCATTCATTCAAATATTAGTTTATTTATTTGCCTATTTTAGAATAATATCTTTAATTGTTTAATTTAGTTTCAATATTTCAGAAAATCATAATTTATAGTTGTTTAAATAAAATTGGGCTGATATGGTGCTAGTAGTTGGAATTTATTAATTAGAATTCTCTGTGGGATCGACACTCTATCTTATCACTTTATTACTTGTTGACCGTGTATACTTGCACGTATTCATTGATTGCGAAATCGACCAATAAGTTTTTGGCGCCGTTGCCGGGGAATTTTTATTAATATTAATTTCATATTAGTTATAATCAATTCGATCTTAATTTAAACGTTACTTATTTTTCTTCTGGAATTGGCAGGAATTCTTGTGAGTGTATGCACACTAGATCGAAAGCTAAAAAGGAAATTTTTTCGTATACAGACGACATCGAAAGGAAGTTCTGGAAATTGCGGTTGAATAGTGAGGTTATACATTTGGAAGAAGAACTGGCAGACCAAGAAATACCCGTGAACATGGCAGGGAACGAACAGAAATCACTTAGGGATTACACCATGTCGAATATCATAGATATACAGTCGAGTATTAGGAGGCTGACAATCAATGCAAATAGTTTCGAGATAAAATCGAGGACAATTCAGATGTTACAGAATATATGTCAGTTTGGGGGTAATTCAATAGACGATCCTAATGAGCATACCCTAAGTTTCTTGGAAGTTTGCAACACCTTCAAACTCAACAATGTATCGAAAGATACTACAAGGTTAAGAATGTTCCCGTTTACCTTGAAAGATAAAGCGCGAAGTTGGTTACACTCTTTGCCTCCTGGCTCAATCACCACTTGGGACGACTTAGCTCAAATTTTTTTAGCTAAGTTCTTCCCACCAGCGAAGTCGGCAAAACTACGGAACGATATTCACAATTTCGCACAATTTGATTCAGAATCGTTATATGAGGCGTGGGAAAGGTTTAAGGATATGCTTCGTAAGTGCCCTCATCATGGAATTCCGTAGTGGATGCAATTAGGGATATTTTGTGATGGTTTGCACGCATCCATGAGGGCTAGTATTGATGCAACAGCAGGGGGAGCGATCATGTCTAAGAGTTTTGATGAGGCATATCAGTTATTAGAGACAATGGCCACCAACAACTATCAGTGGCCCATGACTAGGTCTAATAACCCGAAAACATCGGGAAAGTTTGAAGTGGATGCGATGACAGCATTAACAGCACAAGTGGCCGCATTGGCTAAGCAAATGGAAATATGGCATCCACAATCCACATAGCAGGTAGCGATGGTTTGTGAATTATGTGCTGGGGGTCATTCCACGGATCAATGTGCCATAAATTCTGAATCAGCTCAGTTCGCAGGGAGCTATAATCGATCAACTCAACCGTACCCGACTCAAAATGCATATAATCCAGGTTGGAGAAATCATCCGGGGTTTTCATGGAGTAACAATCAAGCAGCAGCCCAAGCACCTAGACAACAAAACACATCCGGATTTCAAAATCAGACCCAACAACAACCAGAGAGGAAATCGAGTTTGGAAGAAGCCTTGGAAAAATTCATTAGAGTGTCTAACAAAAAGGAACGAGGAACAAGACAAAAAATTGAATCAAATAGAGCTGAATATGCAAAGCCAAGGTGCATCGATAAAGAATCTGGAGAATCAAGTGGGTAAAATAGCACATACATTGAATAACCGTCCACAAGGAACACTCCCGAGTGATACAGAAATAAATTCGGGCAGAAACGAGCATTGTAAGGCTGTAACTTTACGCAGTGGGAAGGATTTGCAAGAAACAGTTAAGGAAAAGGAAAAAGGGGACAACGCAACAGCTGAAAGAGAAGAAGTTGTGGAAACCGGGAAATATGAAGATGAGATCGTAGAGCAAAGTGCACCGGAATTGACTATCACAATGCCGCCCATACCGTATCCGCAGAGGTTTCAGAAATCCAAGTTAGATAAGAATTTTTCAAGATTTCTAGATATTTTCAAAAAACTGCATATCAATATCCCATTTGCCGAAGCTTTAGAACAAATGCCAAGCTACGCTAAGTTCATGAAGGATGTGTTGTCAAAGAAAAGGAAATTGGGTGATTTTGAAACAGTAGCGCTAACCGAAGAATGTAGCGCATTTATCCAGAATAAGTTGCCTCCGAAGTTAAAAGATCTAGGTAGTTTTACTATTCCGTGCGACATTGGTAATGAGTTTTCGGGAAGAGCATTATGTGATTTGGGGGCTAGTATAAATTTGATGCCATTATCTGTTTACAGTCAATTTGGACTTAAGGCACCAAAATCGACAAATATCAGTTTATTATTGGCGAACTGATTAGTTACATATCCACAAGGTATTGTTGAAGACGTATTAGTAAGGGTGGATAAATTCATCTTCCCAACAGATTTTGTTATCTTGGACTGTGAAGCAGATAAGGAAATTCCATCATTCTCGGGCGACCATTTTTAGCAACGGGGAGGACATTGATTGATGTACAGAAAGGAGAATTGACAATACGACTTGAAGATCAACAGGTCACCTTTAATGTATTTAAGTCGATGTCTTATCCGAAGGAAAAAGGTGAGTGTTTGCGGGTGAATATAATGGATGAATGAGTTAATCACAAGTTCTGCAGAAACCACTCAGAGGACCCGATAGAATCCATGTTGTTCGGAATAGACGACTACAGTATTAAATAGGACATTGAGCATATCAAATGGTTGGATTCAGCATCGTTCTTCAGGAAAAACAATAAACCATTCGACACCCTTGATAAGTCCGAAACGGAAGGTAAAAAGTGCAAACCTTCAATAGAAGAGCCACCAGAGTTGGAATTAAAGCCACTACCGTGTCATCTTGAGTATGCTTATCTGGGAAAAGATGCGACTCTACAAGTTATTGTTTCGACGAAGTTAACTGACACGTAAAAGGAGAAACTGCTACGGGTCTTGCGAGAGTTCAAAACAGTGATTGGGTGGACTATAGCGGATATTCGAGGTATTAGCCCATCTTTCTGTATGCATAAGATTTTAATAGAAGAGGGGTCAAAACCAACCATTGATATGCAAAGAAGGCTAAATCCCATTATGAAAGATGTGGTGAAAAAGGAAATTATAAAATGGTTGGATGCCGATATTATTTACCCAATCTCAGACAGTTCATGGGTAAGCCCTGTACAGTGCGTACGAAAGAAAGGGGGTATGACAGTGGTGAAGAATAAAGCTAATGAGCTCATCTCTACTAGAACCGTTACAAGCTGGAGAGTATGTATGGATTATCGCAAGCTAAATAAAGCCACACGCAAGGATAACTTTCCCTTGTCGTTCATTGATTAGATGTTGGGCAGGTTAGCGGGACATTAATTCTACTGTCTGCTGGATGGATATTCCGGGGATAATCAAATTGGAATAGCCCAAGAGGATCAAGAAAAGACCACGTTCACATGTCCATACGGTACGTTTGCATTCCGACGTATGTCTTTTAGGTTTATGTAATGAGCCTGGCAACCTTTCAACGGTGCATGATGGCGATTTTATCCGACATGGTCGAACAGAATTTGGAGGTATTCATGGATGACTTTCCTGTGTTCGAGGATAACTTTGATTTATGTTTGAAAAATACTGATTTTAGTGTTAAAGCGATGCGTGGAGACTAACCTAGTGCTTAACTGGGAAAAATGCCACTTTATGGTGCAAGAAGAGATTATTCTGGGGCATAAGGTTTCTGCATCAGGATTAGAGGTGGATAGAGCAAAAATTGAGACTGATTGAGAAACTGCCTCCTCCATCATCTGTGAAGGAAATACGAAGCTTCTTGGGACATGCGGGTTTCTACAGACGCTTCATTAAAGATTTTTCAAAAATCTCGAAACCTCTATGTTCACTCTTAGAGAAAGATGTGCCGTTCAAGATGGATCAGTCATGTATCGAGGCATTTGAGGTATTAAAGAAGAAATTGGTCTCTGCTCCAATTATTGTGGCGCCCTATTGGTCTTTACCTTTCGAATTGATGTGCAACGTCAGTGATTACGCAGTCGGAGCAGTGTTGGGTTAACGTCACGACAAGATTTTTTACACTTTCTATTACTCCAGTAAGATGTTGACGGATGCCCAATTGAGCTAAAAAACCACCAAAAAAGAGTTACTTACGGTGGTGTTTGCCTTCGACAAATTCAGAGCTTATCTTATTGGCACCAAGGTAATTGTCTACAATGATCATTCTGCCATTAAATATCTGATTGAGAAGAAGGATGCCAAACCGTGATTAATACGGTGGGTACTGTTGTTACAAGAATTTGATCTGGAGATCCGGGACAGAAAAGGTTCCAAAAATCAGGTGGCGGATCATCTTTCTCGGTTGGAAAACGCTGAGGTACAGAAGGAAAACAACATATTGATTAATGAAAAATTTTCGAATGAACAACTGTTCTGAGTAACAACAATATTGCCTTGGTATGTTGACTATGTGAATTACGTGGTTGCCAAAGTGTTACCACCGGATTTGACCTCACAACAACGAAAAAAGTTCCTCCACGATATGAAGCAATAATATTGGGACGAACCATTTCTGTTTAAGGCTTGTGCAGATCAAATGATAAGACGTTGTGTGCCTCATGAAGAAATGGATAGCATATTAGGCCATTGCCACTCCTCAGATTACGGAGGTCATTATTCCAGCGATCGAACAGCAGCAAAAGTGCTACAATCGGGATTTTTCTGGCCTTCTCTATTTAAAGATGCTTACCTCTATGTGCTGAAGTGTGATCGGTGCCAACGCGTAGGTAACATCTCCAAGCGCAATGAAATGCCACTCAACATAATTCTGGAGGTTGAACTATTCGACATGTGAGGAATCGACTTTATGGGACCGTTTCCATCTTCCTTTAATAATCAGTACATCCTGTTGGCGGTAGATTACGTTTCAAAATGGGTAGAAGCTGCAGCTTTACCCACAAATGATGCCAACGTTGTCCTCCGATTCTTAAAGAAGAACATCTTCACACGATTTGGGACGCCGAGGGCAATAATAAGTGATGAGGGAACTCACTTCTGCAATAAACAGTTCACAAAGTTGCTCACAAAATATGGGGTTCATCATAAAATCGCAGCCGCGTATCAATCACTAACCAATGGTCAAGCAGAGGTATCGAATCGACAAGTCAAGCGAATTCTGGAAAAAGTGGTCAATCCGTCACGAAAAGATTGGTCCATGCGTCTTGACGTGCCTTATGGGCATATCGAACAGCATATAAAAATCATATCGGCATGTCTCCTTATTGGATGGTCTACGGAAAAGCATGTCACCTCCCGGTGGAATTAGAACACAGTGCACACTAGGCCATACGGAAACTTAACTTCGATCTACAAGCAGCCGGTGAGAAACGGTTGCTTCAGTTGAACGAGATGGACGAATTCCGGTTCAATGCGTATGAAAACGCAAAACTCTACAAGGACAAAGTCAAAGCATGGCACGATAAGAAAATTCTCGATCGCACATTTGAACCAAGCCAACAAGTATTAATGTTCAACTCACGCTTGCGGTTATTTCCTGGGAAATTGAAATCCCGGTGGTCCGGGCCATTCATGATTATATCTGTCGCTCCACACGGAAACTTTGAGGTCGAAGAACCGAGTTCAAAACGAAAATTTAAGGTAAACGGTTAACGACTTAAACATTACTGGAGTGGACCCATCGAACGTCAAGCTACGGTCATGTACCTCTCCGATCTAGCAATCGACTGAGCAACTGCGAAAAGTCGGACTGATGACTATAAACCAAGCGCTATAGGGAGACAACCCAAATTTTATTTTATTTTATTTTCATTCATTCCAAATTTTTGTTCTTATATTGTATTTCTTTTTTATTGGAGTTGCTAGCATATATTTGAGCATAACAGTCTTCGGGGAATTCTTGCTTTTAGGGAGGATGAAAATTGAGCAACTACCATGAGAGGAAGGATGCCCAGCAGTTTGAACACAGTAGGCGTTGCAGGATTTCAGCTCCCTGACGCCCATACATGACAAGTTATCACCGCCCCGGCGCTTTAAGGCAGAAACCAACATAAATGCTCAGCGCCCCGGTGCTCCCAACATAGAGGATTTCAGCGCCCCGGCGCTCTTAGGCAGAAGTTGATGAAGGTCCTCAGCGCCCCGGCGCTGAGATTACGGCATGTTCCACCGCCCCAGCGCTGAACTTCAGAAATTGAATCGCTGGACCAGTGCCCCGACGCTCTAGACAATACATATACAAGCGCCCTGGCGCTGCGGGTTTAATCGAGAGTCCTTCAGGGGTTTAAATGCTGAGCGGTTACAAAATTTTTTTTTAACACCTCTCCTTTCATTATATCTCACACGACTCTCTAGCATGGTAACTGAAAATTGCATTGTGCTATTTGCATACCTTCATCTATACCTCCATTTTTAATTTAGTCATTCAAGTATTATCAATCTTGCACCACCTCCCCTAATAGTACATGCATGTGAATCAATAGTACACACATGTGAACAAACAGTTATAAGCATATAAATTAATAGCAATTAATTACTCATTTATCCGATTAATTACCTGATTGGTCAATATAACCTTCAAACATCAATTATTATCTGAATAGATGTCGATTTCCACTAACACTAATATTCAACACACAATAGAAATATCAATTTCATCTTTAATCAACACGAACTTATTCATCATTAATATTATAATTCACAATATTTAACAACCAGATCATTCCCAAGAAAGAGGGGGATTTTCGATAAGGATTTCTCCCTATTGGAGCGCAATTAGGTGACCAAATCTCTCATTGACAAAACTCTCTATACATTGTCAATATTGAAAATAATAATATGAATAACTTTGTCGTCTCAATTATTGATTTAATAATAATAAATATTATGCAGATGATACTGTGACAATAATTGAATCAATAATATGAGAGATATTATGCATCAATTACTGTAGTAATAATTGAGTATAACTGAGTGACTTCTCACGTAAGCATCAATAATCAATATCGTGTGCTACTATGCAACCACGTGTATTACTGTTCTTTTACCACATGGTAGTTCAACAGTTTAACGGTAAAACTTTCGCTGTTATTTTTATAAAAAGATAATTCTGTCTTTTTCTAACTACGACAATACTTCCGTTGTGGGGTCCACCAATGATTGTGCCGTCATATGAATATTTTCTGTTAAAACGAATATTCTCCGACCAATCAAATATTATATAACCACTTGCTTACTTTACAAAATTTGTAAATAATACCCACAACTATAACATTATATCAAATCCACACCATAATATTCAAAAATATATTTCGAGAAAAATTAATCTTTATTCATAAAAGTTGGGGTCTTACAATTATTTTGAATAATAATGTGTTAATTTGATATAATGATTTTGTTATGGGCGAAGTGTGCGAATTTTACAAAATAAGCAAGTGGTTATAAAATATTCATTGTTGTCGGGGAATATTCGTTTGGTCATGGAATATTTTGTTGTCGGGGAATATGCGTACGATGGCGCAGTCATTTGTGGGCATCATAATAGAAAATGGTCGGATGAAGAAAAACGACAAGTTTGAGTTTTTATAAATAACGTCGTAATTATTACCGTTAACACTGTTGGAATACCTGATGGTTAAAGTACAATAATACGCGTGGTTGCACAGTAGCAAACGGTATTGCACAGTATTTTTGAATTATTGATTCTTACGTAAGAAGACACTACTTAATAATTTTTACAGTAATTATTATTCAATATTTTATTTTATTGATTCAATAATTGCTACGTTGATATTTTATATTATTGTTGTTTCAATAATTATCACTGCACAATATTTCCCATTATTAGATTAATAATTCATATTATTTGAATAATATTATTAGATAGCATTGTTGGCAATGTCTAAGGAAGTTCTGTCTAAGGAAAGGGGTTTGGTCATCTAATTGCGCGCCAATAAGGAGAAATCCTTATTGAAAAGCCCCCTATTTTTCCTGGGAATGACATGGTTGTCAGTATTGTGATTCTGTAATATTATTTGTGAATAATTAATTATTAATTTTTATGATAAGGAAATATTTATTATTTATTTGGATATAAATTAAGGAATTAATGCTGAGCTATTTATCAGTATTATATCATAATGGAGGTATTAAAAATATTTCGTATTTGGATTTCGGGTATTTTCTGTTTGGAATTTGTAAAAACTTTCTTCTACAAAGTTGTACATAATTAAATTTTATATGGAATGAAGATAAAATTCGTATTTTTCTGATAAAATGTCTATTTATTATGAATTATTGAAGTTGCTGATTATTGTTTAAATTTAAAACATTTTGGAAATTTTCTAGAATGGGTGGGCCCTACTTTTGGGTGGTGAGAAATGTACTGAAATTTTATTTCAAAAGTGGTGTGCGTGAATAGTAGCAGGTAAAGACATCAGGTAGCAGGTTGTTCTACTTTGGCGTTCTAGCATTTTTCTATAAATAGGGTACTTAGTTAGAATTGAAAATTTCACCCGAATCAGAATTTTCTTTCTCTATAATATCGAGCGTATTTTTGTGAGTATTTAGATACTTTGAGAGTTTCTATTCAGTGCAAATTTTTTTCAACTTTATATCCGATATTTTAGACAGAAGTACTGTTCTTTTGAGGTAAGAGATGTTATTTTCTTCGTAAATGATGTTATTTCTTCAATATCATTATACTAAAATATTGGTATGAATTTTATTATAAAAATTTTACATTTTCATGTCAAGGTTACTATTTACGTATACGACACTATTCACGTATACGGTACTATTTACGTATACGATACTATTCACGAATACGGTACTATTCACGAAGTATGATTTTTCTTGTGGAATTTTTACCTTTTTGTGTCGGGGTTACTATTCACATATACATCACTATTCACGTATACGACACTATTTACGAATACGACACTATTCATAGAAAAATTATAATTTTCTTTTCTTTGTCCAAGTTGTCTATTATGGTTACTATCTTTGATTGTATCCATGTTTTGATCTTTATTCTTGAATTTTGCTCAATAATTGATTTCTATGAAGTATTTTTGAACTTGGATGAACTAAAGTTCGGATCCCTAATCTTTGTCCATTTATCTCACTGGATTCGTTTCTTTAAGATATTTTTCATCATTCTCAGTCTTAAATGGTGATACTTGATGAATATTGTAAGACCCCAACTTTTATGAATAAAGAATAATTTTCTCGAATTATATTTTTGAATATAATGATATTGATTTGATATAATGTTATAGTTGTGGGCAATATTTATAAATTTTGCAAAGTACGCAAGTTGTTATATAATATTCGATTGGTCGGAGAATATTCGTTTTAACAGGGAATATTCGTATAACGGCACAATCATTGGTGGACCCCACAACGGAATTATTGTCGGATTGAGAAAACGACAAAAATACTTTATGAAAATAACGGCGGAGGTGTTACCGTTAAAACTGTTGAACTACCCGGTAGTAAAAGTACAGTAATACGCGTAGTTGCACAGTAGCACACGGTATTGATTATTGACTCTTACGTGAGAAGTCACTCAGTTATACTCAATTATTGCTATAGTAATTGTTGCATCATATTTCTCATATTATTGATTCAATTATTGTTACAGTATCATCTGCATTATATGATATATTATTAAATCAATAATTGAGATGGCAAAGTTATTCATATTATTATTTACAATATTGACAATGTCTAGAAGTTCTGTCAAGGAGAGGTTTGGTCACCTAATTGCGCGTCAATAAGGAGAAATCCTTATCGGAAAGCCCCCTCTTTCCTGGGAACGACCTGGTTGTTAAATATTGTGAATTATAATATTAAATGATGAATAAGTTCGTGTTGATTAAAGATGAATTTTATAGTTCCATTGTGTTGAACTTATTTGTGTTAGTATAATTGATGTCTGGAGGATATATTGTTCAATTGGGTATTCGGGACACTTTTCGTGTCGGAGTACTATTCATGAGTTACTATTCACGAGTTACTATTCACGAATTACTATTCACGAGTTACTATTCACCCGGTTACTATTCACTCTAGTATTGTGCATTCGGGTATTTGGGTACAATATTATTTCATGAGGAGATTTGCTAATTTTTTAGACCATTGGTTGAAGATATAATAGTAAGTCAATATGGACCGATGATGGAGTTATAATAGTAAATCAATATGGATCGTTGGTTTAAAGTTTTAATAGTAAATTAGTATGGACCGTTGTTTTAAGTTTTAATAGTAAACCAATCTGGATTGTCCGTTTAATAGTAAATCAATCTGGACCGTTCATGAATTAGTTACTATTCATTCCATTTTCCTATAAATAGAAGCTCATTCCTTCATTATTCCTGTAATGTGAAATGACAATTGGTTCGACGCCTGCAATGTGAAACGATAATTGGTTCGACGCCTGTAATATGAAACGACAAGTGGTTTGACGTCTGGTAAAGGTAATTACTATTGGCGAAAGAGACTTTTAGATGATGACATACGGGCCCCCATAGAATAACCAAACTTACCACAAACGTTTCATAATAGACTTCTTATATACATCAAGGATTGAATAAATATTACCACAAATCATTTTATTTTTAATCAACACATATTTAATATTTCAATAATTATTCATCATTAATATTATAACTTGTCGTCTCAATTATTGATTTAATAATATAACATATTATATAGATGATACTGTGACATTAATTGAATCAATAATATAAGAGATATGATGCAGCAATTACTTTAGCAATAATTGAGTATAACTGAGTGACTTCTCACGTAAGCATCAATAATCAATACCGTGTGCTACTACGCAACCACGCGTAATACTGTACCTTTATTATCGGGTATTTCAATAGTTAATGATAAAACTTCCGCTGTTATTTTTATAAAAAGATAATTTTGTCATTTTCTAACTCCGACAATAATTCTGTTATGGGGTCCACCAATGATTGTGTCGTCGTACGAATATTCCCCGTCCAAATGAATATTTTATAACAACTTGCTTACTTTGCAAAATTTATAAATATTACCTACAACTATAACATTATATCAAATCCACACCATAATATTCAAAAATGATATTTAGAGAAAATTAATCTTTATTTATAAAAGTTGGGGTCTTACAACCTCCCATTCTTATGAAATTTCATCCTTGAAATTAGGGTACATACCTGGTATGACGAAGAGGTGAGGATACTTTGATTTCATTTCAGATTCTAACTCCCAAGTTATTTCCTCAACATCGTGGTTTCTCCACAAAACTTTGACTTGAGGTATAACCTTGGAGCGTAGAATATGTTCCTTCTTATCCAAGTTTTGAACAGGAACCTCTTCATACGTTAAATCTTCCGCTATTTCATCCGGTTCTCACTCAATAATGTGGTTCGGGTCCTCCACATATTTATGTAACATGGATATGTGAAAAACGTTATGAACACGAGACATACTTGGCGGTAAATCGAGTCTATAGGCTACAGTTCCTACTCGGTCAAGGATTTCAAATGGGCCAATGAATCGAGGATTGAGCTTTCCTCTCTTTCCAAATCTTGTAACTCCTTTCCATGGAGCCACATTTAACAACGCATGTTCTCCAACGTTGAATTCCACGTCCTTTCGATGAAAATCAGCATAACTCTTTTGTCGATCATTTGAACCTTCTCCGTAGTTATACGTACTAATTTCGGTCCCAACAACGTTGTTTCACTCACCTCATCCCAGCATACTGGAGAACGACACTTGCGTCCATACAATGCCTCGAATGGAGCCATGCCGATACTTGCTTGATAACTGTTATTGTAGGAGAATTTCACTAATGGGAAGAACTTGTCCCAACTTTCTTTGAAGTCAAGGACACAAAGTCTTAATAGATCCTCAAAAGTTTGAATAGTCCTCTCTGATTTTCCATCCGTTTGAGGATGATATGCCGAACTAAATCGTAAATTCGTGCCAATAGCTTTTTGCAAACTAACCCAAAATCATGAAGTGAATCTTGGGTCTCGATCAGAAATTATGGATACTGGAATACCATGTAGTCTTACAATCTCATTTATATAAATACGAGCAAGATGTTCAAGTGTATAAGTTTCTTATATAGGTAAGAAATGAGCAGATTTGGTCAATCTATCAATAATGACCCAAATCACATCAATTCCTTGAGAAACCTTGGGAAGACCAGTAACAAAATCCATGGTAATGTGCTCCCACTTCCATTCTGGAATTTCAAGTGGTTGTAATGGACCTTTTGGCACTTGATGCTCCGTCTTGACTCGTTGACAAGTTAAACACCTTGAGATAAACTCCGCTATCTCTCTTTTCATATTGCTCCACCAAAATGTATGTTGAAGATCACGATACATTTTGGTACTCCCAGGATGGATTGCAAACGGTGTGTTGTGCGCCTCCATCGTGATCTTATACTTCAAATCAGAGTCGTTAGGAACACAAAGTCTGGAGTTGACTCTAAGTATTCCTTCTTCATCGATTCTTGCTTCCGGAATAGCACCTTCTTGCACTTTCTTCTTCATGCGCATCAGCTCCAGGTCTGTAGCTTGAGCAGCTTTAACTTTATCGATTAAAGTCGGTTCTACTCGTATATTTGCCATCATCACGTGGGTCCCTAGAGTCTTTATCTCTATTTCCATCCTTTACAAGTCATATAAAATCGGCCTTTACATTGACAATATCGCACTCATACCCGCATATGATCTTCTACTCAATTCGTCAACTACCGCGTTCACTTTTTCAGGATGGTATTGAATGGTATGATCATAATCTTTCAATAGTTCAAGCCAACGTCGTTGCCGCATATTGAGTTCCTTTTGGATGGAGAAATATTTGAGGCTTTTATGATCCGTAAAGATCTCCACCTTCTCCCCATACAGGTAATGCCTCCAGATTTTAAGTGCGAAAACGACAGCTGCCAACTCTAGATCATGAGTAGGATAATTTCTCTCATATTCTTTGAGTTATCGTGAGGCATAAGCTATGACTTTCTCGTGTTGCATGAGAACACATCCTAAACCCTTGCCTAAAGCATCACTGTAGATGACAAATCCTTCCAATCCAGAAGGTATTGCCAGAACAGGTGCCGAAATGAGTTTCCTCTTGAGTTCTTGAAAACTCTTCTCACATTCCTCGGTCCAACCAAATTTTGTATCTTTTCGAGTCAGCTGAGTTAATGGAGTGGCGATTCGAGAAAACCCTTCTACGAATCTCCGATAATAACCAGCTAAGCCAAGAAAGCTACGTATTTAGGTCACTGATTTAGGTTGCTCCCAGCTTTGTATTGCTTCAATCTTTGCTGGGTCAACAGATACTCCATATTTTGACACCACGTGCCCAAGGAATGCTACTTCCTTAAGCCAAAACTCGCATTTCTTCATCTTAGTATAGAGCTTGTTTTCACGAAGCCTTTCAAGTATCAGCTTCAAATGGTGCTCATGATCTTCACGGATTTTGGAATAGATGAGGATGTCATCAATAAAGATAACACTGAACTGATCCAAGTATTCCTTGAATACCCTTTTCATCATATCCATGAAAGCAGCAGGAGCATTAGTCAATCCAAAAGACATGACTAAAAATTCAAAATGCTCGTACCGAGTTCTGAAGGCAGTCTTCGGAATATCCCCAGTTTTAATCTTCAGCTGATGATATCCCGAACGAAGATCAATCTTTGAAAAGAATTGTGCTCCTTACAACTGGTCGAACAGGTCATCAATGCGAGGTAACAGATACCTATTCTTGATGGTGACATGATTTAACTCCCGATAATCAATACAAAGTCGCATAGTTCCATCTTTCTCACGAATAAAACAGGAGCACCCCAAGGAGACATACTAGGACGAATGAAACCGATGTCTAACAATTCCTGTAGTTGGGTTTTTAACACCTGAAGTTCAATAGGAGCCATTCGATATGGGGCTTTGGAAATGGGTTTTGTACTAAGTTCAAGGTTAATAAAAAACTCGATTTCACGCTCCAGGGGTAGGCCAGGAAGTTCTTTAGGGAATACGTCAGGAAATTTATTAACAATAGAAATATCATTCAAGACTGACGTATTTTTTTTTAAATCCGTGACATGAGCTAAGAAAGCTTGACATCCGTTCTTCAATAAACGAATAGCTTTATGGCTTGAGATGACAGTGATTGACTTTAATGGGTTGGTTGCTTGAATTTGCATAATAGGTTGGTTAGGAACATGAAAGCTAACAACCTTACGAAAATAATCAATTTTAGCATGATGAATGGTTAACCAATCAATCCCTAAAATCACATCGAATGTAAGTATTTTCAAAGAGATAAGATCGACAGGTAACGTGCGGTTGCCGATTTGAATCAAACAAGACTTATAAACCGTGGATGTAATAAAGGTTTCCCCCAACGAAGTTTTAACAGATAAGTCAAAGTCTAATTTCTCCGGAGTAAAATTTAAACGTTGAGCGCCAGTAGGAGAAATAAAATAATGGGTAGAACCGGTATCAAATAAGGTATAGACTTTGCTAGAGTTTATGATTAACTTACCCGCGATCACCTCGTTCGGATTCCTCTCTTTTTGGGAGGTTACGATTAACGCTCTTCCATGAACTACCAATTTTGTCTTGTCTGGGACTGCTTTTGATGCCTCCATCCCAGTTGGACTTGACTTTGGTGCACGACAAAATCGGGCTAGGTGACCTTCTTTTCCACAATTGTAACATGCTTTGACTGATGCGTACAGTTTGGACTGATGTGTCCCTCCTGTCCGTATTTAAAACATAAGACCGGTGGTCGTTCTCCTTCTTTAACAACAGGTGTTGGTGCTGACGTCTTTCCATCATTATTAAATCTCCTCTTCTTGAAATTTCTACTTCTATTATCTTGGCCATAATTACCACCGAAGTGGTTACCATTTTTGACATATTGATTTCCTCCACGTTTGTTGTCACTGCTTCGATGACTACTACCACTGGTATTATCAACTTATCGACTGCTCTCTCTTGATTGGGTTAACTCATTATCGCGCTCCAATAACTGAGCCCTATTTACAACATCTAAATACAAACACAGTTTATGAGAGATAAGATACTGACGTATCTCGGGTTTCAAACCTCTTAGAAACATTTGCGTCATTCTCTCCACATTATCAACCAAATGGGATGCAAACCGAGACAATTCGGCAAAATTGGCTTCGTACTACGACGTGGTCATGTTGTTTTGCTCCAGCTTGATGAACTCTACCTCTTTCATGTGACGAATACTTTCGGGAAAGTACTTGTCGTTGAAAAATTCTTGGAACTTCTCCCAAGTCATCTTCAGTGCGGTAGGTTGAGTGCGCTTTACAGATTCTCACCAGTAATCTGCCTCTCCTCGAAACATAAAGGTGGCAAAAGGAACCTTTTACTCCTTGGAGCATCCCAAGACATCAAATATCTTGGTGATCTGCTTTATCAACATATCCGCCTTAAGTGGTTTTGGCTCTCCAATAAACTACGGTGGTCCCAGCTCCTTAAACTGTTTAGCGGTGACCGTCCAAGAGTTGCCAGTGTTTCCACCTGTATTTTGGACAGGAGCCGCTCTCGCCTGATATTGCATGAATTGCATAAAGCTTCTGAACATCCCATCGTTCGTCATTTGATCGGTATTGTTGTTTATCTGAGGATTATGGTCTTCTTGTTGCACATTATCCTGTGTATTGATCGTTGGTGACTCAACAGTCTCATGTGCTCCATTGCTTATCTCCACATTCTCGGATGTCATTTTCAAATATTGCAACAAAACAAGGGTTAATTGACATGCAACATAATATCCTTATACTTTGACCGACCAATTAAATACCAAATAAACTTAGGTAAGTCATACTAGCAAAGGAATTCCCCGTCTCTCCCCTCCTAGTTCTAGTCTCACATCTTAGCCAGGGATCATATCTCTAAGCTTTGATACCAACTGTGACGCCCCCAAAATAGGTATACATCACCTATTCTGAGTCGCCAAATACATGGTATAGAATACAAATACAATCTTAAATATACAACATAAGCTGTGAGTTTTAATACAATTATTATCTTCTAGACAGTATTCAAACTCAAAATAAGTCCTCAATACATTTATTATCACACTATTTCATAGAATAGTGAGGACTACTAATGCTATCATCAGGACCGTCACTCTGTACCCAACTAGTCCCTGCTACGTTCTCATTTCCTTAAGAGAACAATGAAAGCAAAAAGGGAGAGCTCAACTAGCCCAGTAAGAAATATTTTGACCAAGATAATGCAGAATAAATTATCGTTAGCCTTCAACAGTGTTAAACTGATACAATATAACAAACATCAAGTTTAACTGCAGCGGAACAAACAATCCATTAGAAGAGTCAAGTAGAGAATAAAATCTATTATCTTCTAAGATTTAAAAGGTTTTTCAATACTTTTATCGCTGAGACTCAAATTAATAAATAATCCACATCATCCCTGCACTACGGACAAGGATATTTATTAGTATCACAACCACAAATTGTCCATGCACTACGGGCCAAGGATATTCGTATTTTCATCAATGGTCATGATCATGCCAACAACTGTCCATCAATGCTCTACGAGCCAATGAGGACTTTTACCACATCATTTGTAACATTACAGTCATGATTATACCGAATGATCCCTGGTCATAGTCATACCAAGTCCATCTATGCACTACAGGCCACAGATGACTTTCAACAGAATATAAACATGAGGATGCTGACAATGATATAGGAATTCAATAAAAACAAGTTCAAGAATTAATTTATCTAGGAACCAATAACGTCCAAATTGTCAACATGATACTGCTTTATAGAGTAAAATTTAAGAATGCTCAGAAGAATATTTCCATGAAAAGATACTGGATGAAGCGCAAATATCAAGGATATTTCACTAATTTCATGGAGTATAAAAGCCAAAACTTTAACCAACTGTGTATAATAAAGAATGGAATAACAAAAGAATTCACCAAACATGCGATAGGCCGCACAGACAGGTTATTCCAACAGAATAATAAATAATGGAACCAGGTCATGCGTAAACGCACAGACAGGATATTCCAACACAGACAGGATATTCCAACAGAATGATAAATAATGGAACCAGGTCATGCGTACAACACAGACAGGATGTTCCAATAGAATGATAAAGAATGGAATAATAGAATAATTTCACCAAGTATAGGGTAGTCCGCGTATATAGGTTATTCCAACAGAATAATAAAGAATGAAATAACAGAAGTTCTCTTCATGTATACAAAAGAAATAACACCCCTTACATTAGTAGGAGATTGAATATTGTAGTAGTGTAGTAACAGAATACTCTTCTTCTTTCTCTCTTATTCTCTTTATACTTTCTCTCTCTCTATAGCTTGAATGAATTCGTGAAAAATAATGAAGAACTAGACCTCTATTTATAGAAGATTTCTAGCTCAGCCCTTGCAATGTGAAAAGGTAAGCGGCTTGACGACTGGTGATGTGAAAAGAAAAGTGGTTTAATGCCTGTAATGTGAAACACCAAGTGGTTTGACACTTGTAATGTGAAACAACAAGTGGTTTGACGCCTGTAATGTGAAACGACAATTGGTTCGACGCCTGTAATGTGAAACGATAATTGGTTCGACGCCTGTAATGTGAAACGAAAATTGGTTCGACGCCTGTTGTGACGCCCCCAAATCGGTATACATCACCTATTCTGAGTCGCCAAATACATGGTACAAAATTCAAATACAACTTAATTATACAACAGTCGTGTAAAATACGACTAAACATATGCTGTGAGTTTTAATACAAATATTGTCATCTAGACAATATACAAACTCAATGGGGTCCTCATTACATTTATTATCACACTATTTCATATAATAGTGAGGACTACTAATGCTATTATCTGAACCATCACTCTGTTCCCCGACTAGTCCCTGCTACGTTCTCATTTCCTGAAGAGAACAATAAAAGCAAAAGGGTGAGCTCAACTAGCCCTGTAAGAAATATTATGATTAAGATAATGCAGAATAAATTATCATTAGCCTTCAACGGTGTTAAACTGATTAAATATAACAAACATCAAGTTTAACTGTAGCAGAACAAATAATCCATTAGAAGAATCAAGTAGAGAATAAAATCTATTATCTTCTATGATTTAAAAGGTTTTTCAATACTTTTATCGCTGAGACTCAGCTTAATAAATAATCCACATCATCCCTGCACTACGGCCAAAGATATTCATTAGTATCACAACCACAAATTATCCATGCACCACAACCAAGGATATTCGTGTATTCATCAATGGTCATGATCATGCCAACAACTGTCCATCAATGCACTACGGGTCAATGAGGACTTTTTTCACATCATTTATAATATTACGGTCATGATTACACCGAATAGTCCCTGATCATAATCATACCAAGTCCATCTATGCACTACAGGCCACAAATGACTTTCAACATAATATAAACATGAGGATGATGACAATGATATAAAAATTCAACAAAACAAGTTCAAAAATTAATTTATCCAGGAACTAATAATGTCCAAATTGTCAACATGATACTTCTTTATAGAGTAACACTCAAGAATGTTCAATAGAATATTTTCATGCAAAGATACTGGATGAAGCACAAATATCAAGGATATTCCACTAATTTCATGGAGTATAGAAGTCAAAAATTAAACCAACTGAGTATAATAAAGAATGGAATAACAAAAGAAATCACATGTATGCGATAGACCGCACAGACAAGTAATTCCAACAGAATAATAAATAATGGAACCAGGTCATGCGTAAATGCACCGACAGGATAAATAATGGAACCAGGTCATGCGTAAACGCACAGAAAGGATGTTCCAACATAATAATAAACAACGGAACCAGGTCATGCGTAAACGCACAGACAGGATGTTCCAACAGAATAATAAATAATGGAATAACAGAAGAATTTCACCAAGTATAGGGTATCCCGCGTATACAGGTTATTCCAACAGAATTATAAAGAATGGAATAACAAAAGAATTTCACCAATAAGAAAGAATGAATACCCCTAACGAGTACAACAAATAATATCCCTTACCGTAAAAGAAGAGTATTTTGACAAGTAAGACGATAATATACTCAAAGAAAACTTGCACTACGCTCAAAGCTTTCTTAAACTCTAAAGAAATATGCTCAAGAAGAAGAACTCTCTCTATAGTTTCTCTCTCTAGAGTTTCAGTGAATTCGTAAAAAATAATGAAGGAATGAGCTTCTATTTATAGAAGAATGGACTGCATAGTAACTAATTAATGAACGGTTCAGATTGATTTACTTTAAACGGACGGTCCAGATTGGTTTACAATAAAATATAATATATTCTATTTATAATATAATAAAACTAATAACTTTATAAAAGTATTCTGTTTTATATAAAAAAAATTTATTATGCAAACACTATGCAGGCACTATGCAAATACTATGCATAATAAAATATAATATATTCTAATTATTGTCTAATAAAACAGATAAATTTATAAAAGTATTCTGTTTTATATAAAGAGATTTTACTATTAGTCTAATGAAACGAATAACTTTATAAAAGTATTCTGTTTTATATAAAAAGTTTTTCTGTTTTATTAAATTAATAATACTAATAAAACAAAATACATCATCATTATTATAATTCACAATATTAATCGACCAGATCGTTCCCAGGAAAGAGGGGGCTTTCTAATAAGGATTTCTCCCCATTGGCGTGCAATTAGGTGACCAAACCTCTCCTTGACAGAACTTCTAGACATCGTTAATATTGTAAATAATAATACTAATAACTTTGTCATCTCAATTATTGATTATAAAATATTGACAATAATTGAATCAAATAACGTGAGATACTATGCAGCAATTATTGTAACAATAATTGAATAAAACTGAGTGACTTCTCACGTAAGCATCAATAATCAATACCGTATGCTACTGTGCAACTACGCGTGTTACTGTACTTTTAAAACCAGGTATTTCAACAGTTAACGGTAAAACTTCTGCCGTTATTTTTATAAAGTATTTTTGTCGTTTTCTCAATCCGACAATAATTTCGTTGTAGGGGTCAACCAATGATTGTGTCGTTGTACGAATATTCCCTGTTAAAACGAATATTCCCCGACCAATCGAATATTATATAACAACTTGCGTACTTTGCAAAATTTATAAATATTACCCACAACTATAACATTATATCAAATTCATTCCAAAATATTCAAAAATGATATTTATAGAAAATTCATCTTTATTCATAAAAGTTGGGGTCTTACAACCTCTCCTTCTTATGAAATTTCGCCCTTGAAATTAGGGTACGTACCTGGCGGTAAAGCGAGTCTATAGGCCACAGTTCCTACTCGATCGAGAATTAAAAATGGGCCGATGAATTGAGGATTAAGCTTTCCTCTTTTTTCAAATCTCGTAACTCCTTTCCATGGAGCAACACGTAACAACACATGATCTCCTATATCGAATTCCATATCCTTTTGATGAAGATCAACATAACTATTTTGTCGATCTTGTGAGGTTTTTATATGTTGTCAGATCGTTTGAATATTTTCCGTAGTCATACGTACAAACTCCGGTCCCAACAACGTTGCTTCACCCACCTCATCCCAGCATACTGGAGAACGACACTTTCTTCCATACAACGCCTCAAATGGAGCCATGCCAATACTTGCTTGATAACTGTTGTTGTAGGAAAACTCCACCAATGGTAAGAACTTATCCCAACTTCCCTTTAAGTCAAGGACATAGAGTCTTAATAAATCTTCAAGAGGTTGAATAGTCCTCTCCGACTGCCTGTCCGTCTGAGGATGATATGTCGAGCTAAATCGTAAATCTGTGCCTATAGCTTTCTGCAAACTAACCCAAAATCGTGAAGTGAATCTTGGGTCTCGATCAGAAACTATGGATACTGTAAGACCCCAACTTTTATGAATATAGAATAATTTTCTCAAAATATATTTTTGAATATTATGGTGTGGTTTTGATATAATGTTATAGTTGTGGATAATATTTACAAATTTTGCAAAGTACGCAAGTTGTTATATAATATTCGATTGGTCAGGGAATATTCATTTTAACATAGAATATTCATTTTAACAGGGAATATTCGTTTTAACAAGGAATATTCGTACAACGGCACAATCATTGGTGGACCCTCGCAACGAAATTATTGTCGGATTGAGAAAACGACAAAAATACATTATGAAAATAACGGCGGAAGTTTTACCGTTAACTGTTGAAACACCCGGTGTTAAAAGTACAGTAATACGCGTGGTTCTATAGTAGCACACGGTATTGATTATTGATACTTACGTGAGAAGTCACTCAGTTATACTCAATTATTGCTACAGTAATTGCTGCATCATATCTCTCATATTATTGATTCAATTATTGTCACAGTATCATTTGCATAATATTTTATATTATTAAGTCGATAATTGAGATGACAAAGTTATTCATATTATTAAATTACAATATTTATAATGTCTTAAAGTTCTGTCAAGGAGAGGTTTGGTCACCTAATTACGCGTCAATAGGGAGAAATCCTTATTGGAAAGCCCCCTCTTTCCTGGGAACGATCTGGCTGATAAATATTGTAAGTTATAATATTAATGATGAATGTTATTAATATTGAAGTTGTGCTCGGAGTTGAATTTGGAGACGTGGACGTGATATTTGAGTCCGGAACAATGCAATTAGTAAAAATAGACTATAAACACAAAATTTATCGGTTTTTACTATTTGGTCAAAAAGTCTACAGTTGACTTTTTCGAAAAAGTCAAACTTTGAAATTTCAAAATTTATATTTTTGATAAAAATAGTTTCATTATGTTGGAATTATTTGTGTTAGTGAAAGTCGACATTTATTTTGATAAAAATTGATGTATGGAGGTTATTTTGACCAATAGGGTTTTTAACCGGATAAATGAGCAATTGATTGCTATTATTTCACATGATTATAACTATTTGTTCATATGTGTATACTATTGTTTCTCATTCTTGTACTATTAGTGGAGCTGGTGCAAAATTGATAATACTTGCATGACTAAGTTAAAAATAGAGGTATAGATGGAGGTACTATACTGTAATTCGTATTTTTCACATGATTATACTATTGATTCACATGATTGAACTATTGATTCACATTATTTACTCTTAGGGGAGGTGGTGAAAGTTTGATAATACTTGTAGGACTAAATTAAAAACGAAAGAATAGTTGGAGGTATTGTACTGTAATTTTTTGAGTCCCAAAATATGCAATTATCGAAACTATATTTTTCTATAAATAGAAGCTCATTCTTCCTTCATTTCTCACCAATTCACAAAAGCTTTAGAGCGATTATTATAGAGAGAAATTATAGAAAGAAAAAGAGAAGTCTGCTACCTCACTATTCCAGTATCTAGTTTTTCTAAGGTAGAGAGTATTATTTCTTTCTTATCTATGAAGAGAACTTTTGTTATTCCATTCTTTATTATTCTTTTGGAATAACCTGTATACGCGGACTACCCTATACTTGGTGAAATTCTTCTGTGATTCCATTCTTTATCATTCTGTTGGAACATCCTGTCTGTGCGTTTACGCAGGACCTGGTTCCATTATTTATCATTCTATTAGGAACATCATGTCTGTGCGTTCTACGCCGGACCTAGTTCCGTCTTTATTATTCTGTTGGAATATCCTATCTGTGCGTTTTACGCTGGACCTGATTTCGTCTTTATTATTTTGTTGGAATATCCTGTCTGTGCGTTTTACGCTGGACCTAATTTCGTTATTTATTATTCTGTTGGAATAACCTGCATGTGCGGTCTATTGCATGCCTGGTGATTTCTTTTGTTATTCCATTCCTTATTATACTCAGTTGGTTAAAGTTTTAACTTCTATACTCTATAAAATTAGTGGAATATCCTTGATATTTGCGCTTCATCTAGTATGTTTTCATGGAAATATTCTTCTGAGCATTCTTGAATTTTACTCTACAAAGCAGTATCATGTTGACAATTTGGACGTTATTAGTTCCTGGATAAATTAAATTCTTGAACTTGTTTAATTGAATTCGTATATAATTGTCATCATCCTCATGTTTATATTTTGTTAAAAGTCATCTGTGGCCTATAGTGCATAGATGGACTTAGTATGATTATAACCAGGGATTATTCTGTGTAATCATGACCGTAATATTACAAATGATGTGAAAAAAGTTCTCATTGGCCAGTAGTGCATTGATGGACAGTTGTTGGCATGATCATGACCATTAATGAATACACAAATATTCTTGGCCCGTAGTGCATGGTTAATTGTGGTCGTGATACTAAAGAATATCTTTGGCCGTAGTGCAGGGGTGATTCGATGATGTGAATTATTTATTAAGCTGAGTCCCAGCGATAAAAGTGATGAAAAACCTTTTAAATCATAAAAGATAGTATATTTTATTCTCTACTTGACTCTTTTAATGGATTGCTTGTTCCGCTGCAGTTAAACTTGATGGTTGTTATATTATATCAGTTTAACACTGTTGAAGGCTAACGATGATATATTCTGCATTATCTTAGTCATAATATTTCCTACTGGGCTAGTTGAGCTCACCCTTTTACTTTCATTGTTCTCTTTAGGAAATGAGAACGTAGCAGAGACTAGTCGGAGAACGGAGTGACGGACCAGATGATAGCATTAGTAGTCCTCACTATTCCGTGAAATAGTGGGAAAATAAATGTAATAATATTGAATTTGAGTTTGTATATTGTCTAGACGACAATATTTGTATTAAAACTCACAGCTTATATTTTGTCGTACTTTGCACGACAGTTGTATAATTAAGTTGTATTTTTTTTTCTGTACCATGTATTTGGCGACTCAGAATTGGTGATGTATACCTATTTTGGGGACGTCATAGGTACCACCTGAACAGGACTTACCCACGAGCTATCAGAACTGGGATAGATGATCCCATTATCTAGACAATTAGGAATTTCTTTCTTAAAAACCTCTTTTAGAACCGGGTTTAACCACCTTTGTGGGTCTCTCATAGGTTTAGCATTATCCAAATCGGAAGTGGGAGGCTCTCGTGAAAAATTCTTATTTGCTGGAATTGACAAAATGAGGTTTCGAAAACATGTGATTGCTGGAGACACCTTGGTAGTTATTTGTTAAGTGGTTTCTAGCCAGTGAATTTAATGAGTTTTTCAGTCATAATTTATGGGATCACGTCATTGTTGCTTGGATGATGCTGATTCATTTTTGTTTCTTGAAAGCATCAACTTCAAAGACGATAGTAGGTTTTCATTTAGTTGTTGGAACTATTTGCTTGATTTTCATCCTGAAGAATTCTTATATAGTTGTTTTACTTTTTTCATTTCCCCCTCTTTATGATAACAGAGCATAGACATGTTGGTTCCACACATTTTAATTTACTCAGCAGTAATATGAGACATACAAAGTATTGTGGGCCTTGATTTACATGCATCCACGTGTAACATAAAATAATGTACTTGTTATATTACCTATGAATTTAATATTTTTAATTTTTGCTCATAGTAATTTATCAATTAGTTTGCTGCAATTTCAAGCATACTAGTAGCTAGTTAGACGACCTTGCACTATATAGCCTTAGACCAACCTTCTAATATATTTTTAATTCTACAGCCTTCTTTGCAAATAGTAGAGAGTAGTCCATGTGGTGAAAATAGTGAAGGTGAAGCTGTTAATTTGTCACAACTGGTATACTTCTGAGGAGAACTATAAGCTTATACAGTTTACTTTCTAGAATTTTAGGCTCTTAATTGATAGATCTAGTTTTGTTCATTTTGATCACTTTTGTGCATGCTTCTTCATTTGTGATCAATTTTTTAAAGGCGATCATATGTGTTTAATCTTCTATTTTCTTTATATGCCCTATTTTGAAAGCCTCATATATTAGTATCTTCATCTAAATATTAGTAAAATGTTTGTCCATATTAAGACACAACAGTTGAATCTAGATTGGTAGGAAGTATTTGATGCTTGTTGTTGCTGATGTTTGATTTGGAATATATATGGGCAATGATGTTTGTTGTTGTTATGATTTGGAATGCTGATGCATGATGTATTTGATTGGGAAACATGCTATGGTGTTTGATTGAAATTTGATGATTGTTGTTGATGTTTGATTTGGAATGACAAAACATAGGAAACTACTACTGTGATGATCCCAAAATAGTTATACATCACCCATTTCGAGTCGTCAAATATATGGTACAGAATACAAATACAAACTTAATCATACAACTATCGTGTAACATAAGCTGAGAGTTTTAACACGAATATTATCTTCTAGACAATATCCAAACTCAAATGAAGTCCTCATTACATCATTACATTTATTATCACACTATTTCATAGAATAGTGAGGACTACTAAAGCAACAATCTGGACTGTCACTCCATTCCCCGACTAGTCCCGGCTATATTCTTATTTCCTGAAGAGAACAATGAAAGTAAAGGGTGAGCTCAAGTAGCCCAGTAACGAATATTATGACTAAGATAATGCAGAATAAATTATCGTTAGCCTTCAACAGTGTTAAACTGATACAATAGAATAGACAATGTGAGACCCCGAATTTTATGAAATAAAAGTTTTCGATTTTTCTATTTTAGTAAATGGTTAAATTGATAAAAGGTTAAAGTTAAGGGTGATATGTGAAAATTTTTGAAGTAGACAAGTTGTCATAAAATACCCGGTTACTATTTACGAGTTACTATTCACGGGTTACTATTCATCGAAATTACTATTCACTCTAATATTGTTCAGTCGAGTATTTGGGACACTTTTTGTGTCTGAGTTACTATTCACGAGTTACTATTCGCCCGAACTTACTATTCACTCTAGTATTGTTCAGTCGAGTATTTGGGACACTTTTTGTGTCGGAGTTACTATTCACGAGTTACTATTCACGAGTTACTATTCACCCGAACAAAATATTTTATAAAAATAATGACGGAGGTTTTACCGTTAAAACTGTTGAACTACTCGGTAGTAAAAGTACAGTAATACGCGTGGTTGCATAGTAGCACACGGTATTGATTATTGATATTTATGTGATAAGTAACTCGGTTTGATTCAATTATTTTTGATTAATAATATGAATTATTATACTGATAATGACGTTTTGTTTTATTCGTATTATTAAGAAACATCTTTTTATATAAAATAGAAAGTGATAATGACGTTTGGTTTTATTCGTATTATTAAGAAACATCTTTTTATATAAAACAAAATACTTTTATAAAGTTGTTTGTTTTATTAGGCAATAATTAGAATATATTATAATTTATTTAAAAGATTTTTCTTTAAATATGGACCGTCAGATTAAAGTAAATCAATCTAGACCTTTCATGGATTAGTTACTATGCATTCCATTTTCCTATAAATAGAAGCTCATTCCTTCATTATTTTCTTACGAATTCATTGAAACTCTAGAGAGAGAAATTATAGAGAGAAGCTATAGAGAGAAAATTATAGAGAGAAAGAAGAAAAGTATTCTGCTACTTCACTACTTCTATATCCAGTTCTTTTACGGTAAGGGGTGTTATTATTTCTTCTTGAAGAGAACTTATGTTATTTCATTCTTTATTATTCTGTTGGAATAACCTGTAAAAGTGGCATACCCTATACATAACCTGTATATGCGGAATACCCTATACTTGGTGACATTCTTTTACTATTCCGTCATTATATTTCTGTCGGAATATCCTGTCTGTGCTATACGCCGGACCTGGTTCCATTTTAATATTCCGTCTTTATATTTCTGTCGGAATATCCTGTCTGTGCTATACGCCGGACCTGGTTCCATTTTACTATTTCGTCTTTATATTTCTGTCGGAATAACCTGTCTGTGCGGTACGCCGGACCTGGTTCCATCATTTATTATTCCGCATTTATTATTCTGTTGGAATAACCTGTCTGTACGGTCTTTATCGCATGCATGGTGATATCTTTTGTTATTCCATTCGGTATTATACTCAGTTGATTAAAATTTTGACTTCTATACTCCATGAAATTAGTGGAATGTTCTTGGTATTTGTGCTTCATCCAGTATTTTTCATGGAAATATTCTTCTGAGCATTCTTCAATTTTACTCTACAAAGCAGTATCATGTTGACAATTTAGAAGTTATTGGTTCTTGAATAAATTAATTCTTGAACTTGTTTTATTGAATTATTATGTCATTGTCATCATCCTCATGTTATATTATGTTGAAAGTTATCTTTGGCTTACGTGCATAGATGAACTTAGTATGATTATGACCAGAGATCATTTGGTATAATCATGACATGTTATAAATGATGTGATAAAAGTCCTCAGTGGCCTGTAATGCATTGATGGATAGTTTTTGGTATGATTATGACCAGGGGTGTTTCGGTATAGTCATGACCATTGATGATTTAATAAAAATCTTTGACCGTGGTACATGGATGATTAGATATTGTGGTTTATTCATTGAGCTGAGTCTCAGCGATAAAAAAAATGATGAAAACCTTTTAAATCATAAAAGATAGTAGAATTTATTCTCTACTTGACTCTTTTAATGGATTGCATATTCTGCTGCAGTTAAACTGGTTGTCTATTGTATTTTATCAGTTTAACATTGTTGAAGGCTATTGATAATTTATTCTTCATTATCTTAGTCATAATATTTCTTACTAGGCTAGTTGAGCTCACCCTTTCTTTCACTGTTCTCTTCAGGAAATGAGAACATAGCCGGGACTAGTCGGGGAATGGAGTGACGGTCCAGTGGATAGCATTAGTAGTCCTCACTATTCTTTGAGATAGTGTGACAATAATTATAACGAGGACTCAATTTGAGTTTGTATAATCTCTAGATGACAATAATCCTATTAGAACTCATAGTTATGTTTTGTCGTATTGTACACGACTGCTGTATTATTAGTTTGTGTTTGAATTATGTGCCATGTATCTGACGACCCAAGATGGGTGACGTATACCTAATTTTGGGGGCGTCACAGACAACATGTTTAACTGCAGCAAAACAAATAATCCATTATAAGAGTCAAGTAGAGCATGATATCAACTATTATCTATGATTCAAAAGTTTATCATCAATTTTATCGCTGAGACTCAGCTTAATAAATAATCTACATCACTTAATTATCCATGCACTACGGGCCAAAGATGACTTTTATCACAATATAAACATGATGATGATGACAATGATATAAGCATCAATCAACTAAATCAATGATAAATTTTAAAAAAAATTATTTATCCAGAGTTTAAACATATCAAAATTGTCAACATGATAACTGTTTTGTGGAGTAAAATTCAAGAATAATATTCTAAAAATAATTCAGACAGAAAAAAATAATAATTTTTATCATGAATAGTACCTCGTGAATAGTACCCTGTGAATAGTACCCCGTCATGAAAAGATCAGAATTTAACAAGAATGTTCTAAAAAATATCCGTGTGAAACAATACTAGATGAAGCGCAAATTTCAAGGATATTCTACTAATTTCAAGGAGTATGAAGCAATAATTTACAAAATGAGTGCATAATTCAGAATCTAAAACGAAATAATATTACTCACGTACTACAGAGTATGGAAGAAAATATTATTTCTTACAAATACAGAACAAAAATAATATCTCTTACGACTGTTGAACGAAAATAATATCCTTACGAATATTGAACGGAGATAATATTCCTTACAAATATTGAACGAAAATAATATTCCTTACGAATATTGAACAAAAAATAAAATTCCTTACAAATACGAAAATAATATCGTAAGCGAATATGAAATAAATAATATCCCTTACCTTAAAAAGAGAGTACTTCTGACTTATGACGCCCCCAAAATAGTTATACATCACCTATTCTGAGTCGCCAAATACATGGTACAAAATTCAAATACAAACTTAATTATACAATACGACCAAAAGCGTAGTTGAGAGTTTTTACACGAATATTGTCTTCTAGACAATATCCAAACTTAAATTTAATATTATTATATTTATTTTCACACTATTTCACAAAATAGTGAGGACTACAAATACAAATGTCTGGACCGTCACTCCGTTTTCCGACTAGTCTCAACTATATTCTCATTTCCTGAAGAGAACAATGAAAGAACAGTGTGAGCTCAACTAGCCTGGTAAAAAATATTATGACTAAGATAATGCAGAATAAATTATTGTTAGCCTTCAACAGTGTTAAACTGATAAAATATAATAAACATCAAGTTTAACTGCAGCGAAATAAGCAATCCATTAGAAGAGTCAAGTAGAGCATGATATCTACTATCTTCTATGATTTAAAAGATTTTTCATCACTTTTATCGCTGAGACTCATCTTAATAAATAATCTAAATCATCGAATCACCCATGCACTACGGCCAAGGATATTCATTAGTATCACGACCACGAATTATCCATGCACTATGAGCCAAGGATATTCGTGTATTCATCAATAGGTCATGATCATGCCAACAACTGTCCATCAATGCACTATGGGCCAATGAGGACTTTTACCACATCATTTATAACATTACGGTCATGATTATACCGAATAATCCCTATTCATAATCATACCAAGTTAATCTATGCACTACGGCCATAGATGACTTTCAACATAATATAAACATGAGGATGATGACAATAATATAATAATTCAATTAAAAGAAAGCAAAAGATAAATTTTTAAAGATTTATAATTTAATTTATCCAGGAATTCAATAATGTCCAAATTGTCAACATGATACTTCTTTGTGAAGTAAAATTCCAGAATAATATTATATCAAAAATAATTTAGAGCGAAAAAAATTAATTTTTGTCATGAATAGTACCCCGGGTGAATAGTAACCGAGTGAATAGTATCCCGTGAATAGTAACTTTGGGTATAGTAACCCCGTGAATAGTACCCCAACATGAAAAAGTTAAAACTTATCAAGAATGCTCAGAATACTATTTCCATAAAAAGATACTGGATGAAGCGCAAATATCAAGGATATTCTACTACTTTCATGGAGTATAGAAGCCAAATCTTAACAAAATGAGTATAGAATTAGAAATCTGAAATGAAATAATATTACTTACATACTATAAAGTATGGAAGAAAATATTATTTTATACAAATACTGAACAAAAATAATATCCCTTAACACTGTTGAACGAAAATAATATTCCTTATGAATATTAAACGAACATAATATTCCTTACGAATATTAAACGAATATAATATTCTTACGAATATTAAACGAATATAATGAATATTGAACGAAAATAATATCCATACGAATACGAAAAATAATATCTCTTCAGAATAAAAAAAAATAATAACTCTTACCTCAAAAAGAAGAGTATTCCAACTGGTATAGCGGATATATTCTTAAAGAAAACTTTCACTATTTTCTACGCTCAAAGCTTTCTAAAACTCGAAAGAAATACGATCAATTTTATAGAAGAAGAATTCTCTGATTCTGGTGTGATTTTCAATTCTAACTAAGCATCGTATTTATAAGAGAATGAAAAGATACTATTTAAAAAATATTTTTCACGGGTGAACAGGACTTATCACGAGCGCCGAATCCTTCGGCCGATTTTCTAAAAATTTTGATTTTACTATTCATTACTATGCAATAATATATTCTATTTATAATCAAATAAAATAACTTATAATATATATATATATATATATATATATATATATATATATATATATATATGGGAGCCCTTCCATAGCAACCGGTTGCTGTGAGTACTGTGCAACACCCTCTTTTTGTACCGTTGATCAACTTATTGGAAGGCTGAGATTGGGATGTATTAATACCAAACCGTGAGAAGCTCTGCCGGTTTCTATTTAAATAAGAGGGACCCACATTTTAACATATTGTCAGTCTAGTTAAACAAAATGAATATTTAATATTAAAATATTTCGACCGGTACAAGTTGTACCGGCCTATTCTTTTTTTTTACGCATTGATGCTTTATCAGTTTTTAATCAAATACAAAGAGATTGCACATAATATTAAAATATTAAAATATTTAAAAATATTCCGGCCGGTACAACTTGTACCGGCTTACTCTTTTTTTTTAACACATTCATGTTTTCTCACTATTTAATCAAATATAAAGATATTGTACAAAATTTATTTTAACTTACAAATATAATGTTAAAAATAAATATTAGTAATATAAAAATAAATATAATTATATTATAAATAAATAGATATATAAATATAAATATTATTTTTAATATTAATATATTGAAAATAAATATAATAAATATATAATTATGCAAGATATATAATTATATTATTAATAATTATGCAAGATGTAATAAAATATTTAAAAATATTCCGGCCGGTACAAGTTGTACCGGCCTACTCTTTTTTTGACCAGTAACTCTTCCTGGCTTTTTTTTGCCATGTACCGACTAAGTCTTTACATACGGGGCACCATCTTATATTCAACTGGCAATTAGCAGTTTCGTTTTGCTTTGTTATATCCAATATAACTAAGCCCCAAATCTCTACTCAAATCTTTGAAGTTGGTTCTGAATCTCAATTACTCACGGTGGCTCATGCAATACGTCTGTGAATTACTGAATTCGCTCTCTTGTGCTGCAGTGATTCAATATTGTGTTGAGTCATAGTGTGTCCTGTAGCAACTGCGAGTCTATATCTAGGATTAACATACTGAACACAACAATATTTGGGAATGGGTATGTGAATTTTTGTATGTGAATTTAAGGAGCTGGAAGCTGGTTTTATTCGGTTGTTGGAAGTTTCTGAAGATTGTATAAATTTTTCTTCAGCAATTGAATCATTTGGGAATGGGTATGAGCCTGTAGAAGAGGTGAATGCAATATCTCATGTTTAAAACTATTATTATGTTTTGATGTTTCTAATACAGCCAACAGATGTTTCCAATGTGTTCAGTATGTTGATCAAAAAAAGAGTAGGCCGGTACAACTTGTACCGGCCGGAATATTTTTAAATATTTTATTACATCTTGCATAATTATTAATAATATAATTATATATCTTGCATAATTATATATTTATTATATTTATTTTGAATATATTAATATTAAAAATAATATTTATATTTATATATTTATTTATTTATAATATAATTATATTTATTTTTATATTACTAATATTTATTTTTAACATTATATTTGTAAGTTAAAATAAATTTTGTGCAATATCTTTATATTTGATTAAAAAGTGAGAAAACATGAATGTGTTAAAAAAAAAAGAGTAAGCCGGTACAACTTGTACCGGCCGGAATATTTTTAAATATTTTAATATTTTAATATTATGTGCAATCTCTTTGTATTTGATTAAAAACTGATAAAGCATCAATGCGTAAAAAAAAAGAATAGACCGGTACAACTTGTACCGGTCGAAATATTTTAATATTAAATATTCATTTTGTTTAACTAGACTGACAATATGTTAAAATGTGGGTCCCTCTTATTTAAATAGAAACCGGCAGAGCTTCTCACGGTTTGGTATTAATACATCTCAATCTCAGCCTTCCAATAAGTTGATCAACGGTACAAAAAGAGGGTGTTGCACAGTACTCACAGCAACCGGTTGCTATGGAAGGGCTCCCTATATATATATATATCTATATATATATATATAATAAACTTTGCCTTACAGCAAAGGCATACAACACGCACACACAAATCAGTTATATATATACATATGTTAAATATAATATAAATATAAATATATATATATATATACACTCCCTTCAATACACGTTTTCTCCCCCTCACATACACACACACCTTACATCTTTCACTATCACACACACACACCTTTCATATATATCACTATCACACACATACATACCAATTATATATATACACACACCCCACACATATTAGCCACTATCACTTTTCTTTCCCATATCACTTTTACAACTATCAATTTTCCACCACTATTTTCCATAATTCCAATAATATTCAACTTTTTCATCAATTTCCACTCACATAATATTATATATATATATATATATACACATCATACTTATATATATATATATATATATATATATATTCCCTCCCCTTTACGTAAACTCTCCCCTCCTTTCCAAAATCATTTCTTTTATACGTGGGCCCCACATGTGGCCCACACCTTTATTATAAAGAATAATTTTCTACTGATTATTTTGAAAAATGGGTAAGTGGAAATCCAAATAATAATCAAAATTTACAACAAATACTTCATAAAAAATCCTCTCAATATTTTTAACAACATTATTTCATCACTATTATTATTCGCAATATTTAACAACCAGATCGTTCCCAAGAAAGAGGGAACTTTCCGATAAGCCTTATTGGCACTCAATTCTCATTATTTCCTGCAGTGGTTATTATTTTGGTGGAACTACGAATTTAATCTGTTTGGCATATACTGATATTTTATCTGTCAAATTTATCAAAGACAACAGTATTTGGGAGGTGTTTTTTTCCCAACAACTGTTATCAGAGCTAAGGTTATTTGCTCGGTTGTTTTTGATAAATTTTATGGAGGAATCGATCGGACCAATGATTAAATTGACCTCTTCAAATTTTTCGATCTGGAAGCCCAGAATGGAGGATATCCTTTATTATAAGGATTTGTATGATCCATTGGAGCTCAACGGAAAGAAACCCGTGGATAAGTCTGAGGCTGATTGGAATAAAACGAATATAAAGACTATTGGTCACATCCGGAAGTGGATTGATCAAAGTGTGTTCCGTCATATTTCGCAGGAGACGGATGCTCACACTTTATGGACAACACTAGAGTCTATGTATGAGAAGAAGAATGTACAAATTAAAATTTTTGTCATTCAAAAAATTATGAACCTAAAGTATAAAGACTGGAGCAGTGTGTCGGAGCATATGAGTGAGTTCCAAGGTTTGGTGAACCAGCTATCCACCATGAAGTTGAATCTTGATGATGAGATTCAGGCTCTTTTGCTTCTCAGTTCGTTGCCAAATAGCTGGGAGACTTTGGTGGTGTCTCTAAGCAATTCAGCTCCAGAAAGAAAAATGACTATGCAGATGGTCAAGGACAGTCTTCATAATGAGGAGACAAGACGAAAGGAGCACGGTGAGAATTTTGAGACACAAACACAAGTTTTCGTTGCGCAGAGTAGCGACAGAAATAGAGAGAAGAGCTCTCCTGAAGATGACAAATCCAGGAGAAGGTTGAGAGGAAAAGAGATAATTTGTTTTCACTGCCAGAGACCGGGTCATATAAGGCGAGAGTACAGATTTTTAAATAAGGAACAGTCTAAGGGAAAAAATAAGGATAAGTACTCAATTAGTGTATCTATCCGACATTGATGTAGCCATTGTTATTGATGGTAAACCCAAGTGTCAAGTTAATGAATGGGTTATTGATTGGGGTGCTTCGTTCTATGCTACTTCGTGTGGTGAGATCTTCACATCCTACACTAGTGGTGATTTTGGCTATGTACGGATGAGAAATGGTAATGCATCCAAGGTTATCGGCATTGGAGATATTTATCTGAAGACTAACAATGGTGGCATGTTGATGCTTAGAGAAGTTAGGCATGTTCCGGATATCCGCCTTAATTTGATGTCTACTGGTAAACTTGATGACAATGGTTATAGCATTTCCTTTGGTGAAGGTCAGTGGAAGCTCATTAAAAGATCTCTAGTGGTGACTAGAGGAAAGAAAGTAGACGCTTTATACACAATGCAGGCGCATGTGGAAGGTGTTAAAGATGGGGGAGTTAGGCGGAAAAAGATGTGGTACAAAGCCATGCAAGATGGAAGAAAAGCCTTGCATGAGAACCACGAGAAGAAAGCTCTTCACTTTAAATGGGTACCAAAAGTGAAGAAGGAAAGTGATAGCTCGCAGCCAAGATACAAAGCGGTTGTGAAAAAATTTGACAAGCAAAAATATGTCAAGTTTAAGTTAGATCCTCCCATTAAGAAGAGTCATGACGATGAGATATAGTCAGAAGTGAAGAAAGTTGAAAATTCCAAAAAGCTTGAGTTGAGTCAAGGCTTCATTGGGATTAATTCCAAGTGAAGGAGTTGTGGTTTGACGTGCAAATTCAGTCTTGAAAGGTTATACAAAAGCAGACATAGCAGGTTTCGAAGAGAATGAGTCTACTTCGGGGTATTTATTTACTTTTGCAGGGGTAACCGTGTTATGGCAGTCCAAGTTGTAAAAGTGTATTGTTTTGTCTACTATTGAGTTGACAACAAAATGTTGTGGTTTCTTCAAGAGTTAGATTTGATACATGAATCGAATCCAAGTGACAGAGTCATGGTGAATACCTCCTCTAATGGGTTCGGAGGGGGAGATTGTTGGTCAATGGTCCTCACCCATTAATGGGTCAAAAGAAATATCTCACCAACTCTCTTCACTCATTAATGCTACTCCCCTCCCAACTGGCTATAAAAGGCAGCAAATGAGAAAGGGAAAGACACACAAACACAAGCTCTCATCCGAGAGTAGAGAGAAAAGAAAAAGGGTGGGTGAGAGAAATATCATCCGGGGAGGATGGATGAAAGTAATCACATCCGAGAGAGGGTGGAAGACAGCAAGAAAAAGAGAGAAAGATAGTTCAAATAAAAGGGTGTTTTATTTGGGTTCCATCACTTAGTTATTGTGGTGAAATAATTTGGGTTTATACTTAAATTAAGATATCTTTGTATTCTCTCATATTATTCTAGTGAATTCTTCGGAGTTTGTCCCGTGGTTTTTACCTCTTAATTTTAGAGGGTTTTCACGTAAAATTCTTGGTGTCTCATGGTTGGATATTTTCTACTCATTATTTTCTGCAGTGGTTATTATTTTGGTGGAACTACAAATTTAATTTGTTAGGCATTTACTGATATTTTATCTGTCTAATTTATCAAAGACAACAGTATTTGAGAGGTAATTTTTTCTCAACAAATCCTAGTAGCCCATACCCTCTTCCAAAGGACCCTAATACACTCTTTCGAAGTTCAGTAATTCCACAGGACCATCTCAACTATACATTTACAATGTACTTTTCTGCCTTCTTAGTACTTATGTAAAATATAGTGTGTTCTTTATGATCTGGTATACAATATAGTGAGAAGAGATTTGAGATTGAGGATAGAGTTTTCTTGGTATACAATATATTGCAAGATTCCTTGTGGGACTCGGATAAAAAATTATGATGAATACAGGCTTTTATTGATAGTTGTAATGTTAGTTGAAGATGGTATTTGTCTATCATGAATCAGAGAAAGAGAAGAAAATGTTTGTAATGAAACTCAAAATTAACTTTGTTAAGTTTATATGCTCTTCATGAACAGCCATCAGAAAAAACATCCTCTTGAATGCAGCAACCTTGACATAGACTCCATGAAACTCCTCCTAGCTCTACCAGCAGTTCCCGTCCAGCGCGGATTCGGTTAGCATGAAGTTATTTTTTTGGTAAGTTGGTCAATTAGCCAATAGAATACTGACACACATACAACTCCGTCTGCGTGTCAGTATTCTATTGATCAATTGTCCAACTTACCTCAAAATAAACTTCATAGTAACCACTTCCGTCCAGCGCACGGCCAATATTCATATTTGAAAATGATTAATTATTTTTCAAAAGTTAAAAGTAATTTTCATTGACCATATTTTTTTTTATTTTTTTTTTGGTCTTTTTGATTAGGTTGAAAATACTCATTAAGATGTGTCAAGTACATTTTTTTAACAATTTTTTTTAATGAGATTGTATAAATAACTTATTATTTTATTCACAATTGACCACACCTAAGTAAACTAATTGATTCTTTATTCTTCTAAATTTAGTATTTGTCCGTCTATCCATCTGCTTATGAAATATTTACAAGTGTTTTTCGAGTTTTAACAAAATTCGATAATTTTATTCGTTTACAACAACTTATTTCAAACTCAATATTTATTAACACGCTATTTTCGGTACGATAACCAAACACGTTAAACATTATCATTGTAATTTATAAACATTTTAAAATTATTTCCCAAGTTAAATAAAAAAGCTTCTACCCATAAGTGTTTCATGCTCCTCCTACAACTCTACAACCTCATACAAAACTTGCTAGTTGGAGTAGGTAGCCAACCGCTTCCTCAGCCATCATCTCACAACCACCGTGTACCCTCCATAATTCGAAATCTTATAAACCTAATTCTAATCCAAAGTAATATTAACTGAAACAAAATCATCATCATCACTTTGTTTTTTCCCAATTCTAATCCATTTTTTATATACAACAATTTTTACTTCCACTCCAACACCAACAAACCAGTAGCTCTCAGCTTTTGCTTACCAACAAAAAAACAGAGCAATTTATTTAAGCTAGGCCAACAGTCACATTACATATGGAGCTAATAGCATTCCCTTCGAGTCTAAGCTAATCTGTTTGATTCTTGGTCACCATCTGTCGTACCCAAACTTCACCTTCCTTAATTCTGTTTCGTTTTCCCAAAATCCCTTTTATTTTATAGCTCCATTTTCAAGTTATATCACAAAAACCCACTATTAAACTTGTGGCAATTTTCAACTTTTAGGCCTTAAATTTGTTAATTGTTATATGAACTTCACCTTCCTTTTTCTTTTTCTTTTTTGCTTTTCAATCCCCTTATTATCAGCTCCAATGTTGGTCCATTTTTATTCCTTCTGAAGTTATATCACAAATACCCATTATAAAACTCTGTTTTTCATGGCTATTTTCTTCTTTTAGGCCTTGACATTGCTGATTTGTTATATGAAAATGAATACCCGTTATTTTTTTACACCAGAATTGTTGTGTGGTTCAGGGAATTCAGTCTCATTTTCATCAATCTCTGCGGTGGGGGATGATGATCCAACGGCTGTGATTGCCCGAAGCAGGGCAATTCGAGTTCCCCCTTGTTCATTCTTGATAAGAATGGCAACGAGGGTATCAAGAGCAAGGTGGTATATTTTTTTAAGGAGGGTGTTTCATTACCAGAATGGATCAAGGTCGGATCTTGGGTCGAATCCGTTTAATTCGGATACTTGGATGGTAATGGAGTTTATAGCTCTGTTTCTTCAATTACTGATCATTTCTTATACATTGACTGTTTCCAAAGAGGAGAGACCCGTTTGGGCAGTGAGGATATGGGTTTCAGGTTATGATTTTGGGTGTGTTTTTAATCTGGTTTTGCTCTGCTGGCGTTATTGGGTTCTCCGGTTAACACAAGGAAATGGTTTGAGCCTGAATGATACAGAACAGCAGAGGAGTAATGAAGATTCTAGGTAATAAGTTAGTCTTATTTACACTTGTGATTATTCGTTTGAGAATCTTGTTGCACATAAGCTCTCTCTCTCTCTCTCTTAATTTCTTTACATTATTATGAACAGGAGTTTGAATTTGATGAACAAATTTCGAACCTCTATGGAGCTGTTCTTCGCAATATGGTTTGTAATGGGCAATGTTTGGGTGTTTGATTCTCGATTCGGATCGTTCCATCGAGCTCCTAGAGGTTCTGTTCTTCGCAATATGGTTTGTAATGGGCAATGTTTGGGTGTTTGATTCTCGATTCGGATCGTTCCATCGAGCTCCTAAGCTCCACCTTCTCTGCATATTTCTGCTTGCTTGGTGTTAACGCCTGATTTTGTACGCCTGACGAAATCACCAAAACAGCAGGCCAAAATAGCGCCAACGGTTGATGGAGTAATTGTTGTGAAATCAAACTCACGAAATACACTCGCATAAACATAAATAGAGAAATATAAAGTATGAACACAAGAATTTACGTGGAAACCCAATTGGGAAAAAACCACGGAGAGAGAGAGTAATCCACTATAATAATATTGGGAGTACAAGTTGTATATTTGTATTGTATCTCTTGTGCCCTTGTCTCTTCCTCAATCCCTTGCTTATTGCTGTATTTATAGATAGGAGTAGGAGTCCTTTTCAGAATCACCTTATAACTGCAATTAATGGCTAATAAATTTCTTCCCAAATTAAACCTTCTTATCCCACCAAATAAGGAAATACAATCTTACTTTAATAAGGACTCTTTCACTACCCAAATAATCACACTCCAACATTGCCCCCCAGTCTCTTATTTACAAGTAATTGTAAATAACTTAAAATAAGAGAGTATACAAAAAGTCTCATCGGGATTTTTATCATCCTCGGGATTTATATCCTCGGGATGTATATTCGCGGGATGTATATTCGCGGGATTTTTATCCGCTAGATCTATATCCGCTGGATCTATATCCGCTGGATCTATTTTCGCTGGATTTATTTCCGCTGGATTTATATCCTCTGAATTTATATCCTCCGAATTTATATCCTCCGAATTTCTTTCAGTCTGTGGTTGATAATGAAACCGAAGCCACCTTTAAAGCACTTCAATGATATAAAAGCTTAAACTTTTATTTCTGCGCTAGCTGAATTCGTTACTGCTGCGGTAACTCAGCATCAATTTATCATCACCTGGACCAAAGTGTTAATGTTTAGATTTTACATGCATCATGTGAATACTACCACCACATGCATAATATATATATATACACACACACGTACACATATATATTTAATTTAATAAAAAAGAATCACTTATCTCTTTCAGTGAATCGATGATTTTAAATCGACACTAGAATAAGTGTCTTGTTTCCCACAAACGGCGCCAATGTTAACGCCTGATTTTGTACGCCTGACGAAATCACCAAAACAGCAGGCCAAACTCGCGCTAACGGTTGATGGAGTAGTTGATTATATCAAACTCACAAAGTACATTCACACAAACATAAATAAATAAAAAGATATAAATATGAACACAAGAATTTTTACGTGGAAACCCAATTGGGAAAAACCACGGAGAGAGAGAGAGAGTAATCCACTATAATAATATTGGGAGTACTAATATGGAGAGTACAAGTTGTATATTTGTGTTGTATCTCTTGTGCCCTTGTCTCTTCCAATCCCTTGCTTATTATTGTATTTATAGATAGGAGTAGGAGTCCTTTTCAGAATCACCTTATAACTGCAATTAATGGCTAATAGATTTCTTCCCAAATTAAACCTCTTATCCCACCAAATAAGAAAATACAATCTTACTTTAATAAGGACTCTTTCACTACCCAAATAATCACACTCCAACACTTGGAATGCCATAAGCTACTCTTTTCCCTTCATATTGTTTGTGTTGCTATGCTGCTGTGTGCCACTCATTAGCAGCCTACTTGGGTACAACATGAACATGGGCTCACTTGATCGTGGGGCATCTGATGAACAACTTTCCGAATTACCTAGCTGGAAATATAAACATGTTGGTGCTGATTTAGAGCTCGGAAATTCTGCACTTGAGAATCAGAATCAAGTAAGCTACAAATCCTAATTATTTTTGAAGTGATTGGGGGTAATAAGTGGGCTTTAGGCCTAGTGGTGCAAATCCTATTGAACAAAGTGCATCTTATTTCTCTATAAGTATCTTATTTCAAATGCAACTTATTTAACTCACAAATGTAATCGTTGTTGAAACTTATATGTAATGCACCAAATCCAAAAGTGGTTACTTTACAATAGGAAAAATCCATTTTTCCTAGTTACTTCAACATTTGCACCACGAGTAATGCAACGTAACTAGATAGAAGTTGTGGTTTATCTAGACAATGCAGGATTGTATTGTACTGTTAAAAGTTTGTATAGGTAAATTAGACAACTTCTGTTTAGTTACCTAGTATTTTCGTACTCCTAATTATCTGGCCTAACGAGACTTTTGCCAACTGACATTTAACCCTATGAACGCGAGACATTTAATTAATTCGACGCCTTAATTCTCAATTTTTCAGTGCAATTTTGATTAGGCCTACACAAATAGGTTCTGAGAGCATTCACAACAGTTTCCTCAATAGACTCTCTATCCCCATATTTAAAGAATATATCAATAAATCAGTATCCAACAGTTTTCTTATCCTTATATAATTCTCTATTTTAATCCTTATATATGATTTGACTCCTCAGGATAAGGGAGTCAAAAGAGTGTTCCTTATTTATGTAAAATGACATTTCACACCCTATTTTTTGAAATTTTATGTTGATTAAAGGATCTTATCTCACTTAATTGTTGATTTGGGTATGCCTATCAAATTCACTCATTTTTATTTTTTAAATAAAAGATTTAAAGAAGAAAGAGAACTATTAAAAAATTAAAAATTAGTTAAATTTTGATTTTGATCATTTTTGTAAAAAATATTACTAATAATTATAAATTTTATTTTTTTATAATTAAAATAAAGTTCTCATAAACACATAATGATCGTTGCACATTTTGATTTCTAGCAATATCTATTTTTAAATTAAAATAATTGGAATTTTTAAATTCAAACAAAATTACTTTTAAATAAAAAATAGTTACAACGTTCAAAACATGATTTGACTGTTGGAACTTTCAAATTTTAACTTTTAAATTTTAATTTTAAATTTCAAAATTTAAAATTTAAGGAACTTGTTGGGTACATAGTGAAAAAATTGAATTCCTATCCTACAGAATGACCCAATAGTATTGCAGAGTAGGGATAAAAATAAGAAAACTGTTGTAAATGCTCTCATGGAAGTGTTTTGATTTTGGCAGGAATGCTGTATTTGTTTAGCCAAATATAGAGACAAGGAAGAGATGAGGCAACTGCCATGTACACATATATTCCATCTCAAGTGTGTGGATCAATGGCTCAGAATTATATCTTTCTGTCCACTTTGTAAACAAGAACTTAAAAGGTAACAAAAAAAAGAAGTGGGAAAAAAGCAAGATGGGCAGGTCAAGGAGCTGGATTTGATCTTAAAACCTTCACTTTTTCTGGTGTTCAAAAAGATACAAAATTTTATTAATACATTTATTTACATGGTTATTTGAGTGAATTAAATCCTTATACATTGGATCTCATCAATACCTGAAAACATGTGTTTTTGTAACATGAAAGTTTTGGTTCCATTGGGTTGGGGATTTGTTTAATATTCCTCTCCATTAATTATAAATGGTTCTTTGACTACTATTGCTTGATAGATTTATGTATACATTTGTATTTAAGGAACTGATAAATCCAAAAAATGATATTTTCACATAAAAATCGTCGCTATACATCTATAGCGACACTTTTCAAGTAAAAATATCAAAAAAATGTTGTGAAAATATCAATGTCATCAGGTTTGGACCTTGGGCCTAAGCAACTTGTGTTTGGGCCCTATTAGTATTTGGACTTATTTCTCAACACCATCTGTGAAAAATTAAGGTCACTTGAAGTGGAATGAATGTCTCATAATTAGATATGGCAAATGGGCCGGGCCGGCCGAGCCGAGCCGAGCCGGCCCAAACCAGCCTGGCTAAGAGCTGGTCAAGTCAAATTTGGGCCGGGCCAAATGGACGAAATTTTTTTGGGCTAACATTGTGAGGCCCGTGCCCCAGGTTGGGTCGGGCCTGGCCAGCCCGCGAGCTTCTTCCTTTTTTTTCTTTTTTTTTTACAAAGTCATGTTACACAATTTGTCAATTTAACTCAAAATAAAAAAATAAAGACCATTTTTGCAGCTGCATGGAGCTAGGGAGAACCATCCAAATATAAGCTACTTTCCCTCTTGAGATCCCAAATGGAGTTCACTACTTTTAATTATTTTTGTACTTTCTTATTTCCAGCAAGAAGCATGCATGTGCACTCCTTTAAACTATTGATTGTTAATATTAAGCCCACTTGATATTACTTTCCCCTTCCACTATATTATATATATATAGAGAGAGAGAGAGAGTACTGAAACAGAAAACATTTGACAAATATCATCAAACCAATTTAATTTAATTAATACAATAAATAAATCTGGAAAAAATGGCCCTCAAGAAAAAAAGAGAGAATCGAATTATTACTAGTAGTATTTAAGCAATTGCTTTGGATTCTATAAATAAATCACATGTATGCATATACGTTGTAATCATAATTCAGTTGAGGACACTTATTCGCGGAATGTTGGTCTCTCGGATAGAACGGCTCAATTTGCATGGGGTTAACTTTACTGCTACTTGGATAGGAGTGTAAGCCGAGTTGAGCAGCTCGGTACTCGACTCGAAATTGATTCGAAAATATGATCTAACATCTCAATTTAGTAGTAGTACCACAAAATATTAGCTAAAAGGGATCCGATTAGTATAAAGTTTATTTTTTAGTAAGTATGTCAATTGACCAATAGAATGCTGTCACACATAGAACCTCGCATGCGTGTCAGTACTCTATTGATCAATTGACTAACTTACCCAAAAATAAACTTCATGCTAACCACTTTCAGCTAAAAGTATCATGTACTCTTAAAACATTATATACCTTTTATTTTCCAATCTTCTAATTTACCCTCCTAAGTATAGAGACTTTTCAAAAATATCCCGTGTAGGTTCACCCCTATTAAGTCGTTTTAAATTTGTGCACAAGTATTAAGAAAATGATTGTATAACATTAAATATAATATCAATTGTTTATATTGTCATTGTATTGAAAAAAAATAGTGTTATTTATTGGGCAAAAATAGTGAGAGAACCAAAGTTATACTTAATACTTAGGGTAATATCGGAAACTAAACAATTAATACTTATTTAAAATTCTCAAATAACTTATATTAAGGCTAAAACGACTTATATTAAGGGACAGAGAAATAATCCTATATAATAGTAATTGACATGGATGTTTGTCCAAAATTTATTTAATCTTATAAATAAAATATGCAAAATTCAGCTACCTTGTGGAGCTGTAAAATGTAAATATAATTTAATAGAGGACTGAGAATTAAATTTTATCACACACAAATACAAAATCAGTGCTGCTGCCCGTTGGGCCACCCACCAAGCTGCCCTACCCTCATGATTTTTGTGAATTGTGTGGTGTTTAAGTGGTTAATATTTTAGCACGTGATACACATTTATAAAATGTTGTTATTGTTACATTTTGGGAAGCCCACTTGCCATCCATTTTATTATTATAACCAAAATAAAGTGTATACAATATAATGAACACACTGCAATTATGTAAGAATAAATTAGTATTTTCAATGTTCAAATTATAAGATTTTTGAATTTAAAATTGAGATAATTTTTTTAAAAATTATGAAATAATAAATTTATAATTATTAATATTTTTTAGGTAGTTTATAATATATTCATCATCTTATTGTTTAAAATTTTAAAAAAATTTATGTCAATTTTGAATTTAAAAATATATTAAGTTTACTTTCAAAAATAATAATAATCTTATACTATAAATAATAATCTCTTTTTGTGTGATTTTATAAATAAATTTGATAATAAAAGAAGATACAATATATTGTCAAAGAATATATCTGCTACAGAGACCAAATAAAAGACTATGGATAGATACGTTTTTTTAATATTTAAAATAAATAAATAAATAAAGTTTATTTATTGAAAGAAATAGTGAAGATAATTAGGATTGGCAAAAAAACAAATAAAGGAATATACATTAAGTGGGTAATTAGAATTAGAATTGATTTAAAAAAAAAATACTTGTAGATAAACAAGCATCTTCCACAATGAGAAATGACAGATGTGAAACAGCCCACTTGTGGAATCCTAGACAGACATATGGAGGATGAAGAATTCACGTGCTACATGTCGGACTCTCCTTTGGTTTTTTGATTCGGTATCTTGACTTCGGCATTGGTGGTGGTTGGTCCAAATATATTGATTGGTCTAACATCCTTTTTATTGTCTAAATGTGTGGACGAGTTATATGTATTATTAGCAAGGGTTATATGGAAATATACACTAGTATTATGATGATGAATTTTTTGTGACATGGAATCGTAGTTATAGTCCAGAATAATTATGAGGCGACGGATGAAATCGTCACTATAGCTCACAAAACTATCGTCATAGTCGATTGTGTAATATACAGCTTTGTACATATATTTTTCCTTATTAGTAATTAATAAAATTTTAAAAAATTCTATTTTTTTATGAATTAAAACATAATAAAGTTGAGTTATAATATTATTAAAAACGGTTAATTTTAATATTAAAAAATAATAAAAATCGGTTCCACAATGTGATGTTTATTTATCTCTTAACAGTTCCATAACTGATTAATTTTATATGATAGTAGACTTATTGAATTTTATAACAGACCTTATATTGCCATAAAGTGATGTTTATTTATCTCTTAACAACTCCACAACTGATTCAGTAAGATGGTAGAATTCTTTGGTAAAATTTTATTTGTCTCTTAATCGGTAAGAGGAATATATAAATTTAAAAAAGTAATAGATATATCTTAATGAAAATTTTAAATTTTAAGATTATTATTGATTTTTGAAAAGTCAATTTAAAATATTTTTAAATTTAAAATTATTTTTTTAAATTTAAAAGTCATTCAAATGTTTTATACTCAGCTTTTTAAGTTTAAATATTATTTCACTCAGATAATTTAATTTATTAAAATATATTAATTATTCGTATCTTAATTACTCAATTTTATCAAATATCAAAATCAGCCATAAATCCATAAAAGATGGCTCAAGCTCAAAAATAATTTGTCCTACAAAAAATAACTTAATTACGTTGAAATGCTATACAAAAATTATCACACGTTCATAAGTATTTAGATGGAGTCCACTCATTTGAAGGGGAAAAAAGATTTTTTATTGTAATATAAGTGGGGTCCACCATGGACAATACTGACCGAGTTAATTTGCTCCATTTTTTATTGGTTATAATTTAACTCAGACAATGGATGTTATATTTTGAGTTGTTTGTTAAAAAAGATTAAATTATTATTCAATTATTTGAAGTATTAATAAGATTTTAGAGACATAATGAATAAAAATAACGTGTTATTAGTTTTAGGGGGAAAAAGTAATTTTAAAAATAAAACAAATTAAGACTTTATTCGGAAATATTTTATAAAACTATAAGTAGATTTAAGAAAACAACACTGCTACTATCACATAAAAAATGATCACATAATACTCATATACACACATGCATACCGTGGGACTCCGCCTGATATGTGGGGCCCGCGGTATGCATATGTGTGCATGTGAGTATTATGTGACCATTTTTTTATGTGATAGTAGTATTATTTTTAAGAAAATAACAAAATGGTCCCTACCTGCAATGCCTGTTTTGATACTTACTATTTGGACTTTAGTATTATCGCTAGAGCTGAGTAAGGAATCAAATTGAAATCGAAATCGTACCAAAAATCGCACCAACGGTTTCGACGTATGTGACAATTTTTTAGGTGTTGAAAAACCAAATTTACGATTTCGGTTTGGTTATTATCTAAAATTGTACGCATAAAATCGAAACCAAACCGCACCATGAAAATTAATTAATTATACAATTCTATTACATAAGAGATATTTCAATTAACCTTGTGTAATGAACCTCCCATGAAAATTAAGCTACTAATTCTGAATTTGAATAGTATCGATCTACATGATCCCATCACCATACAAATCACATACAATTATCCCTTTATTGAAGAAAATTATTAGATTACACACTACTTGAGCATATATATGTATATATACTTCATAAATTATATATATACACACACACACACACACGCACGTATATATATACATATTTGGATTCAATATCTTTTATGGTTAAAAGAATTGAAGTTATTGAAATTAGACAAATCATGTGACAGCCCTTTCGAGTTATCATTATGCTTCTAAAACTCGATGTTGGATGAAGTAGTACTGAATATTCTTCCTTATGAATTGTTTTTCCTTTTTGAATGTGTAGAACGAGGGATAAAAATTTCAGTGCCTTTACTTTGATCTCTTTTACAAATTTAATATTGTGTGATGTTAATTTTTTTATTTAACTAGTTGATAGCACGTGCAATGCACGGGCTAGTTTGTTTTTCGATTGTATAATTTTCTAAAATTGGAATGAGAAAGATTTTTAACCATTATATATTCATCATATATGTACTTCACTGTCTTTCCTCTTTTTTGTTTTGATTTCATTTTCCCCATTCATTGTAGGGATGAATTCAGATTAAGTATTATTTGTAATTTCAGAATTCACCAACAAAAAAGTTAAATTTCTTCAAAAACTAAAACTAAATTTCATTAAAAAAAGAGGAAAACCTCAAAAAAATCAATAAAACAAAGGAAATAATCAATAATTACCTGATTTGTTCTCGCAATCGAATAAATTCGGATCGAAAAACCCTACAAATTACATCAAAAAATTTCAATAAAACAAAAGAACTAATCATCAATTACCTTATATGTTTTCGAAATCGAATAAATCGGATCGATCGAGCAATTTTGAGCCCACAAAAACAAAATCGAGCGTGATTCAGGAAAGAGAATGACAAAGCGATGTCAGATCTGTAACAAAAGAGTAAAATTTAACAGAATATAAAGTCAATAAATCCACATAAACATACGAATAAACATATATATATATATGTGTGTGTGTGTGTGTGTGTGTGTGTGGAAGAAATGAAAGAAGGAGAGGGGGAAGTGGAACTCTCTGGAAGTGGAAGAGGAAGAGGAAGAGGAAGAGGAAGAGGGGTGGAACAAAATAAAAAGTAAGGGGAATTGATTTCGTGGGGAAGGGGAAGAAATTGAAGTGAGGAGGAGGAGGAGGATGAGAAGAGAAAGAGACAACTCGGTGAAATTAATATCAAGTAATGAGTTTCTATTATGTATTAATGGAGCTATGGATTTCAATTGATTAAAATTGGGTGTGTTAATTGATTGATTTGAAATTAGAAATTAATTGATTTCAATTGATTAAAATTGGGTGTGTTGATTTGAAATTAATTGAGTTAACTCTGTTAGAAATTAAGAAATTAATTGAGTTAACTCTGTTAAAAATCAAATTGATTTCAATTGATTAAAATTGGGTGTGTTTGGAAGCCAAGTTAACTGTGTTAAAAATCAAATTGATTTCAATTGATTAAAATTGGGTGTATAAAAGATAGGATGTGATGCCTTTATATATAAGTATTGATTTGTTGTTTCATGGTTTTGGAACCGAAACCGCACCAAATAAAATCGCACCGCACCAATCACAAGTGGTTTTATGTACAATTTTAAATTTATCAAACCGCACTTAAGCAGTTTCGTGTGCAGTTTGAAGCAAATCACATCATGCTCACCCATAACTATCGCATTTGACCTTTATTAAACCGATGAATATATGATTAAGAAAAGACCCTAGTTCAAATATCATGTTAAAATATTTAATTTAAAATTAATTAATTAATTTTCTTAAAATTAGAGATATAATTTAATTTTTGAGATCAAACTGACGACATATTAAACTTTAAAATTGGAATGACTATAAGACTTTAGAATGAAATAAATTTTGTGATTTAATAGTTTTTGTTATATACTTTACAATTATAATAATTGTATCAACTAAAATAAATAAATATATATCAATTTAAAATTTAATATACCGTCGTTTTATCTCAAAAGTCATATTGTATATCTAATTTTAGAACGAATGAAGTATGATTAAAGGAAGAAGTCCCTTGAGTATATATAATAAGTTTCAAGTTAAATTTAATGGATATGAGACTTTTAATCCACATAAATGCCAAAATTGGAAAATCCACATCAGTAGGAAAATTACATGCTACAATTAAGGTTGCAAAATGAGTAAATAGTTCGGGTTGGGTTCGATTCGTATTCGTTCGACTAAAAGTTTTATTCGAGCTCGATTCAAAATATAAAGAATTTAAATATGAGTAAATTTTAAAATTCGATAAATTACTCGTATCTCCTCAAATTGTAATTTTTTTATTGATACTCGGATCATATTCGTTCAAACTGTTCGTGTTCGACTTGATAACTTAACGAGCCTCAATCAAATTTTATTTTATACTTGATAAATTTTATTAATCAAATATGAGCAACTTAATTGTGACGCCCCCAAAACAGGTATACATCACCCATCTTTGGTCGTCAGATACAAGGTACTAAATACAAATACAACTTAATTATACAACAGTTGTGTAAAATACGACAAAACATAGGCTGTGATTTTTAATACAAATATTATCATCTAGACAATATTCACTACTCAATGGAGTCCTCATTACATTTATTATCACACTATTTTACAGAATAGTGAGGACTACTAATGCACCATCTAGGACCATCACTCTGTTCCCCGACTAGTCCCAGCTACGTTATCATTTCTTGAAGAGAACAGTGAAAAAAAGGGTGAGCTCAACTAGCCCAGTAAGAAATATTATGACTAAGATAACGCAAAATAAATTATCATTAGCCTTCAATAATGTTAAACTGATAGAATATAATAGACAACAAATTTAACTGCAGCGGATCAAGCAATCCATTAGAAGAGTCAAGTAAGGTATAAAATCTACTATCCTTCTATGATTTAAAAAGTTTTTCATCAACTTTATCACTGAGACTCAGCTTAATAAATAAAATCGAATCATCCTTGCTCCACGACCAAGGATATTCATGTAATCATCAATGGTCATGACTATACCAAATAATCCCTGGTCATAATTGTAAGACCCCAACTTTTTAATGAATAAAATCAATTTCCTCTATTTATTATTGTGAATAATAAGGTGTTAATTTGATATAATGCTTTGATTATGGGTGAAATGTGCAAATTTTTCAAAATACTGCAAGTGGTTATAAAATATTCATTTTTGTCGGGGAATATTCGTTTGGTCGTGGAATATTCATTCTGTTGGGAAATATTCGTACGACGGCGCAACCATTTATGGGCCCCATAACAGAATAACTGTGACGCCCCTAAAATAGGTATACAACACCCATTCTGAGTCGCCAAATACATGGTAAAGAAAGCAAATTATAACTTCAATAATACAATTGTCATACAAAATATGACAACACATACTGTGAGTTTAAATACAAATATTGTCTTCTAGACAATATTCACACTCAAATAAGTCCTCATTACAATTATTCAAACACTATTTTACAGAAATAGTGAGGTACTGCTAAAATATATTTCTAGAACCATCACTCTGTACCCCGACTAGTTCCTGCTATGTTCTCACCTCTTGAGAAAAATAGAACAAAAAAGAAAAGGGTGAGCTCAACTAGCCAAGTAAAGAATATTATGACTAAGATAATATACAATAAATTATCGTTAGTCTTCAACAGGGAAAAATCTGATAAAATATAATAGACAACAAGTTTTAGATCAAAAACTGCAGCGGAAACAACAATCCATTAGAAGAGTCAAGTAGGGAATGAGTTTTATTATCCTCTAAGATTTAAATGTCTATCATCAATTTTATCCCTGTAACAACAATCAATATACATCTTTAATCAATATTCATCTTTGCACTATAGGCCAAAGATATTCATTTGTATCACCAGTTGGTCATATTCATCTCAACACCTGTTTATCTTCGCACTACGGGCCAAAGATATTCATCAATTAATCATTCATCTTTGCACTACAAGCCAAAGATATTCAGTAATATCATCATTTAGGACTGAGGATGATGAAAAATATTTTAAATAAAGCAAATCCAGTGAGACAGAAGGACAAATAGTAAGGATTCGTATAACAGTTTATTCAAGATCAATAATACTCCATAATAACCAATTTTGAAGCAAAATTCAAGAATAATGATCAAAATATAGATACAATCAAAGATAGTAACCATATTAGACATCTTGGACAAAAAGAAGAAAATTTTATTTTTCGGTGAATAGTACTGTATTCGTAAATATTGCCGTATACGTGAATAGTGCCTCCGAAACAAAAAGTTCTAAATTTGATAAGAAGTTCATACCAATATTTCGGTATAATGATATTGAAAAAAATATCATTTTAAGAAAAATATAACACCCCTTACCTCAAAATATCAGTACTTCTGATTGGAATATCGGTATAAAGCTGAAGGAAACTTGCACTGATGAATAGAAACTCACAAAGTATCTAAATACTCACAAAATACACTCAACAATCTAGAGAGAGAAAGAGAGAAAGAGAGAAAGCTTATGTTTCTGGTGTGATTTTCAATTCTAACTTAGCCCTCTATTTATAGGAAAATGTTAGCAGACTTGACCTGCAACCTGATGGCTTTACCTGCTATTATTCCCACCCACCATATTTGAAATAAAATTCAGCACATTTCTTCACCAACCACAAGTGGAGCCCACTCAATTCTAGAATTTTCTACCAAAATGTTAAATTCGGATACTTCAACAATTTCTGAACCAGTCACCTCTTAAAATTCATAACAAATCATACGTTCATTTTTAACGGTTCAAAATTTGTGGACATATACTCAACTTATATATGTATAACATATTCAAAAATTACAACGATCCAACGGTCGGATTAAAAATTATAACTCACGTAATATATCTCAACACTGATTTAATTTTTTAATACCTTCATTCCGACAAAAATACTGATAAAATACCACAATATTAACTCTTTCATTTTTAACTACAATAAATATATCCAACATTTATATCCACATAAAATAAATATTTCCTTATCATATGAATCAATAATTAATTATTCACAAATAATATTACAAAATCACATTTATGATAACCAGGCCGTTCCCAGGAAAGTGGGGGCTTTCCAATAAGAATTTCTCCTTACTGGCGCGCAATTAGGTGACCAAACCTCTCCTTGACAGAACTTTCTAGACATTGCCAATAATGCTATCTAATAATATTATTCAAATAATATGAATTATTAATCTGATAATGGGAAATACTGTGCAGTGACAATTATTGAAACAACAATAATTCAAAATATCAACGCAACAATTATTGAATCAATAAAATAAAATATTGAACAGTAACTACTGTAACAATTATTAAGTAGTGAATTCTTACGTAAGGATCAATAATTCATCAATATTGTGCATCCACGCGTATTACTATATTTTAACCACCGGGTATTCCAATAGTGTTAACGGTAATAACTACGACGTTATTTATAAAAACTCAAACTTGTCATTTTCTTCATCCGACAATTATTTTGTTATGGGGCCCACAAATGACTGCGTCGTCGTACGAATATTTCTCGACAACAATGATTATTTTATAACCACTTGCATATTTTACAAAATTTGCACATTTCACCCATAACCAGAGAATTATATCAAATTAATACCTTATTGTTCACAATAATAGTTAGAGAAAATTCAATTTTATTTATAATAAGTTGGGGTCTTACAACCTCCCCTTCTTATGAAATTTCGTCCTCAAAATTGACATACGTATCTGGTGTTTCGAAAAGGCGAGGATACCTCGCTTTCATTTCTGATTCCAACTCCCATGTCATTTCTTCAATAGCATGGTTTCTCTACAAAACTTTAACTTGTGGTATAACCTTGGTGCGTAGGACATGCTCTTTCCTATCCAAGATCTTAACAGGTACTTCTTCGTACGTTAAATCTTCGGCTATCTCGTCTAGTTCTAACGCAATAATATGGTCCGGGTCTTTCACATATTTACGAAGCATAGATATGTGAAAAACATTATGAACACAAGAAATACTTGGAGGTAATGCGAGTCTATAGGCCACATTTTCTATTCGGTCAAGAATCTCAAATGGACCAACAAATTATGGATTGAGCTTTCCTCTCTTTCCAAATCTTGTAACTCCCTTCCATGGAGCAACACGTAACAATACATGATCTCCAATATTAAATTCCACGTCCTTTCTATGAAGATCAGCATAACTCTTTTGTCGATCTTGTGAGGTTTGAATATGTTGTCGAATCATTTGGATCTTTTCTGTAGTCATGCGTACTAATTCTGGTCCCAACAACGTTGCTTCTCCCACCTCGTCCTGGCATACTTGAAAACGACACTTTCGTCCATACAACGCCTCAAATGTAGCCATGCATATACTTGCTTGTTAACTGTTGTTGTAGGAGAATTCCACCAGTGGCAAGTACTTATCCCAACTTCCTTTAAAATCTAGGACACAAAGTCCTAATAGATCTTCAAGGGTTTGAATAGTCCTCTCTGATTGTCCATCCGTTTGAGGATGGTATGTCGAACTGAATCGTAAATCTGTGCCCATAGCTTTCTGTAAGCTAACCCAAAATCGTGAAGTGAATCTTGGGTCACGATCCGAAACTATGGATATTGGCATGCCATGCAATCTTACAATCTCATTCACGTACATACTAGCAAGACGTTCAAGGGAATAAATCTCACGTATAGGCAAGAAATGGGCAGACTTGGTTAATCTATCAACAATAACCCAAATAACATCTATGCCTTGAGAAACTTTGGGATGACCTGTAACGAAATCCATAGTAATGTGTTCCCACTTCCATTTCAGAATCTCAAGTGGTTGTAATGGACCCTTTGGCACTTGATGCTCCGCCTTTACACGTTGACAAATTAAACACCTCGAAATAAACTCCGCGATCTCTCTCTTCATATTGTTCCACCAAAATTTATGTCGAAATCATGATACATTTTGGTACTCCCAGGATGGATTGCAAACGGTGTGTTGTGTGCCTCCATCATGATTTTATGCTTCAAGTCAAAATCGTTAGGAACACAAAGTCTGGAGTTGAATCTAAGTATTCCTTCTTCATCGATTCTTACTTTTGGAATAGCACCTTCTTGCACTTTCTTCTTCATACGCATCAGTTCCATGTCCGTAGCTTGGGTAGCTTTAACTTTATCGATTAAAGTCGGTTCTACTCGTATATTCGCCATCATCATGTGGGTCCCTGGAGTCTTTAATTCTACCTCCATCCTTTGCAAGTCTTACAGAATGGGCCTTTGCATTGACAATATCGCACTCATACTCTCATATGATCTTCTACTCAATGCGTCAGCTACTACGTTCGCTTTTCCAGGATGATATTGAATAGTGTGATCGTAATCTTTCAATAGTTCAAGTCAACGTCGTTATCGCATGTTAAGTTCTTTTTGGGTGAAGAAATATTTGAGGCTTTTATGGTCCGTATAAATCTCCACTTTCTCCCCATACAAGTAGTGTCTCCAAATTTTCAATGCGAATACGACTGCTGCCAACTCTAGATCATGAGTAGGATAATTCCTCTCATATTCTTTGAGTTGTCGTGAGGCACATGCTATGACTTTTCCATGTTGCATGAGAACGCATCCTAACCCTTTGCCTGAAGCATCGCTGTATATAACAAATCCATCCGTACCAGATGGTATTGCTAGAACAGGTGCCGAAATGAGTCTCCTCTTGAGCTCTTGGAAACTCTTCTCGCATTCCTCGCTCCATACGAATTTTGTATCTTTCCGAGTCAGCTGAGTTAACGAAGTAGAGATTCAAGAAAATCCTTCCACGAATCTCCGATAATAACCAGCTAAGCCCAGAAAGCTACGCACTTCAGTCACCGACTTTGGTTGCTCCCAACTTTGTACTGCTTCAATCTTAGCTGGGTCAACAGATACTCCATGTTTTGACACCACGTGCCCAAGGAATGCTACTTCCTCAAGCCAGAACTCACATTTCTTCAGCTTGGCATAAAGCTTGTTTTCATGAAGCCTTTCAAGTATCAGCTTCAAATGGTGCTCATGATCTTCATGACTTTTGGAATAGATGAGGATGTCATCAATAAAGACAACAACAAACTGATCCAAATATTCCTTAAATACACGGTTCATCATATCCATGAAAGTAGCAGGAGCATTAGTCAATCCAAAAGACATAACTAAGAATTCATAATGCCCATACCGAGTTCTGAAGGCAGTCTTTGGAATATCCTCAGTTTTAATCTTTAGCTGATGATATCCAGAACGAAGATCGATCTTTGAAAAGAATTGTGCTCCTTGCAACTGGTCGAACAGGTCATCAATGCGAGGTAGCGGATACCTATTCTTGATGGTGACATGGTTTAATTCTCGGTAGTCAATACAAAGTCACATACTCCCGTCTTTCTTCTTTACGAATAAAACAGGAGCACCCCAAGGAGATGTACTAGGACGAATGAAACCTATGTCTAACAATTCCTGTAGTTGGACTTTTAACTCTTGAAGTTCAATAGGAGCCATTCGATATGGGGCTTTAGAAATGAGTTTTGTAACCGTCTCAAGGTCAATAAAGAATTCAATATCACATTCTAGGGGTAGACCGGGAAGTTCTTCAGGAAATACATAAGGAAATTCTCTAACAACAGAAATATTATTCAAATCTGACTTGTCTTTGTTCAAATCCATAACATGAGCTAAGAAAGCTTGACATCCGTTTTTCAATAAATGAATAGCTTTATGGCTTGATATGATAGTGACTGATTTTAGTGGTTTAGTTGTTTGAATTCGTATGACAGGTTGGTTAGGAATATGAAAACTAACAACCTTACGAAAACAATCAATCTTGGCATGATGAGTGGTTAACCAATCAATTCCTAAAATCACATCAAAAGTAAGTATCTTTAAAGAGATAAGATCAGCAGGTAATGTGATAGTGCCAACTTGGATCATGCAAGATTTATAAACTATGGATGCAACGAAAGTTTCACCCAACGGAGTCTCCACTGATAAATCAAAGTCTAATTTCTCTGGAGTCAAGTTTAAACGTTGAGAACAAGTAGGAGAGATAAAAGAATGGGTAGAACTGGTATCTAGTAAAGTATAAACTTCGCAAGAGTTCAAGATTATCTTACCCGTAATCACCTCGTTCGGGTTCCTCGCATTTTGGTCAGTCACGACAAACGCTCTTCCAGAAATCGCTGATTTCAACTTATCCAGGACAGCCCTTGGAGTCACCATCCCCGTTGAACTTGGTTTTTTTATAGAACAATCCCGAGCTATGTGGCCTTCCTTTCCACAGTTGTAACTTACATTGGATTGTTGTGGACAGTTTGGGCTGATATATCCCTCTTTCCCGCATTTGTAACATCTAATTGGCGGTCGTTCTCCTCCCCTAGAATTTGTTGTTAGTGCTGATGCTGCTGCTGATGTCTTTCTGTCATTGTTAAATCTCCTCTTTCTGAAATTTCTACTTGACTCACCTCTCCTATTATCATGGCCACGATGACTACCCGAGTGGTTACCGCCTTTGTTCATATTTTTCCCTCCTCGTTGGTTATCATCGCTCTGATGACTATTATCACCGGTATAACCCTGGTTGTGGTCCTTCGGTTGCACATACTCATTATCTCGCTCTAATAATTGAGCCTTGTTTACAACATCTGATTATAAAGAAAATTTCTGAGATATAAGATATTGCCGAATATCGGGCTTTAGACCTCTCAGAAACATCCTTATCATTCGTTCCTAATTTTCAACCAAATGAGGTGCAAACCTGGATAACTCTGCAAACTTTGCCTCGTACTGGGACACCGTCATGTTGTTTTGTTCCAGTCTGATAAACTCCACCTCCTTCATATGACGAATACTTTCAGGAAAGTACTTGTCATTGAATAGTTTCTGAAATGTTTCCCAAGACATGCTGAGTGCGGCTGGCTGGGTACGCTTCACAGACTCCCACCAGTAGTCTGCCTCACTGCGGAATGTAAAGGTGGCGAATGGAACCTTCTGTTCCTCCGTGCATCCCAAGACATCGAATATCTTGATAATTTGCTTGACCCACGTTTCCGCCATGATCGGATCCGGCTTTCCCTTAAATTCTGGTGGTCCCAACTCTTTGAACTGCTTGGCTGTGATAAGCCGTGCATTGCTAGCATTTCCACCCGTATTCTGTGCACGAGTTTCCCTCGTCTGGTTTTGCATAAAATGCAAAAAACTTCTGACATCCCATCATTCATCATTTGTTCGGTAGTGTTATTTACAAGAGGATTATTGCCTTCCTGTTACACGTTCTCCTGGTTTGTAACTAAAGGTTGTTTCACAGTCTTGTATACTCTATTGTTAACGTTCTCAGCAGCCATTCTTAAATACTGCCATAAAATAAGGGTTAATTAAACAAATTAGCATATCACATAATATCCCTATATTATGACTGACCAACAAATAAGCTTAGATAGGACACACTAGCGAAGGATTTACTCATCTCTCCCCTCCTAGTTCTATTCCCCGATCTCCGCCATAGACCATATCCCTAAGCTCTGATACCAACTGTGACGCCCCCAAAATAGGTATACAACACCCATTCCGAGTCGCCAAATACATGGTACAGAAAGCAAACTACAACTTCAATAATATAATTGTCGTACAAAATACGACAACACATACTGTGAGTTTAAATACAAATATTGTCTTTTAGACAATATCCGCACTCAAATAAGTCTTTATTACAATTATTCAAATGCTATTTTATAAAAATATCGGGACTGCTAAAACATCTTTCTAGAACCATCACTCCGTACCCCGACTAGTTCCTGCTATGTTCTCACCTCCTGAGAAAAATAGAACAAAAAGGAAAAGGGTGAGCTCAACTAGCCCAGTAAAGAATATTATGACTAAGATAATATACAATAAATTATCGTTAGTCTTCAACAGAGAAAAATCTGATAAAATATAATAGACAACAAGTTTTAGATCAACAACTGCAGCGAAAACAGCAATCCATTAGAAGAGTCAAGTAGAGAATGAATTCTACTATCTTCTAAGATTTAAAAGTCCATCATCAATTTTATCCATGTAACAACAATTAATATACATCTTTAATCAATATTCGTCTTTACATTACAGGCTAAAGATATTCATTTGTATCACCAGTTGGTCATGTTCATCTCAACACTTGTTCATCTTCGCACTACAGGCCAAAGATATTCATCAGTTAATCATTCATCTTTGCATTACAGGCCAAAGATATTCAGTAATATCAACATTTAGGACTGAGGATGATGAAAAATATTTTAAAGAAAACGAATCCAGTGAGACAGAAGGACAAATAGTAAGGATTTGTATAACAGTTTATCCAGGATCAATAATACTCCATAATAACCAATTTTGAAGCAAAATTCAAGAATAAAGATCAAAATATGGATACAATCAAAGATATTAACCATAATAGACATCTTGGACAAAAAGAATAAAATTTCATTTTTCGGTGAATAGTGCCGTATACGTGAATAGTAACCCCGACACAAAAAGTTTTAAATTTGATAAAAAGTTCATACCAATATTTCGGTATAATGATATTGAAGAAAATATCATTTTAAGAAGAATATAACACCCCTTACCTCAAAATATCAGTACTTCTGATCGGAATATCAATATAAGGCTGAAGAAAACTTGCACTGATGAATAGAAACTTACAAAGTATTTAAATACTCACAAAATACACTCAATAATCTAGAGAGAGAAAGAGTGAAAGCTTATGTTTCTGGTGTCATTTTCAATTCTAACTTAGCCCTCTATTTATAGGAAAATGTTAGCAGACTTGACCTGCAACCTGATGGCTTTACCTGCTACTATTCCCATCCACCACATTTGAAATAAAATTCAGCACATTTCTTCACCAACCACAAGTGGAGCCCACTCAATTCTAGAATTTTCCATCAAAATGCTAAATTCGGATACTTCAACAATTTCTGAACCAGTCACCTCTTAAAATTCATAACAAATCATACTTTCATTTTTAACGGTTCAAAATTTGTGGACATATACTCAACTTATATATGTATAACATATCCAAAAATTACAACGATCCAACGGTCGGATTAAAAATTATAAATTACGCAATATATCTCAAAAACACTGATTTAATTTTTTAATACCTTCATTCCGACAAAAATACTGATAAAACACCTCAACATTAACTCTTTCATTTTAACTACAATAAATATATCCAATATTTATATCCACATAAAATAAATATTTTTTTATCATATGAATCAATAATTAATTATTCACAAATAATATTACAGAATCACATTTATGACAACCAGGCCGTTCGCAGGAAAGTGGGGGCTTTCCAATAAGAATTTCTCCTTACTGGCGCGCAATTAGGTGACCAAACCTCTCCTTGACAGAACTTTCTAGACATTGCCAATAATGCTATCTAATAATATTATTCAAATAATATGAACTATTGATCTGATAATGGGAAATATTGTGCAGTGATAATTATTGAAACAACAATAATATAAAATATCAACGCAGCAATTATTGAATCAATAAAATAAAATATTAAACAGTAACTACTGTAAAAATTATTGAGTAGTGCCTTCTTAAGTAAGGATAAATAATTCATCAATACTGTGCATCCACGCGTATTACTGTATTTTAACCACCGGGTATTACAACAGTGTTAACGGTAACAACTACGCCGTTATTTATAAAAACTCAAACTTGTCGTTTTCTTCATCCGATAATTATTATTTTATGGGGCCCACAAATGACTGCATCGTCATACGAATATTTTCCAACAACAATGATTATTTTATAACCACTTGCATATTTTGCAAAATTTGCACATTTCACCCATAACCAGATAATTATATCAAATTAATACCTTATTATTCACAATAATAATTAGAGAAAATTCAATTTTATTTATAATAAGTTGGGGTCTTACAATAACTGTCGGATGAAGAAAACGATAAAATTGAGTTTTTATAAATAACGGCGTAATCGTTACCGTTAACACTGTTGGAATACCCAGTTGGTAAAGTAAAGTAATACGCGTTGTTGCACAGTAGCACACGGTATTGCACAGAATTTTTTTCAATTATTGATTCTTACGTGAGAAGGCACTACTCAATAATTGTTACATTAATTACTGTTCAATATTTTATTTTATTGATTCAATAATTGCTGCGTTGATATTTTATATTATTGTTGATTCAATAATTGTCACTGCACAGTATCTCTATTATCAGATCAATAATTCATATTATTTGAATAATATTATTAGATAGCATTATTGGTAATGTCTATAAAGTTCTGTCAAGGAGAGGGTTGGTCACCTAATTGCGCGGCAGTAAGGAGAAATCCTTATCGGAAACCCCCTCTTTCCTGGGAACTGCCTGATTGTCATTATTGTGATTCTGTAAAATTATTTGTGAATAATTAATTATTGATTTATATGATAAGGAAATATTTATTTGATGTGGATATAAATGATGGATTTATTTATGTGGTTATAAATGAAAGAGTTAATGTTGAGGTGTTTAATCAGTATTTTATCGGATTGGAGGTATTAAAAGATCAAATCGGTGTTCTTACAGCTTTATTGTGTGAGTTATACTATTTAATCCGACCGTTGGATCGTTGTGATTTTTGAATATATTATACACATATAAGTTGAGTATATGTCCACAAATTTTGAACCGTTAAAATTGAACGTATAATTTGTTATGAATTTTAAGAGGTGACTGATTCGGAAATTAGGTTTATAAATGATTTTGCTAAAAAATTCTAAAAATGGGTGGGTCCCACTTTTGATTGTTGGGAAAGATGGCTGATTTTTGGTGGGTAGAATAGTAGCAGGTAAAACCATCAGGTTACAGTTCAAGTCTGCTTCGGTCTACTAACATTTTCCTATAAATAGAGGGCTAAGTTAGAATTGAAAATCACACCAGAATTCTAAGTTTTCTCTCTTTTTTCTCTAGATTATCGAGTGTATTTTGTGAGTATTTAGATACTTGGTGAGTTGCTATTCATTAGTGCAAGTTTTCTTCAGCGTCATATCCGATATCCAGTAAGAAGTACAACTTTTTTGAGGTACGGGATAGTAAGGGATTTTAAGGGTTGTTATGTTTTTCAGTTTCGTAATTTTTCTGACCTTAAAAAAATTTGGAAAAAATTGAAAAGATAATTTGATGAGTTTTCTAGATTGTGTCCAAAAATGACGATTTTTGGATGTATAGATTATGAGTTATGAATTTTATGAGAAAAGACTATTTTAAAAGTAAACTCTTATAACTCCTTGTGGTTAACTCCAAAATTGGTGAAATTTTTATTGAGAGTACATGTATATGATAGAAGTATACTCTATAAATTTCGGATTTTTTGAATAATAGTACAATTTTTGATAAATATCTAAATATTCGGCTGTTTTGGCCATATGAAAAATAGTAAATGATTTTTAAAAATTCTAAGAAAAATATGTGTTCAATATGAGACTATATTCTACTAAATCTCAGAAAAGAAAATTTGTTTGTACTGATTTGGTATTTTTCATGAAAATAGACTAGTTATGAGTAAATGAATTAAATATGTTATGTGAAGTAAGAAAATTAGAAAATAGGATTTTATGGCTTGAGAATCCTATATGAATGACCATTGAATTTATAATTGAATATCTTTAGCTTAAGTGCAAAGGTGAAATGATCAACATTGTAACGCCCCCAAAATTAGGTATACATCACCCATCTTGGGTCGTCAAATACATGGTACAAAATTCAAATATAACTTACTAATACAACTGTCATGTACAATACGACAAAACATAACTATGAGTTTGAATACAATTATTGTCTACTAGAGATTATAAAAACTCAAAAGGAGTCCTCATTACAATTATTAACACACTATTTCACAGAATAGTGATGACTACTAATGCTATCCTCTGGACCGTCACTCCGTTCCCGACTAGTCCCTGCTATGTTCTCATTTCCTGAAGAGAACAATGAAAGAAAGGGTGAGCTCAACTAGCCCAGTAAGAAATATTATGACTAAGATAATGCAGAATAAATTATCGTTAGCCTTCAACAGTGTTAAACTGATAAAATATAACAACATCAAGTTTAACTGCAGCGGAACAAGCAATCCATTAAAAGAGTCAAGTAGAGATTAAAATCTACTATCTTTTATGATTTAAAAGGTTTTCCATCACTTTTATCACTGGGACTCAGCTTAATAAATAATCCACATCATCGAATCACCCCTGCACTACGACCAAAGATATTCTTTAGTATCACGACCACAATTATCCATGCACTACGGGCCAAGAATATTTGTGTATTCATTAATGGTCATGATCATGCCAACAACTGTCCATCAATGCACTACGGGCCAATGAGGATTTTTACCACATCATTTCTAATATTACGGTCATGATTACACCGAATAATCCCTGGTCATAATCATACCAAGATCATCTATGCACTACAGGCCAAAGATGACTTTCAACAACATATAAACATGAGGATAATGACAATGATATAAGAATTCAATAAAACAAGTTCAAGAATTAATTTATCCAGGAACTAATAACGTCCAAATTGTCAACATGATACTGCTTTGTAGAGTAAAATTCAAGAATGCTTAGAAGAATATTTCCATAAAAAGATACTGGATGAAACGTAAATATCATGGATATTCCACTAATTTCATGGAGTATAGAAGTCAAAGTTTTAACCAACTGAGTATAATCAAGAATGGAATAACAAAAGAAATCACAATGCATGCGGTACTTCGCATAGACAAGTTATTCCAACAGAATAATAAGTAACGGAACCAGGTCAGGAGAAATTCGCACCGACAAGATGTTCCAACAAAATAATAAATACGGAATCAGCTCCGGCGTAAAACGCACAGATAGGATGTTCCAATAGAATAATAATAAAGACGGAACCAGGTCCGGCGTAAAACGCACAAACAGGATATTCCAACAGAATAATAATAAAGATGGAACCAGGTCCGACGTAAACGTACAGACAGGATATTCCAATAGAAAATAATAAAGACGGAATCATAGAAGAATGTCACCAAGTATAGGGTAGTCCGCGTATACTGGTTATTCCATTAGAATAATAAAGAATAGAATAACAGAAGTTCTCTTCATGAATACAAAAGAAATAATATTCCTTACCGTAAAAGAAACTGAATATAAGAGTAGGGAAGTAGCAGAATAATTTTCTTATTTCTCTCTATAATTTCTCTCTCTAGAGTTTCAGTGAATTCGTAAGAAATAATGAAGGAATGAGCTTCTATTTATAGAAAAATGGATTGCATAGTAACTAACTCATGAACGGTCCAGATTGATTTACTTTAATCTGACGGTCCATATTTAAAGCAAAATCTTTTAAATAAAATATAATATATTCTATTTATAATTATATAATAAAACAAAATTTATATATATATAATATATATATATATATATATATAGGGTCCGGATCCTGTCCGGACTCCCGGACAGGTTTAAAATCCGGACTTTTTTTTTTTTTTTTTTGCTTTTTTTTTTTGAAATAACTAAAAAAAATAAATAAATTATGAAATTGGAATTTTTACATTATACAGTGTTTTTGGCGTGATTTGGATGCCTATAACAAAACATGTCTGTACAGTCTGGGCAGACTGTACATACATTGGTTGGTGTAGGTATTAAAAACACACCCAAAACACTGTATTATTGAAAAATTTCAGTTCCATAAATTTTTTTTTTTTTTTTAGTTATTCTACAAAAAAAAAAAATAAATAAAAATAAATTTCAGGTCCGGATTTTCTCCCGTCCGGGAGTCCGGACCTGATCTTTGTTGTATATATATATATATATATATATATAAACCATAATACTCCTCCTGACAAAAAATCTGCCCCTTCCCTCAGGCAACCGTCCTTTTTTTTTTAAATAAAACAAATTTATAATATAAATATATATATAAACATATGTCATAAACATATATATATATATATATATATATATATATATATATATATATATATATATATATATGTAATAATTGTACTCCCCGTAGCCAATTTTCTTCCTCCCAAGACTTTGTAACACACATGGGCCCCACTCGTGGGCCCCCACCTTTATTACACAAACAATTTTCTTACTGATTATTTTAAAAAATGGGTAAATGGAGGTTCATAAAATAAGAAAAACTTCATAAAAATCACCTTAATAATTTTAACAACATTAATCATTATTATTATAATTCACAATATTAATCGACCAGGTCGTTTCCAGGAAAAAGGGGGCTTTCCAATAAGGATTTCTCCCTATTGACGCGCAATTAGGTGACCAAACCTCTCCTTGACAGAACTTCTAGACATCGTTAATATTGCAAATAATAATATTAATAAATTTGTCATCTCAATTATTGATTTAATAATATATAAAATATTGACAATAATTGAATCAAATAACGTGAGATACTATGTAGCAATTACTGTAGCAATAATTGAACAAAAATTGAGGGACTTATCACGTAAGCATCAATAATCAAAACCGTGTGCTACTCTGCAACTACGCGTATTACTGTACTTTTAACACCGGGTGTTTCAACAGTTAACGGTAAAACTTCTGACGTTATTTTCATAAAGTATTTTTTTCGTTTTCTCAACCCGACAATAATTCCGTTGTGGGGTCCATCATTGATTGTGTCGTTGTACGAATATTCCCTGTTAAAACGAATATTCCCCGACCAATCGAATATTATATAACAACTTGCGTACTTTAAAAAATTTATAAATTCACTCCATAATATTCAAAAATGAAATTTATAGAAAATTCATCTTTATTCATAAAAATTGGTGTCTTACAACCTTCCCTTCTTATAAAATTTCGCCCTCGAAATTAGGGTACGTACATGGTATGTCGAAGAGGTAAGGATACCTTGATTTCATTTCAGATTCTAACTCCCAAGTCATTTCCTCAATATCGTGGTTTCTCCACAAAACTTTAACTTGAGGTATAACCTTGGAGCGTAGAATATGTTCCTTCTTATCCAAGATTTGAACATGAACCTTTTCATACGTCAAATCTTCCGCTATTTCGTCCGGTTCTAACTTAATAATGTGGTTCGGGTCTTTTACATATTTACGTAATATGGATATGTGAAAAACGTTATGAACACGAAACATACTTGGCGGTAAAGCGAGTCTATAAGACACAGTTCCTACTCGATCAAGGATTAAAAATGGGTCGATGAATCGAGGACTGACTTTTCCTCTCTTTCCAAATCTCGTAACTCCTTTCCATGGAGCAACATGTAACAACACATGATCTTTTATATCGAATTCCACGTCCTTTCGATGAAGATCAGCAAAACTCTTTTGTCAATCTTGTGAGATTTTTATACATTGTCGGATCGTTTGAATCTTTTTCGTAGTCATACGTACAAACTCCGGTCCCAACAACGTTGTTTCACCCACCTCATCCTAGTATACTGGAGAACGACACTTTCTTCCATACAACACTTCGAATGGAGCCATAACAATACTTGCTTGATAACTGTTCTTGTAGGAAAACTCCACTAATGGTAAGAACTTATCCCAACTTCCCTTGAAGTCAAGGACACATAGTCTTAATAAATCTTCAAGAGTTTGAATAGTCCTCTCTGACTGCCCGTCCGTCTAAGGATGATATGCCGAGCTAAATCGTAAATCTATGCCCATAGCTTTTTGCAAACTAACCCAAAATCGTGAAGTGAATCTTAGGTCTCGATCAGAAACTATGGATACTGGCATACCATGCAGTCTTACAATCTCGTTTATGTACATACGAGCAAGACATTCAAGTGTATAAGTTTCTCGTATCGGTAAGAAATGAGCAGACTTTGTCAATCTATCAACAATGAACCAAATCACATTTATACCTTGAGAAACCTTAGGAAGACCGGTAACGAAATCCATGGTAATGTGCTCCCACTTCCATTCTGGAATTTCAAGTGGATGCAATTGACCTTTTGGTACTTGATGCTCCGCTTTAACTCGTTGACAAGTTAGACACCTTGAGATAAACAGTGTTATCTCTCTCTTCATATTTCTCCACCAAAATGTATGACGAATATCGTGATACATTTTGGTACTCTCGGGATGAATTACAAATGGTGTGTTATGCGCATCCATCATGATTTTATACTTTAAATCAGGGTTGTTAAGAACACAAAGTCTGGAGTTGACTCGAAGTATTCCTTCTTCATCGATTCTTGCTTCCGGCATAGCACCTTCTTGCACTTTCTTCCTCATACGCATCAGCTCCAGATCTGTATCTTGAGCAGCTTTAACTTTATAAATTAAAGTCGGTTATACTCGTTATACTCGTATATTCGCCATCATCACATGGGTCCCTAGAGTCTTTAACTCTATCTTCATCCTTTGCAAGTCACACAAAATGGGCCTTTCCGTTAACAATATCGCATTCGCACTTGCATATGATCTTCTACTCAACGTGTCAGCTACCACGTTTGCTTTTTCAGGATGGTATTGGATGGTATGATCATAATCTTTCAACAGTTCAAGACAGCGTCGTTGTCGCATGTTGAGTTCCTTTTGAGTGAAGAAATATTTAAGGCTTTTATGATCCGTAAAGATCTCCACCTTCTCCCCATACAAGTAATGCCTCTAAATCTTTAGTACAAAGACAACAGCTGCCAATTCTAGATCATGAGTAGGATAATTCCTCTCATATTCTTTGAGTTGTCTTGAGGCATAGGCTATGACTTTTTCATATTGCATGAGAACCATCCCAACCCTTTGCCCGAAAATTCACTGTAGATAACAAATCCCTCCGAGCCAGATGGTATTGTCAGAACAGGTGCTGAAATTAGTCTCCTCTTGAGTTCTTGAAAACTCTTTTCACATTCTTCACTCCAACCGAAATTTGTATCTTTCTGAGTCAATTGAGTCAATGGAGTAGCGATTCGAGAAAATCATTCCACGAATCTCCGATAATAACCAGCTAAACTGAGAAAACTATGTACTTCAGTCACTGATATAGGTTGCTCCCAGCTTTGAATAGCTTCAATCTTTGCTGGGTCAACAGATATTCCATGACTTGATACCACGTGCCCAAGGAATGTTACTTCCTCAAGCCAGAACTCGCATTTATTCAACTTGGCATAAAGCTTGTATTCACGAAGCTTTTGGATTGTCAGCCTCAAGTGTTGCTCATGATCTTCACGGCTTTTGGAATAAATAAGGATGTCATCAATAAAGACGACCACAAAGTGATCCAAATATTCCTTGAATACTCGGTTCATCATATCCATGAAGGCAACAGGAGCATTAGTCAATCCAAAAGACATGACTAGAAATTCATAATGCCCGTATCGAGTTCTGAAAGCCGTCTTTGGAATGTCATCGGTTCTAATCTTTAATTGATGATATCCGGAACGAAGATCAATCTTTGAAAAGAATTTGGCTCCTTGCAACTGTTCAAACAGGTCATCAATACGTGGCAATGGGTACCTATTTTTGATGGTGACATGATTCAACTCCCGATAATCAATACAAAGTCGAATACTCCCATCTTTCTTCTTCACGAATAGAACAGGAGCACCCCAAGGAGAAGTACTAGGACGAATAAAGCCAATGTCTAACAATTCCTGCAGTTAGGTCTTTAACTCCCGAAGTTCAATAGGAGCCATTCGATATGGGGCTTTGGAAATGGATTTTGTACCGGGTTCAAGGTCCATACAAAATTCAATTTCACGCTCTGGGGGTAGGCCAGGAAGTTCTTCGGGAAATACGTCAGGAAATTTATTAACAACATAAATATCATTCAAAGCTGACGTATTTTTGTTTAGATCTGTAACATGAGCTAAGAAAGCTAGACATCCATTTTTAATAAACGAATATTTTATGGCTTGAGATGACCATGATTGATTTTAATGGTTTGGTCGCTTGAATTCGCATAATCGGTTGATTATGAATATGAAAGCTAACAACCTTACGAAAATAATTAATTTTTTCATGATGAGTAGTTAACCAATCAATCACTAGAATCACATCAAATGCAAGTATTTTCAATGAAATAAGATCGATAGGTAATTTGAGGGTACCGATTTGAACCAAACAAGACTTATAAATAGTAGATGTAATAAAGATTTCTCCCAACGGAGTTTCCACAGATAAGTCAAAGTCTAATTTCTCCGGAGTCAAATTTAATCGTTGAGCGCAAGTAGGAGAAATAAAAGAATTGGTAGAACCGGTATCAAATAAAGTATAGACTTTGTTAGAGTTTAAGATAAGCTTACCCGTGATGACCTCATTCGGGTTCCTTGCTTTCTAGGAGGTCACAACAAACGCTCTTTCTTGCACTACCGGTTTTGACTTTTCTGGGACGGCCTTTGGTGCCTCCATCCTAGATGAACTTGTCTTTGGTGAACGACAAAATTGGGTTAAGTGACCTTCTCTTCCATAATTATAACATGCTTTGGACGGCATCGCGCAGTTTGGACTGATGTGTCCTTCCCCTTCGCATTTGAAGCATATGATAGGTGGTCGTTCTTCTTCCTTAACAACGAGTGATGGTGCTGACGTCTTTCCATCATTGTTGAATCTCCTCTTCTTGAAATGTCCATTCTTATTATTTTGGCCCTGATTACCACCGAAGTGGTTAGCATTTCTGGCTTGCTGATTCCCTCCACGCTTGTTGTCACCGCTTCGATGACCGTTCTCACTGATATTATCATTTTGTCAGCTGCTCTCTTTTGGTTTTGTTGAATGGTTATCGTGTTCTACTAACTGAGCCCTATTTACAACATCTGAATACAAACACAGTTTATGAGAAATAAGATGTTGACGTATCTCTGGCTTCAAACCTCTTAAAAACATTTGCGCCATTCTCTCTTCATTATCCACCAAGTGGGACGCAAACCGGGATAACTCCGTAAATTTTGCCTCGTATTTCGACACGATCATATTGTTTTGCTCCAATTTGATAAACTCCACCTCCTTCATTTGACGAATACTTTCGGGAAAGTATTTGTAGTTGAACAGCTCTTGAAACTTCTCCCAAGACATCTTCAGTATGGCAGGTTGAGTACGTTTTACCGATTCCCACCAGTAATCTGCCTCTCCACGTAACATAAAGGCGGCAAAGAGAACATTTTGCTCCTCGGAGCATCCCAAAACATCAAATATCTTGGTGATCAGCTTTATCCATACTTCCGCCATAAGTGTTTTTAGCTCTACCTTAAACTCGAGTGGTCCCAGCTCCTTGAACTGTTTAAGGGTGACCGCCCGAGAGTTTTCAATGTTTCCACCTACATTTTGGACAGGAGTCGCTCTCGCCTGCTATTGCATGAATTGCATAAAGCCTCTGAACAATCCATCATTCATCATTTGGTCAGTGTTTTTGTTTGCATGAGGATTGTAGCCTTCCTGATGCACATTATCCTGATTATTGATATGTGGTGAATCAACGGTCACCTATGCTCCATTGCTATTCTCAACATTCTCGGATGTCATTTTTAGATACTGCCACAAAACAAAAGTTAATTTACATATAACATATTATCCATATACTCTGACCGGCCAATCAAATACAAAAAAACTTAGGTAGGTCATACTAGCGAAGGAATTCCCCGTCTCTCCCCTCCTAGTTTTATTCTCACATCTTAGCCAGGGATCATATCCCTAAGCTTTGATACCAACTGTGACGCCCTCAAAATTAGGTATACATCACCCATCTTGGGTCGTCAGATACATGGTACAAAATTCAAATACAACTTACTAATACAACTGTCGTGTACAATACGACAAAACATAACTGTGAGTTTGAATAAAATTATTGTCTACTAGAGATTATACAAACTCAAAAGGAGTCCTCATTACAATTATTAACACACTATTTCACAGAATAATGAGGACTACTAATGCTATCATCTGGACCGTCACTCCATTCCCGACTATTCCCTGCTATATTCTCATTTCCTGAAGAGAACAATAAAAGAAAGGGTGAGCTCAACTAGCCTAGTAAGAAATATTATGACTAAGATAATGCAGAATAAATTATCGTTAGCCTTCAACAGTGTTAAACTGATAAAATATAACAACATCAAGTTTAACTGCAGCGGAACAAACAATCCATTAAAAGAGTCAAATAGAGAATAAAATCTACTATCTTTCATGATTTAAAAGGTTTTTCATCACTTTTATTGCTGGGACTCAGCTTAATAAATAATCCACATCATCAAATCACCCCTGCACTACGGCCAAGGATATTCTTTAGTATCACGACCACAATTATCCATGCACTACGGGCCAAGAATATTTCTGTATTCATTAATGGCCATGATCATGCCAACAACAGTCCATCAATGCACTACGGGTCAATTAGGACTTTTACCACATCATTTCTAATATTACGGTCATGATTACACCGAATAATCCCTGATCATAATCATACCAAGTTCATCTATGCATTACAGGCCACAGATGACTATCAACAACATATAAACATGAGGATGATGACAATGATATAAGAATTCAATAAAAACAAGTTCAAGAATTAATTTATCCAGGAACTAATAACGTCCAAATTGTCAACATGATACTGCTTTGTAGAGTAAAATTCAAGAATGCTTAGAAGAATATTTTCATAAAAAGATACTGGATGAAACGTAAATATCATGGATATTCCACTAATTTTATGGAGTATAGAACTCAAAGTTTTAACCAACTGAGTATAATCAAGAATGGAATAACAAAAGAAATCACCATGCATGCGGTACTTCGCATAGACAAGTTATTCCAACAGAATAATAAGTAATGGAACCAGGTCAGGAGAAATTCGCACCGACAAGATGTTCCAACAGAATAATAAAGACGGAACCAAGTCCGACGTAAAACATACAGACAGGATGTTCCAACAGAATAATAATAAAGACGGAACCAGGTCCGGCGTAAAACGCACAAACAGGATATTCCAACAGAATAATAATAAAGATGGAACCAGGTCCGACGTAAACGTACAGACATGATATTCCAACAGAAAATAATAAAGACGGAATCAAAGAAGAATGTCACCAAGTATAGGGTAGTCCGCGTATACTGGTTATTCCATCAGAATAATAAAGAATAGAATAACAAAAGTTCTCTTCATGAATACAAAAGAAATAATATTCCTTACCGTAAAAAAGAAACTGAATATAAGAGTAGGGAATTAGCATAATAATTTTCTTATTTCTCTCTATACTTTCTCTATCTAGAGTTTCAGTGAATTCGTAAGAAATAATGAAGGAATGAGTTTCTATTTATAAAAAAATGGATTGCATAGTAACTAACTCATGAACGGTCCAGATTGATTTACTTTAATCTGACGGTCCATATTTAAAGCAAAATCTTTTAAATAAAATATAATATATTCTATTTATAATTATATAATAAAACAAAATTTATATATATAATATATATATATACATATAAACCATAATACTCCTCCTGACAAAAAATTTGCCCCTTCCCTCAGGCAACCAGTCCTTTTTTTTCAAATAAAACAAATTTATAATATATATATATATATATATATATAATATGTTATAAACATATATATATGTAATAATTGTACTCCCCGTAGCCAATTTTCTTCCTCCCAAGACTTTGTAACACACATGGGCCCCACTCGTGGTCCCCACCTTTATTACACTAAACAATTTCCTACTGATTAGTTTAAAAAATGGGCAAATGGAGGTTCATAAAATAAGCAAAACTTCATAAAAATCACCTTAATAATTTAAACAACATTAATCATCATTATTATAATTCACAATATTAATCAACCAGGTCATTTCCAGGAAAGAGGGGCTTTCCAATAAGGATTTCTCCCTATTGGCGCGCAATTAGTTGACCAAACGTCTCCTTGACAGAACTTCTAGACATCATTAATATTACAAATAATAATATTAATAACATTGTCATCTTCAATTATTGATTTAATAATATATAAAATATTGACAATAATTGAATCAAATAACGTGAGATACTATACAGCAATTACTGCAGCAATAATTGAACAAAACTGAGTGACTTATCTCAGTAAGCATCAATAATCAAAATCGTGTGCTACTCTGCAACTACGCGTATTACTGTACTTTTAACACCAGGTGTTTCAACAGTTAACGGTAAAACTTCTGCCGTTATTTTCATAAAGTATTTTTATCATTTTCTCAACCCGACAATAATTCTGTTGTGGGGTCCACCAATGATTGTGCCGTTGTACGAATATTCCCTGTTAAAATGAATATTCCCTGACCAATCGAATATTATATAACAACCTGCGTACTTTGCAAAATTTATAAATATTACCCACAACTATAACATTATATCAAATTCACTCCATAATATTCAAAAATGATATTTATAGAAAATTTATCTTTATTCATAAAAATTGGGGTCTTACAAACATGGTTATAATTATTGTTTATATAAATTCTGAAATGATTATATATTTCTTTGAGATATTAATATATTTGGCCTGTAGTGCAAAGATGAATTATTGCTGAATATCGTTGGCCCCGTAGTTCAAAGATGACCTGTTCTTGAATATCTTTGGTCTGTAGTACAAAGATGGTCTATTGATGAATATCTTTGGCCCGTAGTGCAAATATGAAATTGTTAGTATGATTATAAACAGGAACTGTGATTTGGAATAACCATGATCTTTGATGTTTCAGGTAAAGACATGTGATTGAAAATTATCTTCGTCCTGGGTGCGAAGAGGAATTTAGAATCACAATTATGATTATGAGTTATTCATATAATTGTGGAAAGGAACTGTTGAGTGATGTTACATGGATAAAACACTGTTGGTGGACATTTAATGTGGAGAAGATAGTAGACTTTATGGTCTATTTGACTCTTCTAATGGATTGCTCGTTCCGCTGCAACTATGATTGAAAAGTTTTATCATCTACCATATGTTCTAAATCTCTGATTTATTACTGATGAAGGATATTGATAATTTAATTATCTTTAGTCATGATATTCTTTACTGGGCTAGTTGTGCTCACCCTTTTGCTTCACAATTCCTTTTCAGGTAATAAGAGTGTAGCTGGGTCGAGCGAGGGTAACGAGAAAATAGAATGGTGGTCTCTAGCTGTGGAGGTTATCCCTAAGAAGTATAGAAAGGTGTTGTATACATCATTTAGTAGTTATATTTGGTGAATCAAATAGGGTGAGGCGAACCCAGCGTTTGAAGGGTGTTTTGCCACATCATACAAGATGTCTAATGACATACAACCTCGTATCATCATAATACAGGGTTGTGCTCATCCACTTGCTGAGTATATCTACGAGCACTACCTATATAATCTTGGTGTTTGGTTGAAGTATAACTCTCAATTAGAGACAGTGGAGATAATGATATGTCAATAGAAGACTCACCATTAGAAAGAATATGATAGTAATCTTCTCGTTTTTTTTTGGGGTCTATTGGGTCAACCAAGGATAATTCTGTGGCCATATGATAACTATCATAACCTAGACGCATGGCCTCCCATGTACGAAGGCTTCCTTGAGCACTTCCCAAAGATTTTAATTTCTAAAACAATTTTTGACTATACCTTTATATAAGATGTCATGGTGACGTGCTACCCAAGTTGGTGTCAAGAGTCACAGTTGATATATATTTGAATCAAAACTCACAACACATGAGTTGTTGTATTTTACACGATAATTATTGTAATAAAGTTGTAGTTGTTTTCTGTACCATGTATTTGGCGACTCAGAATGGGTTGGATGGAATGGTTCTATTTTGGGGTTGTCACAGTTGGTATCATAGCTTAGGGATATTGTCTCTGGCGGAGATCGGGGAATATAACTAGGAGGGGAGAGATGGGTAAATCCTTCGCTAGTGTGTTCTACCTAAGCTTAATTGTTGGTTGGTCATAATATATGGATATTATGTGATACGTTAATTTGCTTAATTAACCCTTGTTTTATGGCAGTATTTGAGAATGGCAGCTGAGAATGCTAAAAATGGAGTGAATGAGACTGTGGGGATACTTCTAATCACTAACCATGATAATGTGATGTCAAAAGAAGAAGGAATTAGAGATATTCTTGTGGTGAGTGAAAAATTGATAGTTGCACCTGAGATAGTCGCAGAGGTAACAACTGAGAGTGAGGAAGAAGAGGTACCTGAGGATAATTTATTAGAGGTATTATATGATCAAAATGTAGAATTACAAAATCGTATTCATGAGTTAGAAGAGCAGGCTGAAGAACGACAGGCGGTCGTGGAGCAAAAGAATGCAATAATTCAAGCTTGTGTTGCCCGATATGTGATGCTTGAACAGAAGCATTCTTTGGCAGAGTATAAGATGATAAAGATGGAATCTGAGCTGAAAGAAGAAAAAACTGAACGAGTAAGAATGAGTGATGCATGGGTAAAAGTCACACGACGCGTTGATATTGTGGAAAGAGATGTCCGATCTAAGAAGGCTAAAATAGATGATATATATTTCTCTTTTTGGACAGCAATTGGGAGAACCCAACATCGAGTTTTGAATTACCATGTACATAGCGGTCAACCTGAATTCGTTATGGATCGAAGATTAATGATTCAGATCATAAATCAGCAATACGACGAGGCAGGTGAGGGAGGAATATGCCCTATAGAAAAGTATATTCCAACGATAGTGATGACGCCAAATGCTGCCCCAGACAAGTCAAAGCCGAGTAGTTCAAGGGATAGCGGTTGTCATGACGTTCCAACAAGTGAGGAACCCAAATGAAGTTATCACGGGAGATGAGCAATGGAGAAATCATGATGACCGGGGAGATAGAATCTGAAATGGAAACAATGTATTCTCAACTTTTTGAAATACCAGGTACGTAAATTTCGGGGACGAAATTTCATAAGGAGGGGAGGTTGTAAGACCCCAACTTTTTAATGAATAAAATCGAATTTCCTCTATTTATTATTATGAATAATAAGGTGTTAATTTGATATAATGCTTTGGTTATGGGTGAAATGTGCAAATTTTTCAAAATACGCAAGTGGTTATAAAATATTCATTTTTGTCGGGAATATTCGTTTGGTCGTGGAATATTCTTTCTGTCGGGGAATATTCGTACGACGGCGCAACCATTTATGGGCCCCATAACAGAAAAACTGTCTGATGAAGAAAACAACAAAATTGATTTTTTATAAATAACGGCGTAATCGTTACCGTTAACACTGTTGGAATACCCGGTTGATAAAGTAAAGTAATACGCGTTGTTGCACAGTAGCACACGGTATTGCACAGAATTTTTTTCAATTATTGATTCTTACGTGAGAAGGCACTACTCAATAATTGTTACAGTAATTACTGTTTAATATTTTATTTTATTGATTCAATAATTGTTGCGTTGATATTTTATATTATTGTTGTTTCAATATTTGTCACTGCACAGTATCTCCATTATCAGATCAATAATTCATATTATTTGAATAATATTATTAGATAGCATTATTGGTAATGTCTAGAAAGTTCTGTCAATGAGAGGTTTGGTCACCTAATTGCGCGCCAGTAAGGAAAAATCTTTATCGGAAAGCCCCCTATTTTCTGGAAACTATGCAAACACGCGTATTACGACACTTTTACTATGCAACCACGCGTATTACTGTACTTTTACTACCGAATAGTTCAACAGTTTTAACGGTAATACCTCCGCCGTTATTTTTATAGAAAGATAATTTTTTCATTTTCTGACAACGAATATACTTCTGTTGTGGGGTCCACCAATGATTCTGCCGTCGTATAAATGTTCCCTGTTTAAAACGAATATTCCCCGACCAATCGAATATTATATAACCACTTGCTTACTTTGCAAAATTTGTAAATATTATTCACAACTATAACATTATATCTAATCCACACCATAATATTCAAAAATATATTTCGAGAAAATTATATATTTATTCATAAAATCTAAGGTCTCACATTAATACTCGGTTCATTTACACCCTTAAGAACCTTAACTACAATGAATCAAGTCATACCAATAAGCAATGCCATTGGTGATCCATTATGGATTTGTACTGATACAATATCCAGCAAGATGATATTTAATGGAGTATTAATGTTAACTTAATTGTACTAAAAATATAAAGTACAAAAAAATGTTATACTCCCTCCGTCCCAGGATAAAAGTCCTTGTGGACTTTTCACGCATATTAAGAAGAGGAATAAAATGACAAAATTACACATACTAATGTCATTAAATATGGAGAGAGAATTAGAATAAGAAAAGTATGAGATATTTAATGCTACGAGCATAATAGGAAAAAATGTGTAAAAATTTGGTTATTAAAAGAAAGAGACATTTAACATAGGACAACCCACAATAGTAATAAGGACTTTTATCCTAGGACGGAGGGAGTAATACACATAGGTTATATATTGCATACGGTAAAACAATAATCATTCAATTGTAAGGGATAAATGTTATTTTTCATCGCTCTAAAATTTACAGTTAACTAACTCAATTTTTTTTCTTTTTACAGTTAATTAACTATACTTTACTTTTCTTACAAACTATTAAAAAAACTGCTTATGTCCTTTGACTTTAAATACAAATAGACACATAAGGTGCCGAGTTGTTAAAAAAAGACTTGTGTCAAGGATTATTCCATGTGGCCTTCATTATGTGGATCTGGACGGGAAATTTTATGAATAAAATAAAAAAAACATTTTAAAGTATAATCTAAATTAGAAAAGTTAGCCAAAAAAAGAAAATAAATGAAAAACATATATAATTATTTTTGTAATTAATATCAAATGAATTTTTATTTAATTATTGAAAAATATAATTAAGGAAATTATAGAACATAAAAACTAAAAATATGCTAATTAAAATTAAGGGGAATATGAAAGATTTTTTTAAAAATAAAATAAAATCAAAAATTATAAAAGAAAAACATGGAAAAATTAAAAAAAATTACTTATGTAAGACCCCAACTTTTATGAATAAAGATGAATTTTCTATAAATATCATTTTTGAATATTATGGAATGAATTTGATATAATGTTATAATTGTGGGTAATATTTATAAATTTTACGAAGTACACAAGTTGTTATATAATATTCGATTGGTCGAGGAATATTATTTTTAACTAGAGAATATTCGTACAATGGCACAATTATTGGTGGACCCCACAACGGAATTCTTGTCGGATTGAGAAAACGACAAAAATACTTTATAAAAATAACAGCAGAAGTTTTACCGTTAACTTTTGAAACACCCGGCGTTAAAAGTACAGTAATACGTGTAGTTGCACAGTAGCACACGGTTTGATTATTGATACTTACGTGAGAAGTCACTCAGTTTTGTTCAATTATTATTACAGTAATTACTGCATAGTATCTCACGTTATTTGATTCAATTATTGTCAATATTTTATAATCAAGGATTGAGATGACAAAGTTATTAATATTATTATTTGCAATATTAACGATATCTAGAAGCTTTGTCAATGAGATTATTGGTCACCTAATTGCGCGCCAATGGGGAGAAATCTTTATTGGAAAGCCTCCTCTTTCCTGGGAACGACCTAGTCAATTAATATTGTGAATTATAATAATGATGATGAATTTTGTTTTATTAGTATTATTAATGTAATAAAACAGAAAAGCTTTTTATATAAAACAGAATACTTTTATAAAGTTATTCATTTTATTAGACTAATAGTAAAATCTTTTTATATAAAACAGAATACTTTTATAAAGTTATCTGTTTTATTAGACAATAATTAGAATATATTATATTTTATTATGCATAGTGTCTGCATAGTGTTTGCATAGTAAAATCTTTTCATATAAAATAGAATACTTTTATAAAGTTATTCGTTTTATTAGATTATAAATATAATATATTACTAATACAACCTGTAGTGCAAAGATGAATTGTTGATGAATATCTTTGGCCCGTAGTACAAAGATGACATGTAGTTGAATATCTTTGGCCTGTAGTGCAAAGATGGTATGTTGATGAATATCTTTCGACAGTAGTGCAAAGATGAAATTTTTAGTATGATTATAAATAGGAACTGTGATTTGGTATAACCATGATCTTTGATATTTCAGGTAAACACATGTGATGAAAATTATCTTCGCCCTGGGTGCGAAGAGGAATTTAGAATCACAATTATGAATATGAGTTATTCATATAATTATGGAAATGAACTGTTGAGTGATGTTACAGGGATAAAACACTGTTGGTAGACTTTTAATGTGGAGAAGATAGTAGAATTTATGGTCTATTTGACTCTTCTAATGGATTGCTCGTTCCGCTGCAACTATTGTTGAAAAGTTTTATCATCTACCATATGTTCTAAATCTCTGATTTATTACTGATGAAGGCTATTGATAATTTAATTATCTTTAGTCATGATATTCTTTACTGAGCTAGTTGTGCTCACCCTTTTGCTTCACAATTCCTTTCAGGTAATAAGAGTGTAGCTGGGTCGAGCGGGGGTAACAGTGGAATAGAACGGTGGTCATCATTTAGTAGTTACAATTGGTGAATCAACTAGGGTGAGGCGAACCCAACGTTGGAAGGGTGTTTTGCCACTATCATACAAGATGTCTAAAGACATACAACCTCATGTCATCATAAGACTGGATTGTGCACATCCACTTGCTGAGTATATCTACGAGCACTACCTATATAATCTTGGTGTTTGTTTGGAGTATAATTCTCAATTAGAGACAGTGGAGATAATGATATGCCAAGAGAAGACTCACCATTGGGACGAATATGATAGTAATCTTCTCATTTTTCTTTGGGGTCTATTGGGTCAACCAAGGATAATTATGTGGTCATAGGATATCTATCATAACCTAGAAGCATGACCTCCCATGTACGAAGCTTTCCTTGAGCACTTCCCAAAGATTCTAATTTCTAAAACAGTTTTTGACTATACCTTTATGTAAGGTGTCATGATGACGTGCTATCCAAGGTTGGGATGAGAGTCACAGTTGGTATATATTTGTAACTAAACTCACAGCATATGTGTTGTTGCATTTTGCACGACAATTGTTGTAATAAAATTGTAGTTGTTTTCTGTACCATGTATTTTGCGACTCAGAATAGGTTGGATGGAATGGACCTATTTTGGGGTTGTCACAATAGAAATAGTAGTCCTCACTATTCTATGAAATAGTGTAATAGTAAATTTAATGAGGACCCCATTGAGTTTGTATATTGTCTAGATGACAATATTTGTATTAAAACTCACAGCATATGTTTAGTCGTATTTTACACGACTGTTGTATAATTAAGTTATATTCGAATTTTGTACCATGTATTTGGCGACTCAGAATAGGTGATGTATACCGATTTTGGGGGCGTCACAACTTATTTTTGTTATTAATAGAAAATGATTTTTTAAGTAAGGCTTAAATATTATTTCAATTGAATTTTTTACATTTATTAAATATCCAAGGGAAAAATGTTCAAACCATATGATAGCCTTATAACACTTTTCTCTCTCATTTCTTCCAATCTAACATAAATTAGCCTGTTCATAAAAATTTTAAAAAAGAAAAAGGAAAAAAGTACTCGTTAAAAAATAGCCATAGCCATAGCCATAGCCAAAGCCAAAGCCAAATAGAGATCTGGTTTACAATCGAACTAGAGTTGCATATAAAATCATGAAAAGATATCAAAATACCAGAGTGAGAAGCCTAAATACATTAATCATAAGAGTCCTACGTGAACATTTTTATTGGACATGTTTCTTGGACATTTTTAGTTTTTTTTGTTTGACTCTCAAAAAATGTATAATATTTATTTCAACAAATTTTTTATTAAATATAGTGTTTTAGGTGTAATTTGGATACATATACAAAAATATGGTTATATAGTGTCTATGTAATCCTGTTTTTGTATATGTATCTAAATTACACCTAAAGCACTATATTTTATAAAAATTCTTGTTAGAATAAATACTATACATTTTTTGAGAGTCACAAGCAAAAAAATAAAAAATAAAAATAAAAAATTCCCATTTTTCTTTGACGCCCCTAAAACAGGTATACATCACCCATCTTGAGTCGCCAGATACAAGGTACTGAATACAAATACAACTTAATTATACAACAGTCGTGTAAAATACAAATATTGTCATCTAGACAATATTCACACTCAATGGAGTCCTCATTACATTTATTATCACACTATTTCACAGAATAGTGAGGACTACTAATGCACCATCTAGGACCATCACTCTGTTCCCCGACCAGCCCCAGCTACATTCTCATTTCCTGAAGAGAACAATGAAAGAAAGGGTGAGCTCAACTAGCCCAGTAAGAAATATTATGACTAAGATAATGCAAAATAAATTATCATTAGCCTTCAATAATGTTAAACTGATAGAATATAATAGACAGCAAGTTTAACTGCAGCGGATCAAGCAATCCATTAGAAGAGTCAAGTAAGGTATAAAATCTACTATCTTCTTTGATTTAAAAAGTTTTTCATCAACTTTATCGCTGAGACTCAGCTTAATAAATAAAATTGAATCATCTCTGCTCCACGACCAAGGATATTCATGTAATCATCAATGATCATAACTATACCGAATAATCCCTGGTTATAATCATACCAACAATTGTCCATCAATGAACTACAGGCCAATGAGGACTTTTACCACATCATTCGTCACATTACGGACATGATTATACCGAATAATTTCTGGTCATAATCATACCAAGTACATCTATGCACGTAAGCCAAAGATGACTTTCCACATAATATAATCATGAGGATGATGACAATTCAATAAAACAATTTCAAGAATAAATTTTAAAGATTTATAAGTTCATTTATCGTGAACTCAATAACGTCCAAATTGTCAACATGATACTGCTTTGTGTAGTAAAATTCAAGAATGCTTAGAAGAATATTTCCATGAAAAGATATCGGATGAAGCGCAAATATCAAGGATATTCCACTAATTTCATGGAGTATAGAAGCCAAAACTTTAACCAACTGAGTATAATAGAATATATGAAACTGCAAATAAATTTTCACCCGCCATGCGGTAATCCACGTATACAGATCATTTTCACAATTTAATAATGAATGAATACAAAGGATCATTCACCATGCATGTGATAATCCACATAGACAGGTTATTCCAACAGAATAATAAAGAATGGAATAACATAAGGATTCACCATGCGTGCGATAGACTGTACAGACAGGTTATTCCCAACAGAATAATAAATAATGGAACCAAATCCGGCGTTAATGCACAGAGATGATATTCCGATAGAATAATAAATAATGGAATTAGGTCCGACGTAAACACACAGACAGGATATTCCGACAGAATAAAAAAAAGAACAGAATATTAGAAGAATTTTATCATGTATGCAGTATTTGCATAGACAATTTATTCCAACAGAATAATAAGAATAGAATAACAGAAGTTCTCTTCACGAATAAGAAAGAAAGAATACCCCTTACGAGTACAACAAATAATATCCCCTACCTTAGAAAAATTGAATACTGGAGTAGTGAAATAGCAGAATACTTTTCTTCTTTCTCTCTATAGTTTCTCTCTCTATAATTTCAGTGAATTCGTAAGAAATAATGAAGGAATGAGCTTCTATTTATAGGAGAATGGACTGAATAGTAACTAATTCATAAACGGTCCAGATTGATTTACTATTATATCTTCAACCAACGGTCAGAAAAATTATCACATCTCCTCATGGAATAATATTGTACCCAAAAATGATTTGGACCAAAAAGAAATATATCTTACGGGTGAATAGTACCCCGTGAATAGTAACTCGTAAATAGTAACTCATGAATAGTAACTCGTGAATAGAAACTCATGAATTGTACTCCGACACGAAAAATTCCCCGAATACCCGATTGATCAATATAACCTCCAAACATCAATTATAATCGAAATAAATGTTGACTAACACAAATAATTCTAACAAAATGGAACTATAAAATTCATCTTTAATCAACACGAACTTATTCATCATTAATATTATAATTCACAATATTTAACAACCAGGTCGTTCCCAGGAAAGAAGGGGCTTTCCGATAAGGATTTCTCCTTATTAGCGCGCAATTAGGTGACCAAACCTCTCCTTGACAGAACTTCTAGACATTGTCAATATTGTAAATAATAATATGAATAACTTTGCTTGTGACACCCCCAAAATAGGTATAAAACACCCATTCTGAGTCGCCAAATACATGGTACAGAAACAACTACAACTTTATTAATACAACTATCGTGCGAAATACGACAACACTTAAACTGTGAGTTTAAATCCAAATATTATCATCTAGACAATATCCACACTCAAATAAGTCCTCATTACAATTACTGATACACTATTTTACAAAATAGTGAGGACTACTAAAACAACTTCTAGAACCATCATTCCACACCTCGACTAGTACTCGCTACATTCTCGCCTCATGAGAAGAAAAATAGGAACAAAAAGGAAAAGGGTGAGCTTAACTAGCCCAGTAAAAAAATATTATGACTAAGATAATATAGAACAAATTATCGTTAGTTCTCAACAGGAAAAAAATCTAATAGAATACAATAGACAACAAGTTTTAAATCAATATTCGCAGCGAAAATAATAATTCATTAGAAGAGTTAAATAGAGAATAAAATCTATTATCTTCTATATATGAATTTAAAAGTCCATCATCAATATTTTATCCCTGTAACATCAATCAACATATATCTGGAATCAAATATTCATCTTTGCACTACAGGCCAAAGATATTCATCAGTTGGTCATGTTCATCTAAACACATGTTCATCTTTGCACTACGGGCCAAAGATATTCATCAGAAATCATTCATCTTTGCACTACAGGCCAAAGATATTCAGTAATATCATCATTTAGGACTGAGGATGATGAAAAATATTTTAAAGAAAACTAAATCCAATGAAACAAAAGAATAAATATTAGATATTCGTATTACAGTTTTATCCTAAGTTCAATAATACTCCATAATAACAAATTTTGAAGCAGAATTCAAAAATAAATATCAAAACATTGATACAATCAAAGATAGTAACCATAATTGACATCTTGGACAAAAAGAAAAAAAATTTAATTTTTGGTGAAAAGTGCCGTATTCGTGAATAGTGTTGTATACGTGAATAGTACCATATACGTGAATAGTAACCCAGACACAAAAAGTTCCAAATTTGATAAAAAGTTAGACCAATATTTCGGCATAATGATATTAAAAGAAATAATATCATTTAAGAAGAAAATTACATCCCTTACCTCGAAAAGAATACTACTTCTGACTAAATTTCGGATATAACGCTGAAAGAAACTTGCACCATATAGCAACACTTAAAGTATCAAAATACTCACAAAAAAATGTTCAATAATATAGAGAGAAAAAGAGAGAAAAAACTTATTTCTGGTGTGATTTTTAATTCTAACCTAAGCACCCTATTTATAGAAAAATGCTTAGAACACCAAAGCAGAAAATTTAATAAAATAATAATATATTTTTTTCTTAACTTCCTACGCACACCAACTGAGTCCAAACATCAGCCACCCACTCAATAAAAGTAAAAAAAAATGTTTTTCTTAAATAAAACAATTAAAACTTCCAAAAATCAATTATTTCAGAACTTCAGAACTTCAATAATTTATAATAAATAGCAATTTTATCAGAAAAATTCAAATCCTATCTCTTTCCATAGGAAATTCAATTCGCTACAACTTTGCAGAAGAAAGTTTTTCCAAATTTCAAACAGAAATTGACCGAAATCCACATACGGGCGATATTACAGGCTATAATCAAATTTTAGTCAATAAATAGGGTCCATAAACATGAAAAACATGTTTTAAATATTTTTATTAACAAAAATACTCTTCCTCCTCATTTACTCATATAACCCACATTCATTGTAAAAATATCACCATTATTATATTATAATAATATAATAATATATTTAAATGAATTATTTATCAGAAAAGATAAAATATTAATTTTCAACAATCGTTACATTAAAAATTTTCTCCATCTATATCCACATGAAATGAATATTTTTCTTATCATATATATATCAATAATTAATTATTCACCAATAATATTACAGAATCACAATACTGGCAACCAAGCCGTTCCCAGGAAAGAGGGGGCTTTCCAATAAGAATTTCTCCTTACTGGCGCGCAATTAAGTGACCAAACCTCTCCTTAGACAGAACTTTCTAGATATTGTCAATAATGTTATCTAGTAATATTATTAAAATAATATGAATTATTGCTCCGATAATGGAAAATACTATGTAGTGACAATTATTGAAATAACAGTAATATAAAATATCAAAGTAGCAATTATTGAATCAATAAAATGTAATATTGAATAGTAATTACTGTAACAATTATTGAGTAGTGCCTTCTTACGTAAGAATCAATAATTGGTGCAATACCGTGTGCTACTGTGCAACAACGCGTATTACTGTATTTTAACCACCGGGTATTCCAACAGTATTAACGGTAACAACTACGCCGTAATTTATAAACAACTTATACTTGTCTTTTTCTTCATCCAATCACTTTCTGTTATGGGGCCCACACAAGGCTGCGTCGTCGTACAAATATTCCCCGACAGTAAGAATATTCCACGACCAAACGAATATTCTCCGACAACAATGAATATTTTATAACCACTTGCTTATTTGAAATATTTGTGCATTTTACCCATAACTAACCACATTAATCAATTCAACCCTTACTATTTTAAAATAATAAATAGATAATTTCAATTTCATTTATAATAAGTTGGGGTCTTACAACCTCCCCTCCTTATGAAATTTCATCCTCGAAATTGACGTACGTACCTGGTATTTCGAAAAGGTAAGGATACCTCGCTTTCATTTCTGTTTCTAACTCCCATGTCATTTCCTCAATAGCATAATTCCTCCACAAAACTTTGACTTGTGGTATGAACTTTGTGCGTAGGACATGCTCCTTTCTATCCAAGATCTTAACAGGTACATCCTCGTACGTTAAATCTTCGACTATCTTGTCTGGTTCTAAATCAATAATGTGGTTCAGGTCCTTCACATATTTACGAAGCACAGATATGTGAAAAACGTTATGAACACGAGACATGCTTGGAGGTAACGCAAGTCTATAGGCCACATTTCCTACTCGGTCAAGAACCTGAAATGGACCAATAAATCATGGATTGAGCTTTTCTCTCTTCCCGAATCTTGTAACTCCCTTCCATAGAGCAATACGTAACAATACATAATCCCCAATGTCAAATTCCACGTCCTTTCGATGAAGATCCGCATAACTCTTTTGTTGATCCTGTGCCATTTGTATACGTTGTCGAATCGTTTGGATCTTCTCTGTAGTCATTCGTACCAACTCTGGTCCCAACAATGTTGCTTCTCCCACCTCATCCCAACATACTGGAGAGCGACACTTTCGTCTATACAATACTTCAAATGGAGCCACACCAATACTTGTCTGATAACTGTTGTTGTAGGAGAATTCCACCAATGGTAGGTACTTATCCCAACTCCCTTTGAAATCTAGGACACAAAGTCTTAATAGATCTTCAAGAGTTTGAATAGTCCTCTCTGATTAGTCCATCCGTTTGAGGATGGTATGCCAAAGTGAATCGTAAATCCGTGCCCATAGCTTTTTGCAAGCTAACCCAAAATAGTGAAGTGAATCTTGAGTCACGATCCGAAACTATGGATACTGGCATGCCATACAATATCACAATCTCATTTACGTACATACTAGCAAGACGTTCAAGGGAATAAGTCTCCCGTATAGGCAAGAAATTGGAAGACTTGGTTAATCTATCAACAATAACCCAAATCGCATTTATGCCTTGAGAAACCTTGGGAAGGCCCGTAACAAAATCCATAGTAATGTGTTACCACTTCCATTTCGGAATCTCAAGTGGTTGCAATGGACCCTTTGGTACTTGATGCTCCGCCTTTACACGTTGACAAGTTAAACATCTCGAGATAAACTTCGCAATCTCTCTCTTCATATTGTTCCACCAAAATGTATGTCGAAGATCATGATACATTTTGGTACTCCCAGGATGGATTGCAAATGGTGTAGGTGTGTGCCTCCATCATGATTCTATGCTTCAAGTCAGAATCGTTAGGAACACAAAGTCTGGAGTGTACTCGAAGTATTCCTTCTTCATCGATTCTTGCTTCTGGTATAGTACCTTCTTGAACTTTCTTCTTCATATACATCAGCTCCATGTCCGTAGCTTGAGCAGTTTTAACTTTATCGATTAAAGTCGGTTCTATTCGTATGCTTGATATCATCACATGGGTACTTGGAGCCTTTATCTCTATCTCTATCCTTTGCAAGTCATACAAAATGGGCCTTTGTGTTAACAACATTGCACTTGTACCCGCATATGATCTTCTAATCAATACGTCAGCTACCACGTTTGCTTTTCCAGGATGGTATTTGATGATATGGTCATAATCTTTCAACAACTCGAGCCAACGTCGTTGCCGCATGTTGAGTTCCTTTTGGGTGAAGAAATATTTGAGACTTTTATGGTCTGAATATATTTCTACTTTCTCCCCATATAAATAGTGCCTCTAGATCTTTAGCACGAAAATGACTGCTGCCAACTCTAGATCATGAGTATGATAATTTCACTCATACTCTTTAAGTTGTTGCAAGGCATAGGCTATGACTTTCCCATGTTGCATGAGAACACATCCTAACGCTTTAACTGAAGCATCACTGTAGATAACAAATCCATCCGAACCAGATGGTATTGTCAGAACAGGTGCCAAAATAAGTCTCCTCTTGAGATCTTGGAAACTCTTCTCGCATTCCTCGCTCCATACGAATTTTTTATCTTTACGAGTCAGCTGAGTTAACGGAGTAGCAATTTGAGAAAATCCTTCCACAAATCTCCGATAATAACCAGCTAAGCCCAAAAAGCTACGTACTTCGGTCACCGATTTCGGTTGCTCCCAACTTTGTATTGCTTCAATCTTCGTCGGGTCAACAGATACTCCATGTTTTAACACCACGTGCCCAAGGAATGCTACTTCCTCAAGCCAGAACTCGCATTTCTTCAGCTTGGCATATAGCTTGTTATCACAAAGCCTTTGCAGTACCAGCTTCAAATGGTACTCATGATCTTCACAATTTTTGGAATATATGAGGATGTCATCAATAAAGACGACAACAAACTGATCCAAATAATCCTTGAATACTCGGTTCATCATATCCATGAAAGCCACAGGAGCATTAATCAATCCAAAATACATGACTAAGAATTCATAATGCCCGTACCGAGTTCTGAAGGCAGTCTTCGAAATATCCTCAGTTCTAATCTTCAGCTAATGTTATCCAGAACGAAGATCGATCTTTGAGAAGAATTATGCTCCTTGCAACTGGTCAAATAGGTCATCAATACGAGGTAGCGGATACCTATTCTTGACGGTGACATGGTTCAATTCTCGATAGTCGATATAAAGTCGCATACTCCCGTCTTTCTTCTTTACAAATAAAATAGGAGCACCCCAAGGAGATGTAATAGGACGAATGAAACCGATGTCCAATAACTCATGTAGTTGGACCACAACTCATGTAGTTGGACCTTTAACTCCTGAAGTTTAATAGGAGTCATTCGATATGGGGTTTTAGAAATGGGCTTTGTAACAGGTTCAAGGTCAATAAAGAATTCAACTTCACGTTCTGGGGGTAGACCGGGAAGTTCTTCAGGAAATACGTCAGGAAATTCACTAACAATAGAAATATTATTCACATCTGACGTATTTTTGTTCAAGTCCGTGACATGGGCTAAGAAAGCTTGACATCTATTTTTCAATAAACGAATAGCTTTATGGCTTGATATGACAGTGATTGACTTTAGAGGTTTGGTTTCTTGAATTCGCATAACAGGTTGGTTAGGAATATGAAAACTAACAACCTTACGAAAATAATCAATTTTAGCATAATGAGTGGTTAACCAATCAATCCCTAAAATCAAATTAAATGCAAGTGTTTTCAAAGAAATAAGATCAACAGGTAATGTGATGGTACAAACTTGGATCAAACAAGATTTATAAACAGTGGATGCAATGAAAGTTTCTCCTAATGGAGTCTCCACAGATAAGTCAAGGTCTAATTTCTCCGGAGTCAAGTTTAAACGTTGAGCACAAGTAGGAGAGACAAAAGAATGGGTAGAACCGGTATCTAATAAGGTATAAACTTCGCAAGAGTTTATGATTAGCTTACCCGTGATCACCTCGTTTGGGTTCCTTGCACTTTGACCAGTCACGACAAATGCTCTTCCAAGAATCGGTGACTTTGACTTTTCTGGGACAGCCTTTTGAGTCACCATCCCCACTGTACTTGGTTTAGCTACCGTACAATCTCGAGCGATATGTCCTTCCTTTCCATAATTATAGCATACCTTGAACTGTTGTGGACAGTTTGGGCTGATGTGTCCCTCTTTTCCATATTTATAGCATATGACCGATGGTCGTTCTCCTCCCTTAAAACCAGTTGGTACTGACGTCTTCACAGTGTCATTGTTGAATCTCCACTTTTTAAAATCTCCCCCTGACTCGCTTCTTCTATTTTTATGGCCACGATTACCACCAGAGTGGTTACCGCTTTTGTCCAAATATTTTCCTCCTCACTGGTTTTCATTGCTCCGATGACTGCTACCACCGGTATGACCCTGTTTGTGATCCCTCGGTTGAACATACTCATTATCTCGCTCTAATAATTGAGCCTTGTTTACAACATCTGAATATAAAGAAAATTTATGAGAGATAAGATATTGACGAATGTCGGGTTTTAAACCTCTCAGAAACATCCTCATTATTCATTCCTCATTCTCTACCAAATGAGGTGCAAACCTGGATAACTCTGCGAACTTCGCCTCTTATTGGGACACCATCATGTTATTTTGTTCTAGTCTAATAAACTCTACCTCCTTCATATGACGAATATTTTCAGGAAAGTACTTGTCGTTGAAAAATTTCTGAAATGTTTCCCAAGACATGCTGAGTGCGGCGGGCTGGGTACGTTTCACAGACTCCCACTAGTAGTCTGCATCGCCACGGAACATAAAGGTGGCGAATGGAATCTTATGTTCCTCCGTGCATCCCAAGACATCTAATATCTTGGTAATTTGTTTAATCCACGTCTCTGCCTTGATCGGATCCGGCTTTCCAATAAATTTTGGTGGTCCCAACTCTTTGAACTGCTTGGCCGTGACAAGCCGCGCGTTGCTATCATTTCCACCCGTATTTTGTACACGAGTCTCCCTCGTCTGGTTTTGCATGAACTGCAAAAAGCTTCTAAACATCCCATCATTCATCATTTATTCGGTAGTGTTGTTTATAGGAGGAACATTTTCGGCCTGTTGCACATTCTCCTCATTAGTGAGTAAAGGTGTCTCCACGGTCTCATTCATTCCACTGTTAATATTCTCAGCTGCCATTCTTAAATACTGCCATAAAAAAGGTTAATTAAACAAATTAACATATCACATATTAATCATATGCTCCGACTGACCAACAAATAAGCTTAGGTAAGACACACTAGCGAAGGATTCACTCGTCTCTCCCCTCCTAGTTCTATTCCCCGATCTCCGCCAGAGATCATATCCCTAAGCTCTGATACCAACTGTGACGCCCCCAAAATAGGTATACAACACCTATTCTGAGTCACCAAATACATGGTACAGAAACAACTACAACTTTATTAATACAACTGTCGTGCAAAATACGACAACACTTAAACTGTGAGTTTAAATACAAATATTGTCATCTAGACAATATCCACACTCAAATAAGTCCTCATTACAATTATTGATATACTATTTTACAAAATAGTGAGGACTACTAAAACAACTTCTAGAACCATCATTCCACACCCCGACTAGTACTCGCTACATTCTCGCCTCCTGAGAAGAAAAATGGAACAAAAAGGAAAAGAGTGAGCTCAACTAGCCCAGTAAAGAACATTATGACTAAGATAATATAGAACAAATTATCGTTAGTTCTCAACAGGGAAAAAATCTAATAGAATACAATAGACAATAAGTTTTAAATCAATATTCGCAGCGTAAATAATAATTCATTAGAAGAGTTAAATAGATAATAAAATCTACTATCTTCTATATATGAATTTAAAAGTCTATCGTCAATATTTTATCCCTGTAACATCAATCAACATATATCTAGAATCAAATATTCATCTTTCCACTACAGGCCAAAGATATTCATCAGTTGGTCATGTTCATCTAAACACATGTTTATCTTTACACTACGAACCAAAGATATTCATCAGAAATCATTCATCTCTGCACTACAGGCCAAAGATATTCAGTAATATCATCATTTAGGACTGAGGATGATGAAAAATATTTTTAAAAAAACGAATCCAGTGAAGCAAAATAACAAATATTAGGGATTCGTATTACAGTTTTATCTAAGTTTAATAATACTCCATAATAACAAATTTTGAAGCAGAATTTAAAAATAAAGATCAAAACATGGATACAATCAAAGATAGTAACCATAATAGACATCTTGGACAAAAAAAAGAAAATTTTATTTTTTGATGAATAGTGTCGTATTCATGAATGGTGTCATATACGTGAATAGTACTGTATACGTGAATAGTAATCCTGACATAAAAAATTCCAAATTTGATAAAAAATTCAAACCAATATTTTGGCATAATGATATTGAAAGAAATAATATCATTTACGAAGAAAATAACATCCCTTACCTCGAAAAGAATAGTACTTCTAACTGAATTTCGGATATAACGCTGAAAGAAACTTGCACCGTATATCAACACTCAAAATATCAAAATACTCACAAAAATAAGCTCGATAATATAGAGAGAGAAAACTTGTTTCTGGTATGATTTTTAATTCTAACATAAACACCATATTTATAGGCAAATGCTTAGAACACCAAAGCAGAAAATTTAATAAAATAATAATATATTTTTTCTTAACTTCCTATGCACACTAACTGAGTCCAAACATCAGCCACCCACTCAATAAAAGTAAAAAAAACATTTTTCTTAAATAAAACAATTAAAACTTTCAAAAATCAATTATTTCGAAATTTCGGAACTTCAATAATTCATAATAAATAGCTCTTTTATCAGAAAAATTTAAATCTTATGTCCTTCCATAGGAAATTCAATTCTCTACAACTTTGCAGAAGAAAGGTTTTCCAAATTTCAAACAGAAAATGACCGAAATTCACATACGGACGATTTTACAAGCTATAATCAAATTTTAGTCAAAAATGGGGTCCATAAACATGAAAAACATGTTTTAAATACTTTTATTAACAAAAATATTCTTCCCCCTCATTTACTCATATATCTCACATTCATTGTAAAAATATCACCATTATTATATTATTATAATATAATAATATATTTAAATGAATTGTTTATCAAAAAAGATAAAAATATCAATTTTCAACAATCGTCACATTAAAAATTTTCTCCAGCTATATCCACATGAACTGAATATTTTTCTTATCATATAAATCAATAATTAATTATTCACAAATAATATTACAGAATCATAATACTGGCAACAAGGCCGTTCCAATGAAAGAGGGAGCTTTCCAATAAGAATTTCTCCTTACTGGCGCGCAATTAGGTGACCAAACCTCTCCTTAGACAGAACTTTCTAGACATTGCCAATAATATTATATAGTAATATTATTAAAATAATATGAATTATTGCTCCGATAATAGAAAATACTATGTAATGATAATTATTGAAACAACAGTACTATAAAATATCAACGTAGCAATTATTGAATCAATAAAATAAAATATTGAACAGTAATTACTGTAACAATTATTGAGTAGTGCCTTCTTACGTAAGAATCAATAATTGGTGCAATATCGTGTGCTATTGTGCAACAACGTGTATTACTGTGTTTTAACCACCGGGTATTCCAACAACATTAACGGTAACAATTACGCCGTTATTTATATACAACTTATGCTTGTCATTTTCTTCATCCAATCGCTTTCCGTTATGGGGACCATACAAGGCTGCGCCGTCGTACAAATATTCCCCGACAGTAAGTGTAAGACCCCGAATTTTATGAAATAAAAGTATTCAATTTTTCTTATAATTTCTATTCAGTAAATGGTTAAATTGATAAAAGTTAAAGTTAAGGGTGATATATGAAATTTTTTCAAAATACGCAAGTGGTTATAAAATATTCATTGTTGTCGTGGAATATTCGTTTGGTCGTGAGATATTCTTTCTGTCGGGGAATATCCGTACGACGACGCAACCATTTGTGGGCCCCATAACAGAATAACTGTCGGATGAAGAAAATGACAAAATTAAGTTTTTATAAATAACAGTGTAATCTGTTGTAATACCCGGTTGGTAAAATAAAGTAATACGTGTTGTTGCACAGTAGCATACGGTATTACACAGTATTTTTGAATTATTGATTCTTACGTAAGAAGGCACTACTCAATAATTTTTACAGTAATTACTGTTCAATATTTTATTTTATTGATTCAATAATTGCTGCGTTGATATTTTATATTATTGTTGTTTCAATAATTATCACTGCACAATATTTCTCATTATCAAATCAATAATTCGTATTATTTGAATAATATTATTAGATAGCATTATTGGCAATGTCTAGACAGTTCTGTCAAGGAGAGGTTTGGTCACCTAATTGCGCGCCAGTAAGGAGAAATTATTATTGGAAAGCCCCCTCTATCCTGGGAACGGCCTGGTTGTCAGTACTGTGATTCTGTAATATTATTTTTGAATAATTAATTATTGATTATTATGATAAAAAAATATTTATTTTATGTGGATATAGATAGAGGAAATTTTTAATGTGACAATTGTTGAAAATTAATATTTTATCTTTTTTTGATAAAATAATTTATTTAAATATATTATTTTAATAATATATTAACGGTGATATTTTTATAATGAATGTGTGATATATGAGTATATGAGGAGGAAGAGTATTTTTTGTGGCATTAAATATTTAACACATGTTTTGTGTGTCGGTGGACACAATTCTTGACCGAAAATTTATTATAGACTGTAAAATCGTCCGTTTGTGGATTTCGGTCAATTTCTGTTTGGAATTTGGAAAAACTTCATTCTGTAAAGTTGTAGATAATTGAATTTCCTATAAAAACTCGCGAGATTCGAATTTTCTGATAAAAGGGCTATTTATTGTGAATTATTGAAGTTCCAGAGTTTCGAAATAATTGATTTTTAGAAGTTTTAATTATTATTTTTAAGAAAAACGTTTTTCAAAGGTTGGTGAGTATCTTTAACATTTGTTGTGGCTGATTTCTTTGGTCAAAATGGTGGTCTAAGGAAAATTATATAAATAAATTAATATTTTATTAATTTAGTCTCCTTTGACGTTCTAGCATTTTCCTATAAATAGAGGGCTAAGTTAGAATAGAAAATCACACAAGAAACAAAGTTTTCTCTCTTTCTCTCTCTATATTATCGAGCGTATTCTTGTGAGTATACTTTGAGTATTGCTATATGGTGCGAGTTTCTGTCAGCACTATACTGAATTCAGTCAGATGTACGGTTATTTTGAGATAAGGGATGTTGTTTCTTCTTAAATGATATTATCTTCTTCAATATCATTATGCCAAAATAGTGTTCTGAACTTTTTATCAATTTGGAACTTTTTCATGTCGGAGTTACTATTCATGAGTTACTATTCACGAGTTACTATTCATGAGTTACTATTCATGAGTTACTATTCACGAGTTACTATTCACGAGTACTATTCACGAAGCGTGATGATATTTTTGTGAAATTACTATCTTTTGGTATCAGAGTTACTATTCACGTGTACGGCACTATTCACGTATATGTCACTATTCACGAATACGGCACTATTCATCGAAAAATGAAATTTCTTCTTTTTGTCCAAAATATCTATTTTGGCTACTATCTTTGATTGTATCCATGTTTTGATCGTTATTTTTGAGTTCTGCTTCAAAATCATTTGTTATGAAGTATTATTGATCTTGGACAAACTGTTGTACGAATCCCTAATATTTGTCCTTCTATCTCACGGGATTCGTTCTTAAAAATGTTTTTCATCATCCACAGTCCTTAATGGTGATACTTGATGAATATCTTTGGCCTGTAGTGCAAAGATGAATGATTAAACTGATGAATATCTTTGGCCCGTAGTGCAAAGATGAACATGTGTTGAGATGAACATGACCAACCGGTGATATAAATGAATATCTTTGGCCTGTAATTCAAAGATGATTAAAGATGTATATTGATTGTTGTTACAGAGATAAAATATTGATGATGGACTCTTAATTATTAGAAGATAGTAGAATTCATCCTCTACGTGACTCTTCTAATGGATTGTTGTTTCCGCTGCATTTGTTGATCTAAAACTTGTTGTCTATTATATTTTATCAGATTTTCCCTGTTGAAGACTAACGATAATTTGTTGTATATTATCTTAGTCATAATATTCTTTACTGGGCTAGTTGAGCTCACCCTTTCCTTTTTGTTCCATTTTTCTTCTCATGAGGCGAGAATGTAGCGAGTACGAGTCGGGAGATGTAATGATGGTTCTAGTGAAAGTTGTTTAGTAGTCCTCAACATTTTTGTAAAATAATATATTAATAATTATGATGAGGATTTAGTTGGGTATGTATATTGTCTAGGTGACAATATTTGTATTTAAACTCATAGTTTATGTGTTGTCGTATTTAGTACGACAAATGTTTTAATAAAGTTGTAATTGTTTCTGTACCATGTATTTGGAGACTCAGAATGGGTTGGATGGAATGGACCTATTTTGGGGGCGTCACAATAAGAATATTCCACGACCAAACGAATATTCCCCGACAACAATGAATATTTTATAACCACTTACTTATTTGAAATATTTATGCATTTTACCCATAACTAACCACATTAATCAATTCAACCCTTACTATTTTAAAATAATAAATAGATAATTTCAATTTCATTTATAATAAGTTGGGGTCTTACATTTGCCGTCTCAATTATTGATTTAATAATGGCAAAAAGCCCCTTTTGCCCACTGTGGTTAATGTGTTTTAACGATTTAGCCATTGTGCTTTTAATTTATTCAATTAGCCCATTATACTATTAAAAAATATACAATTAGCCCATTCCGTCCAATTTTGCAGACAGGCGTTAAAAAATTGACCTTATTTTCCAAATGGCTTTTACAAAATAAATGATAATGATGTGTATTTGTTGATCGGTACAGCAAGACCAATCAGTTAAGCCTGCGTGGAATGGGCGGGAGGAAATCATAGCAAACAAAAGAAAAACAAAGGCCCAAATTGATGAACAAACAAACCTTCGTCTAGGGCTCAAAAGAAATTCTTTGTCTCAGAAGAAATCGAGGAAGGAGGTGGTGGTCTCTGGCGACACAAACAGACGAACAAGGTTAGGGTTCCAATCGTCTACCATAGTAAGCGATACAGACAGACAATCGCCTACCGAACAATCATCTACCGAACAATCGTTTACCACAGTTAGGGTTTCAATCGTCTACCATGTAAGTGTGGTTTGGGTTCCACCAATTTTTGTCTGAAAAATAAAATAATGAACTCTTTTCATCTTTGTTTTTCTTAAAAGTGAAGGTATACGGTGCTGATAGGAAGTATTTCATTGTTTCATCTATGTTTTTTCCAATCGTAAAAAGTCATTAAGGTTTAGTGTTTCTTAAATATTTATAGTTGTGTTTCTTTAATGTTTACAGATTTCTTTCCTTTTTTTGACCATGTAATGTTTACAAATTGAACATGTTGTTTACTGCAGCATGAACTACTTTGATGTTGAATTGTACTATGGAGGTCAGTTTGTTACTAAGGAGGATGGATCATATGATTATGAGGGTGGTAGGAAAGAATCTTATAAGGGGGCTGATGGAGATTACATGAATGTTGAGAGGATGGAGAAGTTGGTAAAACACCTAGGGTATAAAAGACACTTTGATATATACTTCAAATTGGTGGGGTGGAATTTGAAGGAGGGTCTAGAACTTCTTCATGATGACAATAGTGTAAGACTGCTAATTGATGAAGCTATGAAAACTGGAAAGATTGATATATACTGTGACCATGAGAATAATGAAGAAACACCTGCTGAGGTTGATGTCAGAGATGAGGAAGCACCAAAGAAGACGGATGATGATTCAAGTGATGCTACTTATGAGGAAAGTGATGAGGAGTTAAGTGATGCTACTGATGATGATGAGAATGAGGAGTTGATATCTATAAGAAAAAGAAAGGGATTGATAAAAAAATCAAGAGGACAAGAGTTGATTTTGGATTGTGAAGTAAATCTTGATGAAGATCAAGTTGATATTGGTCACTTACATGTTGAGGATGTTGGGGCTTCATCTATCCCAAAAAAGCAACCAAATGTTGAACCTGGTACACAAGAGAGCAGTAGCAGGGGGAAAAGGCTGGCATCCAGAAAAACTAAGGCTGCAGAGGTGGAAGTTGAACCAAGATTTTCAGATGGGGAGGATGAGTTGGGGTTTGGGACAAAAGGAATGAGGCCTTGGGTAGAAACTGAAGAAAATTCTGATGAGGAGATTCCTCCAAGTGGTGATTCTAGTAGTAACAGTGAATGGGAAGGAGAGGAGCCACAAAGGAAAAAGAAAAGAGTGGTTCCAACATATAATCCCAACACTCCAATTAGCAAGATAAAATTTGAAGTTGATATGGTAGTCACTGGTCCTGAACAGTGTAAGGAAGCTATAGTGAATTATGCAGTTGGTAATGGAAAGGGAATCCATTTTGCTGTTAATGAGAAAACAGGAATACAAGCAAAGTGTGCCACTAACTGTCCATGGGGGTTGTGGGCTATTTATGTGCCACATGAGAAGGTGTTTCAAATTAAATCATACAATGAGCAACATTATTGTGTGAGGAAAACAAAGATTCGGATTGTTAGGTGTAGATGGTTGGTTGAGAAGTTTGGGGGTACAATAAAAGCAAAACCAAGAATGAAGTTGAGGGGAATACAATCTGCAATTAAACAAAAATTTGGACTGCAATCATCGTTACCTCAGTGTTGACGATTAAAGAAAATGGCTTTAAGTGAAGTTGAGAGCACCTTGAAGGAGCATTATGGTAAGGTTTGGGAGTATGGGAATGAGATTCTAGCTACAAATCCTGGGAGCACAGTCCAAATTAGAGGTGATGGGGGCACTCCACCTAGATTCGAAAGAATGTATATTTGTTTTAAAGCTGTTAAACAAAACTGGTTGGAAGGATGTAGACATATAATAGGGCTTGATGGTTGTTTCTTAAAGACATATTGTAGGGGTGAGTTGTTATCTGCTGTTGGTAGGGATGCAAACAACCAAATGTTTCCACTTTTTTTCGGCAGTGGTTGAAAGTGAGAACAAAGATTCTTGGAGTTGGTTTCTAGGTCTACTGCTAGAGGATGTGGGTCTGGAATTAGGTAGAGGATGGACCTTGACAACTGACCAACAAAAGGTATTACAAATGTTTACAAATCTAATTGAACTTTATGTTTTTAATATTTGTTATTATATTTTGCACTAAACTTGTTTAAAAATTTGCAAGGGTTTGGTTCCTGCTATACAAGAGCTTTTGCCAGAGGCAGAGCATAGATGTTGTGCAAGACACATCTATGCTAACTGGAGGAAGAAGTGGCCAGGAGCAGTCTTGAAGAGCATGTTTTGGAGAGCAGCCAAGGCCAATAATCCACATGAGTTCAGAAGGGCAACGGTTGACATGAGGAATGAGAGTAATGATGTTCACACCCATCTTTTAACTATTCCTCCTAAACAGTGGAGCAAGGCCTTTTTTTCCTGTGAAACAAAATGTGATGTTGTGACTAATAACATGTCTGAATGTTTTAATAGTTAGATCTTAGAGGCTAGATATAAAACATTACTAACTATGTTTGAAGATATAAAAACACAAGTTATGGGTAGAATCCATACAAAGGGGGATGAGATGCAAAAAATAGAGGCAAAGTTATGTCCTAGGATTATGACAAAGGTCAATAAGGCCATTGAGCTATCCAAGTACTGTGAGTATGACTGGGATGGGGGGCACAAGTTTGAAGTGTCTGATAGGAGTGGAAAATACAAGGTAGACTTGGAGATTATGAGTTTTTCATGTGGGGTATGGCAGTTATCTGGTATTCCTTGCCCCCGTGGAGTAATTGGAATTCTTCACATGGAACAACCAGTTGAGAACTATGTTGATTCCTGCTATTATGTGGATACTTACCTAAAATCATATAACCACTTGTTAAATCCAATGGGGGGGTTCAAATGAATGGCCTCCATCCAACATGACAACATTGTTGCCTCCATCCACAAAAAGAATAGCAGGCAGACCAAAGAAAATTAGGAGGAAGGATCCTCATGAAGAGCCCAAAAGCAAGACCAAGTCATCTAGGAAAGGGATTCTAGTTAGGTGCTCTAGGTGCAAGGATTATGGGCATAACAAGTTAGGTTGTAAGTGGACACAACCAAGGCATGAAACTGGGACACAACCAACTGAACAACCTACTCAACCTATTCAAGCTACCCCACAATCTGGAGGTTCCCCAAGGCCTGATAAGCTGGGGGTAAGGTTTTTTTCAAACCAATTTTTAAAACCAGTTTTTAATATTTACTTGTATATTATTTCAAATGTGGTTCTATTCTACAGGTGAAAAGAAAAGAAAAGAGTCAAGGACAGAATTCTGGAAATGGAAATCAAACTGGGCAAAAAGAAGTAAGGAATTGTAAACTTATGTCAACACTTGTTGGCAGCCAAACACTAATTGGTTTTGTCCATGTAGGTAAGGAAAAGCTCAAGACTGGCAAGGAGTGAGACTGGAGCATGTGCAGGGGAAGGGCAGCAAAGTGACCATTTGCAGCCTAGAAGAGCAGCAAGTGGACCAGGACCATCAACCAGGTGGAAAATAAGGGCTAAAAAAAGACTAGACTGAACAAAGGGCTAAAAGAATATTTTTTACTAGACTGAGCAGCAGTTATGGTTCATTATTTTGTACTTTGTTGTTCTGACTTGATCAAAGGGACCATAAGGATGTAATATTTTGGTAACCAGTTATATTTTGGTAACCAAGCATAACCATAATATAATTATGGTTATGCTTATAAGTTGACTGGTTCTATACTTTATATGGATTGTTGGCTCTGTTTTTAATTATGGTTTTGGCAATTGTTGTTCTTCACATTTGTTGTTGGTTGTGTTCAAGTTAGGTTAGGATTATGGTTTGTTGTGCAATGGTTTGTTGTGACATTAAGTGTCTGATATGTTCAAGTTAGGTTAGGATGTTGGCTCTGTTTTTTAACAATTAGTGTTGGCTCTGTTTTTTAATTATGGTTTTGGCTCTGTATTTGTCAACTGAAAATGGCAATTGTTGTTGGCAATAATTTTTGACAACTGATAACCAAGTTCATTACAACCTATTACAACCCATGGAAATAAAAATCTTGAAAACTGATAACCAAGTTCATTACAATTTTTTTCTGTAAATCCATGTCAAGATTAGAATTGTAGTGACAATCCATGAAAATACACAGATACATCTAAGTTTTGAGTTTGCCTCCTTAAGTCTATCAACTTCCATTTCCTTTATCAGTGTTTCCTTCTTCAAAATTTTCAACTTCTGCTTCAGTTTAGCATTTTTTTCCATCACCAAGCTCACTTCTTCAACTGGCTTGCTCATCACACAAGTTGCTTCATCAGCATTGGAAGGCACTTCAATCCATTGAAAATATCCACAATATCTCCCAGATTCCTATCAAATATATATAATTAACCAAACATTATTTAACAGAGATGGGAAAAACAGAGCCACATGCCATATTACACAAAGATAGGAATGAAATGCAGATTACAAATATGACAGAGTAAACTAACCCCATAGTTGCGGCAGCCATAAAATCTTTTTCCTTTTGACCTATCTTTCTTCGAAATACAGATTCGAGCTGGTACATCACAAAAACACTTGTGCAGTTCTGAAGAAGTGGTTGACATTGAGCTAGTTCGGGATGAAGCCATATCAGATGTACAATACATTTGCACTTACCTGGAAACCAATTTTCAAGCAAAAGCCCTAATTTTCGTGCACTTTTACTTAGAAATTGGGAACCCTAGTTCTTCAATTCTTCAGTTCTTCACTCGACCCACTCGATTTCACTCGATCTTCAGTTCTTCAATCGACCCACTCACTTTCGCCTCACATACGATCAAGATCGTCCCCATGTATTCTCTCTCTCATTCAACACAGTCGAGTTCTAAGTGTCTGATAAGAACAATAATGGTTTGCTGTGCAATGGTTTCTTCTTATATTGTCCCGATCAGCAAATACACATCATTATCATTTATTTTGTAAAAGCCACATAGGAAAATAAGGCCAATTTTTTAACGTCCGTCTGCAAAATTGGACGGAATGGGCAAATTGCATATTTTTTAATAGTATAATGGGCTAATTGAATAAATTAAAATCACAATGGCTAAATCGTTAAAACACATTAACCACAGTGGGCAAAATGTGTTTTTTGCCATTTAATAATATATCATATAATGTAGATGATACTGTAACAATAATTAAATCAATAATATGAGAGATATGATGCAGCAATTACTTTAGCAATAACTGAGTATAACTGAGTGACTTCTCACGTAAGCATCAATAATCAATACGGTGTGCTACATGCAACCACGCGTATTACTGTACTTTTACTACCGGGTAGTTCAACAGTTTTAACGGTAATATATCCGCCGTTATTTTTATAGAAAGATAATTTTGTCATTTTCTAACTATGACAATACTTCCGTTGTGGGGTCCACCAATGATTGTGCCGTCGTACAAATGTTCCATGTTTAAAATGAATATTCCCCGACCAATCGAATATTATATAACCACTTGCTTACTTTGCAAAATTTGTAAATATTACTCACAACTATAACATTATATCAAATCCACACCATAATATTCAAAAATATATTTCGAGAAAATTATATATTTATTCAAAAAATCTGGGGTCTCACATTAATACTCAGTTCATTTACACCCTTAAGGACCTTAACTACACTAAATCAAGCCATACCAATAAGCAATGCCATTGGTGATCCATTATGGATTTGTACTGATCCAATATCGAGCAAGATGATATTTAATGGAGTATTAATGTTAACTTAATTGTACTAAAATATAAAGTACAAAAAAATGTTATACTCCCTCCGTCCCAAGATAAAAGTCCTGGTGGATTTTTCACGCATATTAAGAAGATGAATAAAATGACAAAACTACTCATACTAATGTCATTAAATATTGAGAGAGAATTAGAATAAGAAAAGTATGAGATATTTAATGCTATGGGCATAATAGGAAAAAAATGTGTAAAAGTTTGGTTATTAAAAGAAATAGGACATTTAACATGGGACAACTCAAAATAATAATAAGAATTTTTATCCTTGGACGGAGGGAGTAATACACATAGGTTACATATTGCATAAGGTAAAATAATAATCATTCAATTGTAAGGGATAAATGTTTTTTTTCATCGCTCTAAAATTTACTGTTAACTAACTCAATTTTTTTTTTCCGTTTTACAGTTAATTAACTATACTTTACTTTTCTTACAAACTATTAAAAAAAATGTTATGTCCTTTGACTTTAAATACAAATAGACACATAAGGTGCTGAGTTGTTAAAAAAACTTGTGTCAAGGATTATTCCATGTGACCTTCATTATGTGGATCTGGAGGGGAAATTTTATGAATAAAATAAAAAAAAATATTTTAAAGTATAATCTAAATTAGAAAAGTTAGCCAAAAAAAGAAAATAAAATTAAAAAATATTTTAAAGTATAATATAAATTAGAAAAGTTTGCCAAAAAAAGAAAATAAATGAAAAACATATATAATTATTTTTGTAATTAATATCAAATGAATTTTTATTTAATTATTGAAAAATATAATTAAGGAAATTAAAGAACATGAAAACTAAAAATATGCTAATTAAAATTAAGGGGAATATGAAAGATTTTTTTAAAAAATAAAATAAAATCAAAAATTATAAAAGAAAGACATGGAAAAATTAAAAAAAATTACTTATGTAAGACCCCAACTTTTATGAATAAAGATGAATTTTCTATAAATATCATTTTTGAATATTATGGAATAAATTTGATATAATATTATAATTGTGGGTAATATTTATAAATTTTTCAAAGTACGCAAGTTGTTATATAATATTCGATTGGTCGGGGAATATTCGTTTTAATAGGAAATATTCGTACAACGGCACAATCATTGGTAGACCCCACAACGAAATTATTGTCGGATTGAGAAAATGATGAAAATACTTTATGAAAATAACGGCGGAAGTTTTATCGTTAACTGTTGAAACACCCGGTGATAAAAGTACAGTAATACGCGTAGTTGCACAGTATCACACGGTATTGATTATTGATGCTTACGTGAGAAGTCACTCAGTTTTGTTCAATTATTGTTACAGTAATTGCTGCATAGTATCTCACGTTATTTGATTCAATTATTGTCAATATTTTATAATCAAGGATTGAGATGACAAAGTTATTAATATCACTTACCTTAGAAGAAACTAGATATTGGAGTAGTGAAGTAGCAGAATACTTTTCTTCTTTCTCTCTATAGTTTTTCTCTCTAGAGTTTCAGTAAATTCGTAAGAAATAATGAAGGAATGAGTTTCTATTTATAGGAGAATGGACTAAATAGTAACTAATTCATGAACGGTCCAGATTGATTTACTTTTAAACGGACGGTCCATATTGGTTTACTATTAAAACCTAAAGTAACGGTCCATACTGATTTACTATTAAAATTTTAAACCAGCGATCCATATTGATTCACTATTATAACTTTCCACCATCGGTCCATATTGATTTAATATTATATCATCAACCAACTGTCTAAAAAATTAGCACATCTCCTCATGGAATAATATTGTACCCAAAAATAATTTGGACCGAAAAGAAATATATCTTACAGGTGAATAATATCCCGTGAATAGTAACTCGTGAATAGTAATTTGTGAATAGTAACTCATGAATAGTAACTCGTAAATAATAACTCGTAAATAGTAACTCATGAATAGTACTCCGACACGAAAAGTTCTCCGAATACCTGATTGGTCAATATAACCACCAAGCATCAATTATTATCGAAATAAATGTTGATTAATGTAAGACCCCAACTTTTTGAGTAAAGATTAAATTTTTTTGAAATATATTTTTGAATATTATTGTGTGGATTTGATATAATGTTATAGTTGTGGGTAATATTTATAAATTTTGCAAAGTACGCAAGTTGTTATATAATATTCGATTGGTCGGGGAATATTCGTTTTAACAGGAAATATTCGTACAATGGCACAATCATTGGTGGACCCCCACAACGGAATTATTGTCGGATTGAGAAAACGACAAAAATACTTTATAAAAATAACGGCAAAAGTTTTTTCGTTAACTGTTGAACTACCCAGTAGTAAAAATACAGTAATACGCGTGGTTGCATAGTAGCACACGGTATTGATTATTGATGCTTACGTGAGAAGTCACTCAGTTATACTCAATTATTGCTACAGTAATTGTTGCATCATATCTCTCATATTATTGATTCGATTATTGTCATAGTATCATCTGCATAATATGTTATTTTATTAAATCAATAATTGAGACGAAAAAGTTATTCATATTATTAAATTTTAATATTTACAATGTCTAGAAGTTCTGTCAAGGAGAGGTTTGCTCACCTAATTGCGCGCCAATAAGAAGAAATCCTTATTGGAAAGCCCTCTCTTTCTTGGGAACGACCTGGTTGATAAATATTGTGAGTTATAATATTAATGATGAATGTTATTAAAATTGAAGTTGTGTTCGGAGTTGAATTTGGAGATGCGGACGTGATATTTGAGTCCGAAACGATGAAATTAATAAAAATAGTCTATAAACACAAAATTTTCCAGAATTCACTATTTGGTCAAAAAGTCAACAGATGACTTTTTCAGGAAAAATCAAATTTCGAAATTTCAAAATTTATATTTTTGATAAAAAATAGTTTCATTGTGTTGGAATTATTTGTGTTAGTGAAAATTGACATTTATTCCGATGATAATTGATGTCTGGAGGTTATATTGACCAATCGAGTATTTAACCGGATAAATGAGCAATTAATTGCTATTATTTCACATGATTATAATTATTTGTTCACATGTGTATACTATTGTTTCACATTCTTGTTACTATTAGGGGAGTTGGTGCAAGATTGATAATACTTGCATGACTAAGTTAAAAATTGAGGTATAGATGGAGGTACTATACTGTAATTTATATTTTCACATGTCTAGAACTATTGATTCATATAATTTACTATTGAATCACATTTTTTACTATTAGGGGAGGTGGTGCAAGATTGATAATACTTCCATGACTAAATTAAAAATAAAAGAAAAGTTGGAGGTATTGTACTATAATTTTTCGAGCCCCAAAACGTGCAATTATCGAAACTATATTTTTTTATAAATAGAAGTTCATTCTTCCTTCATTTCTCACCAATTCACAAAATCTTTAGAGTGATTATTATAGAGAGAAATTATAGAAAGAAGAAGAGAAGTCTGATACCTCACTATTCCAGTATCCAATTTTTCTAAGGTAGGGAGTATTATTTCTTTCTTATCCATGAAGAGAACTTCTGTTATTCCATTCTTTATTATTCTGTTGGAATAACCTGTATACGCGGGCTACCCTATACTTGGTGAAATTCTTTTGTTATTTCATTCTTTATTATTCTGTTGGAATAACTTGCATACGCGGGCTACCCTATACTTGGTGAAATTCTTCTGTTGTTCCATTCTTTATCATTCTGTTGGAACATTCTGTCTGTGCGTTCTACGCCGGACCTGGTTCCGTATTTATTATTATGTTGAAATATCATGTCTCTGCGTTCTACGCCGGATCTGGTTCCGTCTTTATTATTCTGTTGGAATATCATATCTGTGCGTTTTACACCGGACCTGATTCCGTCTTTATTATTTTTTTGGAATATCCTATCTGTGCGTTTTACGCTGGACCTGATTCCGTTATTTATTATTCTGTTGGAATAACCTGCTTGTGTGTGCGGTCTATCGCATGCCTGGTGATTTCTTTTGTTATTCCATTCCTTATTATACTCAGTTGGTTAAAGTTTTGACTTCTATACTCCATGAAATTAGTGGAATATCCTTGATATTTGCGCTTCATCCAGTATCTTTTCATAGAAATATTCTTCTGATCATTCTTGAATTTTACTCTACAAAGTAGTATCATGTTGACAATTTGGACGTTATTAGTTCCTGGATAAATTAATTCTTGAACTTGTTTTATTGAATTCTTATATCATTGTCATCATCCTCATGTTTATATTTTTTTGAAAGTCATCTGTGGCCTATAGTACATAGATGGACTTGGTATGATTATGACCAGGGATTATTCGGTGTAATCATGACCGTAATGTTACAAATGATGTGAAAAAAGTCCTCATTGACCCGTAGTGCATTGATGGACAGTTCTTGGCATGATCATGACCATTATTGAATACACAAATATTCTTGGCCCGTAGTGCAGGGATAATTATGGTCGTGATACCAAAGAATATCCTTGGCCGTAGTGCAGGGCTGATTTGATGATGTGAATTATTTATTAAGCTCAGTACCAGCGATAAAAGTGATGAAAAACCTTCTAAATCATAAAAGATAGTAGATTGTATTCTCTACTTGACTCTTTTAATGGATTATTTGTTCCTCTGCAGTTAAACTTGATGGTTGTCATATTGTATCAGTTTAACACGGTTGAAGGCTAACGATAATATATTCTGCATTATCTTAGTCATAATATTTCCAACTGGGCTAGTTGAGCTCACCCTTTTACTTTTATTGTTCTCTTCAGGAAATGAGAACGTAGCAGGGACTAGTCGGGGAACGGAGTGATGGACCAGATGATAGCATTAGTAGTCCTCGCTATTCAGTGAAATAGTGGAAAATAAATGTAATAATATTGAATTTGAGTTTGTATATTGTCTAGACGACAATATTTGTATTAAAACTCACAGCTTATGTTTTGTCGTACTTTACACGACAGTTGTATAATTAAGTTGTATTTGTATTATGTACCATGTATTTAACGACTCAGAATAGGTGATGTATACCTATTTTGGGGGCATCACAACTAACACATAATTTCAACACAATGGAACTATAAAATTCATCTTTAATCAAAACGAACTTATTCATCATTAATATTATAATTCACAATATTTAACAACCAGATCGTTCCCAAGAAAGAGGGGGCTTTCCGATAAGGATTTCTCCTTATTGGCGCGCAATTAGATGACAAAACCTCTCATTGACAAAACTTCTAGACATTATCAATATTGCAAATAATAATATGAATAACTTTGCCGTCTCAATTATTGATTTAATAATATATCATATAATGCAGATGACACTATAACAATAATTAAATCAATAATATGAGAGATATGATGCAGCAATTACTGTAACAATAATTGAGTATAACTGAGTGACTTCTCACGTAAGCATCAATAATCAATACAGTGTGCTACTATGCAACCACGTATATTAATGTACTTTTACTACTGGGTAGTTCAACAGTTTTAACGGTAACACCTCCGCCGTTATTTTTATAGAAAGATAATTTTGTCGTTTTCTAACTACGACAATACTTCCTTTGTGGGGTCCACCAATGATTGTGTCGTCGTACAATATTTCTTGTTAAAACGAATATTCCCCGACCAATCGAATATTATATAACCACTTGCTTACTTTGCAAAATTTATAAATACTATCCACAACTATAACATTATATAAAATCTACACCATAATAAAAAAAATTATTTCAAAAAAATTAAATCTTTATTCATAAAATCTGGGATCTCACATTTCATGTCCAATAAATCGGTCTGCCAAGACTTACTGTAATCATAAATCTATAAATGTTCCCCGTCATCATCACCAACAAACGAGTCCTTCTCTGGCGACCGGTCCAATTTTTTTTTCTTCTTCTATTGTCTCCAAAAAAATGTATAGTATTTATCCTAAATTTTTTACAGAATTCAGTGTTTTAGATAAAATTTGGATACATATACAAAATATGGTTGCTTTCTATCGTTGAATTGTTTGTTTGGAACTTATTTTTTTGACTTAATAAGTCAAAAAAATAAGTAACTATTTGCGACTTATTTTTAAGTGATTTATAAGTCATTTTAAAATAAGTTAGTTTGACCAAATGTAATGTCTATTTTGTCCCTCTTTTTATTAATGTCATTTTTAATAATCTTTATATTATTTTAACTTATAAGTGTTATGAGCATTCATAATTTGTTTTAACTTGATTTTTGACTTATTAATCAAATTGATGCCTAACGTTTTTACTTATAAGTTATAACTTATAAATCAACTTATATTTAAACTTATAAATTATTTTAAAATAAGTCGTTCCCGAACATACCCTAAGATGAAAAACAAGATATTTTTTTCGGGATAAGGTCCAAAAATACCCCTGATGTTTACACGGATGTCCCACTTCCACCCTAAACTAATTTTTTTTCCAAAAGTACCATTAACGTTACAAAATTCAGCCCAATTATGCCCCTCCCGTTAACAGACTTGCCACCGAGGCAAACGGAGCAGACACGTGGACAAAATTTGCTGACGAAGCAAAATTAATTTTTTTTTCTTTTTCTTCTCTCTTTCCTCTTCCTTTCTTCTCCCTTTCTCTCTCTCTGTTTTTTCTTCTTCTTCCTCTGTTTTAAAATAACAAAACTAAAATCGAACAAACACCCATGAACAAAATAGCGACAACAGTAGGAGACAAATAATGATCTTAATTTCCTTGACATTTGGACTTATAAAAGTTGCACAACCTGGACAAGAATTGAGACGAACAACAAAGAAATGACATGGATATATGATATCAATCTCATACGTATATTAGACTGTAATACTAGTGCTCTTCCCACCACACAAGTTTTCTCCTCCATTTCCTGTTCTATTTCTATAGTTTATTTTCGTCCCCTCATAGGGTGTCAAATTTTTACAATTTCACTGTACACAAGTATTCAAAAAGAAATTGACAGCCTTGAAGATAATTGACAGTCTAAAAACTGCATGTCCAACTAAATATGGAACAACTTGAATGCTACCATGAGATCTTGTCTCGTCTATCACAATTGATCCTTTAGATGCTATTCTATAGCCCTGTCTTCGATGCAAGAGTCTTGAACAAGTTCCTCAACTAGGTTATCTTTAGCATACACAGCTGTATCTAGGTGTCCCAACTCAAAAAGTTTATCAAGAATGGAATCTTCTGCTGGCTCAAGTGCCCAATTCAAAAGCTGAACACACCGGGAAACTCTTAAATACTTATCCACAAAACTAAAATCGAAGAAACACCCATGAACAAAATAGCGACAATAGTAAGAGACAAACATGCTAAATTGAACATAGCAAAAACAAATCCAAGAAATCCAGACCATCAGCATCCAAAGGTGCCGACGAAACAGGACAACAAAAATTAAAAAACAAATCCAATAATCAGATTCAAAGCAAGCAAGCAAATATGAAAAGGGATCAAACAACCCATGAATTTGCAGCAATAAACAGAGCAATTTACGATTAGAAGGGAAATCATAGGTAACAATCAGACCGATCAAAACCCCACCACAAAGCAGAGCCCACAAATCCCCAATCTCTCTTAATGAAACCCTAAATTAAACATAATCGAAGAAGTCGAATATAGTCATTGATTTTCAGAAATTGGGGGAAGGGATAGAGAGAAAGATCAACCAGCTTGTGATTGGGGTTATATTTGCCATGTCAACCAACTTGTGAAGAGATTGGAGATTGGTGATAGAGAGAAGAGATCAACCAGAAATCGGTCGACTTAAGCTTGTGAATTTGGGTTATATTCATCAGAGAGATTGGGGATTATTTGCCATGTCAACCAGCTTTTAATTATTTGCCATGTCAATAAATATTTTTGCCACGTGTCAGCCACATCATAAATAAATTAACATCCGTTTGTCTAGCTGTCATTTTTTTTAACGGGAGGGGCATAATTGGGCTGAATTTTGTAACGTTAAGGGTACTTTTGGAAAAAAAATTAGTTTAGGTTAGAAGTGGGACATCCGTGTAAACATCAGGGGTATTTTTGGACCTTATCCCTATTTTTTTCTCACTATATATTATGTGCGCGCGCGTGCGGGTGTTTATAGCATGCTGAAATTTTTGATGCTTTGCTTCCATTGTTGGTTAACCTATAATGGAAATGGTACAGCTTGTTATTTGGAGGGAGATGGTGTCTGAGTTGAAGAACGGGTAAAATATAGAACAAGGAAATAATTTTATTGAGTTAATTTTAATGTTAGATAATTATGGTTTGACATATTTACCCTCAAATGATTAATAATTATTAAAAAAAATATTTGAAATATTTAATTTAATTACAGATAAGCATGTTTAGGTCTAGTCATCAATTTATGTTGAAAAATTAAGCCACGTAAGTGCCACTTTAAAGTTCCGTTAAAAATTTAATAGTGAAGGCGAAATTTGAAATTTTTGTTAATAAATTAAAATTTAATTAGTTGACTGTAAGGAAAAAAATTTGAATTAATTGACTATAAATTAACTTAAAATAGAGTGATAAAAAAACATTTATGCCTCAATTGTAATTATAGAAAAATAATAATAATTGTCTTGAAATGAAAGTCCATCTATATGTGTATATTATTTATATTATTAATTATTAATAATCGCTATATTGAGACGGTCATAAATCTAATTAACAAAACACAACTGATTTGGAATTTTCGCTCACCCTAATAAACGATCAGAATCGTCTAAAGTTTAGGATAAATCTCACCGTCCATTATATCATCTTTGACTTCAAAGGATAAAAAATTGCCCTCTCTCACTCTCAGATCCTCGCCCTTTGCCTCCTCCCGAGCTCGCCTTCTGCCTCATTCATTCTCTAGCGCCATCAATTTCTACTTCCCTTTATACGTAGTGCCAGATGCACGGGTAATACGGCTAGTCTCATAAATGCTACCATTATTAATCTTAGCGTTTTTGCTCTTTTAATCATTTTAAGATTTTTAACATATTGACTGTTTTTCACTTGCGCGTAAATTTTTTCATTTATTGACTTGCATATTTTTTTTTTAAAATGATATAACTTCATACTTCTTTCTTAAAAAGAGAGTTTTATTTTGACATCTTGAATGAAAACTAATACTCCATCCGTCTCAAATTAATTGCTCAGTTTTGAATTTTTTAAGTCAAATTGACTATTTTTAGAATTAATAATTAAACATATATAAATATATTTCTAAAATTATAAAAATTGGGGTTAGTAATAAATTGTATATACTTTCTTTTGGTTATAATCTCTTCACCTATATTTTAGCAAAAATAGTAAAAAGATTAGTTTTAAAAATGATCAATTTGACTTTAAAAAGTCAAAACTAAACAATTAATTTGGGACGGAGGGAGTCCAATTTAATTTAATTTTAGTCTATATAATTTTAAACATTAAATTATCTAAAATTACCATCGATTACAAAATTCATTCTTTTAAAAAATAGAATAAATTCGCATCAATCACAAATTTTAAATCTTGTAATTGATCATTTAAAATAAAATAAAATAAAAATGATAAGATTACAATATAAGCACATTCACATGTAAACAACTGCTGGAGTAATTAATATGGAGTTAATTTTGGTCAATTGATCAATATAGTGTCGATACACAGGTCGAGATGTGATTTTTCTCTCTTCATCATTTGTATTAGAGGCTGTTTGTTTATGAATGAATACATCTGAATGGCAGAATCGATCAGTCATTAAGTGTGTTTGTTTTTGAAAAAAATCGTCTGAATAGCTGAATCGCTCAAATGATTGTGCTGAATAGTTAAGTCATATTTTTTTTGACTGAATGAGTAGTTGAATAAAGTAAAAAAATAAAAAAATATATTAACTATTATATTAAATAAATTTACAACAACTTTAAATTTTTTCAGAGAGGTAAAATAATAAAATTCTATTATTAAATAATTTTTTTTATTCAGATTTAGCTTATTCAGATTTAGATTCAGATTCAGATTCAGATTAATTCAATTTTTATCAAACATCTCTTTAATCAATTAATCAATTTATTATAAAATTAATTTGGTGATAAGCTGAGCCATAAATAACACATTTTGGAACCCTTGATTTAAACATGTAAATCATAAGCACTTATTTTTATTCCTCTACGGCGTATAAATAAATAGTAAAATGTAAGCATATATGCATTAATGTATGTATGTCTATATGTATATATAGACCCCCCCCTTTTCTCTTCACACGCACTCTCTACCTATTTCTCTCTCTATCGGACCATTTTCTTCCATCAGAATCCTCATCTCACTTCTCTTTCTCTCTCACGCACAAAAACACACACCTAATCGCACACACATAAACAGCCAGAATGAGCGATTTGAAGACGAGATTTCTGGAGGTGTACTCTGTTCTGAAATCCGAGCTGCTCAACGACCCTGCTTTCGAGTTCACCGATGATTCTCGCCAATGGGTCGAGCGGGTAACAAAAATCAGCATTTCCATTGTTATTATTATCATGCTTTCGAATTTCTTCTCCTTTTTCTCAGTATCTACATTTGCTTCTATTTTGTTTATCGTGTTTATGTTTATGATAACTTGCATTTCACCAATTGAGATTTTCACGAATTTGACTTTGTTTTTAACAAACACGTATACTTTGCTTGCTAATTAATTTGTTTGCTTAACATTTATTTATTCTAATTAGTTTTGGTTAATTTTTTATTTGGTATATTATTTTCTAGATCCATAATTATGGTAAAAACCAGTTTTCATAGATCTGGCATTGAGCTGGATCGAATCTATATGACTAGATATTGAGGTCATTGGGAATCAATTAGTTGCTGGCTGCTTATAGAAACTCGGAGTTTTTATTTAATAATATCCTCAGAGAAATGCGCGTTATAGTTTTTAAATAGTTTTGTTTTTTGCAGTATAAAATATTTTTGGGAATGTGGAAACTTGTAGCATCTTTCTCAGAGTGCTTGTTTAGCATAGTGATGCAGTGAGTTGAAACACTTTTAAATTTAGAGTCAAAATTTAGAGTGTTTGACAAAACTACTTTTATAAGAAAATTAAAATAGTTTTTGGATACGTGATTGTAAAAGTCATTTTGAAAAACTACATGACAAAACTATACAAAAGTGATAGGTATGGACTTCTAATTCATTTTGAACAAGGACACATTTGTAAACTATGTTTCAGCCTATAGTGTTTCCCCCCAAAAGCACACCTATAGTGTTTCTCCCCAAAAGCACAGGCAGAAAATTTATGGTTATACCAAGTGTGTTTTAAAGTATACTTATAAGTACTTTTTCTTATAAGTAGTTTTAAAAAAGTATTTTGTTTGGTAGTGAAAAACACTTGAACTTGTAAAAAATTAAAAAGTTGAAATGGGAAGAGGATAGTGCATTTATTTAGAGGAAGACATACTTGAAAGTTGTATGAAAAGCTTGAAAAAAATAGGGAGAACGAAGGGGGAACCAGGCTGCTGTTTTTCCCTTGCCCTAAAATGAATCTGAACCTGCTCTTTTTCATACTCTTTTAAGGCTGAAGCCCCTAATATGATCCCAAGCAATTCGTCTCATTGACGTTTTGTATCTGGAAATTTAAGACTTTGTTACCTACCTCTAGACTTAAAAATTTTGTTTGCAAATTTAATAGTAGTTAGATGTAAACCAGAACACTTTTTTGTGCTATATATTGAGCAAACTAGTGCTCATAAATTCTTTAGACCAACCCCAACACTCTGAATTTCCATTGATTGATGTGTTTCCACATCAAAATGAAGGAAAATCTATTTTGCAATTACTAACATTTAAAGAACAAGGGGCTTCTTAGGCTATTACCCCCTGGTCTGGACTTTTGGTCATTCCCACGATTGTATGTTAAGTTATAGACATAAGAAAGAATTTTACATGTCTGTGTAACATGTGTACTGGTGTAGTCTCTTACCACAGTTGAGAACTTTGAGAATTTTCAGTCCTCCCTTTATCCTTTCTATCAATTAAATTCTCCTTCTGAGTATGACTGCTTGTCATTTTATTGCAGATGCTGGACTATAATGTGCCTGGAGGTGGGAGCAGAATAGTTACATCATTCATGTTTTCAATAAAATTTTCAACAAAAAATCTGTTTCATTTACAGTGACCTGATTCTTCTAGAGGTTCTGCTTCCAGAAACGGGGAACAAATTTGACTTGAATGGATTGTTTAAGAGATTGAGTATATTGGGTCTGTTTCTCAACGTACATACTAATCTGTCTTGTTTACAGGAAAGCTGAATCGAGGGCTGTCTGTTATTGACAGCTACAAGTTGCTGAAAGAAGGAAAAGAACTAAGTGATGATGAAATTTTTCTTTCAAGTGCACTTGGTTGGTGCATTGAATGGGTAAGAAAAATAATGATTTTCCAATCCATGGTTTAGCATTTCTTTTATTTTCATGATTATTTACCTTTTGTTGCATGAGTATGTGAACCTAATTGGCGAAAATTTTACAGCTTCAAGCTTATTTTCTTGTGCTCGATGATATTATGGATAGCTCTCATACGCGCAGAGGTCAACCCTGTTGGTTCAGATTACCTAAGGTACGAGTCTATTGATTTTCAAATACCATTTATTCTTTTGGTTAAGCATTTCAATGGTTCACTTTGATTCCTTGAATGACCAGTTTCTGAATTTTTTGTACTAGGTTGGTATGATTGCCGTAAATGATGGCATATTACTTCGCAACCATATCCCAAGGATTCTCAAGAAGCATTTCCGACAAAAGCCTTACTATGTGGATCTGTTGGATCTATTTAATGAGGTGGGATTTCCCGCATAAAGATTATTTGATCAGGATCAGTAATTCACAACTATTAGTATTAATTTTTTAAAATCATGAACAGGTAGAATTCCAGACAGCTAGTGGACAGATGATAGATTTGATCACCACCCTTGTAGGAGAGAAAGACTTATCGAAATACTCATTGCCTATGCAAGTGCTGGATTTCTTGTCATCTTTTTAATATTTCTTATTCCCAATTTTCACTTTTTGAAGTACAAAATATTGCATTCTTCTGCAGTCATCGCCGGATTGTGCAGTACAAAACTGCTTACTACTCATTTTACCTTCCAGTGAGTGATAATTTTCATTTCTGTTTGTGGCTTATGATGGTGTTCTGTTAAGAATCTCTCCTTTGACATTTCTTGCTGTCATGTTTTTTGTTGTTGATGAACTCTAGATGTCTAGTCACTTAACTTTATCTGTGAACTTGCTGCTGATAGAGTAATAATATACCTATTTATTTGTTTTAAAGGAGCATATTTATTACAAAATTTCTCAGATTTATTCAGATCTTGTTTGTCTTTCTGAAAAATGTTACTCCTTGTACAGATTCAAGGAATAATCTGCCTTAATTTTCATTTTCTTATTATTATTTCTGAAATTTTCCTTGAACCTAATTATTAAGTAATTTTTTTTCAAGGTGGCCTGTGCACTTCTTATGTCAGGCGAAGATCTGGAGAAACATACTAATGTAAAGGACATACTTATTGAAATGGGAACCTATTTTCAAGTGCAGGCAAGTGTTATTTCGCCATGAGTCTTTAGTATTCTGTTTGTAAGAACTTGATGTATCTCAAAATAGCCCGTTTGACTCTAAATCTCTCTGAAGTTAAATTTTAATTTCTTTTTGTCAGATCAACATTTTAAAAGAGCATATAATTATCTCTTTTTTTCCTGTTAATTTGAAGGCTATTTAGTATGTCAATTAACAATCTGCTGATATATTTTTAGGATGATTATCTGGATTGCTTTGGTGCACCAGAGGTGATTGGGAAGGTAAACTCCTGTGATATGTGTTTTTTACTTGTGAATTTGTTCACCATTTATCTCAGACCTGTACTGATAAACGACCATATATCTGAATGTCTATTGAATTGACAGATTGGCACAGATATTGAAGATTTCAAGTGCTCCTGGTTGGTAGTAAAAGCACTGGAACTTTCTAACGAGGAACAGAAGAAGTTTTTACATGCAAGTTAAAAGCAGTATTCTAATAACTAATTCTCTGCTGTTAAGGGTACTAGATTTACTTATCCAGATGGATTCTGTTTACAGGAGAACTATGGAAAGGATGATCCGGCCTCTGTAGCAAAAGTGAAAGAGCTTTATAACACTCTCAAGCTTCAGGTTTTTTTTTGTTTCTCATTTCCAACTTGGGAGCCGATTTCATCTTCAATAAAAGTTTCCGTTTCTTGTAATACGTACCCAGTGAATTATCTGGCTATATAGATTATGCGAGGACTTGAAAACTGAACACTCAAGTGCATGTTTGGTTTGTGGCTTTTGGAGTCCAAATGTCTTGTTCGTTTAAACTCAAATTATTCAAAATGCAGCTTTTTAACTTGCAAACGCAGATTTTAAGCCCCAAATTCATCACCATTTCTGGTGCAGTATGTTGGGCAAACCCGCTCAAACGCACTTTCCCGATGCACCAAAATGAAAGAGCCCTAAATCTTTTCTTTTTTGTGGTTCTTTGTAGGATGTATTTGCCGAGTATGAGAGCAAGAGCTATGACAAGTTGATCAAATTCATTGAAGCTCATCCGAGCCAAGCCGTACAAGCAGTGTTAAAATCATTCTTGGGAAAGATATATAAGCGGCAAAAGTAAGTAATTGAGTTAGGATTTCAGGAAATTTGAATGAAGCCTTTCCTGGAATTTCTTTGTAATGCTCTCCAAATGGAGGGGAAGTTGTTGTCTGTATCTTATAAACGTTAGTTGCATTTACTTATTTGTATTGACAATTAAGATTTTGTACTGTAATAAATAAAATGAGACCTGGGTTTTGTAGGAGCTTTAAAGTATATTCAAACTTATTTGTATTGCCAATTAGTGTCAACATCACTGCCTAACCTGGCTAACTAATTATGCTAAAAGAATTTACTGATAAAAATGAAAAAAACTAAAAGCATTTGAGTAAACAAGTAGTTTAAAAGCCTTTTTTTTAATAATAATAATCCTCTATTTGTTCAAATATTGAAGGATTGAGATACTTTTGCAACATATCTGTTGGTGAGTATTGGCCAAGTATTTTTCACGTTTATATCCTATGCAATCGGTTTCCACTTTTCCAGGTTACTATTCCAGCAACCAAATTACAAAAAATTAATATTTATTATTAATAATATAAATATTATTAATATTAATATGTTGAAGTTGCCACCGGTTCCTTTTTAATTGCCACCAGTTCCTTTTTAATTGTCTTCTACAAGTTGTAACTTGTAATGACATGATCTTTTTTATTTGGTTGCTAAAATAGTAACTGACAACCGGTTGTCATATATATATATATATATATATATATATATATATATATATATATATATATAGGGTCTCCATCCACAGCAACCGGTTGTTGGGGAGCAACCCCTTTTTGGCCAGCCGATACAAGCTGTTACGGCTTATAAAAAAAAAAAAAAAAATCTAAGGCCGGTACAAGCTGTACCGGCTGGCCAAAAAGGGGTTGCTCCCCAACAACCGGTTGCTGTGGATGGAGACCCATATATATATATATAAAAGGATACCGTCCGCAGTTTAATTTTCAGTATTTCGCAGTTTAATACTGCGAACGGAACAAATGTTCAAAATATCCACCTTGTAAACTGTGGACGATAAGTATTTTTGACCAATTGAAAAACAACGTTGTTTTTAAATAAGTACCGTGGACGCCAAGTATGACAAACCAGTTTTCTAGGATTCGCAGTATTAAACTGCGAATGCCAAATAATCTACTATTTCATTTATTTACTCTACGATTGTGAATCAATGAAAACTAAAATAAATAAAAAAAACATGTTCACTTCCTCTCTCTAAGCTCATAAATTTCTCAAATAAATCTTGAAGCTCTAACTTCACCATTTTGTTCCGTTCCTCTTCTTCAGATCAAGAACAAAGATTATAGTTATAATCCCGAGATTATAATTATATGATTAATAATTCTGGGATTATAATATTTGCAAACAAACATAACCTTATTCTTATTAACGTCCGTTACTATTAGTAATGAATTGATTGTATGTGTTTTTTTTACCGTCCGCTACTAATAGTCGTTGACGTCGGTTTTCAATTTATAATCGTGACTGTTCCTTATTGTTTTCAATAGTATGAAATAATTGTATATGTATATATTGGTATAATTAATCACACCATATATTTTATGATAGTAGAAAAATAATACAATTTCCTCAAATTATTATCATATTCCGCATTAATAATGTTTTATTTCCTCCTTAATGTGAAGTTTTTGATTCCACGTTGTGATTGACAAATTCATGATATATATTTTAGAAGATGATATTCTTGATTTTTTTAATAAATATAAATATAATTTTATTATCATGTCATCATTATTAAAATAGATATTAATTAAGTTTATGGATAAACATAAAACGAAAAATATATTTAAAATTTGCAAGTTTTACAAATGAGATTATTTTACATCGTGTTATTGAGTTTTAAAATAAAATAAATAGACCAAAAACTTAAATTTTGTATCTAATTTTGTTGTTATTGAGTTTCTTAACGAATAAAAAAGAAAAAAAATTGGATGATTACTATTTTTGCCCTTTCTATTATAAACATTATAAAACTAATATAAGGGTAAAATAGTACTTTAAATGTAAAATTTAAGTTGTTTTTCTAATTTTTCTTTTAAACTCAATAACAACATGAAAAAAAAACTATAATTTTATTTTTATTAAAATTCAATTTTTTATTTCTTTTTTTATTCATTAAAAACTCTTAAATATAGTTTTATACTAGTATTATGATATTATCATGTTAGCCCCTAAATTTTCTACTTTTTTTTATTTTTGTCCATCCATTTTAAGTCACAAAAAACAAATAAAATAAGTAAACTAAACTAAACTAAAATATTATAGCTAAACAAATAAAAACTCCAAATATTATAGGAAATGAAAAGGGAAAATAAAATAGCTAAACTAGTCGCCACGTGCGAAGCACGCGGGAAAATAACTCTTTATCCTCTTTCTCTCTGTTCTCATCGTCACCGCGTCACCGGCCGTATATACAACAACTATTTGCTTCTCCAAACAAATCTTCGCTACCATTTTTATACAATTAGAGGTAAATTTTTTGAATTTCCTATCAGTTTTTTTTCTCTTTTTTAATCGATTCATAATCGCTATTTGTTGATTTAGGGTTCTTTCAGTTTATCTGCACTTTCATTATCTTACTTGATTAACTTTTTTTTTCAATTTTCAGTTTTTATCTCTGTTTTGGCGGAAAATTTTATAGCAAGAATCCTGATGGAGATTAACTGATTGTTTTCGCTAAGCAAAAGATTTTTGGATTGATGGATTAAAATTATGCTGTTAGAAAAGGGAAATTTATGTTTTTACTCCAAACTTATTTTATTCATTGAAGAAAATTTCTTAAACGGAGTCTAAATAAGGAGAGCGGTAATGGAAATGGGAAGATTTGTTTTTCTTTTTAGTTGTGCTAAAATTTGAATTGTTGGTAGGAAATTTTAAACTTGATATTGCCTTTGATGGGTGTGATATGTTTAGGTATAAATTTGGATTTTATTTGTTTCATGCTCTACTCCTACTTGGTTTAGCTCAATGAAGCAACCAAAAGGGCTGTCCAATTTTGTTTATGGAACAACTGATTGTCAGGTTGCCAACTTAATTTTGGTTTAATTATTTGTTTCGTGTTGTGAAAGTAATTTTATTGGGTTTTAATGCTCTATGGTTTAGCTCAAGTAAACAGCCAAAGTACAATAAAAACATGTCATTAACTATACTGTTTTGCCAGCCTCCCTGATATTAAGTTTTAAAGTGCTCGACTAAACTCAAGAGTTCTGTGCTATGAAAGTTATATGGCATGTGTGAATAATTCGTATCACACTTTATACCATGATTGTTTTTATGATGTCAATATTTAAAATCTTCAGGTGATCAGGGACCTCTTTCATTTACATCAAAATGTCTTTATTGGCTACAAATCCCATTGCTAGCCCGGGTACGGTGCCGGTAGGTATGTGAATGTTTATTTTTTCCAAAGTCTTTCTAGTTGATTATACAAAAAAAACAGTTGGTACAAGTTATGTAGCAACTTGCAGAAAATGTTTTTCTGTTGAATTTGAGGAACACAACATTTGTGGGGATATATGTTAAGCTTTTCATCATTCTATTAGAGTGTTGACTCAGAGAAAAAGAACATGTTGCATTTGCATTTCAGAATCTCTTGAATGTTTCGTAGGGTATGTTTATGTGATCTGCCAATGTACAAAGATTTTCTTGAAGTTTCTGGATAATTACTTTACTTGCTTCTTGTTTTTGGTTATAACAATGAGCAAAACAGATACTTCTAAAATGCTTAGAATAATTAATATTCAGTGGGAAAAAGAACTAAAGTTATACATGTCTTTATGATTTTGTAATATGGTTTTTAGATTGGACAAATCCAATATTTAATAGATGAGCTACATCTGATGTGCACTTGAGTTTGTCAGGGAATGTATCAGCATGCAGAAAGATCAAGACGTGGGGAAATGAAAGTAAAACTTTAGAAATAGTTAATGGAAAATATGCAATGAGTAGTAGATATGAGAGTGGATTTCGGTGGTCGAATTTCTGATCAACCTCAGTTTAGAATTAGAGCAGTATAACTAAATTAACTAAGGTTTGTTCTTTAGATTATTGTCACAATTGAGCAAAATGGTCAAGTCAGTTATGTTCTTATTTCAAACCGATTAAATGAAAAGAACTTAAAAAGTAAACAAAAGAAATTGGAAAATTGATAACATTAAAAAAATGTTTGCAAAGAGTTGGGGTCCAATTTGTGGGAGACAAATACTATGGAAGAAGGAACAAATTTAGATGTGTGAAAAGAATAAGGGTAACTGAGGAAGATGTGTAACATATATCTTTTGATCAGGAATGTTTACTTGATTTCCATGTTTGCTCTAGTCTATAGGTTATTAGCTCCATATTACTTGAAGAACTCTCTCTCGCACGCACGCACACACACAATTTATAATTGTGAACACCAAGGCTTATTTTAATTTATCATTTTGAAGTTCTTAGTTTCGTGCTCTAAATTTTCCACATCATCTTTTTTTCATTACTCTAGAGATTACCTTCATGTTGTCATGTAAGAAGTTGTGTAGTCCAAAGAGTTCAGCTTACGCTCAGCTCTACATTTTTCATATTCTTCGATCTGTATATTATCTTGTGTAAGCACATCTTTATTCATCAAAGCACAATCGTATATTGTGAGTCACTCTAAACATTCTTGTTATTCTACATTTGGTTTGGTTGGGGACATCATCCAAGTAGCCTGATAGTATCGAAACATTAAGTTGGGGCTGACTATGCTTCCTTTCTAGTTGACATAAATTAAGTTGCACGCTACAATTATTTGGATTTCTTGTTCCTCGCTTACTTGGTATCGCAAGATGATCTTGTAATTTGTCCATTCCTGAACAGGGCAACATTAAGGAGGTCAAATTTGAAAATTTTGTGAAAACAGTAAAGGGGAAAAGATTGATGTTATCAGATTTTCTTTTTTCAACAAAAAGTTATATTAGATACTAAGAAATAAAAAATTCTTTGGTGAAAATCGGAGGGGTAATGCGCTCCCTTAATTTGCAATTATTTGAACTAGGGTTGTAAATGGAGTTTGAAATATCCGATATTCGCTCCAAAAATTCGTATCCGTATTCGAGTCAAAGCGGATATTATTTGAATCCGTGTCAAAGCGAATATTATATGTATTTGTATCCGTCCAAACCGGATATATATATATATTGCTAACTATATGTATATATAAATATACATACATATATGTATAGATCTCTCATTTAATATTGGTATACTATATATGAAAATATTACTATCAATTGATTTTACATATTTTATGCCTATTTTATGATATACAATATAAAAAAAATTACATATGGATAATATTTCTAGTTTTATTATTTTATTTGGTTGATTATACATCATTTCTAATTTTAGTTGATTAAGTGAATATTTTTTTGTGCAAGAATTTTTTTTTATAAAAAAATTAAAATTTTACGTTGAGCAAATGCGGATACGGATATGCGTATATTTGATATATTACATATTATATTATACAAAATAGATACGGATACTATCCATATTCGAATAGTCATATACGAATTCGGATTTATCGGATACGGATATTAAAATTTATTTTTGGATACGGATATATTTGTATCCGCATCCAAAAATATCCGTTTACGGCCCTAATTTGAACCATTGTGTTAAGCCATTATCTTTTTGTTGTAGTTATGGATGGGATAAAAGACATTTAGGATGAAGTATGCCAAACTTGGTGTGGAAAGGAAATAAAGTTTGTTAGGAGATTCTAGATGATAGGTACATGGAGAGAAGTTAGTTTTGGTGTATGTTAGTCCTTGTGTGCAGGCTAATGTTTTGTGTTAGCCAATAGCTATTAGTAGTATAAAATAGTAGTGAATTCACTCCGTATGTATGTTTTGATCAATAGAAATTTCTGAGCATTTTCTTTTGCTTCTGTCCTTCTTCTTCTTCCCCAAGTTTCTCTCTTTTTTGTGCCCATTCTTCTCCCTCAAACTCTAAATCTGTTTCTTCTTTCTAATTGCTGTTTTTTGTTTATTTAGGAACCCCACTAGTTCTAATAAAGTACCATGGTGTATGTATTTTTGTTGATAACATTGTGTTAATTGATAAGACAGACAAATTTAATGCTAAATTGAACATATGGAGAAGTACATTGGAATCTAACAACAATAACTTAAGTCGGAGTAAAACAGAATATATGGAGTGCGTGTTCAATAATGTAAGAAGAAATGTAAGCATTATGAACATGCCAGGATAGAAAGTGTCCAAGAAGGACGTCTTTACTCTGTACTTGGGGTCGATATTTGCATAAAGAGGAGATGTTGGTGTGGTGAGTATGCAACTCACAAAATTAAAGTAGGACGAATGAAGTGTTGTAGTGCATCAAGAATGGTGCACAATTATAAAATTCAGACCAAGTTGAGGGGTAAAGTTCTACAAGACGATGGTGATGTGAACAATGCTTTATGGAGTTGAATGTTGGGCGACCAAGAAGCAACGTATGAGGATATTTCAAGGTTTAACAGGATAAAAAATGAGGATATTTTAAAGAAGGTTGAGGTAGCATTGATTAAGTACAAGATGAGGGAACATCGGTTGAGATGGTTTGGTCATATTCAATGTCTTCATATAGATAAACTGCTGCGAAGGGAGTCTTGTAAAAGGGAGGCATAGGCTGAAAATTTATAGGGGTTAAGTAGTAGAAAGAAACTTGAAGGAGAAAATTACAACAGAAGTACATGGCATTTGATAGGAGTGAGCAAAAGAGCAGATTCAATTCTTTTTTCATTTTTTGTCTCTCTTTCCCCTCCATGTTTTTATTTACCCCCCTTTGATCTTCATTTTAGCTTTTTATATGTGTAGTATGTATGTTCTATATATGACTAGGATTTTTATTTTAAATTTTGATTTATTTCTACTATTTTATTCATCTTTATTTTTATTTTTATATTTTCTCCTTGTTTGTACTTTTCGTTTATAGATGGGATTCATTTTTAGCTTATCCCAACTAGTATGGCATAAAAAGGTGTTGTACTGAGTTTAGTATTTTAGATGGAAATGGAGAACTAAATGTTGGGAGCAGTTGATATATTATTCTTTCAAATATAACTGCAAGGGAATCCCTGCTTAGTAGTTCCGTAGCAGGTTTTTTTGGACAAGATTTTTGCACAATTGTATTCCATAATAGATAAGGAACTTTTGGAATGAGTAAAATTGATACTGTAGTTTTTTAAGTTGTCCAGGAACATGACAGTTTGTCGCAACAATGTGTATTTTTTAAGCTCAACCCCAATGAGCTTAACCAATTCAAATTAGCAATAAGGATAGGAAATAGCTTGGGAGAGAAAGCAGCTTGAGCAGAGTTGCCAAATACTTTTGTTGACCTAGCAAACCGTGTATTGGTACTTTTATTCCCAGACATAGTTCATCTTACGTTCCACTACTATATATTTAGCACACTGAAATATTTCTTTAATTTTTTTATAATTGTACAAATATCAATATTCTAACTTAGTTTTGGATGCTCAAGTATCACATTTGTATTAATTATTTATACAACGGTCAACTTGATGATACAACCAAATTTTTGTAATGATAAATAGTTTTATTGCATTTAAATTTTAAGAGAATTACTAACTAAATAAAGCTATCCTAACGTACCACTTGTTAGCTTATCTAATAAATTCGTTCCACAAACCGAAACGAACTACGTCTCAACAGTGTTCTAAAAATTCCTGACTAGGTCTGGTTAATCCTCACGTAGGTGCTAGGCGGGTCAATTACTGCCTAGATTTTATTTGGCGCTTAGGTAAAATCAAACCTCTACCACATCGATTCAATAAAGGTTTTGAAGCTCTACAATACTTGAAATGAATTTGTTAAGCCTTAAAAGATTAATTTTTTGGTAATTTACTATTTTTTCATGTAAATTTTAAAATCTATTAGTATTATACAATAGAAAAATAAATAAATTATACTGCCTAAGAAAACTCCTAGTCCGACCAGGAAAACGCCTAACCACTACCTGAGTGATAGGCATCCCCTCTACCGCTAGTCCGCTTGGCGATTTTTAGAACACTGCATTTCAGTAGCATTGTTTGAAAGCAATATAATGGATTGTAAATTATATATATATATATATATATATATATATATATATATATATATATATATATATATATATATTTGAAGTAGTACATTGTGCACCTCTCTTTATTGTAGAACCTCCCCAACATGCATCAGAATGCTATGTGATCTATCATTTCTAGAAGCTACTACTCCCTCCGCCTCAAAAGCTTGTCCAAAAGTACACTAATATTTTTTCCTAAAAAGAATCTCTAAAAGTAAACAATCGAAATGTGAAATATGACATAAATATTAATTACCCCAAAGTGCCCATATCCCCATACAAACACACTACACTCCAAACTTAATTATGGTATTTGTGTGGATCCAAATAAAGGGTGTAATCGGAACAAATTTTATACTCTAATTTGTCAACTTGAGATTATGTACCCATTGTACTCTTAGACATCCTATTTGAGGACGGAGGTAGTAATTAACTACTAATCCTTCTTCTATTTATTTAATAGAATTGCCCATGGTCTTGCAGTATTGAGCATTTTGAAATACTTAGTTTGTGTGATTATGCTGGTTGTAACTTGTAACTTCATCTTTTTGGTTTTTGTGTGGAAGATTTTGTAGACATTGACTTTACTTTGCATATTGTGATGTCTTCATACAGTGAGTACAGTGAGTCAGTTCAGGAGGCAAATCAAGCATATTGGATATGGTTCATTGAATTTCAGTCCACTCCGTATGCAGTCTCATCTATTTAATAAAAGACGAACCATCTCACTGTCTAGCAAAAGAAACTCTGCTTCTGTAATATGCGCTGCTGCTCTGGTAAGTTCATATTGATATTGATTTGAACAAGTGAAATTATTTCATTGCTTCATATGCATTGTGACAATCGTTATATCTAAAGATAACTAAATATAAAAATAGTGATCACAGAACCAAACAGGTATCTCCATCATCTTGTTTTATGTACCAAAAAGAAAATCCTCTCCTTGCGTTTGTGTGTTGTTGTGTGGGGGTATAGAGCAGGATGAGGTACAAAGTGGTTGTGTGAGTATAGAACAGGAGGAGGTTCAAAGTTGGCATTAAGATTCATGGTTCTTCTCGGTCCTATATTTGATATTCTTTACAGCTGAGAGAAGCATTCATACCCCCTTTTCAATTTTTTCTAGTGAGGGTTATGGCTAGAGATAGGAACTGAAGCTTTCTCAGGCTGGTGTTTGTGTATCTGTTAAAATATCCTCTCTTTTTATATAGTGTTTACATGTTTAAATTTTGGCAAAATTAAGTGCCATATCGGCTTAAAATTCAGTGAACCGTAAAACCCATATATGAGATTCGCGGAACAAATACCTTTTAGCATGGTTGAAATATGTCATTGGCTATTAATAATATGTGCCAATTGCCAAGAGAATATTCATACGTATCTTTCTTTTTTCTTTATTACTTATCTGTAACTGACTCTTCTCAACACAATAAAGCCTTATTGGATTAGACTTGTGTAAGAAAAGTTTAGAAATTTAAAAAGCCTTATTAGAGTAGTCTACATGGATCTGCTTCGTGAGTCGACCACTTTCGACCTACGACTTGCTAAAAGAAAATTTTGGCAACTTAGATCTTGATATGGTTTTGTTTCTTTTGCAGAATGCAAGATGTGGTGCAGAGCAGACCCAAACCGTTACGCGGCAATCATCTACCATAACTATTGCTCCTATTCAAGGTGAATTTCCTCTTTTATTACTTGCTTATGAAACTGTGTGCATGATACAGCTATTAATCTTTCATATACTTGAAATGTTCTCAGTTTTATACCACTGCCATTTGGAAAATTTGAAACATATGGATATAGCTAACATATGGTTTGATGCAAGACTTGATTAATCTTTTATAAGAGCACTTTTAAAAAGGTGAATCCACAAATAAAGATTCTCAAGATCAGTACTTGGGAAAATTATAAAAAGCCTATTGAAATGGACAAAAAAAGGGTATGAAATTAACAATTACAAAGTAAAATCACATAAAATCCTAGTAATTTGGTTTGAACTTTTTGAACATGTTGGAAAAGTGACTTCCTCATTCAAGTAACCTGTTGATATCATCTTGATTGGTTAAATTATCTAGTATCATTATTTCTTTTCTATGCTATTTTTTCCTAGTGGTATGTGATGTATGTAATAAGAGCTTCGACCTAAATTGCAAACACAAAAAAAAGTTTTCTTAATTGGCACATTTGCTGCCACCATGCCAGGAGATTTCTATTTTTCGCTAATTCTTATTTGTTTTTGGGATTCATATATTTACACTTTATAGTTATAATTCATAATTTGATGATAATTTTTGTACACTTTAAACTAAGATATGTGAATTAGAATTTTAATTTCTTATTTCGTATGTAATGAAATTTAGTTTATATTTGCATTTGAAATGGTTCATGATATTTCACTGTATTCCAGGGAAGGAGAAATCTCCGGATCTTGATGATGGTGGGACCGGATTTCCTCCTCGTGACGATGGTGACGGTGGCGGCGGCGGAGGTGGTGGTGGAGGTGGCTGGTCAGGTGGATTCTTCTTTTTTGGATTTCTTGCTTTTCTAGGGTTCTTGAAGGATCAAGAAAGTGAGAATTCTTACGGGGATTGAAGCATTAGGTTAAAGTAACTAAATATGTAGAAATTTGATAGATTGGAGCTTTGTGCATGTATTCTTCTGCTGTATTATTCTTTTTACTTGTTGGAAACATTTATTGAATTGTTGCATAAGCTGTGGCCGGGTGTCGACCTTTTCCGCACTGCACCTAAAATAAATGTAGTAGCTATATTAATATAGCGTGCTTATTAGTATAAGTTGTACTGTTCAAGAAGAGATGGATTAGGGCCTTTAATACAAAATGTATTCTTCCTTTTTCTTCTTGTTTTGGTTGGTTTAGGGGTGGGGTTTTGTGTTGGTTTCTTCTTGCCAACGGGGCATTTTTTTATTTTTTATTTTATTATTGTTTATTTAAAAATCAATTATCATATGTGATGTATAAAACTAATTAGTAAACTCATAATATTAGGGTTTTTACTTGGTATGAATTTTAAAGACTTGACAATTAGTCCGAATATCTCTGCTATGAAACTAATAGACCATATCGTTGATGCCATTAATGTCTTTCCGTTCATTAACTTAGAATAATTCCTTACTCCAGATCCCACAATAGCAGTTAATTTTTGAAGTGCATGTACTCTAAATCTCAATTTTTTTTTTCACCTTCATAAAGTAATTTTTAATGGTGGGGGCTAGTTGCACCCCTTATTTTTTCATTCACACCTAGTTAAAAAACTCATTAAAAATTATATGATTTAGAGTACACCCCTTTTTCATATTTTTTCAAAAAAAGTCAAAGACGCCCCAAATACGGTAGAACTACAAAACAGAGCAAAAACTCCTTACATGAACTGGGAATTAAGTTGTTACATGAACTGGGCATTAAAGTCTAAGCATTCAACAATAAAAGTAAGCTAAATAACAGTTCTTGTTTCGCAATTAGTGGAAGAGGTAAGCATATTGAATTTCTCTATCCTTGAAGAAAACAATTCTCTTCCATCCTGAGGCACTTGCATGGTGATGATCAGACCACATTTTCGAGACCTGAGGGAGTGGACAATCTGGAATAAGCTACATCCTTACAAAGTGTGACCCGTTTATGTAGCCAAATACCAATATTCTCTCGTTGATCTCAACTGGTACATCACCCTTAGAGGGAAAAATGATAGACATTGTGAATGTGAAATTAGTAGAACTACCACATTATAACATGTTGATATCATGTTACCCATATATGGCATAATCATCCAGTTCTTACTGTCCGCAAAGGCATCATAACACCCCACACTAAAGAGAAACTCATCTGTGGTGGAAAATGGTGACAAAAGTTTGTCATAAAGTTCTCCATACTTGTGCAACTCAGCTGCAAGATCTTTCCTTACTATCTTCCATCCATCATTATCCCAACCGTAGTGAGATGCGACTACTCTGAATCCACAATGACCATCCCCTGGTACGTCAATAATGTTAGCTATACATATATGGATGAAAAGAAGCAGGAAGTTGTGTTACCCAATTTGCAGTGCTATACACTTTTAATTTTGGCAACACCTTTGTCTTTTTCCTAACCTTTTTCACACTTATCTGAGTTGGCACATCATCCTCAAATACATGCGAGTCTACTTGCATGCTCAAACGCAGAAGCTTCTCTTTTATTAGATTTATCCTCTACAAGCCTGCTTTTAAAACTTTTTTGCCCCCCTTTCTTCCTCCCTCTCACATTAAGCTTCTGTATTGGCTCTAGGATATAGGTGTTACCATCCTGCTCTAGGCACTGAAGTTGCCTCTTGATCTCCTTCTTCTGAGGTATTGTAACAGTTGTAAATGTGGACCATACAATGTCCATCTCCATATCTATTATCACCTCATCTTTCTGCCCTTCAGTGAAAGGTGTTATGCTCAATTTTCTCCAAAACTTGTGCACATCACTTAGTGGAATGTTGCGGCCATTTTGCATATATTGTGTCAGCATGTGAGCACATGGTAACCTAAGACACAACAAACGTTTATGTGTACATACATCAGCCTGCACACCAGTGTTGCTAATGGAAGCCAATTCAGACTCAATTTTATCTAATGCAGCAGTAGACACTACATTCACTAACTCCTTGTACATAAAGGTCCTAAACCTGATTGGCACCCTAGTTAGGCTCTCTTTAAATGATGTCTTGATGTCAATCACTTGACCTCGAAGCAACAAGTGAATATGTGTGAATGATTGCACAAATCCACCAACTGAAGTTGACATATATTTCTTCAGATTCGAATGACTTCCGTCAACTGTGTTGGTGGTTGTGTTATCTAGATGGAAATACTTATCAACATAAGCAGCTACAAAGAATATTTTATATTTCTTTAACCAAGATTCATTAACATACTCTAAAGCTGTGGGGAACTCCTTGAACCTTTAATGCATTTTGGCAATGTTGTCCTCAAACTGAGACTCTGTAGAAGAATGCATTACATTTGCAAAGAAAGCCATGAACTCATCAAAGTCAGACTTCAGTCTAAACTGACCAGTGCAGTTACTGAGAACATTCTTGGTTATATGGACTCTGAATAATAGGTTCTTTGCAGCTGGGAAAACTGTCTTCAAAGCATTCATGAGGGCAAGTTCACGGTCACTGATGAATACACTTGCCATCAAAGTGTCAAACAAATCTCTAAAGCAACACAAAGCCCATTCATAATTTTCTTCCTTCTCTGAACTCATATAACAGAAAGCAACACAGAATGTACTTCATGGTTGATGTCACTCCAACAATTTGAAGTAGTGACAGTCTGTATTTGTTGGTCTTATAAGTACGTCTTATAAGTACAATCTAGCATGAAGATAAATGGAAAGGCTCTGGCAAGCTGAATTGAAGTTAAGAAACTGAAAAACAAGTCTTTCAATACCTCAGTGTTTGCATGTGATCGATGCCTTACCACATACCCATTCTTACTCAAAAGATTGAACAATTGTTGCATGTGAGACTTGCCAGCAGTCTCCTTTATCTTCATTACAGTCCTTACATTGTATATAGTCTTCATAACTGTTGCATTTGTTGGATCTTTAAACTTTAGGTGATTCAAAATGTCCCTAGACCTCACCCCTGTATTATATAACCTTTCAACAGTATCCCTTTCTTCCCTATTAAGTCTACCCACAAATGAATGCCCTTCAAAGCATTTAACCAGAGCATGATTGTGTTTCCCATTCAACACAACCAAACGCCATTTCTGGGGTGCTACATTACTCACATAAGCTTTCATACTGAATGGGCAACCACACCTCTTTGTTAAGGATCTCCTTTTTTTGCATTCTCTTTCCCCCTATACCGACCACATCGCTCACAACCAAGCATAACCTTAGGGTTCTCTTTCTATCGTTAATGTTTGACCTCTTAACCACAACAACAATGTAAAACTCCAACTTTTTGAATAAAGATGAATTTTATATAAATATTATTTTTGAATATTATGGAGTGAAATTGATATAATATTGTAGTTGTGGGTAATATTTATAAATTTTGCAAAGTACGCAAGTTATATAATATTCGATTGGTCGGGGAATATTCGTTTTAACAGGGAAATATTCGTACAACGACACAATCATTGGTGGACCCCACAATGGAATTATTGTCGGATTGAGAAAACGACAAAAATACTTAATGAAAATAACGGCGGAAGTTTTACCGTTAACTGTTGAAACACCCGGTGTTAAAAGTACAGTAATATGCGTGGTTGCATAGTAGCACACGGTATTAATTATTGGTGCTTATGTGATAAGTCACTCAGTTTTGTTTTATTGGTATTATTAATGTAATAATACAAAAAAACTTTTTATATAAAACATAATTCTTTTATAAAATTATTCTATAAATAGAATATATTATATTCTAATATGCATAGTGTTGCATAGTGTATGCATAGTGTTTTGCATAGTAAATCTTTTTATATAAAACAGAATACTTTTATAAAGTTATCTGTTTTATTAGACAATAATTAGAAGATATTATATTTTATTATGTATAGTGTTTAGCATAGTGCCTGCATAGTAAATCTTTTATAAAGTTATTCGTTTTATTAGATTATAAATAGAATATATTATATTTTATTTAAAAGATTTTAGCTTTAAATATGGACATGTCAGATTAAAGTAAATCAATCTGGACCGTTCATGAGTTAGTTACTATGCAGTCCATTTTTCTATAAATAGAAGCTCATTCCTTCGTTATTTTCTAATGAATTCACTGAAACTCTAGAGAGATAAACTATAGAGAGAAAGAAGAAAGTATTCTGCTACTTCACTACTTATATATCCAGTACTCTTCTTCTTAAGGTAGGGAATATTATTTGTTGTACTCGTAAGGGGTGTTATTCTTTTATATTCATGAAGAGAACTTATGTTATTCCATTCTTTATTATTCTGCTGGAATAACCAGTATACGCGGGCTACCCTATACTTGGTGACATTCTTCTATTATTCCGTCTTTACTATTCTGTTGGAATATCATGTCTGTGCGTTTTACGCCGGACCTGATTCCTTCTTTATTCTGTTGGAATATCCTGTCTGTGCGTCTTACGCCGGACCTGGTTCCGTCTTTATTATTATTCTGTTGGAATATCCTGTCTGTGCGTTTTACGCCGAACCTGATTCGTCCTTATTAGTATTCTGTTGGAATAACCTGTCTATGCGAAGTACCTGCATGTATGGTGATTTCTGTTGTTATTCCATTTTTTATTATTCTGTTGGAACATCCTGTCGGTGCGAATTTCGCCTGAACTGGTTCCGTTATTTAGTATTCTATTGGAATAATCTGTCAATGTGAAGTACCGCATGCATGGTGATTTCTTTTGTTATTCCATTCTTTATTATACTCAGTTGGTTAAAACTTTGACTTCTATACTCCATGAAATTAGTGGAATATCCATAATATTTGTGTTTCATCCAGTATCTTTTCATGGAAATATTCTTCTGAGCAGTCTTGAATTTTACTCTACAAAGCAGTATCATGTTGACAATTTGGGCGTTATTGGTTCTTGGACAAATTAATTCTTGATCTTGTTTTATTGAATTCTTATATCATTGTCATCATCCTCATATTTATATTTTTTGAAAGTCATCTGTGGCCTGTAGTGCATAGATATAGTTGGTATGATTATGACCAGGGATTATTCGGTGTAATCATGATCGTAATGTTACAAATGATGTGGTAAAAGTAATCATTGGCCCGTAGTGCATTGATGGACAGTTGTTGGCATGATCATGACCATTAATGAATACACAAATATTCTTGGCCCGTAGTGCATGGATAATTGTGGTCGTGATACTAAAGAATTTCCTTGTCCGTAGTGCAGGGTTTTTTCGATGATGTGAATTATTTATTAAGCCGAGTCCCAGTGATAAAAGTTATAAAAAACCTTTTAAATCATAAAAGATAGTAGATTTTATTCTCTACTTGACTCTTTTAATGGATTTCTTGTTCCGCTGCAGTTAAACTTGATGTTTGTTATATTGTATCAGTTTAACACTGTTTAAGGCTAATGATAATTTATTCTGCATTATCTTAGTCATAATATTTCTTACAGGGCTAGTTGAGCTCACCCTTTCTTTCACTGTTCTCTTCAGGAAATGAGAATATAGCTGGGACGAGTCGGGGAACGGAGTGATGGACCAGATGATAGTATTAGTAGTCCTCACTATTTTGTTAAATAGTAGTGTGACAATAAATGTAATGAGGACTTATTTTGAGAGTGGATATTGTCTAGAAGATAATATTTGTATTAAAACTCACAGCTCTCTTGTTGTATATTAAAGATTGTATTTGTATTCTGTACCATGTATTTGGCGACTCAGAATAGGTGATGTATACCTATTTTGGGGGCGTCACAGTTGGTATCAAAACTTAGGGATATGATCCTTGGCTAAGATGTGAGACTAGAACTAGGAGGGGAGAGACGGGGAATTCCTTCGCTAGTATGACCTACCTAAGTTTATTTGGTATTTAATTGGTCGGTCCGAGTATAAGGATAATATGTTATATGTTAATTAACCTTTGTTTTGTGGCAGTATCTGAAAATGACATCCGAGAATACTGAGAATAGAAATGGAGCACAGGAGACCGTTGAGTCTCCACAGATCAATAATCAGGATAATGTGCATCAGGAAGGCGACAATCCTCAAGCAAACAACAACACTGACCAGATGACGAACGATGGAATGTTCAGAGGTTTTATACAATTCATGCAACATCAGGCAAGAGCGTCTCCTGTCCAAAATGCAGGTGGAAAAACTGAAAACTCTCGGACGGTCACCGCTAAATAGTTCAAGGAGCTGGGACCACCGGAGTTTATTGGAGAGCCAAAACCACTTTAAGGTGGAAGCATGGATAAAGCAGATCACCAAGATATTTGATGTCTTGGGATGCTCCGAGAAGCAAAAGGTGCCATTTGCCACCTTTATGTTACGAGGAGAGGCAGATTACTGGTGGGAATCAGTAAAATGTACTCAACCTGTCGTCGCACTAAAAATGTCTTGGGAGAAGTTCCAAGAACTATTCAACGACAAATACTTTCTCGAAAGTATTCGTCACATGAAAGAGGTAGAGTTCATCAAGCTGGAACAGAATAACATGACCGTGTCGCAGTACGAAGTCAAGTTTGCCGAGTTGTCCCGGTTTGCGTCCCACTTACTTGATAATGAAGAGAGAATGACGTGAATATTTTTAAGAGGTTTGAAGTCGGAGATACGTTAATATCTTATTTCTCATAAACTGTGTTTGTATTCGGATGTTGTAAATAGGGCTCAGTTAGTGGAGCGCGATAACGAGTCAACGCAACCAAGTGAAAGCAGTCGGCAAAATGATAATACCAGTCAGAGCAGTCATCGAAGCGGTGACAACAAGCGTAGAGGGAATCAACAGGCCAGAAATGGTAACCACTTCGGTGGTAATCAGGGCCAAAACAATAAGAATGGACATTTCAAGAAGATGAGATTCAACAATGATGGAAATACGTCAGCACCAGCACCCGTTGTTAAGGAAGGAAAACGACCTCCTATCAAATGCTTCAAATGCGGATGGGAGAGACACATCAGTCCAAACTGCGCGATGCCATCCAAAGTATGTTATAATTGTGGAAAAGAAGGTCACCTAACCCGATTTTATCGTTCACCAAAGACAAGTTACTTTTGAAATTAAATGCAGTTTTTGATCATATTGTTTTTATTATCATATATAACATTTTTATAATCCTAGTGATGAAATTTCTCTTTGACTTGAGTGTAAAGATGGGTAGATTATTGATATAATCGTGACTATGGGTTCTCTTTGGCCAGTAGTGCAAAGTTGAATTGTTGACTGGTATGATCATGACAATTAAATTTATAATTGAATATCTTTAGCTTAAGTGCAAAGATGAATTGATCAACATGGTTATAATTATTGTTTATATAAATTCTGAAATGATTATATATTTTTTTGAGATATTAATATCTTTGACCTGTAGTGCAAAGATGATCTTTTGTTGAATATCTTTGGCCTGTTGTACAAAGATGATCTGTTGTTGAATATCTTTGGCCTGTAGTGCAAAGATGACCTGTTGTTAAATATCTTTGGCCAGTAGTGCAAAGATGAACTGTTGACGAATATCTTTGGCCCGTAGTGCAAAGTCGAATTTATTAGTATGATTATGAACAGGAACTGTGATTTGGTATAACCATGATCTTTGATGTTTTAGGTAAAGACAAGTGATAAAAATTATCTTCGTCCTGGATGAGAAGAAGAATTTAGAACCACAATTATGATTATGAGTTATTCATATGATTGTGGACCAGAACTGTTGATTGATGTTACAGGGATAAAACATTGTTGGTGGACTTTTAACATGAAGAAGATAATAGACTTTATGGTCTATTTGACTCTTCTAATGGATTGTTCGTTCCGCTGCAACTATGGTTATAAAGTTTTATCATCTACCATATGTTCTAAATCTCTGATTCATTATTGACGAAAGTTATTGATAATTTAATTATCTTTGGTCATGATATTCTTTACTGGGATAGTTGTGCTCATCTTTCTGCTTCACAATTCCTTTCAGGTAATAAGAGTGTAGCTGAGTTGAGCTGGGGTAACAGCGGAATAGAACGGTGGTTTTTAGCTGTGGAGGTTCTCCTAAAATAGTATGAAAATAATTTATTGAGAACTTTAGAATAGTGTGTTATATTTTATACATCATTTAGTATTTATATTTGGTGAATCAAATAGAGTGAGGCGAACCCAACGTTGGAAGGGTGTTTTGCCACTATCATACAAGATGTCTAATGACATGCGACTTCGTGTTATCATAAAATAGGGTTGTGCACATCCACTTGTTGAGTATATCTACGAACACTACCTATATAATCTTGAAGTTTGGTTGAAATATAATTCTCAATTGGAGACAATGGAGATAATTATATGTCAAGAGAAGACTCATAATTGGAAAGAACATGATAGCAATCTTCTCGTTTTTCTTTGGGGTCTATTGGGTCAACCAAGGAAAATTCTTGAGTCATATAATATCTATTATAACTTAGATGAATGGCCTCCCATGTACGAAGGTTTCTTTGAACATTTTCCAAAGATTTTAATTTCTAAAACAGTTATTGAATGTATCTTTATGTAAGATACCATTGTAAGGTATCAATGTGAAGTGATATCCAAGTAAAGGGATGAGAGTCACAGTTGGTATCCACAGTATATGTGTTGTCGTATTTTGCGCGACAATTGTAATAATGAAGTTTTTATTTAGAAATTGCATTGAGTGTATTTAGTGGCGACTCATAATAGGTTGTGTGGATTGGACCTATTTTGGGGGTGTTACAGCTATTTTGTTTCCAACCAAGAGTAAAAATATTGTGCATCATAGGTATTTGTTGTTATTGGAGAGATTAGAAGATATAATTACATATGTTTGTGGGGCAGCAGTTTTAGGGCATTTGTATAGGGGTTTGCATGAGGCTACTCGAAAAACAGTAAAAAAATTTGCAGGATGTGCAACCTTGCTTATGATGTGGGCTCACGAAAGGTTCAACATTGGTCATCCTACCCTTAGGCCTAAGTCCTAGAAGTTAATACCTAGGTCATTATCCTGGGCATACTCTTCTTTTGATCCTAATTCAAAACAATATCAGTGTAAGACCCCAGTTTTTATAAATAAAGATGAATTTTTATTTTTGAATATTATGGAATAAATTTGATATAATGTTATAGTTGTGGGTAATATTTATAAAATTTGCAAAGTACGCAAGTTGTTATAAAATATTCGTTTGGTCGGGGAATATTCTTTTTATCGGGGAATATTCATACGACGGCACAATCATTGGTGGACCCCACAATGAAGTAGAAAACGACAAAATTATCTTTCTATAACTCAGCTATACTCAATTATTGCTACAGTAATTGCTGCATCATATCTCTTATATTATTGATTCAATTATTGTCACAGTATCATATGTTATATTATTAAATCAATAATTGAGACGATAAGTTATAAATGATTAATAAATGTGGAAAGATTAATTATGTGTTGATTAAAAATAAATTAATTTATGGTAATATTTATTCAATCCTTGATGTGTATAAAGAGTCTGTTATGAGACGTTTGTGGTAAGTTTGGTTATTTTATGGGGGGCCCATATGTCATCATCTAAGAGTCTCTTTCCTCAATAGTAATTACCTTAGTCAATAGTAATTATTTTCGTCAATAGTAATTACCTTCGTCAATAGTAATTATTTTCGTCAATAGTAATTACCTTCGTCAATAGTAATTATCTTCGTCAATAGTAATTACCTTCGTCAATAGTAATTACCTTTACCAGACGTCAAACCACTTGCCGTTTCATATTACAGGCGTCGAACCACTTGTCGTTTCACATTACAGGCGTCGAACCAATTGTTGTTTCACATTACAGGCGTCAAACCACTTTTCTTTTCACATCACCAGTCGTCAAGCCACTTGCCTTTTCATATGGCAAGTGCTAAGCTAGAAATCTTCTATAAATAGAGGCCTAGGGCTTCATTATTTTTCACGAATTCATTCAAGCTATAGAGAGAGAAAGTATAGAGAGAATAAGAGAGGAAGAAGAAGAGTGTTCGGTTACTACACTAATGCAGTATTCAATCTCCTAATAAGGTAAGGGGTGTTATTCTTTCTTCTTGAAGAGAACTTATGTTATTCCATTCTTGGTTATTCTGTTGGAATAACCTGTAAAAGTGGCATACCCTATACATGACCTGTATACGCGGTATACCCTATACTTGGTGAAATTCTTATGTTATTCCATTCATTATTATTCTGTTGGAATAACCTGTATACGCGGAATACCCTATACTTGGTGACATCCATTTACTATTCTGTCTTATTATTTCTGTCGAAATATCCTGTCTGTGCTATACGCCGGACCTGGTTCCATTTACTATTCTGTCTTTACATTTCTGTCGGAATATCCTATATGTGCTATACGCCGGACCTGGTTCCATCATTTACTATTCTGCATTTATTATTCTGTTGGAACATCCTGTCGGTGTGAAGTTCACCTGACCTGGTTCCGTTATTATTATTCTGCTGGAATAACCTGTTTGTGCGGTCTCTATCGCATGCATGGTGATATCTTTTGTTATTGTATTCGGCATTACTCAGTTGATTAAAATTCTGACTTCTATACTCCATGAAATTAGTGGAATATCCTTGATATTTGCGCTTCATCCAGTATCCTTTCATGGAAATATTCTTCTGATCATTCTTAAATTTTACTCTACAAAACAGTCTCATGTTGACAATTTGGACGTTAATAATTTTTGGATAAAATAATTCTTGAACTTGTTTTATTGAATTCTTATATCATTGTCATCATCCTCATGTTTATATTTTGTTGAAAGTCATCTGTGGCCTGTAGTGCATAGATGGACTTGGTATGATTATGACCAGGGATTATTCGGTGTAATCATGACCGTAATGTTACAAATGATGTGAAAATTAAAAATCCTCATTGGCCCGTAGTGCATTGATGGACAGTTGTTGGCATGATCATGACCATTAATGAATACACAAATATTCTTGGCCGTAGTGCATGAATAATTATGGTCGTGATACTAAAGAATATCCTTGGCCGTAGTGCAGGGGTGATTCGGTGATGTGAAATATTTATTAAGCTGAGTCTCAGCTATAACAGTGATGAAAAACCTTTTAAATCATAAAAGATAGTAGATTTTATTTTCTACTTGACTCTTTTAATGGATTGCTTGTTCCGCTACAGTTAAACGTGATGTTTACTATATTTTATCCGTTTAACACTGTTGAAGGCTAATGATAATTTATTCTGCATTATCTTAGTTATAATATTTCTTACTGGGCTAGTTGAGCTCACCCTTTCTTTCACTGTTCTCTTCAGGAAATGAGAATATAGCTGGGACGAGTCGGGGAACGGAGTAATGGTCCAGAGAATAGCATTAGTAGTCCTCACTATTCTGTGAAATAGTGTGATAATAATTGTAATGAGGACTCCTTTTGAGTTTGTATAATCTCTAGTAGACAATATTTGTATTCAAACTCACAGTTTATGTTTTGTCGTATTGTACACGACAGTTGTATTAGTAAGTTGTATTTGAATTCTGTACCATATATCTGGCGACCCAAGATGGGTGATGTATACCTAATTTTGGGGGCGTCACAGTTGGTATCAGAGCCTAGGGATATGATCCCTGGCTAAGATGTGAGAATAGTACTAGGAGGGGAGAGACGGGGAATTCCTTCGCTAGTATGACCTACCTAAGTTTATGTGCTATTTTATTGGTCGGTCAGAATATAGGGATAATATGTTATATGTCAATTAACCTTTTGTTTTGTGGCAGTATCTGAAAATGACATCTGAGAATGTTGAGAATAGCAATGGAGCACAGGCGATCGTTGATTCACCACATATCAATAATCAGGATAATGTGCATCAGGAAGGCGACAATCCTCATGCAAACAACAACACTGACCAAATGATGAATGATCAAATGTTCAGAAGTTTTATGCAATTCATGCAACAGCAGGCGAGAGCGACTCCTGTCCAAAACGTAGATGGAAGGAAACTCTCGGGTGGTCACCGCTAAACAGTACAAGGAGCTGGGACCACCGGAGTTTAAGGGAGAGCCAAAACCACTTTTGGCGGAAGCATGGATAAAGCAGATCACCAAGGTATTTGATTTCTTGGGATGCTCCGAGGAGCAAAAGGTTCCCTTTGCCGCCTTTATGTTGCGCGGAGAGGTAGATTACTGGTGGGAATCGGTAAAACGTACTCAACCTGCTGTACTGAAGATATCTCGGGAGAAGTTCCAGGAGTTGTTCAACGACAAATACTTTCCCGAAAGTATTCGCCACATGAAGGAGGTGGAGTTTATTAAGTTGGAACAAAATAATATGACCGTGTCGCAATACGAGGCAAAATTTGCAGAGTTATCACGGTTTGCGTCCCACTTGGTGGATAATGAAGAAAGAATGGCGCGAATGTTTTTAAGAGGTTTGAAGCCGAAGATACGTCAATATCTTATTTCTCATAAACTATGTTTGTATTCAGATGTTGTAAATAGGGCTCAGTTAATGGAGCGCGATAACGAGTCAACTCAACTAAAAGAGAGCAGCCGACAAAATTATAATACCAGCGAGAGTGGTCATCGAAACGGTGACAACAAGCGTGGAGGGAATCAGCAGGCCAGAAATGGTAACCACTTCGGTGGTAATTAGGGCCAAAATAATAAGAATGGACATTTCAAAAAGTGGAGATTCAACAATGATGGAAAGACGTCAGCACCAACACCCGTTGTTAAGGAAGGAGAAAGACCACCTATCATATGCTTCAAATGCGGAGGAGAGGGACACATCAGTCCAAATTACGCGATGCCGTCCAAAGCATGTTATAATTGTGGAAGAGAATGTCACTTAGCCCGATTTTGTCGTTTACCGAAGACAAATTCAGCTAGGATTGAGGCACCAAAGGCCGTTCCAGAAAGGTCAAAGCCGGTAGTGCAAGGGAGAGCGTTTGTTGTGACCTCCCAGAAAGCAAGGAACCCGAATGAGGTCATCACGGGTAAGCTTATCATAAACTCTAACGAAGTCTATACTTTATTTGATACCGGTTCTACCCATTCTTTTATTTCTCCTATTTGCGCTCATCGATTAAATTTGACTCCGGAGAAATTAGACTTTGACTTATCTGTGGAAACTCCGTTGGGAGAAACCTTCATTACATGCACTGTTTATAAGTCTTGTTTGGTTCAAATCGGTACCCTCACATTACCTGTAGATCTTATTTCATTGAAAATACTTGCATTTGACGTGATTCTAGGGATTGATTGGTTAACTACTCATCATTCAAAAATTGATTGTTTCCATAAGGTTGTTAGCTTTCATATTCCTAATCAACCTATTATGCGAATTCAAGCGACCAAACCATTAAAATCAATCACGGTCATCTCAAGCCATAAAGCTATTCGTTTATTGAAAAACGGATGTCAAGCTTTCTTAGATCATGTCACAGATTTAAACAAAAATACGTCAGTTTTGAATGATATTCCTATTGTTAATGAATTTCCTGACGTATTCCCCGAAGAACTTCCTGGCCTAGCCCCAGAGCGTGAGATTGAATTTTGTATCGACCTTGAACCCGGTACAAAACCCATTTCTAAAGCCCCATATCGAATGGCTCCTATTGAACTTCAGGAGTTAAAAACCCAACTGCAAGAATTGTTAGACATTGGCTTTATTCGTCCTAGTACTTCTCCTTGGGGTGCTCCTGTTCTATTTGTAAAAAAGAAAGATGGGAGTATGCGACTTTGTATTGATTATCGGGAGTTGAATCATGTCATCATCAAAAATAGGTATCCATTGCTACGAATTGATGACCTGTTTGACCAGTTGCAAGGAGCCAAATTCTTTTCAAAGATTGATCTTCGTTCTGGGTATCACCAATTGAAGATTAGAACTGATGACATTCCAAAGACGGCTTTCAGAACTCGGTACGGGCATTATGAATTCCTAGTCATGTCCTTTGGATTGACTAATGCTCCTGCTGCCTTCATGGATATGATGAACCGAGTGTTCAAGGAATATTTGGATCACTTTGTGGTCGTCTTTATTGATGACATCCTTATTTATTCCAAAAGCCGTGAAGATCAATAACAACACTTGAGGCTGACACTCCAAAAGCTTCGTGAATATAAGTTTTATGCTAAGTTGAAGAAATGCGAGTTCTGGCTTGAGGAAGTAGCATTCCTTGGGCACGTGGTATCAAGTCATGGAATATCTGTTGAACCAGCAAAGATTGAAGCTATTCAAAGCTGGGAGCAACCTAAATCAGTGACCGGAGTACGTAGCTTTCTCGGTTTAGCTGGTTATTATCGGAGATTCGTGGAAGGATTTTCTCGAATCGCTACTCCATTGACTCAGCTGACTCGGAAAGATACAAAGTTTGGTTGGAGCGAAGAATGTGAGAAGAGTTTTCAAGAACTCAAGAGGAGACTCATTTCAGCACCTGTTTTGACAATACCATCTGGCTCGGAGGGATTTGTCATCTACAGTGATGCTTCGGGCAAAGGGCTGGGATGTGTTCTCATGCAACATGGAAAAGTCATAGCCTATGCCTCGCGACAACTCAAAGAATATGAGAAGAATTATCCTACTCATGATCTAGAATTGGCAACTGTTGTCTTTGCACTTAAAATTTGGAGGCATTACTTGTATGGGGAGAAAGTGGAGATCTTTACGGATCATAAAAGCCTCAAATATTTCTTCACTCAAAAGGAACTCAACATGCGACAACGACGTTAGCTTGAACTGTTGAAAGATTATGATCATACCATCCAATACCATCCTGGAAAAGCAAACGTGGTAGCTGACGCATTGAGTAGAAGATCACATGCAAGTACGAGTGCGATATTGTCAACGGAAGGGCCCATTTTGTGTGACTTGCAAAGGATGGAGATAGAGTTAAAGACTCCAGGGACGCATGTGACGATGGCAAATATACAAGTAGAACCAACTTTAATCGATAAAGTTAAAGCTGCTCAAGCTACAGACTTGTAGCTGATGCGTATGAGGAAGAAAGTGCAAGAAGGTGCTATGCCGGAAGCAAGAATCGATAAAGAAGGAATACTTCGAGTCAACTCCAGACTTTGTGTTCCTAACAACCCTGATTTAATGTATAAATTCATGATGGAGGCGCACAATACACCGTTTGCAATCCATCATGTGAGTACCAAAATGTATCATGATATTCGTCATACATTTTGGTGGAGCAATATGAAGAGAGAGATATCGTTGTTTATCTCAAGGTGTCTAACTTGTCAACGAGTTAAAGCGGAGCATCAAGTACCAAAACGTCCATTGTAACCACTTGAAATTCCAGAATGGAAATGGGAGCACATTACCATGGATTTCGTTACCGGTCTTCCTAAGGTTTCTCAAGGCATAGATGTGATTTGGGTCATTGTTGATAGATTGACCAAGTCTGCTCATTTCTTACCGATACGAGAAACTTATACACTTGAACGTCTTGCTCGTATGTACATAAACGAGATTGTAAGACTGCATGGTATGCCGGTATCCATAGTTTCTGATCGAGACCCAAGATTTACTTCACGATTTTGGGTTAGTTTGCAAAAAGCTATGGGCACAGACTTACGATTTAGCTCGGCATATCATCCTCAGATGGATGGACAATCGGAGAGGACTATTCAAAATCTCGAAGATCTATTAAGACTCTGTGTCCTTGATTTCAAGGGAAGTTGGGACAAGTTCTTACCATTGGTGGAGTTTTCCTACAACAACAGTTATCAAGCAAGTATTGGCATGGCTCTATTCGAAGCGTTGTATGGAAGAAAGTGTCGTTCTCCAGTATGCTGGAATGAGGTGGGTGAAACAACGTTGTTGGGACCGGAGTTGGTACGTATGACTACGGAAAAGATTCAAACGATCCGACAACGTATAAAAATCTCACAAAATCGACAAAAGAGTTATGTTGATCTTCATCGAAAGGACGTGGAATTCAATATAGGGGATCATGTGTTGTTACGTGTTACTCCATGGAAAGGAGTTACAAGATTTGGAAAGAGAGGAAAACTCAATCCTCGATTTATCGGTCCATTTTTAATCCTCGATCGAGTAGGAACTGTGGCCTATAGACTCGCTTTACCGCCAAGTATGTCTCGTGTTCATAACGTTTTTCACATATCCATGTTACGTAAATATGTGAAAGACCCGAACCACATTATTGAGTTAGAACCGGACAAAATAGCGGAAGATTTGACGTATGAAGAGGTTCCTGTTCAAATTTTGGATAAGAAGGAACATATTCTACGCTCCAAGGTTATACCTCAAGTCAAAGTTTTGTGGAGAAACCACGATGTTGAGGAAATGACTTGGGAGTTAGAATCTGAAATGAAATCAAGGTATCCTTACCTCTTCGACATACCAGGTACGTACCCTAATTTCGAGGGCGAAATTTCATAAGAAGGGGAGGTTGTAAGACCCCAGTTTTTATAAATAAAGATGAATTTTTATTTTTGAATATTATGGAATAAATTTGATATAATGTTATAGTTGTGGGTAATATTTATAAAATTTGCAAAGTACGCAAGTTGTTATAAAATATTCGTTTGGTCGGGGAATACTCTTTTTGTCGGGGAATATTCGTACGACGACACAATCATTGGTGGACCCCACAATGAAGTAGAAAACGACAAAATTATCTTTCTATAAAAAACGGCGGAGGTGTTACCGTTAAAACTGTTGAACTACTCGGTAGTAAAAGTACAGTAATACGCGTGGTTGCATAGTAGCACACGGTATTGATTATTGATGCTTACGTGAGAAGTCACTCAGCTATACTCAATTATTGCTACAGTAATTGCTGCATTATATCTCTTATATTATTGATTCAATTATTGTCACAATATTATATGTTATATTATTAAATCAATAATTGAGACGACAAGTTATAAATGATTAATAATTGTGGAAAGATTAATTATGTGTTGATTAAAAATAAATTAATTTATGGTAATATTTATTCAATCCTTGATGTGTATAAAGAGTCTGTTATGAGATATTTGTGGTAAGTTTGGTTATTTTATGGGGGGCCCATATGTCATCATCTAAGAGTCTCTTTCGTCAATAGTAATTACCTTAGTCAATAGTGATTATTTTCGTCAATAGTAATTACCTTCGTCAATAGTAATTATTTTCGTCAATAGTAATTACCTTCGTCAATAGTAATTATCTTCGTCAATAGTAATTACCTTCGTCAATAGTAATTACCTTTACCAGACGTCAAACCACTTGTCGTTTCATATTACAGGCGTCGAACCACTTGTCATTTCACATTACAGGCGTCGAACCAATTGTCGCTTCACATTACAGGCATCAAACCACTTTTCTTTTCACATCACCAGTCGTCAAGCCACTTGCCTTTTCACATGGCAAGTGCTAAACTAGAAATCTTCTATAAATAGAGGCCTAGGGCTTCATTATTTTTCACGAATTCATTCAAGCTATAGAGAGAGAAAGTATAGAGAGAATAAGAGAGGAAGAAGAAGAGTGTTCGGTTACTACACTACTGCAGTTTTCAATCTCCTAATAAGGTAAGGGGTGTTATTCTTTCTTCTTGAAGAGAACTTATGTTATTCCATTCTTGGTTATTCTGTTGGAATAACCTGTAAAAGTGGCATACCCTATACATGACCTGTATACGCGGTATACCCTATACTTGGTGAAATCCGTATGTTATTCCATTCATTATTATTCTGTTGGAATAACCTGTATACGCGGAATACCCTATACTTGGTGACATCCATTTACTATTCTGTCTTATTATTTCTGTCGGAATATACTGTCTGTGCTATACGCCGGACCTGGTTCCATTTACTATTCCGTCTTTATATTTCTGTCGGAATATCCTGTCTGTGCTATACGCCGGACCTGGTTCCATCATTTACTATTCCGCATTTATTATTCTGTTGGAACATCCTGTCGGTGTGAAGTTCACCTGACCTGGTTCCGTTATTATTATTCTGCTGGAATAACTTGTTTGTGCGGTCTCTATCGCATACATGGTGATATCTTTTGTTATTGTATTCAGCATTACTCAGTTGATTAAAATTCTGACTTCTATACTCCATGAAATTAGTGGAATATCCTTGATATTTGCGCTTCATCCAGTATCCTTTCATGAAAATATTCTTCTGATCATTCTTAAATTTTACTCTACAAAACAGTCTCATGTTGACAATTTGGACGTTAATAATTTCTGGATAAAATAATTCTTGAACTTGTTTTATTGAATTCTTATATCATTGTCATCATCCTCATGTTTATATTTTGTTGAAAGTCATCTGTGGCCTGTAGTGCATAGATGGACTTGGTATGATTATGACTAGAGATTATTCGGTGTAATCATGACCGTAATGTTACAAATGATGTGAAAATTAAAAATCCTCATTGGCCCGTAGTGCATTGATGGACAGTTGTTGGCATGATCATGACCATTAATGAATACACAAATATTCTTGGCCGTAGTGCATGAATAATTGTGGTCGTGATACTAAAGAATATCCTTGGCCGTAGTGCAGGGGTGATTCGGTGATGTGAAATATTTATTAAGCTGAGTCTCAGCTATAACAGTGATGAAAAATCTTTTAAATCATAAAAGATAATAGATTTTATTTTCTACTTGACTCTTTTAATGGATTGCTTGTTCCGCTACAGTTAAACGTGATGTTTACTATATTTTATCCGTTTAACACTGTTGAAGGCTAATGATAATTTATTCTGCATTATCTTAGTTATAATATTTCTTACTGGGCTAGTTGAGCTCACCCTTTCTTTCACTGATCTCTTCAGGAAATGAGAATATAGCTGGGACGAGTCGGGGAACAGAGTAATGGTTCAGAGAATAGCATTAGTAGTCCTCACTATTCTGTGAAATAGTGTGATAATAATTGTAATGAGGACTCCTTTTGAGTTTGTATAATCTCTAGTAGACAATATTTGTATTCAAACTCACAGTTTATATTTTGTCGTATTGTACACGACAGTTGTATTAGTAAGTTGTATTTGAATTCTGTACCATGTATCTGGCGACCCAAGATGGGTGATGTATACCTAATTTTGGGGGCGTCACAATCAGCACTGCAAAAATTCACATCACCATCTTGTGTTTTACCGAGTAGAGTTTGATAATATGTTGGAAACAGATTGGGTGTGATGTCCATATCAGTTATTTGACATACGTTTGGGTTGGGACTTTTTTGAGGCAATGTTAGATGGAGTCGCTTGTATACCTTTGATACATTACGACATTGTTGAGTTTCAAATGCCTGCCAAATTTATGAGGTAATTTGGATATTTGCAGTCATATCCATCTAATGCTGAAAACATGGTGGAGTCGAGGAAGGAACATAAATTGTTTGAGAGAATAAATTATGAAAATCATAGGGCTAGTTATATTCGATTGTGGGATGCCTATATGGAGAGTTTAGAAGGGAAGGTGTTGGAGGCTTTGTAGCAGATATCTACCGAGAATTATATGTCATGGTACAGAGAAATTACTAGGAGACGGATACACTATCCTCGACCCTTTAGGCGTCAAGGGGAAGATTATGATCCACATGTATTCATTGACCAATATGTGGCTGTAAACACTGTAAGTTTTTAAATTTATAATATTTATACATGTTGTTGTGTTATAAATTGGTGATCTTATCTTACTAATATAATTTTTGTTTTTGTTTTAATTCTAAATTGAGACTGCAAAAGTTATATTTGTAAAGTTTTTGTCAATTGATCTGCCTGTTAGAGTTTGTGCCTTGGAGGATAATTATTTGATATAATTGCTTAACATGTTGATATTATATTTGATTGAATAAATGAATGATTTTATTATGGTTTTATTTACTGTGTTATATAAATGTTAACATAATAAAATTCCTTATAATAGTGATACAAATTATATAGTTTCAAGTATGTAACTTGAACATGAGATTATATAATTACAATTAGTATCATTGCTCTTAAATGTCCTTAGTCGAGTATCATTGTTGATGGGACAAAAATAATACATTAAGACTAGTATGTAGATTGACTGATGACCAAATCTCATTGGTCATAAATATATGAGATATTAAGTTAATGCATAGGTACGTGTTAGAGAACGATATACTGGACTGATCCACCATGAGAATTATATGTGGAGCATTATGCATGCGAAGTGTTATTAGCAATTCTCATAGTGATAATGATGATGTGGATACTAATAAATATCATTGGCCGTAGTGCAGGGATGATGTGGATTATTTATTAAGCTGAGTCCCAACGATAAAAGTAATGAAAAACCTTTTAAATCATAGAAGATAGTAGATTTTATTCTCTACTTGACTCTTCTAATGGATTGCTTGTTCCGCTGCAGTTAAACTTGATGTTTGTTATATTTTATCAGTTTAACACTGTTGAAGGCTAACGATAAATTATTTTGCATTATCTTAGTCATAATATTTCTTACTGGACTAGTTGAGCTCACCCTTTCTTTCACTGTTCTCTTCAGGAAATGAGAACATAGTCGGGACTAGTCAGGAAATGGATTGTCGGTCCAGAAGGTTGCATTAGTAGTCCTCACTATTCTGTGAAATAGTGTGATAATAAATTTATTGATGACTTATTTTGAGTTTGTATACTGTCTAGAAGATAATATTTTTATTAAAACTCACAGCTCATGTTGTATATTTAAGTTTATATTTGTATTTTGTACCATGTATCTGACGACTCAGAATGAGTGATGTATACCTATTTTGGGGACACAGTTGGTATCAAAACTTAGGGATATGATCCCTGACTGAGATGTCAGACAAGAACTAGGAGGGGAGAGACGGAGAATTCCTTCGCTAGTATGACCTACCTAAGTTTATTTGGTATTTAATTGGTCGGTCAGAGTATAAGGATAATATGTTGCATGTCAATTAACCCTTATTTTGTGGCACTATTTAAAAATGACATCCGAGAATGTTGAGAATAACAATGGAGCACAGGAGACCGTTGAGTCACCACGGATCTACACCCAGGATAATGTGCATCAGGAAGGCAATAATCCTCAGGTGAACAACAACACCGACTAAATGGCGAACCCGTTGTTGTGGATGGAACCCTATATATATATACTAGCTGGGTCTCGTGCCTCCGGCAGTGTATGGACGATGAGATTTATCTCAAACTTTGAACGGCCCAGATAATTTATTGAGTGAGCGAAAAATTCAAAATCATTTGTATTTTATTAGATAGATATTACATTTCTTGGGGTTTAGGATCGGAGAACCGAACCAGTTGGGGCATTGCATTTTAATGTAGGGGGTAGAGGGGTGCATGCATGCGCAAATGTATATAAGATGTCGTAGGAAACTCAACCATGCAAATATCAAATGAGGTTGGGTTGTGCAGGTGGTAGGGCTGAGCAAGTAATCAAATTAGAACTGAAACCGCACCAAAAATCACACGAATCGCACCAATTAAAATCGCACCAACGATTTCGGCGTATGTGACGGTTTTAGGTGGGTTGAATAACCAAATTTACGGTTCCGGTTTGGTTACTAGCCAAAACCACGCACATAAAACCGAAATCGCACCATGTGTGTGTATGTATGTATTATCTCTAGTAAATTCTAAAGTTATTTTTCACTTGAACACGCTCAGAGAAAATCCCAATATTACATTGTAATTTTTTCACAAATTGAAAGAAGATGTTAGAGGTTATAGAGTCAAAAATTAAGCAATTGGATTTTAAAATTTCAAATTTGTTTGATGCGTTATTAGAGGGGCTTATAGCTGAGGGGCTCGAGCACTTGATGCATTGGTTAATATCAATGCTATAATAGTAATAGTCTAATAGATTATTTTTCAAATTAGGTACAGTTATGATTATATATTCTATAAGTTCTCCCTGCAATATATGAGATAAATTTCATTTTATCTCTAGTATATACTTTTAATTTTTGGAGAACTGGATAAATATTCTTCTTTGTTATAGAATATATGATCTCCGTGTTGTTTTATATAGCGTATATTTTATGTTTAAAGCATGCTTGATATAATTCTCATTGTCGACTGTCACTAAGTTAATAACTCGATGTAAGTTTTATGTTAAATTTTATTGAAGACTTAGATTTTTTTTGTTATTTTAATTGATTTTGGAACCGAAATCGCACCAATTAAAACCGCACCGCACTTTAAAATCGCACCGCACCAATCACAAGCGGTTTCGGGTGCGGTTTTAAATTTTTCAAACCGCACCTAAACGGTTTCGGATGCGGTTTGAACTTCAAACTGCACTATGCTCACCCCTAACAGGTGGTAATTAGGTCCTTAATTTACTCCACATGTATATAAGAAATGGCTTCAATCACATGTTCACTCACCACAGAAAAAAGAGTGCTGGGGAGCATGTTTAGGGGTGCTGATTCAAACTAATACACCAAAAGCTAAACTGAACCAGTTGGATTGATTTACTTGAATTTGCCATAAGTCTCATTAGTACATCTTAAAATAACAGGCGAGCAGAACTGTATCACATCAAACTACTACAAAGTAGTCAAGTATAATGGTCACATTTGTCAAAAACCCGGTTTTCTTCTACTCAACTTGTTGGTCTAGTCCATGTTGTTTCTGACGTAACAGAATTTCCGTAATACACTTTCTTTGTAGATTCATCCCAGTATGCCTAAAAACACAGGAGAAATCAAAGCAGATCCACCAGAAGGAAGACAGGATTAGAGCGAGGCAGTAATAATAAAAAACTAATAAATCAGAACACAAAGTGGATTCTTATCTTATAAATAGGATATAAATCTAGCGAAAGATGAGTGAGACTAGAAAGAGGAAACCAACTAGACTGTCACAAAGAATCACGAGTCTCAGCATAAAAATTCAGTCCATAGTGCTACTGGAGGAATGACCAGTCCCAACTACTTGCCATGACAATATCTGGAAGCCACTACTCGAAAAGTCTTTAGTGCCCATTTCGGCCGACTATCCATCATCTTTCTTTGGCTGAGTAGCATGTATTTCCACGGTGCTCGTTTTTCTAATTATGCTTCATTATGAAGCATGGCTAAGCGGCTCGACTCACATTGGGCCGAGTGCCCAGGTGGTTTGGCCAGAAGTGGGGGCCAAGAAATTATATACCAAACCTAGTGACATATACCCCTTCCATTACGGCTACAGAAGGGTTCCGAGGATATTTTGGAGGGTGGAAGAGGGAGGATATATATATATATATATATATATATATCATCAAATGCAAAAAAGCAGCAAGGTAATACCTGCCATCCAGATGGGAGATCTATTGAAAGTTCATCCATATCAGGCTGCTGATTTCCATCAGTGATACCGTCCAAGGAAGCCTTTATAGATTTACTCAACAAACGAGCTCTCTTCCGCTTCACCCGCTCACGCCTGTATAATTGAAAGACCCAAATTGCATTACAGTGCAAAACAGGTTATGAGCGTCATTGTAGATAACAATTATTAAAAATGCAAAAAGGTGTAAATGATTGTCAATCTAACTAAACACACATGATGTGGGTTCATTTTCACAAACTTAGCCAACCCCACCCCCTTCCACTGCTACAAAAGTTGAGCTAAATTTTCCCCAGTATAGAATAAAAAGTTTAGCTTAAAAAACTACTCCCGCCATAAGATCAAGGCCTATTGGTTCCTATATAAGGGTTCAGGAAAAATTACAACAATTAATTATTTATGAGTTTAAGGTCCATACCAATCACCACCCAGAGGCTGAAAATTAGCATTGTCTTTGGCCTCTCCACTGGCAATCTGCTGAGCACGCCATTCCTGCAATCCAAAGAGAGCTTGAGTCACCATAAGCAGCCAACACATATCATCATCATAAAACAAAATGACACTGTCTACATACCTCTATTTCTCTTTGTCGTTTCTTCTCTAGAACCTCATAAGCATTTTCAGGTTCATCTTCCTCCTCATCATGCAACTCCTCCTTTGCAGCCTTCCACTAATGCACAGAAGTTTTTGTCTTAGATTTTTGCATATTCAATATGAAACTAGCTATCTTGAAGCAAATGAAGAACATACGTAATAGGTAATATACCTTGTCCACCAAGCTGGAGACTTTTTATTAGACCTTAGTGTGGACACCACAGCAGTTGAGCGTTTTTTATTTCGTGGAACTGCAAAAGAGAATAACAAGTAAAATTATAAAGCTATAAATAATAAATCCATTTAGTAACCCAAAGCACTATTTCTTCAACATTCACTGTGTATATAAATGGGTTCTGACATCAATGATATAAAATCTGAAGACATTTCAAAATTCTTTGCAGGCAGTCTTTGTGCAATGTTTCATTAGTTACCCTACTTTTTCATTAAATGAGTATAAAAGTAATCCTAATTACAACCAAGAAACTCATACGTCAAGGTTCTATGGAGCACAATGCTAAGGACTAATGAATAAGCATGAAGTGTTTATGACAAATCCAACAATTAATAGTGTCCACAATCGGTGCTTAGTGTATTTTGAGTATCTACCTTTAGATTGGACCTTAGGTACTGTTGCAGCAACGGCCAAAGTAACAGGAGGGTTTGATGACATAGGAGTGCCCTGTGTCACTGAAATGGTTGATGGAGCTTGATCAGAAACTGAAGCAAAAGGAACCTCGACAGATTTCTTTTCAATCTCCCTGTCAACAGAAAAAGCATCAACTCCAACATTTGGTAACGTAGGGCAGTCCAATTTGACCTGATCAGAATCGAGACTTTCATGACCAGATGAAGAGTGCAATCCAATTGATTCTGCACAACTAACCCCAGGCACAGGGGGTAGAGTCTCATCTTGGAGGCCATAATATGATACAGGTTCAACAGGATTGACTACAACTGGAGCAGCAGTAGGGTACGTATTTGGCACAGCTTCATAGTAATATGGTGGAAGGGTTACAGTTAACTGACTCGGATCAGGTGCATAGAAATTACTTTCTGGAACTTCTGCATTCGTTTGTCCATAATATTCAAGAGTAGAACCTGGATATGTTAGGTTGTATTGTGCTGCATAAGTAAAAGATGGTGCCACCACTGAATCAGAAGGTGGTGGGGGATACGAGGATTCCGGTGGCTCATCGGGTGGTGGGGGAGGAAAAGGTTCATTATCAGGAGGCGGGGGAGGAAAAGGTTCATTATCAAGAGGTGGAGGGGGGATCCAATCATCATCTGGTTGAGGTGGAACACCAACACCTTCAGATACACATACTTCCTGTTCAGCATGGAGATTTGGCCAAATGGGTTGCTTCTCTAGTGGAGTATAATACTGAGAACCGTGTGTAGTACCACTTGTGTGGCTAGCAGGAATTGCATCTTCAAGTTCCATTTCAACATCCATGTCGACATCTTCCACAGAATGGTCCACAACCATGGGAGTTAATTCATCAGGTACTGAAACTTCATGGTCTTCACCCTTTCCTCCTGGATCGCTGTCAGAAAGAGAATTAAAATTTTCAATTGATGTAAACTTGTCATTGTGGACATCAGCATTGTAGTCAGCTTCACTGTGCGACTTTTCCAATACTTCTTCAGTTATCCTAGCATAATGAGAAGCATGAGAATCTTCAGAAGTAAAATGGACAGACTTTTTCTCAATTGCCTTCAAATCACTCATTTCTACAGATTCATAAAATTGGAGAACTTCATCACTGATGGCAGATTCCAATTGTTTAAGCTGTCTTTCACAATGCAACCAAAACGGAAGTAAAGATGACCCATAAGATGATAGTGACTTGATATCACAAATTCTAATCTCAACTTCCGCTGTATACTTAGATATCTTGTCATGGCCTATCAAACGACCTTTGGACCTGAATCATATTTGGAGAACATAAAAAGTTAATCTCAGAATCAGATAGAGATAGATTATAATAGTACAACACAAAACATTTACTAGTCACGCAAAACATTTACTAGTCATTTTGGTATCATTCTAATGTAAAAAAGAGAGAGCGCTACTGATAAAGACAGATGAGTAAAAAGGAGGAGCAGGCAGATCCATACCCTTTCAGGGTGTTCAACCTTTCTAATAAACATTCACCACGTCTCAACAGACGAGAACAAAGATCTCTTCCTGATTCATGTTCATCTTGATCTCTCAAGTTTTGTATGTACTTCTCAGAATCAGCACCTGTGGAACTCTGGTTACCACATAAAGCATCATCTAGGTGACTGAAACCTACGAAGTCCCCAGGTGAAGAAGTTTCATGATGAAGTGCACCAACTGTGCCAAGGTTCTTTTTTTGATCAATTTGGTTGACATCATGGCCCCCTCTTTTATCATCTGGAATTTCACTTGTACATCCTTCATTCAGCACTTCAATGTTTGGCCTAATCTCGAGAATCTCTTCGGTTTTGCAATTTAGATCAGCAACATTAGAATTAACACTAGGCTGTTCAGCTACAACATCTTCCAGCTTTACATCCAAAGTTGAATTTGAGTTATGTGTGCTCACCACATCATTTTCTGTTCCTTCAGTAACACCTTTTGATTCAAATGTCAATTGCATTCCCTCGGCCAAAACAACAGGAACCTCCCACGAAGTTTCCCCGGTCAAAGTATTCCAATAATAATATTGATTACTATCTTCATGCAACACCATCTTCCAGCCTAAACCCACGTCCCCTTTCACTTGCGAATCAGAAGTCTCCGTAGCAGAAATATTTTCTGGCAGTGCTGTTTCTGTGTGCAGAATACGTGACTCAGTTGCATCATTCTCTGCAGTACCATTTACGCCCAGCTTCTGCAAGCATTCCGTCGAAGCAGAAACATTCTCTATGTTATGTTGTTCAGCCTCCTGAGCTGCAAGGTCTTTGTTTGTTTTCACAATATCTTCATATTCTTTATCAGCAGCTACCTTTGACTGCTTATAATTATATATACTAACCATAGTTAGAGACAAGATATAATTTGATTGAGGCAAGATGAAAGAACAAGGAGTACCAGTGTACCAAAACTCAAAAAATATCACAAGGTATGACAACCTGTTATGGATGTGGAGGAATGGGGATAATTCCAGCTATGGTTATCCTAGAAATTAGAGACAACATTTCTTTTAGCATGCATATTTACCAGAATTAGACACAACATCAACCAAGTTAGGATGCCATTTATGTAGTTCAATACACAAGTCAACCTGTTGTACTGTTAATCAAGAAATTAAAATTCCATTTTAAATAACTGATTAGGCAGAATATTTCATATTTAACTGTACAAGTCATGTACATTCAGGTAAGATCCGAAAAATGAAAAAACGTGGTAAGATATTGCGCATATTCACTTTTTTCCCAAAATATAGTGCATACTCATTTGTACACTATGCGGTTTTACTTCGCATCTTGGCCTTTTTGTAAAGTCTTGATAATTGATTGAACCACCCATTCAACTACAATTTACCTGTTCATCCAATTCTTACAGATTTGAGCTAGTTTTATAAAAGAACCAAACCAACCTAAATTCCAGTCCTCAATTAAACTAGTTGAATTGCAAGACTTTTCTCTCAGTTGGATTTGATCATAGAACCTACCATGACTCCATGAGAGTGGCAGGGAATACTACTGAAGCAACTCAAATCCTAACATGCGATGCATATTAAGGGGGGTTGATAAAAGTATTTATGATGTCCTAAACAATTATGTAACCCAATATTAACTGAGCAGAGCCCATCACAGGAAAGCTCACTCTTGCGATTGAAATTTTATTTACGCGGGGTTACAAATTGGCTTATGGATCCATAAATCAAGCTCAAATTGTATTCATGGCACAAGCCAAAACTTACACGTGAACTGTTAGAGAGCCAAGTGAACAAAAGTAGTGGAAAATTACCTGATCGTCAAAGTCAGCAGTAGAAGTAACGACCCCAGCATGGTTGACTGCTTTACTTGATTCCTCATCCAAGTCATCATCACTATATTGTCCAAGCAATGACAGAGGATTCTCTGGTTGTTGACCTGATGCAAAATATATTGATGTCAAAAACCATTAAAGTATTTGATTACCAACTTTGCACTATCCAACAAACATGCTTAAAGGCTATTCAAAGCACAAGATCATTTTATAACTGGAATAAAGCAACAATAAAATCCAACAGGCTCATTAGCATAAATTCTTCACAGCCACCTGTAAAAATAGGGGGCATTGTCAGTAAGTGATGAAGCAAATAAAGCCAGAGACATACGAACCAAGGAGGAAACATATGCGTGTCGAAGTCTCCAAAATGCCTTTGAAGCCGTGTTAAAAAAGGACATAACAAGTCAGGAGTTTCATTCATTGATTCAATGTGGTAGAGCCCAACAGGATCTGAAGTCCAATTGAATTACCAATACCACATCCACCTACAGTCTGAAAACAAAATCTTGCAGGGGCAAACAAGAAGTCTTGTACAAAGTAAATCAATAATTCCGCCAATAGGCGGTCAGGTGCTCTCTACATAGATCAGTCCTTTTGAAGAAAACTGACGGAACCCACCTGAAGAAGATGGTGAATTGGGTAACCCAGCATGGTTTTTGGAATTGTCATCCCCTCCAACATCATCTTGAGCTGAAGAGCCACCCAAATCTCCTATAGATAAAAGAAAAATGCTCAGAATTAGAACCACAACAGTGATAAACTGCGTGTGTGGTGAATTTGCAAGTTCCAAACCGAAAGAGTAGCAAAATGAATTACATCTAACTGTGTCTAAAATTTGGTAATACCTATAAATGATTGCAACCGAGTGAAATGTTCAATAAGTTACCGCTAACTAACACTAAATAACCATTACAAAAGATTAAAGATTCTGATTGTAAAAAGTTTAGATCTGTACTTCAAAAAAATCATTTCAATTAGTTCCCTCTGTTTGTAAAGTGTCCAGGTATATTAGTTTAGGTGTTTATACTCCCTGAGAAGGAGTTAACAGAAACTGATGGGATACTGAGGTCATATATATTGTGTGGCACCTAACATAAAGGAGTTGAAGAAAACCACTTAGTCTGTTGATGAACTGGAATCTCATGAAACCCCAAAAGGAGAGAATCGGTTGATAAGAGTTGTCTATGATTTTAAGTTTTAACTGAAATTAAGGCTAAAAATGGTCTTATATAGCAGTAAATCAGCTTGGAGAGTTACAAGAAAACTTGTCTTTTATATTGGCATCCATTAACGAGGCAAATAACTTGATTTACCCGATTTGGGGAACTAAAATTAGGAATCAATTACACCAAAAATAAACACAACATAAAGTATTTAGATGGAGATTTGAGAAGAAATATAAATATATATATATATATATGCTCTACAGGAAGAGGACGATAGGGAAGGAAGGGTATACCAGAGGGTTCCGCAAAAAGATCAAGCTTTACCCTTCGACCGGCTGAAGTCATGGCTGCGAGTCGACGCTCCTTTCTCTTTCCCATGGAATTAAATTAAACGTAATTGATCGAAGAACTCAATTGATTGATCCAAGCCGTAGAACTCAATTGATCGAACAAAACCCTAGAACTCAAAACAAACAATTTCCGCCGAAAAAGGGTTAAATCTGCTTTTATCAAATTTATTTGCCACCAAAGGGATATTTATTTGGATCGTCTTGATGCCCAGCCCTTGAGTATTTCATGGGCCCAGCCAGGCTTAACGCTCAGTTTTAAAATGGACACAAATGGACACAAACAAAACAAATGGACGAAAAATTTAAATTTTTTTTAATTATTATGTTTTTAAGTTTTTTAATAAATAAAAAAGAAAGAAATAAAATGAATATAAAATTTGGCCATTTTTTTGTCAAAGTTTTCCGTCCAAAATAGGCCTGATTTGGTCGAATTTTTTTTTGGAATAAGTAATATTTTTATAATTCTCATATTATCCTCAATTTTTAATATAATAAATTTTAAATTACAACTCATGTCCTCAATTTTAAATTTTCTATTCTTTTCTATTAAAAACTCAGAAACAACACAAAGAAAAACTTCAAATTTTCTATTCTTTTCTTTTCTGTTATAATTTAAGTTTTCTATTCTTTTCTTTTCTATTCAAAACTCAGAAACAGAGTGTAAAAGTTTAGTCCCTAATCGAAAAAATTGAGAAAATAACCTCTAAAATAAAATAAAATAAAATAAAAAATATATATATATATATATAATTCTCTAATTAAAAATTTTGATAAGACAATTCTTAAAGTAAAAAAATTAAAATTTTATCCCCTAATTAAAAAAATTGAGAAAACAATCCTCAAAGTGAAAAAACATTAAAAGTTCAAGGCATTAATGTTAGAAAAATGAATGGACACTATATATATTAACTTATTTCAATTTGCATAAATGAATTTGTCAAGGCTAGTACTTGGTACTATGTCCTTAAGGACAATTATGTTATCCTTACGGTGCTCGAATTTAATATCACGAGCCTCGAGCCAGGCCAGGTGGCAGCGCGCGTAGGTTTGAACTAAGCCTTGGTTAGGTCCTCTCCGTTCCACAAAAGTGAGGTGCCCCTTGGGGTCCAAACCCAATAGCAACTTTAATGTATATAAATCAATTAATACTTTTGTTCTTAACCGATGTGGAACTTAGCTTGCCACAACTATTTATTATTATTTCCAAATGTGATCTTTGGGAGTTAATATCTCATTCATTACTCTATGAATTTGAGCTTCCAAATACTTAATTTAATTTACTCATGGATTAGAACACATTGATATGTGGATTCACTTTAAATAATTAATAAAAACCACTTTAATTTTAGTTCAAATTCTAACAATCCCCCACATGAATGATATTGATTGTCAGTCTTATGCAAATGTTATGCAAACTGTGATAGAGAGATAAAATTGGAAATTATGTGTATCGAGAGAGGTGACTTTTGGCTTTGAACCTTCCCTTGTGAAAGACTATCTAGTTTATTAGTTGTTCAGTGAATGTGATCGTTTGTGTAAATCGAGACAATAGTAATTCACATAGAATCTTTCCAGATATTATTTGGTTCTCATGATTTTTTTCATTTCAGCCCCGAACAATCCCGAATTTATGAGTGCTTTAGAGAAGTGTAGGCCTTATCATTCTCATATAATTGGTTGAATTCACAATCACATGGGTGATTCTTAATAAGAGTATCATGTCACACTCCACTTGTTATCAAGATTTAAGAATCATTAAAAGCATAATTTATCCTGAAACCGCTGCAGGTATCACTATCCCGTATCATAGGAATGAGCAAAAGTAATTAATTTCTTCATAATGATTTAGTTAAATCGTTCACAATTTAGTTGTCCTTTTGAACCTATATCTTGGGTTTCCATTATGACGATACTTGTTTATATGCTTTAAACTCATTCCCCTCGAATTTATTTTTACTTGCTCTTTAGTCAAACCTTTAGACAACGGATCCGCTATATTTTCTTTCGACTTTATGTACTCATTAAACATAATGTCATTAGAGAGCAATTATTTTATGGTATTATGTATACGACGAATATGTCTAGACTTATCATTATACATGTGACTTTGTGCCCTTCCAATTGTTGATTGACTATCACAATGGATACAAATAAGAAACACACGTTTAGGCCACATAGGAATATCTTATAAAAAGTGATGAAGTCACTCAACTTCTTCTCCAGCCTTATCTAATGCAATAATATCAGTGTAAGACCCCGAATTTTATGAAATGAAAGTATTCAATTTTTTTATAATTGTTATTCTATTTAGTAAATGGTTAAATTGATAAAAGGTTAAAGTTAAGGGTGATATTTGAAAAGTTTGCAAAGTAAGCAAGTTGATATAAAATATTCGTTGTGTCGGGGAATATTCGATTGGTCGGAGAATATTAGTTTTAACATGAAATATTTGTATGACGACACAATCATTGGTGGATCCTACAATGGAAGTATTGTCGTAGTTAGAAAATGACAGAAATATCTTTTTATAAAAATAACGGCGAAAGTTTTATCAGTTAAATTGTTGAGATACCCAGTGATTAAAATACAGTAATACGCGTGGTTGTATAGTAGCACACAGTATTGATTATTGATGCTTATGTAAGAAGCCACTCAGTTTACTCAATTATTGTTACAGTAATTGTTACATAGTATTTCACGTTATTTGATTCAATTATTGTCACAGTATCATATGCATACTATTTTATATTATTAAATCAATAATTGAGACAACAAAGTTATTCATATTATTATTTGCAATATTGACGATGTCTAGAAAATTCTGTCGATGAGAGGTTTGGTCACCTAATTGCGGGCCAATAAGGAGAAATCCTTATCGGAAAGCCCCCTCTTTCCTGGGGATGATCTGGTTGTTAAATATTGTGAGTTATAATATTAATGATGAATAATTGTTGAAGTATTAAGAAAGTGTTTATTGAAGATAAGTGAATTACAAAAATTAGAGGAGAATAATGCAAACTTAGAAAACTTTAGGGGTACTAAAGTGTAATAAGTTAAATCAATCTGGACCATTGGTGGTGGTTTTAATAGTAAATCAATCTGGACCGTCGATGGTGGTTTTAATAGTAAATCAATTTGGACCGTCAGTTGTGGTTTTAATAGTAAATCAATCTGGACCGTCGGTGATGGTTTTAAAAGTAAATCAATATGGACCGTCGGTGGTGGTTTTAAAAGTAAATCAATCTGGACCGTTGGTTGTGGTTTTAATAATAATCAATCTGGACCGTCCGATCTAATAGTAAATCAATCTGGACCGTTCGTGAATTAGTTACTATTTAGTCATTTCTCCTATAAATAGAATCTTAATTCTTCTTTCATTCTCACCAATTCACTGAGACTCACAAGAAAAACTATAGAGAGAGAAACTATCAAGAGCAAGAAGAAGAGTATTCTGCTACTTCACTATTGCAGTATCCAGTCTTCTACTAAGGTAAGGGATATTATTTGTTATATTCGTAAGAGATATTATTTGTTATATTCATAAGGGGTATTATTTCTTTTGTATTCATAAGTAATACTATTTTTCGTATTCATCCTTTAATATGTCGGAATAACCTGTCTACGCGGATTACGTACCGTATGACAGGTGAAAATTCATTTGCAGTTTCGTATGTTATTTCTTTTCATATTCTTAAATCTAAACTTACTATGGTAAGTATTGCTTCTATAATCCCTGAAAATAGTGGGATATCCTTGAAGTTTTGCGCTTCATCCAGTATCGTTTCATTGGAATATTGATATGAACTTTCTTATTAAATATTAATATTTTCACCCGGGGTACTATTCACGGGTTATTATTCACTAGAATATTATTCACTCAGGTATTCGGGGCACTTTTCATGTCGGGTACTATTCATGAGTTACTATTCATGGGTTACTATTTACACAGTTACTATTCACTCGGGTGTTCGGGACACTTTTCTTGTTGGGGTACTATTTACTCAGGTACTATTTATCCGTAGTACTATTCACGATAAAAATTGATTTCTTTTTTGTCCAAGATTATTTTTGATACATGAATGTTATTCTTGAATTTTACTCCACAAAGCAGTATCATGTTGACAATTTGGATATTTTTAAACTCATGATAAATTTAAAGTCTTTAATAGTTATCCTTGATCTCGTTTGATTGAATTCTTATATCATTGTCATCAGTCCTCATGCTTATATTGTGATGAAAGTCATCTTTGGCTTATGTGCATAGATGGACTGTTGATTGGTATGATTATTACCAGGGATCATTCGGTATAATCATGACCCGTAATGCATTGATGGACAGTTGTTGGTATGATTATGACTAGGTATTATTTGGTATAATCATGACCATTGATGATTACATGAATATCCTTGGCCCGTAGTGCAGGGATGATTCGATTATGTGGTTTATTTATTAAGCCGAGTCTCAGCGATAAAGTTGATGAAAACCTTTTTAAATCATAGAAGATAGTAGATATCATGCTCTACTTGACCCTTCTAATGGATTGCTTGTTCCGCTGCAGTTAAACTTGTTGTTTATTATATTCTATCAGTTTAACATTGTTGAAGTCTAACGATAACTTATTTTGCATTATCTTAGTCATAATATTTTTTATTGGACTAGTTGAGCTCACCCTTTTGCTTTCATTATTCTCTTCAGGAAATGAGAACATAGACGGGACTAGTCGGGGAATGGAGTGATGATCCAAGATGGTTGTTTTGTAATCCTCACTATTTAGTGTGATAATAAATGTAATGAGGATTGAATTTGAGTTTGGATATTGCCTAATGAGACAATATTTATGTAAAAACTCTCAGCTCTTGTTGTATAATTAAGTTTATATTTGTATTCTGTACCATGTATTTGGCGACCCAAGATGGGTGATGTATACCTATTTTGGGGGCGTCACAGTTGGTATCAAAGCTTAGGGATATCATCCCTAGCTGAGATGTGAGGCAAGAACTAGGAGGGGAGAGACGGGTAATTCCTTCGTTAGTATGACCTACCTAAGTTTATTTGGTATTTAATTGGTCGGTCAGAGTATAGGGATAATATGTGACATCTCAATTAACCCTTGTTTTGTGACAGTGTTTGAAAATGATATCTGAAAATGTTGAGATCAGCAATGAAGCACATGAGACCGTTGAGTCACCAACGATTAATACCTAGAATAATGTGCAACAGGAAGACAATAATCCTCAGGTAAACAACAACACCGATCAAATGATGAACAATGGGATGTTCAAAGGCTTTATGCAATTTATGCAACATCAGGCGAGAGCGGCTCCTGTTCAAAATTCAGGTGGAAACACTGGCAACTCACAGGTGGTCACTGCTAAGCAGTTTAAGGAGTTGGGACCACTGGAGTTTCTAGGAGAGCCAAAACCACTTAAGGCGGAGACGTGGATAAAGCAAATCACCAAGATATTTGATGGGATGCTCCGAGGAGCAAAAGGTTCCCTTTACCGCCTTCATGTTGAGAGGAGAGGCAAATTACTGGTGAGAATCAGTAAAGCGTACTCAGTCTGCCACACTCAAAATGTCTTGGGAGAAGTTCCAAGAGCTGTTCAAAGACAAGTAGTTTCCCGAAAGTATTCGTCATATGAAAGAGGCGGTGTTCATCAAGCTAGAGCAAAATAATATGACAATGTCACAATACGAGGCTAAGTTTGCCTAGTTGTCCCGGTTCGCATCCCATTTGGTTGATAATGAGGAGAGAATGACGCGAATATTTCTGTGAGGTTTGAGACCCGAAATACGTCAATACCTCATTTCTCACAAACTGTGTTTGTATTCAGATGTTGTAAATAGGGCTCAATTATTGGAGCGCGATAATGAGTCAACCCAACCAAGAGAGAGCAGCCGACAAGTCGATAATACCAATGGTAGCAGTCATCGAAGCGGTGACAACAAACTTGTAGAGAATCAACATGCCAGAAATGGGAACCACTTCGGTGGTAATCATGACCAAGATAATAGAAGAAATGATTCAAGTGAAAATTTTAAGAAGAGAAGATTTAACGATGACGGGAAGTTGTTAGAACCAGCACCAGCAACAAATTCAACGACCGCTAGTTAGATGCTACAGATGCGGAGAGGAGGGACATATAAGTTCAAACTGTCCAGAGCCTTCCAAGGTATGTTTTAGTTGTGAAAAAGACGATCATATAGCTCGATTTTGTCCTTTAGTTAAATCAAGTCCAGCTGGGACGGTGGCACTAAAGGCGGATACGGACAAAACAAAGTTGGCGATTTCAAGAAGAGCGTTTTTCGTGACTTCTCAAAACGCGAGTAACCCAAACGAAATTAACACGGGTTAGTTAATTATAAATTCTTGCGAATTCTATACCTTATTAGATATCGGTTATACCCACTCTTTTATTTCTCCTACTTGCGCTCAACGTTTAAATTTAACTCCGGAGAAATTAGACTGACTTATTGGTTGAAACTCTGTTAGGAAAAACCTTTGTTACTGTGACGCCCCCAAAATAGGTTCAATCCATCCAACCTATTCTGAGTCGCCAAATACATAGTATAGAAAATAACTACAACTTTATTATTACAATTGTCATGCAAAATACAACAACACATATGTTGTGAGTTTTGATACAAATATATACCAACTGTGACTCCGGACACCAACTTGGATAGCACGTCACAATGGCACCTTACATAAAGGTACAGTCAATAACTGTTTTAGAAATTAAAATCTTTGGAAAGTGCTCAAGGAAACCTTCGTACATGGGAGGCCATGCGTCTAGGTTATGATAGATATCATATGTCCACAGAATTATCCTTGGTTGACCCAATAGACCCCAAAGAAAAACGAGAAGATTACCATCATATTCTTTCCAATGGTGAGTCTTCTCTTGACATATCATTATCTCCACTGTCTCTAATTGAAAATTATACTTCAACCAAACACCAAGATTATATAGGTAGTGCTCATAAATACACTCAGTAAGTGGATGTGCACAACCCTATCTTATGATAACACGAGGTTGTATGTCATTAGACATCTTGTATGATAGTGGCAAAACACCCTTCCAACGTTGGGTTCGCTTCACCCTATTTGATTCACCAAATATAACTACTAAATGATGTATAAAATACAATACACTTTTTTATACTGTTTAGGGAGAACCTCCACAGCTAAAGACCACCGTTCTATTCTCCTGTTACCCCCACTTCGACCCAGCTACACTCTTATTACCTGAAAGGAATTGTGAAGTAGAAGGGTGAGCATAACTAGCCCAGTAAAGAATATCATGACTAAAGATAAATAAATTATCAATAGCCTTCATCAGTAATAAATCAGAGATTTAGAACATATGGTAGATGATAAAACTTTTCAACCATAGTTGCAGCGGAACGAGCAATCCATTAGAAGAGTCAAATAGACCATAAAGTCTATTATATTCTCCATGTTAAAAGTCCACTAATAATATTTTATCACTGTAACATCTATTAACAGTTCTGGTCCACAATCATATAAATAACTCATAATCATAATTGTGGTTCTAAATTTCTCTTCTCATCCAGGACAAAGATAATTTTTATCACCTGTCTTTACCTGAAACATCAAAGATCATGGTTATACCAAATCACAGTTCCTGTTCATAATCATACTAATAAATTCATCTTTGCACTACGGGCCAAAGATATTCGTCAACGGTTCATCTTTGCACTACAGGCCAAAGATATTCAACAACATGTCATCTTTGTACTACGGGCCAAAGATATTCATCAACAGTTCATCTTTGCACTACAGGCCAAAGATATTTAATAATAGGTCATCTTTCCACTACAGGCCAAAGATATTAATATCTCAAAGAAATATATAATCATTTCAGAATTTATATAAACCATAATTATAACCATGTTGATCAATTCACCTTTACACTTAAGTTAAAAATATTCAATTATAAATTCAATGGTCATGATTATACCAGTCAACGATTTAACTTTGCACTACTGACTAAAGAGAACTCATAGTCACGATCATACCAATAATCTACCCATCTTTACACTCAAGTCAAAGAAATGTCATCACCAGGATTATAAAAATGTTATATATGATAATAAAAATAATATGATCAACAACTGTATTTAATTTCAAGAGTAAGATTCATAAATCAACGATAATTTGGTCAGAAAAAGAAACTAATTTTGTCGTGAATAGTACTCCGACACGAAAAGATAAAGTTTCACAATAAAATCCATATCAATATTTATAACACCTTAATTCAAATGTTATAAATCACTTAATAATCTCATAATCTAATATTATTAATATTACAACAATATTTTAATCATTTCTTAAATTTATAAATAATTTATTTTAATTATTTGCACTTTATTAATTAATGCATTTAATCATTTTAAAATGCCAAACTCATAAGATTTCATCACCAATAACCAAAACCCTCATCAAAAATTTGCATATACCTCATATAGAATTCTCAAGCCATAAAATCATAATTTCCAATTTTCTTACTTCTTATAACATATTTAATTCATTTACTCATAACTAGTCCATTTTCATGAAAAATACCAAATCAGTTCCAAAAATATCTCCTTTCTGGGATTTCTCAGAATATTGTCCCATATTGAACATATATTTTTCTCGAAATTTTTAAAATTCATTTACTATTTTTCATATGGCCAAAACTGCCGAATATTTAAATATTTATCATAAATTGTACTCTTGTCTAACAATTTTGAAATTCACAGAGTATACTTATGTTATTAACATGTACTCTCAATAAAAATTTCACCAATTTTGGAGTTAACCACAAGGAGTTATAAGAGTTTACTTTTAAAATAATATTTTTCCATAAAATTCATAACTCCTAATATATATACATCCAAAAATCGTCATTTTTGGACACAATCTAGAAAACTCATCAAATTATCATTTAAATTTTTTTCAAAATTTTTGAGGGTCAGAAAAATTACGAAAACTGAAAAATATAATAACCCTTAAAATCCCTTACCTCAAAAGAGCAGTATTTCTGACTTGAATATCGGATATAATGCTGAACGAACTTCCACCGTATAGCAACACTCAAGATATCTAAATACTCACAAAAATATGCTCGATAATATAGAGAGAGAAAACTTTAATTTCTGGTGTGATTTTTAATTCTAATTAAGCACATATTTATAGGAAAATACTAGAACGCCAAAAGAGACTAAATTAATAAAATAATATTATAATCTTTTTTTCTCCCTACGCAAGCCACTTTGAAAAATCAACAGCCATCACAGTGGGACCCACCCAAAAATCAGCCACCTTTCCAACCAACCAAAAGTGGGTCCCACTTAATTTTAATAAAAATTATTTTATTTTCTGAAACTTCAATAATTCATAAAAAATAGGTCGTTTATCAGAAAAATACGAATTTTATGTCCATTCCACACGAAATCGAGTTCTCCACAACTTTGCAGAAGAAATTTTTTCCAAATTCCAAACAGAAAATATCCGGAATCCACAAACGGATATTTTCAACACTACTAAAAATCCACAACAAATCATTTGTTCATTTTTAACGATTCAAAATTTGTGGATATATACTCAACTTATATATGTATAACATATCCAAAACTAACAACGTTCCAGCGGTCAGATTAAAATTATAACTCACACAATAGAGCTTTAAGAACACCGATTTGATCTTTTAATACCTCAAATTCGACAAAATACTGACAAAACACCTCAACATTAATTCCTTCATTTACAACCACATAAATAAATATTTTCTTATCATATAAATCAATAATTAATTATTCACTAAATAATATTACAGAATCACAATTATGATAATCAGGTCGTTCCAAGGAAAGAGGGGGTTTTCCGATAAGAATTTCTCCTTATTGGCGCGCGATTAGGTGACCTAAATCCTCTTTTCTAGACAGAACTTCCTTAGACATTGTCAATAATGCTATCTAATAATATTATTCAAATAATATGAATTATTGATCTGATAATGGGAAATACTGTGCCGTGATAATTATTGAAATAACAATAATATAAAATATCAACGCAACAATTATTGAATCAATAGAATAAAATATTGATCAGTAATTACTATAACAATTATTGAGTAATGTCTTCTTACGTAAGAATCAATAATTCAAAAATAATGTGCAATACCGTGTGCTACTGTGCAACTACGCGTATTATTGTTTTTTAACCACCAGGTATTCCAACAGTGTTAATGGTAACAACTACGCCATTATTTATAAAAACTCAAACATGTCGTTTTCTTCATCCGACAGTTATTCAAGCAACCAAACCACTAAAGTCAATCACTGTCATCTTAAGCCATAAAGCTATTCGTTTATTGAAAAATGGATGTCAAGATTTCTTAGCCCATGTCACAGATTTAAACAAAAAATACGTTAGATTTGAATTATATTTCCGTTGTTAATTAATTTCCTGACGTATTCCCTGAAGAACTTCCTAGCCTATCCCTAGAGCGTGAAATCAAATTTTGTATCAACCTTAAACCCGGTACAAAAACCCTCAAATGCTTCTTCATCCAAAACAAACGTAACATACGCCAAATACGTTGGTTCGAGTTGCTGAAGATTACGATAATACCATTCAATACCATCTTAGAAAAACGAACGTGCTAGCTGACGCGGTTAGTAGAAGATCGTATACGTTTATGAGTGCGATATTGTTAACACAAAGACTCATTTCGTATGACTTGCAAATGATGGAGGTAGAGTTAAAGACTCCAGGGACCCATGTAATAATGGCGAATATATGATTAAAACCGACTTTAATCGATAAAGTTAAAGTCGATCAAGCCACAGACTTAGAGCTGATAAATGTGAAGAAGAAGGTTCATGACGGCATTATTCTAGAAGAAAGAATCAACGAAGAGAGGAAATCTCAACCCTCGATTTTATTGGTCTATTTGAAATCCTCGACCGAGTAGGAACTGTGGCCTATAGACTTGCTTTACCGCCAAGTATGTCATGTGTTCATAATATTTTTCACGTATCGATGTTACGTAAATATGTGGACTCCCCGAACCACATTATTGAATTAAAACTAGACAAGATAGCAGAAGATTTAACATATGAAGAAGTACCTGTTAAAATCTTAGATAAGAAAAAATATATTCTACGCTCAAAGGTTATACCTCAAGAGTTAGAATCTGACGAGGTATCCTCATCTCTTCGGCATACCAGGTAAGTAACCTAATTTCGAGGACGAAATTTCATAAGAAGTGAGAGGTTGTAAAACCTCAACTTTCATAAATAAAGATTAATTTTCCTCGAAATATATTTTTGAATATTATGGTGTGGTTTTGATATAATGTTATAGTTGTGGGTAATATTTATAAATTTTGCAAAGTATGCAAGTTGTTATAAAATATTTGATTGGTCGGGGAATATTCGTTTTAAACAGAAAATATTCGTACGACGGCACAATCATTGGTGGACCCCACAACGAAATTATTGTCGGAGTTAGAAAATGATAGAAATATCTTTTTATAAAAATAACGACAAAAGTTTTATCGTTAACTGTTGAACTATCCCGGTGGTAAAAGTACAGTAATACGCGTGGTTCCATAGTAGCACACGGTATTTATTATTGATGCTTACGTAAGAAGCCACTCAGTTTACTCAATTATTGCTACAGTAATTGTTGCATAGTATCTCACGTTATTTGATTCAATTATTGTCACAATATCATTTGCATAATATTTTATATTATTAAATTAATAATTGAGACAACAAATTTATTCATATTATTATTTGCAATATTGAAGATGTCTAGAAAGTTCTGTCACCTAATTGCGCTCCAATAGGGAGAAATCCTTATCAGAAAGCCCCTTCTTTCTTGGGAATGATCTGGTTGTTAAATATTGTGAGTTATAATATTAATGATGAATAATTGTTTGAAGTATTAAGAATGTGTTTATTGAAAATAAGTGAATTACAAAAGTTAGAGGAGAATAATGCAAACTTAGAAAACTTTAGGGGTACTAAAGTGTAATAGTTAAATCAATCTGGACCATTGGTGGTGGTTTTAATAGTAATTCAATCTGAACCGTCGATGGTGATTTTAATAGTAAATCAATCTGGACCGTCGGTGGTGGTTTTAAAAGTAAATCAATATGGACCATCGGTGGTGGTTTTAAAAGTAAATCAATCTGTACCATTGGTTGTGGTTTTAATAATAATAATCAATCTGGACCGTCCGTTCTAATAGTAAATCAATCTGGAGCGTTCATGAATTAGTTACTATTTAGTCATTTCTCCTATAAATAGAAGCTTAATTTTTCTTTCATTCTCACCAATTCACTGAGACTCACAAGAGAAACTATAAAGAGAGAAACTATCAAGAACAAGAAGAAGAGTATTCTGCTACTTCACTATTGCAGTATCTAGTCTTCTACTAAGGTAAGAGATATTATTTATTGTATTCGTAAGTGATATTATTTGTTGTATTCATAAGGGATATTATTTGTTGTACTCATAAGGGGTATTATTTCTTTCGTATTCATAAGGAATACTACTTTTCGTATGCATCCTTTAACATGTCAGAATAACCTGTCTACGCGGATTACGTACCGTATGATAGGTGAAAATCCATTTGCAGTTTCGTATGTTATTTCTTTTCATATTCTTAAATCTAAACTTACTATGGTAAGTATTGCTTCTATAATCCCTGAAATTAGTGGGATATCCTTGAAGTTTTGCACTTCATCCAGTATCGTTTCATTGGAATATTGATTTGAAATTTCTTATTAAATATCAATATTTTCACCCGGAGTACTATTCACAGGTTACTATTCACCCAGTTACTATTCACTAGAGTATTATTCACTCAAGTATTCAGGGTACTATTCACGAGTTATTATTCACTCAAATATTATTCACTCGGTTATTCGGGACACTTTTTATGTCGGGGTACTATTCACTGGGTACTATTCATCCGTAGTACTATTCACAATAAAAATTGATTTCTTTTCTGTCCAATATTATTTTTGATACATGAATATTATTCTTGAATTTTACTCCACAAAGCAGTATCATGTTGACAATTTGGATATTTTTAAATTCTGGATAAATTTAAAGTCTTTAATAGTTATCCTTGATCTCGTTTGATTGAATTCTTATATCATTGTCATCATCCTCATGTTTATATTGTGATGAAAGACATCTTTGGCTTACGTGCATAGATGGACTTTCGATTGGTATGATTATTACCGGGGATCATTCGGTATAATCATGACCCGTAATGTTATAAATGATGTGGTAAAAATCCTCATTGGTCTATAATGCATTGATGGAAGTTGTTGGTATGATTATGACCACGTATTATTCGGTATAATCATGACCATTGATGATTACATGAATATCCTTGGCCCGTAGTGCAAGGATGATTCGATTATGTGGTTTATTTATTAAGCTGAGTCTCAGCGATAAAGTTGGTGAAAACCTTTTTAAATCATAGAATATAGTAGATATCATGCTCTACTTGACTTTTCTAATGGATTGCTTGTTCCGATGCAGTTAAACTTGTTGTCTATTATATTCTATCAGTTTAACATTGTTGAAGGATAACAATAACTTATTCTGCATTATCTTAGTCATAATATTTCTTACTGGGCTAGTTGAGCTCACCCTTTTGCTTTAATTATTCTCTTCAGGAAATGAGAACATAGCCGGGACTAGTCGGGGAACGGAGTGATGGTTCGAGATGGATGTTTTAGTAATCCTCACTATTTAGTGTGATGATAAATGTAATGATGATTTAATTTGAGTGTGGAAATTGTCTATGAGATAATATTTGTGTAAAATCTCTCAGCTCTCTTTGTATAATTAAGTTTGTATTTGTATTCTGTACCATGTATTTGGCGACCTAAGATGGGTGATGTATACCTATTTTGGAAGGCGTCACAGATACCAAACTCGATTTCACGCTCCTGGGGTTAGGCCAGTAAGTTTCTTCAGGGAATACGTCAGGAAATTTATTAACAATAGAAATATCATTCAAATCTAAGGCTGTAAAATGAGCAAACAGTTCGGGCTCGATTCGTACTTGCTCGACTAAAAGTTTGATTCGAGCTCGACTCGAAATATAAATGAGTCAAATATGAGTACATTTTAAAGTTCGATAAATTACTCGAACCTCCTCAAATTATAATTTTCTATTGATACTAGGATCATATTCATTGTAAAAGTCCAAACTGCTCGGGATCGATTCGGAATCGTGCTCGACTCGGTAGCTAAATAAGCTTCAATCAATCCTTATTTTATACTCGATAAATTTTGTGAACCAAATCTGAGCAACTGAATACTCGGATCGACTCGGTTCTTTTACACCCTTATTCAAATCTGACATATTTTTGTTCAAATCCGTGACATGAGCTAAGTAAGCTTGACATCCGTTTTTCAATAAGCGAATAACTTTATGGCTTGAGATGACTGTGATTGATTTTAATAGGTTTGGTTGCTTGAATTCGCAAAATAGGTTGGTTAGGAATATGAAAGCTAACAACCTTACGAAAATAATCAATTTTTGCATGATGAATAGTTAACCTAATCAATCCCTAGAATTACGTCAAACGCAAGTATTTTTAAGAAAATAAGATCGACAAGTAATATGAGGGTACTGATTTGAACCAAACAAGATTTATAAACAGTGGATGTAATGAAGGTTTCTCCCAACGGAGTTTAACAGATAAGTCAAAGTCTAATTTCTCCAGAGTTAAATTTAAACGTTGAGTGCAAGTAGGAGAAATAAAAGAATGGATAGAATCGGTATCAAATAAGTTATAGACTTTGCTAGAGTTTATGAATAGCTTACCCGTGATCACCTTGTTCGGATTCCTCGCTTTTTGGGAGGTTACGACAAACGCTCTCCCTTGAACTATCGTTTTTTCTTATCTGGGACGGCCTTTGATGCCTCCATCCCAGCTGGACTTGACTTCGGTGCACGACAAAATCAGGCAAGGTGACCTGTAGACACTCGAAATATTCTGCACATATGTCACTTATATTTCAGGAATGCAGATTCATCTTTCAGAGATAACCCTGGAATATAGCTCACATCCAGTCCAGATACTACCGGAAGTTCAGTCTCATCCCCGGAACACACACCGGAGTAACAGTTCCAACCTCGGAGATAACCCCGAGGCATGAAGTTCCAACACCGAAAATTCCACTGGAGAAGACAGATTAATCTCTGAGATAATCCCGAGGTATCCAGTCTCAGTCCCAACACTGGGAATAGCAGCTACCAACCTTGGAGATAACCCCAAGGAGTGTAGTTCCGATGATAACCCTAGAAATGCTTGTTTCAAGTGCATGCAATCAGCTTCAACCTCGACACTCATACTGAGGCACTCAGAACAAATCCCGGAGATAACACCAGGAGGACAGGCACACCTCAGAGATGACACTGAGGACCTTCAACACTTGCAGCAGTCCAATCTCTGCGATAACCCTAAGCAACGTCTGCTTTATTACCCCAAACCGGAGATAACTCCGGTGAGGGGCAAAGTCGTCATCTTTCCAACTCAAGGCCACATCACGTCATCTCAACATCTCATACATACATTTCTACACAGCAATGTCCCATAAGAATCAAGAAAAACCAATCCCGAGTGACTATTACGCAGGATAACGGATGGAATTTGAAGCTTGATGACCATAGGGCACCATCTCATCTTCCTGACTTTGTACAACCTCTAATCCCATGCCATTGCGTAACTCTTAACAATAACGGTCCGAAATAGGACCCATATACCTCAGTCGGATGCCCGGATTGCAATTATGAAAGCTCAAGTGGACATTACAGTGCCCACATGCACGTAAATAGAGGGCTTGGGGTGGACATTTTAAAAAAAAGAAAGGCAAGGAAGCCCTGTCAAATTTGCTCCGTACTCTCTCTATACTGAGTGCTTTTTCATTTTATACACTTGTGAGCTCACATATAGCTACTTTTGTACCAGTGGGAGCCGAGTGTTCATCCCTTTAAAGATATAGAAGTCTTCTATGACAGCCCACTGTAAGCCTTCTCACACACCTTAAAGCATTTCTCTTCATCTTTGCACACACCCTTCTTCACATTGAGAGCTGTGTTGCGTGTGTTTGGCCGAATTTTGGTTCGTGGTTTTATTTTAGTTTGTATATACATATATATTTATATATATGGACTAACATTATCGAGTTATGCCTCGATTGAGCCTAGACTTCGGTCTTGAGCGTTTATTTGCTTATATTTATATATATGAACTGTGTGTCGGACTTTGGTCGATGAGCCTGAATTTTATATCCGGAGCGTTTACTCGCTTATATATATATTTATATATATGAACTGTTGTCGAACTTTGTTCGATGAGCCTGGGTTTTACATACGGTGCGTTTACTCGTTTATATATATATATATATATATATATATATATATATATTCATCCCACTTGGAGTTTACTTCGTCAAAAACTTGTTGGGTAAAATCTAGTTACGCACAACACGCAAGTATACGTGGTCAACAAGTAATAAAGTGATAAGTTGAGTATCGTTCCTACAGAGAATTATTTAATAAAAATCACAAAGTACTAACCCGTAACCAACTCAATCTTATTTAAACAAATGAATTTAATGTTATAAATTAAAATATTTAACTAAACTAATTCTAATTACCACTAATTAAAAATCAGATTATGGAGATTTAAGATCACAACTTCACTTATTGCTTCATTTAGGTTAATACACTTCTCATCAATTATTCTCTATCCCGAATTGTTAATCAAGAACACGAAAGTAGTATTAACCACCTCTCGATGCACTAATACCGTATTAACGTCAATCCACAATTAAGATAGAAATCCGTTAAACACCTTAATCAACTAACCCACTATATCTCTATGTGAATTACAATTGAAGAAGGTTGAAGACTAAGTTCTCTATCCGATTACATATGGCGTCAAGCATATCTCTACCTTAACACTCATCAAGTTTAAGCTACTAACAAAATCCTGAACACATGCTATCATGATTAGATCTAAATCAATACTTCATCTCTCGAGTTCATATAGATTATCACGGTAATTGATGGCCAGTCAATTAAATAATTAAGTCCAAATCACAATAGACAATCCTCACAATAGAACATAATAATTGATAACGAAACATAATAAAATAAACTACACAATAAGATCCATTGTAATCTCAAACAAAGAATTAGTTCATGATTATTGAATTAAAACTAAGAATCCACAATTGAATACACATTAAAAGATAAAGATAGAAAAAGATGAGAAGAAATAATCTATTGTGTGTAGATTTGACGCTCCCTTCTTGCTCCTCCTTTGAATCTTCAATGGTCTCCAAGTTGCTTCAATCTCTAAATCTAATTAGAACTAGTGTTTTTCTCTAATTTACTCTAATCTAATTTAATAGAATGCTCTCTAATCTCCTAATAATCTCCTAATCCCCCCTAATCTATGTTATTCCCCTCCTTTTATAAGTCTTTGTACATGTCTTTAAGTCCTCTTGGAAGTCCTTGAATCAAACAACTTGAAACAATCCTTTTCGGACTCAAATTCGGACAAAATCCGCTCATTTTCGCGTATACCCAGCCCCGGCTGGGTATTTCCTGTGCAAAAGCCCAGCCCCGGCTGGGTAATAAGCTTCTAAAGCTCCCAGGTACCCAACCCCGGCTGGGTACTAAGCACAAAAACGCCCATCCCCGGCTGGGTACCAATCTGCCAAAAATATTTTCTGCTGGAACCTCATCTGCTAAAACTGCCATAACTTCTAAACCGAGATGAGTTATGAGTCTCGCAACCTATCAAATCGAAGCTATCGACGAGATATACAACTTTCATTCTTTGAGCTTTGAGAAATAACGAACGCATGATGGCCAAAATTGGACTGGAAGTGACTGCTACGTAAAATGACCACCCAAAACGGTGAAGTTCAACGTCCGTCGGTAGAAATGTCATAACTCTTTCATCCGAATTCCGATTTGAATGATTCAAGATGTTCCGAAAAGCTAAGAAAACGCTCTACAATATGGTCCAAGCTCCAAGCCAAGAATATGAATTGAACATAAAAGCATAAACGATATCTGGCTTGCTTTTGTTTGCATTTTCCGTGCTTTTCCTTACCAATAATCGCTCACATCGCTTCCAAACGTATAACCTACAAAACGAACACAAAACGTATGAAAAGTAACTAAGACACATGAGTTTAAGCAACTAATTCAAGTAAAAGATACCGGATAAGTAAGTATAAAATCTACTTATCAAATACCCCCAAACTTAAACCGTTGCTTGTCCCCAAGTAACACAACATAATGCAATGCAATGCAATGAAATGCAACTAATCTATATGCCTACGAATCCAGCAGTATTGATAGAATCAAATCTATTCACTCGGCCTTAGAGCAATCAAGTAAACATGATAATACTTCATATCAAAACCAATCAACAATTTCCTAGTCAATCATCAAATCTTAAACTGTTATCACTGGTATAGTGCGTGTGTGCTCCACAACAATGTTAACTGATATAAAATCAAATTTAACACATAACAAGTCTCTTTGAAGGCATCATACAGTATAAATTTAAGAAATCCAAAAATAAGCTAGATCCAACTAAACTCAAACAATTACCAATATCAAAGGTTAACAAGGGATACTTATGCTTTATTTTCATATATGGGGGCTTTTTGCTCTTTTCCCGTTTTATAATTTTTTTTTTTCGTTCTTTTTTTTTTACTAACCATGACTGTGCAATGTCTCATTCCATTAGGCTAACAGTGCTACCCCTTAGCGAGCTTTCGACCAACGACTCCCAGACCATATAAGACCTTAGGGCGCGAGGTTTTAAGATACCCCTTCGGGCGTACTTGCTCAAGTAACAAAGGCCCCGAAACAAAACTAGCCACGGTATTTTTTTTTTTTTTTTTTTGAAGCTTATATATCCCAAATTTTTTTCTCAAACTTAAGTTTTTGTCTAAATTCAGTCATCTCCGCCTATTCATGTCTTTCATTCATCCAAACTAGTATTATCCTTAAGAAGTCCATTATGTATCAATTTAAACTCAATCAATTAACAAGTTATTTTTACTGTTTTATCCTTATTATACCAGTTTCAAACAGAAAAAGATTCAATTCATAACAAGAAATCACATCAAAAGCTCTAATAATCAGTACGCTACTTGTCTACTCGATCCCAATCTCATCATTGGCCAAAACAAACTGTAAATATCAAACAGCTAGACTCATGCAAGATAAACATAGTAACTAACTATTATTTTTGAAATTTTTGATTTTTTTTTTTATTTTTTTTATAATGAACCTAAACTAAATTAACAACATATGCAAAATAACATAACATAAACTAAACATGCGATAATGAATTAAACAAAACTCCCCCAAACTTAACAATTACAATGTCCTCATTGTAAGAATATAACGATAAATAGAAGAGAACTTCCCTGTAATCAGCTAAGCGTGAGTTGATGGTGGCGATGGCTGCGACGATCATTTTCCTGTCCATTGAACCTCCAATACCTGCAATGAAGAGAGACAACATGGATTAGATTATAAGAGAACTAAATAAGCAACTTAATTCCTATCTACTAAATAAACTAGTAAAGCATATAAATATAAAAAATTCCTGGTTTGCCTCCCAGTCAGCGCTTGATTTATAGTCTTTCAGCCTGACTTTTTCTGGTCAATGCTATCCAATTCCTCTTCGAAAGTTGAGGAACCCTCCATCCATCGGAAATAATATAGCTTTTGGTAGGTTCCCATTTACGATGGCCAATGCATCAAAGTCACCTAGCATGCTCTGATTTGGTAAGATCTCAATCAAGAACGTCCCATAGCTAGGTGTTTTCTTCATTGTGTATGTGATCACTTTGGGGTATGGAAGCTTGTCACACACAATGTGCTCTTTGTCTATCTTCTCTTTCTCGTCCCACCATGGATTCAAAATTGTAATCACTCTTATGTCAATAAGATCTTCGCCGACGACATGACTACCAAGCGGGCACGGTTTTGCAAATCTAACCAGATCGTTGAACTTTGGTGGAGACCCATTTAGATCTTTGTGGACCTCTATTTCATTATCCCCAATTGTCTCCATACTTCCTATACCTTGTGGCTCATCCAGTTGCAGATTTGGTTCGGGTTCTCCGTCAATTTCATCATCCATGCCATAAAACCAAGTGTTTGGAGGAAGGTTGCTTACGGCTTTGGTCATTTGCTCTATCTGATCCGCAAGATTTTGAATTGACCTCGCTTGATTACTCATTCTCTCTTCATTTGATGCTATGAACTTGGACACCAATTCCTCCAACCTTGAACTTTCTGTTTCAGTCTCGGAAGCCATGTATTGAGGACCATTGGTTGAGGTAGTGAGGAGTTGTTCCATTCGATTATTAAAATTTAGGGTTGATAACTCCTGACTCATTATCATCTCTTCTTTTTCTGCTATAATCCTTAACATGAATTCCTTGAAATCTGAATTGTCTTCTTGTTGCATTGGAGGTGGATTTGAGAAATTTGATGGATATGTTGGATTTGGAGCAGAATATTGGTCTTGATAGTTGTAGCTCCCTGAAGAATCTGGGTGATACCCCCAAACTTGATGGTAATTATCATATGCATACTGGTTGAGGTATATACCACCTTGTTTTCCCCGCCCAAAACTAACAGTGCATTGATGACTCGGATGGTTGCCAGCACAATAGTCACACATAACTGCCATCCTTCGACTCTGTTGGGCTGCGATAACATCCAACTTCCTCAAAAGTTCTTCAATTTGTGCTGACATTGCGGAAAGTGTCGCGAGTCTGTCAATCTCCTTTTCTTTTGGTTGAGTCATGTTCGTGTATGGCCATTGATACGCAAAGTCATCCATGGTACCTGAAAAGAGAGAAATATAAGAAGAAAATTAAAAATAAAAATAAAAATGTTTAAATTAAGACTAATTTGATTGAAGCTAATATTGGTAAAACTGTATTAAACTAATTCCCCGGCAACGGCGCCAAAAACTTGTTGGGTAAAATCTAGTTACGCACAACACGCAAGTATACGTGGTCAACAAGTAATAAAGTGATAAGTTGAGTATCGTTCCTACAGAGAATTATTTAATAAAAATCACCAAGTACTAACCCGTAACCAACTTAATTTTATTTAAACAAATGAATTTAATGTTATAAATTAAAATATTTAACTAAACTAATTCTAATTACCACTAATTAAAAATCAGATTATGGAGATTTAAGATCACAACTTCACTTATTTCTTCATTTAGGTTAATACACTTGTCATCAATTATTCTCTATCCCGAATTGTTAATCAAGAACACGAAAGTAGTATTAACCACCTCTCGATGCACTAATACCGTATTAACGTCAATCCACAATTAAGATAGAAATCCGTTAAACACCTTAATCAACTAACCCACTATATCTCTATGTGAATTACAATTGAAGAAGGTTGAAGACTAAGTTCTCTATCCGATTACATATGGCGTCAAGCATATCTCTACCTTAACACTCATCAAGTTTAAGCTACTAACAAAATCCTGAACACATGCTATCATGATTAGATCTAAATCAATACTTCATCTCTCGAGTTCATATAGATTATCACGGTAATTGATGGCCAGTCAATTAAACAATTAAGTCCAAATCACAATAGACAATCCTCACAATAGAACATAATAATTGATAACGAAACATAATAAAATAAACTACACAATAAGATCCATTGTAATCTCAAACAAAGAATTAGTTCATGATTATTGAATTAAAACTAAGAATCCACAATTGAATACACATTAAAAGATAAAGGTAGAAGAAGATGAGAAGAAATAATCTATTGTGTGTAGATTTGACGCTCCCTTCTTGCTCCTCCTTTGAATCTTCAATGGTCTCCAAGTTGCTTCAATCTCTAAATCTAATTAGAACTAGTGTTTTTCTCTAATTTACTCTAATCTAATTTAATAGAATGCTCTCTAATCTCCTAATAATCTCCTAATCCCCCCTAATCTATGTTATTCCCCTCCTTTTATAAGTCTTTGTACATGTCTTTAAGTCCTCTTGGAAGTCCTTGAATCAAACAACTTGAAACAATCCTTTTCGGACTCAAATTCGGACAAAATCCGCTCATTTTCGCGTATACCCAGCCCCGGCTGGGTATTTCCTTTGCAAAAGCCCAGCCCCGGCTGGGTAGTAAGCTGCTAAAGCTCCCAGGTACCCAGCCCCGGCTGGGTACTAAGCACAAAAACGCCCAGCCCCGGCTGGGTACCAATCTGCCAAAAATATTTTCTGCTGGAACCTCCTCTGCTAAAACTGCCATAACTTCTAAACCGAGAGGAGTTACGAGTCCCGCGACCTATCAAATCGAAGCTATCGACGAGATCTACAACTTTCATTCTTTGAGATTTGAGAAATAACGAACGCATGATGGCCACAATTGGACTGGAAGTGACTGCTACGCAAAATGACCACCCAAAACGGTGAAGTTCAACGTCCGTCGGTAGAAATGTCATAACTCTTTCATCCGAATTCCGATTTGAATGATTCAAGATGTTCCGGAAAGCTAAGAAAACGCTCTACAATATGGTCCAAGCTCCAAGCCAGGAATATGAATTGAACATAAAAGCATAAACGATATCCGGCTTGCTTTTGTTTGCATTTTCCGTGCTTTTCCTTACCAATAATCGTTCACATCGCTTCCAAACGTATAATCTACAAAACGAACACAAAACGTATGAAAAGTAACTAAGACACATGAGTTTAAGCAACTAATTCAAGTAAAAGATACCGGATAAGTAGGTATAAAATCTACTTATTAGTGGTTGATCGCTTTTACAGCTTTCTTTACGTTTTGTCATGCCTGGAGTTTACTTCGTGGCATTTGATCGCTTTTACAGCTTTATTTACGTCTCGTCTCACCTGGAGTTTCCTCCGTGGCAGTTGATAGCTTTTACAACTTTATTTACATTTTCTGATCCCCCATGGAGGTGCTTCGAGGTGGCTGATTATGTCTGTATATATATATATATATATATTTACAACTTTTATATATATACCTGTTTATTGCTTTCATACAAATTGCGGTATCATGTGAGCCTAGGAATCATGTGATCACAGATTCAGCCTATTGGATCTAGATTCGGTTTTCGTGATGGACATTTTCAGCTGTAAGCAGCTTGTAAATTATTCTGCGATGTCTGAATTTACTCAGATGGTTTTCATACACACGAGGAAATCAACATTATTTTGTACATTATTTTCTTATAGATGCTTCGCATCTCAAAAATAAAATCAATCAAGCCGAACACTTAATAAAATAGAAGTGTAAAAGGTCTCAATTACTATTGAGCACAAGGGTTTGAAAAACCTCTTTTATAAAACATCACTGTCATATCTTGCTAAAATTGAATTTTTACATAAATTCAAACCCTGTGTATATAGGTGCGAACGAGGCCTCGTACCACTTCCAAATAAACAACACATTGACTCACACACACACACATTCAGTTAATAGTTTTTTGAAAAGAGGCGGTCACCGTGGTAACACGGATGTCGGGGGGGTGCTTAACACCTTCCTTTCGCATAATCAAGTCCCTGGACCCTAATGAATCTCGGTTTCACCAACCCGTTTAGCAGTGTCATATCACTGGGTCAATATGCAAACCTTTTCTCGGTTGTGTTGGTACAACCATTTAAAAGACGAACTGGCGACTCTTAACAGTCCATCGTCGACATTATACATGTCGAACCTTTTTCACTTGTTTTTTCAAACAAATCTCACCTAACATAAGAACACCAAAGAACAAGTAACGGAAAGGGACAGCTAAAAATCCCGACGTCGACAGGTGGCGACTCTGCTAGGGACTCCAGTAAGAGGACTTAAGCCGCTACTTCAAATTTTTTCAAAACTATTATTTGCTTGTGTGTGGATGTTGCATTTACATTTATGATGAATGTGTACGAATGCATTTACTTATTGTACTTAGTGCTTCGCACCATATCTACTTGTGATATTAGTGCTTTGCACATGACATCATTTCTATATGGTGAGACGCGATGTATGTGAATGTATGTTGTGTGGTCCCTCCACCAGGAGGCTATCCTGTCGGTGTTTGATTACTGGACTCGTAGGAAGACTAATTCCCGCGAGGCTCAAGAAAGGCACCACCCAAATTTGCTTTAGTTGAAAGACCGGATTAATTTCCCGTTGAGTTTATTGCAATGATATGGGAACCTTCATGCCAAAAAGCGCGAGAGTAACCTAAGGTAGGTCAGCCTCTGATAAACCCAATACGGAGGAAAGTCTCTTCACGCTTTCTCATTTTTAATTACTTGTAAACACAATTACTTGTAATATCATTCCATATCTATCAACATGTAATTAGAAATATGAAGAAATGTGTACATATACATATTTAAACATGTTATCCTATATTACAAACAGCTGACATCCGTGTTGCAGGATAAAATTCATAAAACGGAAATATCACATAACATGTTATTTTTATACATTCCCTAAAGACTAAACTATACAAGTCTTTCGGAAGGAACCAATTGGACCCACAACCCGATCAAAATCCAAAAAGACTGCAAGCCTACAGTCAATCATGTCATCATCTGACTAGACTAACCTTAATCCATTTTCTCGCAAAGAATTCGACGGATTAAGCAAACAAATTACAGATTTGGTTGTTCTGCTTAAAGAACTACACCAGTCTACTCAGGGTCCAAAGATACACGTACATGATGAATCCTCTACACAAGTGGGAACCCAGGTCATTACGATACCTGAACTGCAGTTGGATATGACCAACAAAATTCATGATGCCACCCATCTCATAGGAGATCCAGACACCGGTGACATCAAAAAGAAAGTCCTCCAAATAGAAGAGACCCTTCGTGCTATCAAAGGAATTGGAACACACGGGAGTGTTTCATATGCTGACCTATGTATATTCCCTGGTGTTCATTATCCAGAAAAATTTAAGACTCCTGACTTCGAAAAATATGACGGGTTAGGAGATCCTTACACACATTTGAAGGTGTTTATCGGAGAACTCGGATCTTATGCAGAGGACAAGAAGCTTAGAATGCAGCAGTTCCAGAAAAGTCTGACTGGAGAAGCCCGTTCGTGGCACACCAGATTAGACAACTCAAAGATCCATAGTTGGGAAGAGCTAGCACACGCCTTCCTCACACAATAAAGCTTTCAGTCTCAGATGGCTCCTGACCGGTATCAAATTACCAAGGTCAAGAAACAATCTAATGAGTCTTTCAGAGAGTATGCTCAAAGGTGGAGATGCCTGGCTGCCCAAGTTTTTCCTTCTATGACAGAATCAGAAATGGTCATGACTTTCATAGACATGCAAGAAGCTCCTTTCTATGAAAGAGTTTTAGCTAGCATCGGTAACCATTTTCTGAAATGGTCAAACATGAGGAGATGGCTAAGATGGGATTGAAGTCCGAAAAGATTCAAGACCTAGCTGCCCTTAAAGCTGTTGTTGAGCACATCCAATCTGGAAATTATGGAAACAACCCCCGGAGGGTCCATAAAAAAGAGAGGAAGATGTTTCCCTGATACTACAGGGTCAAAAAGGCAATCAGAATATGCCTATTCAAAGGAGAAGTTACAATCCCTTTCAAACACAGTCTTCAAACCCTCCAATGACAAAAGGTGGAGAATTCAAACGCCCTCGAGTGTTCACACCCTTAGGGGACTAACTCGAGAATATTCTCACTCTTCTGACAACACAGAAGAAAATCACACATCTTCTTCCACCAGCCAGCCCTAATGGACGGGGTTTAAATACTGCTCGAAAATGTGCTTATCATATCGGGGCACCTGGACATGATACTCAGGATTGTTGGGCCTTGAAACACAAGATCCAAGACCTGATAGACAATGGTGAGATCGTGGTCACCAAACCAGATCAACCTCATGTACAAGACAATCCTCTTCCTCAACACAAAGAAGAAAAGGTCAACATGATTAATTAGAGCAATGGACAGAGTTCCAATTTTAATGGCGAGTCATCTTAGACCACCAAAGAAGGTGTTAAAAAATGGGATTATGCCAAATTCCAGTTTGCAATGAAACGTAAGATGATGAAAGCCCTGTGAAAGCAAATTGAGCAATTGGCAGAACTAGTGACTTATCAGCATCAAATAACACGCCAGTTGTTCAGCCAAGAGAATGCTAGTCTCCTATTTCTTGTCACGAATATACTCTTGTCACCTTTAGAAAATGAAATGCTGAAGGGCAAAGTGATAAGGAGAGCAAATGCCAAAGCCCGTCAGGATTTCGCCAATAAAAGGGAATTTACATACCTGGACCAACCTATGGAGGAAATCCTGCAGATGCTGATTAATGAATGAAGAATCACTTCCCTACTTCCTCCGGTTAATCCCCGCTCAGGACGGTTCAATTCTGATGGAGTATGTCAATATCACTCCCATTCTCGCGGTCACGACACAGAAAAATTTGGGCACTCCGCTACCTTATCCAGAATCTAATTGACAGTGGTTTTATCGTTAAACTATTGAACTACCCTGTGGAAAAAGAACAGTAATACGCGTGGTTTCATAGTAACACACAGTATTGATTATTGATGCTTACGTAAGAAGTCACTCAGTTATGCTCAATTATTGCTACAATAATTGCTGCATAATATCTCTCATATTATTGATTCAATTATTATCACAGTATCATTTGCATAATATTTATTATTATTAAATCAATAATTGAGATGACAAATTTATTCATATTATTATTTGTAATATTAACAATGTCTATAAAGTTCTGTCAAGGAGAGGTTTGGTCACCTAATTGTGCATCAATAGGGAGAAATCCTTATCGAAAAGCCCCCTCTTTCCTGGGAACGATCTTGTTGTTAAATATTTTGAGTTATAATATTAATGATGAATAAGTTCGTATTGATTAAAGATGAAATTGATACTTCCATTGTGTAGGGATTGTTAGTGTAAGTGGAAATCGATATCTATTCCGATAATAATTGATGTCTAGAGGTTATATTGACCAATCGGGTAATTAATCGGATAAATAAGTAATTAATTGCTATTAATTCACATGCTTATAACTATTTGTTCACATGTGTGTACTATTGATTCACATGCATGTACTATTAGGGGAGGTGGTGCAAGATTGATAATACTTACATGACTAATTTTAAAATGGAGGTATAGATGAAGGTATCATATTGTAATTATTTTTTTTCACATATATAGAACTATTGATTCACATGAATGTACTATTGATTCACATGATGTACTATTAGGGGAGGTGGTTCAAGTTTGATAATACTTGCAGTACTAAATTAAAAATGAAAGAAAAGATGAAGGTATTATAATGTAATATTTTGAGCCCCAAAACGTGCAATTATCGAAACTATGTTTTACTATAAATAAAATCTCATTTTTTTTTCATTCTCACCAATTCACTAAGACTCACAAGAACAATTATAGAGAAAGAAGCTATAGAGAGAAAGAATAAGAGAAGTCTGCTACTTCACTATTCTAGTATCCAGTCTTCTTCTGAGGTAAGAGATACTTTTTTTCCAGTATTTGTATGAAATAATATTTTCTTTCATACTCTATAGTATGCGAGTAATATTGTTTCATTTCGTATTCTTAATTCTACACTCATTCTGTTAAAGTATTACTTCTATACTCCATGAAATTAGTAGAATATCCTTGATATTTGCGCTTCATCTAGTATCGTTAAATTTCTGCACAAATATATTTTCTCCACATTCTTTTTAAATTTTAAGTTTTTCATGTCGGAGTACTGTCCATGAGTACTATTCATTTATACGGTATTATTTACAAAGTACTATTCATGGAGTACTATTCACAAAGTACTATTCTCGAAGTACTATTCACAGAGTACTATTTCTGAAGTACTATTCACGGGGTACAATTCATTCAGGTACTAATCACCCAGAGTACTATTCATGATAAAAATTAATTTATTTGATGTCCAAATCATTTTTGATACAGTATTATTCTCGAATTTTACTTCACAAAGCAGTATCATGTTGACAATTTAGACATGTCAATTAACCCATATTTTGTGGCAGTATTTGAAAGTGGCATCCGAAAATGTTGAGATAAGCAATGAAACACATGAGATCTTTGAGACACCAACGATCAATACCTTGGATAATGTGCAGTAGGATGGCAATAATCCTCAGGAAAACAACAACATTGACCAAATGATGAACGATGGGATGTTCAGAGGCTTTATGCAATTCATGCAACATCAGGCGAGAACGACTCCTGTTCAAAATGCAGGTGGAAACACTTGCAACTCTCAGTCGGTCACTGCTAAAAAGTTCAAGGAGTTGGGACCATCGGAGTTTATCGGAGAGACAAAACCACTTAAGGCTGAGACGTGGATAAAGCAGATCACCAAGATATTTGATGTATTGGGATTCTCCGAGGAGCAAAAGGTTCCCTTTGCCACCTTCATGTTGCGAGGAGAGGCAGATTACAGGTGGGAATCTGTAAAGTGTACTCAACCTGCCGCACTGAAGATGTCTTGGGAGAAGTTCCAAGAACTGTTCAACGACAAGTACTTTCCCGAAAGTATTCGTTACATAAAGGAGGTAGAGTTTATCAAGCTGGAACAAAAAAATATAACCGTGTCACAGTACGAAGCTAAGTTTGCCGAGTTGTCCCGGTTTGCGTCCCACTTAGTTGATAAATGAGTAAAGAATGACGCGGATGTTTCTAAGAGGTTTGAAACCTGAGATACGTCAATACCTAATTTCTCATAAATTGTGTTTGTATTCAGATGTTGTAAATAGGGCTCAGTTATTAGAGCGTGATAACGAGTCAACACAACCAAGAGAGATCAGTCGATAAAATGATAATACCAGTGGTAGCAGTCATCGAAGCGGTGACAACAAACGTGGAGGGAATGAACATGCCAGAAATGGTAATCACTTTGGTGGTAATCATGGCCAAGATAATAGAAGTTGAAATTTCAAGAAGAGAAAATTCAATAATGTTGGAAAGACGTCAGCACCAACACATGTTGTTAAGGAAGGAGAATGACAACTAATGTTATGTTACAAATGCTGAGGGGAGGGGCACATCACTCTAAACTATATGCAGCAGTCCAAAGCATGTTACAATTGTGGAAGAGAAGGTCACCTAGCCCAATTTTGTTGTGCACCAAAGTCAAGTCCAACTGGGATGAAGGCATCAAAGGTCATCCCAGACAAGACAAAATTGGTAGTTCAAGGGAGAGCGTTTGTCGTAACCTCCCAAAAAGTGAGGAATCCAAACTAGGTGATCACGAGTAAGCTAATCATAAACTCTAGCGAAGTATATACCTTATTTGATACCGGTTCTACCCATTCTTTTATTTCTCTTACTTGTGTTCAACGTTTAAATTTAACTCCGGAGAAATTAGACTTTGATTTATCTGTTGAAACTTCGTTGGGAGAAACCTTCATTACAGCCACTGTTTATAAGTCCTATTCGATTTAAATAGGTACTCGCACATTACCTGTCGATCTTATTTCCTTAAAAATACTTGCGTTTGATGTGATTTTAAGGATTGATTGGTTAACTACTCATCATGCTAAAATTGATTATTATCGTAAGGTTGTTAACTTTCATATTCCTAACCAACCTATTATGTGAATTCAAGCAACCAAACCACTAAAGTAAATCACTGTCATATCAATCCATAAAGCTATTCGTTTATTGAAAAATGGATAGTCAAGCTTTCTTAGCCCATGTCACGGATTTAAACAAAAATATGTCAGATTTGAATGATATTTCTATTGTTAATAAATTTCCTAGCGTATTCCTTGAAGAACTTCTTGGCCTACCCCCAGAGCGTGAAATTGAATTTTGTATCGATCTTGAACCGGTACAAAAACCCATTTTCAAAGCCCCATAACGAATGGCTCCCATTGAACTTCAGGAGTTAAAAATCCAACTACAGGAATTGTTAGATATTGGTTTCATTCATCCCAGTACGTCTCCTTGGGGTGCTTCTGTTCTATTTGTGATGAAGAAAGATGGAAGTATGCGACTTTATATTGACTATCGAGAGTTGAATAATGTCACCATCAAAAATAGGTACATGTTGCCTCGTATTGATGATCTGTTTAACCAGTTGCAAGGCGCCAAATTCTTTTCAAAGATCGATCTTCGTTCCGGATATCTTCAGTTAAAGATTAAAACCAATGACATCCCAAAGACTGCTTTCAGAACTCGGTACGGGCATTATGAATTCATAGTCATGTATTTTAGATTAACTAATGCTCCTGCTGCCTTCATGGATATGATGAACCGAGTATTCAAAGAATTTTTGGATCACTTTGTGGTCGTCTTTATTGATGACATCTTCATTTACTCCAAAAGTCGTGAAGATCATGAGCAACACTTGAGGCTGATACTCCAAAAGCTTCGTGAAAACAAGTTATATGCCAAGTTGAAGAAATGCGAATTATGGCTTGAGGAAGTAGCATTCCTTAGGTACTATTCCAGTTTTCCAGTATCCAGTATCCAGTCTTCTTCTGAGGTAAGAGATATTTTTTTTAAGTATTCGTATGAAATAATATTTTCTTTCATACTCTGTAGTATACGAGTAATATTATTTCGTTTCGTATTCTTAATTCTACACTCATTCTGTTAAAGTATTAATTCTATACTCCATGAAATTAGTAGAATATCCTTGATATTTACGCTTCATCTAGTATCGTTTCTCAAGGATATTTTCTGCACATTCTTTTTAAATTTTAAGTTTTTCATGTCGGAGTAGTGTCCATGAGTACTATTCATTTATATGGTATTATTCACAAGGTATTCACGGGGTACTATTCACAAAGTACTATTCACGAAGTACTATTCATGAGAACTATTCACAAATTACTATTCTTGAAGTACTATTCACTCAGGTACTATTCACCCAGAGTACAATTAATGACAAAAATTGATTTCTTTGTTGTCCAAATCATTTTTGATATAGTATTATTCTTGAATTTTACTCCACAAAGCAGTATCATGTTGACAATTGGGACATTATTGAATTCTGGATAAATTAAATTATAAATATTTAAAAATTTATCCTTTGTTTTCTTTTAATTGAATTCTTATATCATTGTCATCATCCTCATGTTTATATTATGATAAAAGTCATATGTAGCTTACGTGCATAGATGTACTATTGATTGGTATGATTGTGACCATAGATTATTCGGTATAATTATTGTGACGCCCCCAAAATAGGTATACATCACCTATTTTGAGTCGCCAAATACATGGTACAGAATACAAATACAATCTTTAAATATACAACATAAGCTGTGAGTTTCAATACAAACATTGTCTTCTAGACAGTATTAAAACTCAAAATAAGTCCTCAATACATTTATTAACACACTATTTCAATGAATAGTGAGGACTACTAATGCTATCCTCTGGACCATCACTCCGTTCCCGGACTCGTCCCAGCTATATTCTCATTTCCTCAAGAGAACAGTGAAAGAAAGGGTGAGCTCAACTAGCCCAGTAAGAAATATTATGACTAAGATAATGCAAAATAAATTATCATTAGTTTTCAACAATGTTAAACTGATAAAATATGATAGACATCAAGTTTAACTGCAGCGGAACAAGCAATCCATTAAAAGAGTCAAGTAGAAAATAAAATCTATTATCTTTTATGATTTAAAAGGTTTTTCATCACTGTTATCACTGAGACTCAGCTTAATAAATAATCCACATCATTGAATCACCCCTACACTACGGCCAAGGATATTCTTTAGTATCACGACCACAAATTATCCATGCACTACAGATCAAGGACATTCATGTATTTATTAATGGTCATGATCATGCCAACAACTGTCCATCAATGCACTACGAGCCAATGAGGACTTTTTCCACATCATTTGTAACATTACGGTCATAATTACACCGAATAATCCCTGGTCATAATCATACCAAGTCCATCTATACACTATAGGCCACAGATGACTTTCAACAAAATATAAACATGAGGATAATGACAATGATATAAGAATTCAATAAAACAAGTTCAAGAATTAATTTATCCAGAAATCAATAACGTCCAAATTGTCAACATGATACTGCTTTGTAGAGTAAAATTCAAGAATGCTCAGAAGAATATTTCCATGAAAAGATACTGGATGAAGCGCAAATATCAAGGATATTTCACTAATTTCATGGAGTATAGGAGCCAAAACTTTAACCAACTGAGTATAATAAGGAATGGAATAACAAAAGAAATCACCAGGCATGCGATAGACCGCACAGGCAGATTATTCCAATAGAATAATAATTAACGGAACCAGGTCCGGCGTAAAATGTACAGACAAGATATTCCAACAGAATAATAAAGACGGAATCAGGTTCGGTGTAAAATGCACAGATAGGATATTCCAACAGAATAATAAAGACGGAATCAGGTCCGACGTAAAACGCACAGACATAATATTCCAACAGAATAATAAAGACGGAACAGGTCCGGCGTAAAACGCACAGACAGAATATTCTAACAGAATAATAACGAATGGAATAACAGAAGAATTTCACCAAGTATAGGGTAGCCCGCGTATACTGGTTATTCCAACAGAATAATAAATAATGGAATAACAGAAGTTCTCTTCATGAATACAAAAGAAATAATACCCCTTACCGTAAAAGAAACTGGATATAAGAGTAGGGAAATAGCAGAATACTTTTCTATAGTTTCTCTATAAATTCTCTCTCTAGAGTTTCAGTTAATTCGTAAGAAATAATAAAGGAATGAACTTCTATTTATAGAAGAATGGATTGAATAGTAACTAATTCATGAACGGTCCAGATCGATTTACTTTTAAAATAAAATATAATATATTCTATTTTCATAAAAAAAATAAAACTTATAATATATATATATATATATAAAATATATAGCAAAATAAGTCACGGGTTTCAACCCCCGTGACATCCACCACTTTCAAATACATACATATATATATATATATAATTATCATAATAGTACTCCCTGGATACATTATTCATCCCCCCCCCCCTTTAATCATTCATGCCACCTGTGAACCATATATATATATATACTTAATAACTTTCTATCGATTATTTTGAAAAATTGATAAACGGGGGTGCAAATAATACGCCAATATTTACAACAAATACTTCATAAAAAATTTCTCAATATTTTTAACAACATTTATCATCATTATAATTCACAATATTAATCGACCAGGTCGTTCTCAGAAAAGAGGGGGCATTCCAATAAGGATTTCTCTCTATTGGCGCGCAATTAAGTGATCAAACCTCTCCTTGACAGAACTTCTAGACATCGTTAATATTGCAAATAATAATATTAATAACCTTGTCGTCTCAATTATTGATTTAATAATAAATAAACTATTGACAATAATTGAATCAAATAACGTGAGATACTATGCAGCAACTACTGTAGCAATAATTGAACAAAACTAAGTGACTTCTCACGTAAGCATCAATAATCAATACCGTGTGCTACTATGCAACCACGCGTATTACTGTACTTTTAACACCGAATATTTCAACAGTTAACGGTAAAACTTTCGCCTTTATTTTCATAAAGTATTTTTGTCGTTTTCTCAATCCGACAATAATTCCGTTGTGAGGTCCACCAATGATTTTGCCGTTTTACGAATATTCCCTGTTAAAACGAATATTCCCCGACCAATCGAATATTATATAACAACTTGCGTAATTTGCAAAATTTATAAATATCACTCAATTTCAAAGTCAACGGTTATTTGAGTGTGGATATTGTCTAAATGACAATATTTGTATTTAAACTGACAATTTTTATGTTGTATTAATAAAGTTATAGTTGTTTCTCTAGCATGTATTTGGCGACTCAGAATGGGTGTTGTATGCCTATTTTGGGGGCGTCACAGTTGGTATCAGAGCTTAGGGATATGGTCTCTGGCAGAGATCGAGGAATAGTACTAGGAGGGGAGAGACGAGTAATCATTCGCTAGTATGTCATACCTAAGCTTATTTGTTGGTCAGTCGAATTATATGGTTAATATGTGATATGTTAATTTGTTTAATTAACCCTTGTTTTATGACAATATTTAAGAATGACAGCTAAGAATATTAACAATGGAGTTAATGAGACCGTGGAAACACCGTTAATCACCACCCAGGGGAACGTGCAACACGAGGCAATATTCCTCCTGTAAACAACACCACTGAGCAGACGATGAACGACAGGATGTTTAGGAGATTTTTGCAGTTCATGCAAAACCAGACGAGGGAGACTCGTGTACAGAATACAAGTGGAAATGATAGCAACGCGCGGCTTGTCACGGCCAAGCAGTTCAAAGAGTTGAGACCACCAGAATTTAAGGGAAAGCCGGATCCGATCATTGCGGAAACATGGGTCAAGCAAATTACCAAGATATTCGATGTCTTGGGATGCACGGAGGAACAGAAGGTTCTGTTCACCACCTTTATGTTCCGTGGCGAGGCGGATTACTGGTGGGAGTCTGTGAAACGTACCCAGCCTGCCGCACTCCGCATGTCTTGGGAAACGTTTCAGAAACTTTTCAACGAAAAATACTTTCCTGAAAGTATTCGCCATATGAAAGAGGTAGAGTTTATTAGATTAGAACAAAACAACATGACGGTGTCCCAATACGAGGCGAAGTTCGCAGAGTTATCCAAGTTTGCATCTCATTTGGTAGAGAATGAGGAACGAATGAAGAAGTTATTTCTGAGAAGTTTAAAACCCGAGATTCGACAATATCTTATCTCTCATAAATTTTCTTTATATTCAGATGTTGTCAACAGGGCTCAATTATTAGAGTAATATAGCGAGTACGTTCAACTAAGAGACTGCAACCAGGATCATACCGGTGATAGCAGTCATCAGAACAACGATAACCAGCGGAGAAAGAAAAATACGAACAAGAGCGAAAACCACTCTGGTGGTAATCGTGGCCATAAAAATAGAAGAAGCGAGTCGGGGGGAGATTTTAAAAAGAGGAGATTCAACAATGACACTGCGAAGACGTCAGCACCATCAGCAACTGGTTTTATGGGAGGAGAACGACCACCGGTCGTATGCTATAAATATGGAAAAGAGGGACACATCAGCCCAAACTGCCCACAACAGTTCAAGGTATGCTATAATTATGGAAAGGAAGGACATATCGCTCGAGATTTTACGGTAGCGAAACCAAGTCCAGTGGGGATGGTGACTCAAAAGGCTGTCCCAGAAAAGTCAAAGTCAACGGTTCCTAGAAGAGCATTTTTCGTGACTAGTCAGAATGCGAGGAACCCGAAAGAAGTTAGCACGGGTTAGTTAATTATAAATTCTTACGAAGTTTATACATTACTAGATACCGGTGCTACCCATTCATTTATCTCTCCTGCTTGTGCTCAACGTTTAAACTTGACTCCGGAGAAATTAGACTTTGACCTATCTGTGGAAACTCCGTTAGGAGAAACTTTCATCACATCCGCTGTTTATAAATCTTGCTTGATCCAAGTTGGCACCATCACATTACTTGTTGACCTTATCTCTTTAAAGATACTTGCTTTTGATGTGATTTTAGGGATTGATTGGTTAACTACTCATCATGCCAAAATTAATTATTTTTGTAAGGTTGTTAGTTTCATATTTCTAATCAACATGTTGTGCGAATTCAAGCAACTAAACCATTAAAATCAATCACTGTCATATCAAATCATAAAGCTATTCGTTTATTGAAAAACGGATGTCAAGATTTCTTAGCCCATGTTATGGACTTGAACAAAAATACGTCAGAATTGAATGATATTTCTGTTGGTAAAATCCCTGACGTATTTCCTGAAGAATTTCTTGGCCTACCTCCAGAGCGTGATATTGAATTTTGTATCATCTTTGAATCTGGTACAAAACCCACTTCTAAAATTTCATATCGAATGGCCCCTATTGAACTTCAGGAGTTAAAAATTCAACTATAGAATTTCGTACCCGAGCCTTTATTTGATGACTTCCTTTGTGGAATGCACCGAAGCCAGACTCTCCGTAGGGGACGCCATATTCGTGCGGTAGTAAAATGATAGGTGTCATTGTGACGTGCTATCCAAGATTGGGATATGAGTTACAGTTGAGAGCAACCTAAGTCAGTAATCGAAATATGTAGCTTTCTATGCTTAGTTGGTTATTATCGAAGATTTTGTGGAAAGATTTTCTCGAATCGCTACTCCATTAACCCAGTTAACTCGTAGAGATAAAAAATTTGAATGGATCAAGGAATGTGGGAAGAGCTTCGAAGAACTCAAGGGGAGACTCATTTCGGCACATGTTCTGACCATGCCATCTTGGAAAAGCGAATGTGGTAGCTGACGTGTTGAGTAAAAGATCGTATACGAGTACGAATACGATATTGTCAAAGACCCATTTCATATAACTTATAAATGATAGATATAGAGTTAAAGACTCTAGGGACTCACGTGATGATATACAAGTAGAACCGACTTTAATCGATAAAGTTAAAAATGTTCAAGCTACACACCGGAGCTAATAAATATGAAGAAGGATGAAGAAGTTGTTATTCCAAAAGCGAGAATTTGCGAGGTAAGGAAGGCTCAAACCTTCGATTTATTAGTCCATTTGAAATCCTAGATCGAATAGGAACTGTGGCCTATAGACTCGTTTTACCGCCAAGTATGACGCGTGTTCATAACGTTTTCCACGTATCGATGTTACGTAAATATGTGGACGACCCGAACCATGTTATTGAGTTAGAACAGAACGAGATAGCCGAAGACTTAACGTATGAAGAGGTAACTGTCAAGATTTTGGATAGGAAGGAGCATGTCCTACGCACGAAGGTCATACCACAAGTTAAAGTTTTGTGGATAAACCATGCTATTGAGGAAATGACCTGGGAGTAGGAAACGAAAATGAAAGCGAGGTATCCTCATCTTTTCGAAACACCAGGTACGTACGTCAATTTCGAGGATGAAATTTCATAAGGAGGGGAGGTTGTAAGACCCCAAATTTATTTTTAATAAAATGGAATTTCCTCTATTTATCATTTTGAAATAGTAAGGGTTGATTTGATTAATGTGGTTAGTTATGGATAAAATCCAGAAATATTTTAAATAAGCAGGTGGTTATAAAATATTCATTATTGTCGGGGAATATTCGTTTGGACGTGGAATATTCTTGCTGTCGGGGAATATTCGTACGACAGCGCAATCTTTTGTGGGCCCCATAATGGAAAGCGATTGGATGAATAAAATGACAAGTATAAGTTGTTTATAAATAACGGCGTAGTTGTTACCGTTAACACTGTTGGAATACCCGGTGGTAAAAATACAGTAATACGCGTTGTTGCATAGTAACACACGATATTGCACCAATTATTAATTCTTACGTAAGAAGGCACTACTCAATAATTGTTATAGTAGTTACTGTTCAGTATTTTCTTTTATTGATTCAATAATTATTGCGTTGCTATTTTATATTACTGTTGTTTCAATAATTGTCACTACACAATATTTTTCATTATCGGAGCAATAATTCATATTATCTGAATAATATTATTTGAAAACATTATTAGAAATGTCTAGAAAGTTCTATATAAGGAGAGGTTTGGTCACCTAATTGCGCGCCAGTAAGGAGAAATCTTTATTGGAAAGCCCCCTCTTTCTTGGGAACGGCCTGGTTGCCAGTACTGTGATTCTGTAATATTAATTATGAATAATTAATTATTGATTTATATGATTAGGAAAATATTCATTTTATGTGGATATAGATGGAGAAGATTTTTAAAGTGACAATTGTTAAAAATTGATATTTTATCTTTTCTGATAAAATAATATTTTATTATATTATTATAATATAATAATGAGGATATTTTTACAATGAATGTGGGATATATAAGTATATGAGGAGGAAGAGTATTTTTGTTGCAAATGTTGTTTAACACATGTTTTGTGTGTCGGTGGACCCCATTTCTTGACTGAAATTTGATAATAGGCTGTAAAATCGTCCGTTTATGGATTTCGGTCAATTTCTGTTTGGAATTTAGAAAAACTTTCTTCTGCAAAGTTGTAGAGAATTGAATTTCCTATAAAAAGTTGCGAGATTCGATTTTTCTGATAAAAGGGCTATTTATTATGAATTATTGAAGTTCCGAAGCTCCGAAATAATTAATTTTCGGAAGTTTAAAATAATTTAAATAAGAAAAACGTTTTTTATGTTTGGTGGGCATCTTTAACACATGCTAAGTTGCTGAATTCAGATGATTCTAAGTGGGCGTAGACAAATTAATATATATATTAATATTATATTAAATTTTCTGCTTTGGTGTTCTAAGCAATTTCCTATAAATAAGGTGCTTAGGTTAGAATTGAAAATCACACCAGAAATTGAAGTTTTCTCTCTCTTTCTTTCTCTATATATTGAGCGTACTTTTGTGAGTATTTTAGTACTTTTAGTATTGCAATACGATGCAAGTTCTTTCAGCACTATATCTAGTATTCCAATCAGAAGTACTATTCTTTCTGAGGTAAGGGATGTTATTTTATTCGAAAATGATATTATTTCTTCAATATCATTATGCCAAAATATTGGTTGGAATTTTTTTTATATCAAATTTGGAACTTTTCATGTCGGGGTTACTATTCATGAGTTACTATTTATGAGTTACTATTCACGAGTTACTATTCATGAGTTACTATTTACGAGTTACTATTCACGAGTACTATTCACGAATCATGATGATGTTTTTTGTAAAATTTCTGTCTATTGGTGTCGGAGTTACTATTCACGTATACGGCACTATTCACGAATACGACACTATTCACCAAAAAATAAAATTTTTTCTTTTCGTCCAAAATATCTATTCTGGATACTAGCTTTGATTGTATCCATGTTTTGCTCATTCTTGAATTTTATTCCAATCTGGTTATTTATGAAGTATTTTTGAACTGGGATTATTTAAACTACGAATCCTTAATACTTGTTCTTTTGTTTCACTGGATTCGTTTTCTTTAAAATATTTTTCATCATCCTCAATCCTAAATGATGATATTACTGAATATCTTTGGCCTGTAGTGCAAAGATGAATGATTTCTTGATGAATATCTTTGGCTCGTAGTGCAAAGATGAACAGGTGTTGAGATGAACATGACCGACTGATTAATATCTTTGGCCCGTAGTGCAAAGATGAACAAGTATTTAGATGAACATGACCAACTGATGAATATCTTTGGCCTGTAGTGCAAAGATGAATATTTGATTCTAGATATATATTGATTGATGTTACAGGGATAAAAGATAGACGATGAACTTTTAAATTCATATATAGAAGATAGTAGTTTGCATTCTCTACTTAACTCTTCTAATGAATTATTATTTTCGCTGCAAATATTGATTTAAAACTTGTTGTCTATTGTATTCTATTAGATTTTTCCCTGTTGAGGACTAACGATAATTTGTTCTATATTATCTTAGTCATAATGTTTTTTACTGGGCTAATTGAGCTCACCCTTTTCCTTGTTGTTCCATTTTTCTTCTCAGGAGGCGAGAATGTAGCGAGTACTAGTCGGGGTGTGGAATGATGGTTCTAGAAGTTGTTCTAGTAGTCCTCATTATTCTGTAAAATAGAGTATTAATAATTGTAATGAGGACTTATTTGAGTGTGGATATTGTATAGATGACAATATTTGTATTTAAACTCACAGTTTTTATGTTGTATTAATAAAGTTGTAGTTGTTTCTGTACCATGTATTTGGCGACTCAGAATGGGTGTTGTATACCTATTTTGGGGGCGTCACAGTTGGTATCAGAGCTTAGGGATATGGTCTCTGGCAGAGATCGGGGAATAGTACTAGGAGGGGAGAGACGAGTAATCATTCGCTAGTATGTCATACCTAAGCTTATTTGTTGGTCAGTCGAACTATATGGTTAATATTTGATATGTTAATTTGTTTAATTAACCCTTGTTTTATGGTAGTATTTAAGAATGACAGCTGAGAATATTAACGGTGGAGTTAATGAGACCGTGGAAACACCTTTAATCACCACCCAGGGGAACGTGCAACAGGAAGGCAATATTTCTCCTGTAAACAACACCACTAAGCAGACGATGAATGACAGGATATTTAGGAGCTTTTTGCAGTTCATGCAAAACCAGACGAAGGAGACTCGTGTACAGAATACGGGTGGAAATGATAGCAACGCGCGGCTTGTCACGGCCAAGCAGTTCAAAGAGTTGGGACCACCAGAATTTAAGGGAAAGCCGGATCCGATCATTGCAAAAACATAGGTTAAGAAAATTACCAAGATATTCGATGTCTTGGGATGCACGGAGGAACAGAAGGTTCTGTTCGCCACCTTTATGTTCCGTGGCGAGGCGGATTACTGGTGGGAGTCTGTGAAACGTACCCAGCCTTCCGCACTCCGCATGTCTTGGGAAACGTTTCAGAAACTTTTCAACAAAAAATACTTTCCTGAAAGTATTCGTCATATGAAAGAGGTAGAGTTTATTAGATTAGAACAAAACAACATGACGGTGTCCCAATACGAGGCGAAGTTCGCAGAGTTATCCAGGTTTGCATCTCATTTGGCAGAGAATGAGGAACGAATGACGAAGATGTTTCTGAGAGTTTTAAAACTCGAGATTCGGCAATATCTTATCTCTCATAAATTTTCTTTACATTCAGATGTTGTCAACAGGGCTCAATTATTAGAGTGAGATAGCGAGTACGTTCAACCAAGAGACTGCAACCAGGATCATACCGGTGACAGCAGTGATCAGAACAACGATAACCAGCGGAGAAAGAAAAATACGGACATGTGCGACAACCACTTTGGTGGTAATCGTGGCCATAAAAATAGAAGAAGCGAGTCGGGGGGAGATTTTAAAAAGAGGAGATTCAACAATGACACTGCGAAGATGTCAGCACCATCAGCAACTGGTTTTATGGGAGGAGAACGACCACCGGTTGTATGCTATAAATATGGAAAAGAGGGACACGTCAGCCCAAACTGCCCACAACAGTTCAAGGTATGCTATAATTATGGAAAGGAAGGACATATCGCTCGAGATTGTACGGTAGCAAAACCAAGTCCAGTGGGGATGATGACTCAAAAGGCTGTCCCAGAAAAGTCAAAGTCAACGGTTCCTAGAAGAGCATTTTTCGTGACTAGTTAGAATGCGAGGAACCATAAAGAAGTTAGCACGGGTTAGTTAATTATAAATTCTTACGAAGTTTATACATTACTAGATACCGGTGCTACCCATTCATTTATCTCTCCTGCTTGTGCTCAACGTTTAAACTTGACTCCGGAGAAATTAGACTTTGACCTATCTGTGGAAACTCCGTTAGGAGAAACTTTCATCACATCCGCTGTTTATAAATCTTGTTTGATCCAAGTTGGCACCATCAAATTACCTGTTGACCTTATCTCTTTAAAGATACTTGCTTTTGATGTGATTTTAGGGATTGATTGGTTAACTACTCATCATGCCAAAATCAATTATTTTTGTAAGGTTGTTAGTTTCATATTTCTAATCAACCTGTTGTGCGAATTCAAGAAACTAAACCATTAAAATCAATCACTGTCATATCAAGACATAAAGCTATTCGTTTATTGAAAAACGGATGTCAAGATTTCTTAGCCCATGTCATGGACTTGAACAAAAATACGTCAGAATTGAATGATATTTCTGTTGTTGGTAAAATCCCTGACGTATTTCCTGAAGAATTTCTTGGCCTACCTCCAGAGCGTGATATTGAATTTTGTATCATCTTTGAATCTGGTACAAAACCCACTTCTAAAATCTCATATCGAATGGCCCCTATTGAACTTCAGGAGTTAAAAATTCAACTATAGAATTTCGTACCCGAGCCTTTATCTGATGACTTCCTTTGTGGAATGCACCGAAGCTAGACTCTCCGTAGGGGACGCCATATTCGTGCGGTAGTAAACTGATAGGTGTCATTGTGACGTGCTATCCAAGATTGGGATATGAGTTACAGTTGAGAGCAACCTACGTCAATAATCGAAATATGTAGCTTTCTATGCTTAGTTGGTTATTATCGAAGATTTTGTGGAAAGATTTTCTCGAATCGCTACTCCATTAACTCTGTTAACTCGCAGAGATACAAAATTCGAATGGATCAAGGAATGTGGGAAGAGCTTCGAAGAACTCAAGGGGAGACTCATTTCGTCACTATTCACGTATACGGCACTATTCACGAATACGGCACTATTCACCAAAAAATGAAATTTCTTCTTTTCGTCCAAAATATCTATCTGGATACTAGCTTTGATTGTATCCATGTTTTGATCATTCTTGAATTTTACTCCAATCTGGTTATTTATGAAGTATTTTTGAACTGGGATTATTTAAAGTACGAATCCTTAATACTTGTTCTTTTGTTTCACTGGATTCGTTTTCTTTAAAATATTTTTCATCATCCTCAGTCCTAAATGATGATATTACTGAATATCTTTGGCCTGTAGTGCAAAGATGAATGATTTCTTAATGAATATCTTTGGCTCGTAGTGTAAAGATGAACAGGTGTTGAGATGAACATGACCGACTGATTAATATCTTTGGCCCGTAGTGCAAAGATGAACAGGTGTTTAGATGAACATGACCAACTGATGAATATCTTTGGCCTGTAGTGCAAAGATGAATATTTGATTCTAGATATATATTGATTGATGTTATAGGGATAAAAGATAGACGATGAAATTTTAAATTCATATATAGAAGATAGTAGTTTGCATTATCTACTTAACTCTTCTAATGAATTATTATTTCCACTGCGAAATATTGATTTAAAACTTGTTGTCTATTGTATTCTATTAGATTTTTCCTTGTTGAGGACTAACGATAATTTGTTCTATATTATCTTAGTCATAATGTTCTTTACTGGACAGTTGAGCTCATCCTTTTTCTTTTTGTTCCATTTTTCTTCTCAGGTGGCGAGAATGTAGCGAGTACTAGTCGGAGTGTGGAATGATGTTTCTAGAAGTTGTTCTAGTAGTCCTCACTATTCTGTAAAGTAGTGTATTAATAATTGTAATGAGGACTTATTTGAGTGTGGATATTGTCTAGATGACAATATTTGTATTTAAACTCACAGTTTTTATGTTGTATTAATAAAGTTGTAGTTGTTTCTGTACCATGTATTTGGCGACTCAAAATGGGTGTTGTATACCTATTTTTGGGGCGTCAGAACAGTTGTATAATTAAGTTGTATTTGAATTTTGTATCATATATTTGGCAACTTAAGATGGGTTATGCATACTTATTTTGGGGGCGTCACACATTGTTGGTGGACTTTTAACATGGAGAAGATAATAGACTTTATGGTCTATTTGACGTTTCTAATGGATTTCTCATTCCGTTGCCACTATGGTTGAAAGGTTTTATCATCTACCATATGTTCTAAATCTCTGATTTATTACTGACGAAGGCTATTGATAATTTAATTATCTTTAGTCATGATATTCTTTACTGGGCTAGTTGTGTTCACCCTTTTGCTTCACAATTCCTTTCAAATAATAAGAGTGTAGCTTGGTCGAGCGGGGGTAACAGGAGAATAGAACGATGGTCTATAGCTGTTGAGGTTTCCCCTAAAATAGTATGAAAATAATTTTATTGAGAATTTTAGATAACTGTATCGTATTTTATACGTCATTTTAACCTTTGATTTTGGTGAACCGAATAGGGTGAGGTGGACCCAACTTTGGAAGGGTGTTTTGCCAATATCATATAAGGTGCCTAATAATAGACGACTTCGTGTTATCATAAGACAGGGTTGTGAACATACACTTGCTGATTATATCTATGAGTATTACCTATATAATCTCGGAGTTTGGTTGAAATATAATTCTCAATTGGAGATAAATATATGTCAAGAGAAAACTCACCATTAGAAAGAACATGATAGTAATTTTATAATTTTTCTTTGGGGTCTATTGGTTCAACCAAGGACAATTATCGAGTCATATGATATCTATCATAACTTAGATGCATGGGCTCCCATGTACGAAGGTTTTCTTGAGCATCTTCCAAAGATTTTAATTTCTAAAACACTTATTGACTGTACTTTTATGTAAAGTACCACTGTAAGGTGTTGTGGTCGAGACATCATGAGAGTTACATATATTTGTATTAAAATTGATAACTTATGTGTTGTCGTACTCTGTACGATAGTTCAACAGTTGTATAAGTGAAGTTTATATTTGATTTCTGTAGTGTGATATCTAGCGACTCAGAATGGGTCGTGTGGACCTATTTTAGGTGCTTCATAAGGAGAAAGCATAATTAACGCAAATTTGAGATACATATAAACTACCAAAAGTGTGACGCCCCCAAAATAGGTATACATCACTCATCTTGAGTCGCTAAATACATGGTACAGAATTTAAATACAAACTTCTTTTATACAGTACGACAAAACGTAGCTGAGAGTTTCAACACGGATAATGTATCGTAGAGAGTATCCAAACTCAAATAAAGTCCTCATTATAATTATTATCACACTATTTTATTGAATAATGAGGACTATTAATGCAAACATCTGGACCGTCACTCCGTTCCTCGACTAGTCTCAGCTATATTCTCATTTTTTGAAGAGAACAATGAAAACAAAGAGTGAGCTCAACTAGCCCAGTAAGAAATATTATGACTAAGATAATGGAAAATAAATTATCGTTAGTCTTCAACAGTATTAAACTGATAAAATATAATAAACATCAAGTTTAACTGCAGCGGAACAAGCAATCCATTAGAAGAGTCAAGTAGAGCATGATATCTACTATCTTCTATAACTTAAAAAGTTTATCATCAATTTTATTGCTGAGACTCAACTTAATAAATAAACCACATCATCGAATCATCCATGCACTACGGGCCAATGATATTCATGTAATCGTCAATGGTCATGATTATACTGAATAATCCCTGGTCATAATCATACCAACAACTGTCCATCAATTCACTGCATGCCAATGAGGATTTTTACCACATCATTTGTAACATTACGGTCATGATTATACCAAATAATCCATTGTCATAATCATACCAATCAATAGTACATCTATACACTTAAGCCACATATGACTTTTATCACAATATAAGTATGAGGATGATGATAATGATATAAGAATTCAATTAAAAGAAAGCAAAGGATAAATTTTTAAAGATTTATAACTTAATTTATCAAGAATTCAATAATGTGCAAATTGTCAACATGATACTTCTTTGTGGAGTAAAATTCAAGAATAATGTTGTATCAAAAATGATTTGGATAGCAAAGAAATTAATTTTCGTCATGAATAATTTCCCAGGTGAATAGTACCCTGTGAATAGTACTTCATAAATAGTACCCCGTGAATAGTACTTTTTGAAATAGTACTCGTGAATAGTATTTTGTGAATAGTACTCATGAATAGTACTTTGTGAATAATATCCCGTGAATAGTACTTTGTGAATAGTAGCGTAAAAATGAATACTACTCATGGACAGTACTCCGGCATGAAAAGCTTAAAATTTAACAAGAATGTGTAGAAAATATCCTTGTGAAACGATACTAGATGATGCACAAATTTTAAAGATATTCTACTAATTTCACATAGTATAGAAGCAATACTTTAACAAAATGAGGGTATAATCAGGAATACGAGACGAAATAATATTACTCACATACTACATATTATGGAATAAAATATTATTCGTATGAATTCTGAACAAAATAATATCTCTTACCTCTGAAAAAGAGTGGATATTGGAATAGTGTAGTTGCAGACTTCTCTTCTTCTTTCTCTCTATAGCTTCTCTCTCTATAATTGCTCTTGCATGTGAGTCTTAGTGAATTGGTGTGAATGAAAGAAGAATGAGTTTCTATTTATAGGAAAATATAATTTCGATAATTACACGTTTTGGGGCACAAAATATTACAGTATAATGCCTTCATCTTTTCCTTCATTTTTAATTTAGTCCTGCAAGTATTATCAAACTTGCACCACCTCCCCTAATAGTACATCATGTGAATCAATAGTACATTCATGTGAATCAATAGTACACAAATGTGAAAAAAATAGTTACGATATAGTACCTTCATCTATACATCTAATTTTAATTTAGTCATGTAAATATTATCAATCTTGCACCACCTCCCCTAATAGTACATGCATATGAATCAATAGTACATACATGTGAACAAATAGTTATAAGCATGTGAATTAATAGTAATTAATTGCTTATTTATCCGATTGGTCAATATAACCTCCAGACATCAATTATTATCGAAATTTCCATTAACACTAATAATTCCAACACAATGAAAATATCAATTTCATCTTTAATCAATACAAAATTATTCATCATTATTATTATAACTCACAATATTTAACAACCATATCATTCCAATGAAAGAGGAGGCTTTTCGATAAAGATTTCTCCCTATTGGCGCGCAATTAGGTGACCAAACCTCTCATCGACAAAACTTTCTAGACATTGTTAATATTGCAAATAATAATATGAATAACTTTGTTGTCTCAATTATTGATTTAATAATAATAAATATTATGCAGATGATACTGTGACAATAATTGAATCAATAATATGAGATATATTATGCAGCAATTACTGTAGCAATAATTGAGTATAACTGAGTGACTTCTCACATAAGCATTAATAATAAATACCGTGTGCTACTATGCAACCACGTGTATTACTGTACTTTTAACACCGGTCGGGTAGTTGAATAGTTTAACGAAAAAACTTTCGCCGTTATTTTTATAAAAAGATAATTCTTTCATTTTTAAATTACGACAATACTTCCGTTGTGGGGTCCACCAATGATTGTGTCGTCGTACGAATATTCTCTGTTAAAACGAATATTACCCGACCAATCGAATATTATATAACCACTTGCTTACTTTGCAAAATTTGTAAATAATACACACAACTATAACATTATATCAAATCCACACCATGATATTCAAAAATATATTTCGAGAAAAATTAATCTTTATTCATAAAAGTTGAGGTCTTACAAAAAGTATCCCTCTGTATTAAATATTATAGGCTTAGACGTTCATTTTTGACCCGTTAGCTGAAGAATGTGTGCCTTTTGTTATGTATAACTGAAGTTTGGGGTATACTTAAACACCTTTTTCAGTTTGGGGTACAAATGTCAATATTTGTGTGAAGTTTGGTGTGTAAAGTATCTTTTAGTCTTTAAACTTTTATACTTAAAATTAAAGTTAAATTTGTTTTTTTCATAGAAACATATTTTTATTTATAAAGAAAATTAATTCTTTATAAATTTGAACAAAAATTTTATATATGCTTATATATAAGCACATTTAAATCAAGCTTAAAGTTATATACTTGCTTACTCAGAAACACTTTTCACACAAAATATAAAAGTTATATAAACTTATATAAAAATGTATAAATTTACATATTTGCTTATACAGAAGCATTCTTTGATCGAATCATAAATTAATATCTGCTTACAAAAAAATATATTTACTCAAGTATAAAAGTCCTTGAACTTTTATAAATGTATATGCACTTTAACTGCTATCTGTTTATTTAAGAAACATTTAATATAAAAGTTATTTAACTTTTATATATTTGTGCTGAATCTTATTTGTTTATTTTAGAAGTAAAATTAACACTTTATAAAAAGGACGAGTAATTATTTAATTATGACCAAAGTCTTATAGAGATCAGCTGGGAGTTGAGTCTCTAATGTACTTGTGAGGTGAGGAAGAGGTTGTCGTTTTAAGACCAGATCATAAAATATAATTGCAGTCAAAGCAAAATATGCAACTAAGCTTGAGGAGGTAGCTGAGAATTTTCTGTCCAAGATAGTTAGTTGTGAATAGTTGAAAGTTTGTCTTTAAAGATTTGTAAATGTTTATCCGCCCGTTAAAGAAGTATTTATTACTGAGAGTAATAGTATCTTAAGTTTTGGAGAGAAGTTTGAGACTAAACGTAACAACATACCCGAGATGTATGTTGTGAACTAGACAAATTTATTTGCACTGTGTGATTGAATTTTTATTGTCTTGTATATTAATTTCTAAAATTACAAATTAATTAACTAAAAATTCAAAAATGTTTAAGATAAATTTTTAATCGGTAATAATCTATTCAACCCCTTTCTAGATTATTATTGGATTTTCATAGTGTGAAATTATTTTTAGTTTTAATGAGATAATATAACTCAATATTATAAATTAAGTGAGAGGTATTAATTCCAATTATACTTATACAAAACATATACTTTTAGTGTATAGAAATTGGGAGGAAATGTGTATTAAAGGGAAACCAAATTCTCAAGATTTTTTTTGCAGTGGAGCCTATGTGTTTATTCAGCTACCAATGTTTGCAACTTGTACATTATGTTTTTTGAGTTTTTATCAAAAATAAATAAATAATAGAAAACTTAAATTTGATGAAAAAAGAAAAGAGAATAAAGCATTTATAAAGTTACTACATTTGTAAAAATAAAATAAACAAAAACTTAACTTTTATATTCAAAATATTCATTTTGTTTCAAATTATAATATCATTATAATTTAATGTATTTTTTAAATTTAAAATTAAAATAATTTAATAAAAATTATAAAATAATAAATCTCACACAATATGTTCATCATTGTATGACTTATGAAAGAGTGTATTATTTTACCCTTAAATTAGTTTTGTTATATTTTATAATATAAATGGCACAATAGGGATTATAAAATATCCAGACAGGATCAAGGGTAGACCTCTGAAGTAGTAGAACTCTCTTAAATAATAGAACTTTATCAAAACGACGTAATTTTGATAAGACGCGGTGACATTTTGTAAATATCATGCCACCGCGTATTTACAAAAATGTCACCGCGTCTTATCAAAACTACGTCGTTTTGATAAAATTCTATTATTTAAGGCATTCTGTTATTTAAGAATTCTACTCTTGATCCTTTTTGATAAAATATCTACTTATGTTTATTAGTTTTTTATCCCAAAAATTTATTTATTTTTGGAAATTTTTTTCTTTCTATCTATTAAAAACTTAGTAATATATAATTGAATAAAAAATTTAAGTTTTTTATTGATTTATTTTATTTTAAAAACTCAGTAACATATTATTAAAACAATATAATTGTAGTGTTTGTATCACCGTGTAGGAGACCTTTTTATGAGTTAAATAAATTACGTTTAAAATAAGTTATTATGAGTTAAATAAAAATTTTAAGTGACTTTTAAACGTTCCAAACGCATTAAAAGTTACAAAATAACCAAATATACATTACATCTAATTTAAGCATTTTGTTATTTTAAATTTTGATTTTGAAAAAATAAAATAAAATAAAATAAACTTTGCTATAAATTCGTAATTATCGCTGGCCTTCCGTATCGATCCCTTCTCTCTCTCGTCTCTCTCGTCTCTCTGTACGTTCAAGAGTGTGACGAAGCAGCTGAACTCAACTCATCACCTCAGCTTTCCTTTTATCTCTCTAAAGGTTATAAGCTTATTATACATGAAAATTCATAAGCTACAATACAATGTTTTTGTTTTTATTTTTGTATATATCTTCTGGAATTCAAAGGGTGTTTTTTTGCTAGATCTATACACCATCATCATTTATGTTTGAATCGAATTGCCTCAAGGTTTCTCAATTAAGCACTGTGCGTACTTCAATTGTTGATGAATTTTCATTGATTTGAGAATGATTACTTGTTGGATCGAATTACTTGAATATGTTGATCTTTATCTCAATTAATTTTTTGAATTTAGAGATCTGTGAATTGTGTTCAGGCTCGTTTTGGGTTTGTTTATGTTGGTTATCTGCATAATTGAGGAGGTTTTGATGCCGAATTGTTGTGATTAAGATATTTGAAGTAAAAATGGCACCTTTATGAATTTTCTGCATGAAAGATGTGATATGTGAATTATAGGATATTTTTTGTGTGGTGATTATGAATTTTCTGTTGGTTATAAAGAGTGGAAGAAGTATCTTTTGTCGTGATTTTGGTAACTGCTTAATTTATATGCCAGTATGAAATTGGTTGCTATTGGTGTATGTGATATCTTCATTAAAAGGAATGATATCCATGACTTCATGCCAATAATTGAAAAAATCGAGCAACAATACGACAAATAGAGTTGACAAGCACCAAAAGAAGAAAACTATTTTAGCTTGATATGCGCAGGCTACTGAACACCAACTATATACAATTGTAGTTGAGTCGTGGAGGAAGGGGTGCAAGATGAGATCTTCCTCTCAATGAATTTGATCTGCACTTTCATAGTATTTTTCTTCACAATCAGCTCTGTTTCTGTGTGTCCAACAAATTTTTATTTCTCTTTTGTCGTATCTGATACAGTTTACTTGTGGAAATACCTTTTAAGAAGATAACTAATAACATCAATTTCTTCCCAATTGAAAATTTATAAAAACTATATACCAAAATTTTGGGTTGTGTTTCTCATCGTCCGATTATCTGTGGTGCATCAGTCTATTTTGGTTGCTATCAAGAGACTAATTTTTTAGCTGCCAAAGCTGAAAATTACATCCTTATTACTTTTCCATTGTACTGCATCAAGTGGTATCAAGCGTTTAAACCTGGTTGTTTAAGTTAATAAATGTTCAGAACAACCCATTGGAGAAATGGCCATTGCATTTGATGTTTTGGGGCCACTTCGTAGAGAGTATTCATATCCACAGACAAAAGATGTTTCACAATCGAATCTCTGTAGTATTTCATAATCTCTATTGTGTCTCAAAGTCTCTCAATATTTATAAGCTTATGTTACTATTTATTATTTAAAGAAAAAAAAAATCTTCATTCATGATGTGGTAGGAAAACCAAAAGCTTAATGAATTAGGAAACCTACTTCCTGTAAGTTACCCTAAATTCCCAGTTATTTAATAAAATACCTAATTACATAAATTTATACCAATTGAAATACAAAATAAATACCTAAACTTAGGTTACAATCCTCATCAAAGCATTTTGTCTTGGCTTTTTAATAATTGCGAAACATCTAGTTGGTAATATATCCTGATGGAGAGTTTCATTTGCTACCTCAACACAGATATTGTTCCAACTGCTGCAGTTGCTACAATTGTTTGTATTTGTGGAATAGAAAAAGCACGAAATGGCCAATAGGTTACTTCTCTTTTCTGACTTTGTGGTTATAACTTTTTAGGAGAGGAAGTAGTAAATGTTATAACCTTTTTCCTTCTACAGGTATAGAGTGTTTTGATGTGCAGGATACCATGTCGCAGTGCTTAGAAGGGATCAAACATTTATGTGCTTGCCTGCTGCAGTGCTGTGATCTTGATTTGCAGAAACAATCGAGGGGCCTTGAAGATCCTGAAATCCTCGCAAGAGAGACCGTGTGTATGCAGCTTCCTTATATTGTCATAACTCATAAGTTGATATTTTTTAGGTTTATGTCTGGAGTGTGCATCTTAATGTTCTAGAACAATATGAATGTGTGTTATGACTTAATTTTAGTCCCAACTTTATGTTATACCATCGCCATATAAATATTTTACGTGTTGCTCCAAAGGTTCCTTTAGCTTATATCTGATTTTTTCCTCTCCCTTGTTTCTAGAAGCATAATTGTTGTTTTTTAAATTATTGTAGTATAATACTAATATTATTTTAACCTAGATAACCAGTTTTGGTTCTCTATAGTATTTATTAGTAACTACTCATTGTAAAAATGTCTTTTGTACTTTTGGTAATTATTCATCTTCTATCTACATTTATGATGAAAAAATTACCTGACCTTTGTACCTAACATTGTGATTTTTCCCCCACTTGAATGCAGTTAGTGTAAGTGAAATAGAAGCACTTTATGAGCTATTCAAGAAGATTAGCAGCGCAGTGATTGATGACGGGCTAATCAACAAGGTTCTTACATATCCTTGTCCAGATCATTATTCAATTTATGATGTCATTATTCTGTTTGCATGTTGAGACGAAGATGCCATTTCTGCACATCCATAATTTTATCCGTGATTTATCTTGCTCTTATAGATTTGTCACAACTTTAACGAAATCTAACGGTAGGTTTTTATGATCTTCTTTTGTATCAATATTTCAGGAAGAGTTTCAGCTGGCATTGTTCAAGACAAACAAAAAAGAGAGCTTGTTTGCTGATCGGGTACACCATTCTTCTAAAGATAATACTTGTTATTTTGTTTAAATTTACTTTTAAATAGCATTTTAGCTAGACACGTTCCTTAAGCAAGCATTCATATTAGTGCGTAAAAAACCCCGTCATATATCTAATTAAACAAACACATGCATATGTGCACAGAGCTAAAGTTGTTAACGTAATTTTATGATAAAAATATTGGATTTAATCAATAATGATCACACATTATCTCTATTGAAAAGTGGACGATGCTTAACTTATGCATTTTATTGGCAAAGCTTCTTATGCTGTTTTTACTTTGTATTTGATTGTAGGTGTTTGACTTGTTCGACACAAAACATAATGGTATCCTGGGGTTTGAAGAGTTTGCTCGTGCGCTATCTGTATTTCATCCAAATGCACCAATCGACGATAAAATTGAGTGTATGTCATACTTATATGTACATGTGTTGTGCATTTTGTTATTTGTGCTCCATGTTCTTACCCACCTTTTCTTTGACAAGTCTAGTAAATGTTCTTACTATTTTGTGTGCAGTTTCCTTCCAACTATATGATCTCAAGCAGCAAGGTTTCATCGAGAGGCAAGAGGTAGCTAGTTTTGTTTAGAATTGACCTAAATCCTAATTCAGCCTTAATCAGTAGAGCTTGAGTAACCTATATGAATGTCATTACCTTAAATTGCTCATGATCTAGTTTCATATGCTATCCCAAATATGTATCTTATTTTTTCATTTTCATATTTTCCATTTAGACTCATTTTAGAAGATCCTTGAGTGTAGTTTCTTAACGACTTTTTGCATCTTAACTTTAACTTCCAGTAATGTTAATCTTTTCTTTTAGCAAGGATATACCATCAAAAGTAACATTATCTGGCAGATGAAGGTTATTTCGACTACAGTACAGTCGAAAGGCTTCTATGCACAAGATATCTATTTTCACATCAGACAAACACACAGAGAGAGAGAGAGAGAAAAGATTTATATATAGAGAGGTTATGTTCTAAAGTTTACACGTGCAATTCCCAGTCACATTTTTTGTTCCCTTTCTGTATAGTCACTTTTGTAAGTTTAAACGTGGAAAGAACTGTTTAGAATTCAAAGGTGATAGTTTACCTTCATTATTTTACTTTTCCCAAACTTTTTTTCAAAAGTTATAGACCTTCTAATGAATTCTGGATACATAGGTGAAGCAAATGGTTGTGGCTACGCTCGCTGAATCTGGTATGAATCTTTCGGACGATGTTATAGAGAGTATCATTGACAAGGTACTTCTTTCACCTAATTTAATTTTCTCTGGACCGATAGCAGTTAATTTTAGCTTTTTTATTTGTATGTTGCCATGAAGGATGTGAATTGATATGTTGTTCAACATTTATACACAATTTGAACCATAATCCATAGTAGCTATTTATTTTGTGAGCACAATCAATTCTGCATCTGCTTCATGTTATAGGTAAAGCGTTTCGTGATTTATTCATATCACTTTTTCTTCTTCTTTCCATTACAAGTATTCGCTTGTTACTTAGGTACTCAAATAATTTGTGTTCACATATGTTACTAATCCACTTTCACGGAACTGTTTGAGCAATAGCATTATGGTTCTTGGTATTTTATAGCAAGCAGCTTCTGTTGTTTAAGTTGTTAATCAAATGATAAGCACATTCATCTAGCCTGGTCAATTATGAGTTATGTGGAACCTGTGGGGTAAAATTCTGTCCCACCTAAATATCTGTGTATATGTTTTTTCAGATGTGCTGAAAAATATTGTTAACCTATTGAGATTGCACATTTTAAGATAATTTGACTTAGAATCCCAGTTTAGTGAACTAGCTTTGGCCTTCTTACATATTTAAAGAGAGTTGATGCATCTAATTAAGTACGCGATACAACTTCTAGACGTGGTAAAATTGATTGTCAGTCTTGTGGTACTTGTCACATTTTTTTTGGACAATCGGTCTCGAGTTAAATTCTTGAATTCCTCTACAACATTTGGAGTTTCACCATACTTATGAGCTTCTTTTGAGTAAAAAAGTACTTGTGCAGGTTCATCTTGGTTATCTCGCTTTCCTGATGTATGTGCTATATTGATTTTCTATTAGCTCTATTTATCTGCCTCAGTTTTTGGCTTTGGTTTAGACTTTTGAAGAAGCTGATACAAAACATGACGGCAAGATTGACAAGGAAGAGTGGAGAAGTCTAGTTTTGCGACATCCGTCCCTTTTGAAAAATATGACCCTTCAATACCTCAAGTAAGTCCAATTATATATCCACCTTTCTTCATTTTTATATTGGTTGAGTTTTCTTTTTATAATCTTCTCAAAAATTCATGGTCAGTATAAACTTAGTAAGTCCTTTGATTAGTAATGTTTTGAGTTTTCTGTTCGAAAGTGTTTGAACAGTTTCGCCTGTAACATAAGTTGTGTAGTAGATACACAATACTGCTTCATGTCGGCCGATGCCGGAGGCAGACTTCTCATTTAATGAGGGGATCCTCAACAATTTTTTGGCGACAACAGGAAAAGATTTTCGGCTAACAACATTGTTGCTCATTTATTTTTTTGAAGAAGTGAGGATTCCTATTTTCACTATTATCAAAAAGTTAAAAGGGAAAGTGGGGTTTTGCAAGGGAAAAATTGCGGGACTATACATCTGCTCCTGGTGTTAGCAGAAGTGAGGACTCTAATGCACATTGAAACAGCTTCCTCTGAGTAACCTTTGTAAAATGGCACAAGGAGACAAAATGTAATACACTTGATTTTTAAACTTTAATCACGCAATTATGAGAGTATTTCAAAAACCAAGGAAGCAAAGGGCCTTACCTTATAAATGTAATTTTGTGTATATGCACACCTAGAGGGGGGTGAATAGGTGTCCAAACTAAATGTGACTAACAATGACTAATTTTTACTTTCCATTTCCAGTTCCAGATCTAAAACATACATGTGAAAGTGTCTGCTTTAGAGTAAATTTACTTTTGTTATAATGCAAACATGTAATAGTGTCTGGATTAGTATATCTTCAAACGTGAGCAAAACCCCAGAAATAAGAAAACAGAGTAAAGAAGAACGGAATAGTAAATTACACTAAGATTTTTACGTATTTCAGCTCATATCCTCTAATCTAGTGGCGTAATCCACGTCTTGGTATTGGTATTGGACTCTTTTTATTAAACTTAATATTCAATTAAATACAATAAAAAGAACTCCCTGTTTAAATAAAGTTTTTCACTGCGATGGACACCTCTGCCCCTTTGCACCTCTGCAACCTTTCTCACCACTGAGACCTTTGCACCTCTGCAACCTTGAAAGCTCTTATTGAACAGACCCTATCCTACTGGATCAGTCAAGCCAAACATGACTTGAACTCAGATTTCGTTACAAGAAATATATGATTACAAAAAACTCTTATTTCCAGCCAACAAAGAATTAATTATATAACAAGACTTGTTGGAAATAAACTTTGATAGCTCTCTATTGAAATATCTTTGTATAAGATAGATGCTTGCTTTGATTTGACTGAACTTATTTATCCTTCAAGCCTATGTCCCTGATATAGCCAATAAGAAGTAATATATATAGAGAAGGAACTAACGGCTATATATTGATTAGCTAGAAATTCGTAGCTGAAATATCTCTTAAACACCTGATATAACCAATGGGTTCAATAAAAAAAGTTAGGGTGAATATTTCCTAAAACAGTTGGTATATCACCTGTTTTTCAGGCACATAAATATCCAACGGATATAATATATTTGATATCAAATATATAAAATCCTAGTCAAACTAAAACAGCTCAAAGAAAGGGATAAAGGATACACCTGACAGAGAATGATCTAATTTCAATAACAAGTCAGCTTGCATATCAAAACAGTTTCCTTATATGACTCCTTTTCAAATAATATTACACATTATAACAGAACAAATCTTTTCAGCAATCTTAGATATGAAAGGAAGTAATCATTGGACTATAATTTCAAATTGGGCTATTACAACCACATATTAAAACAAATTTAAACCAGCCCAAACAGTTAAAACACAAGTCCATTAAATAATACAAACCCAAAAATATTGTCATCATTAAAATCATAAACCAACAATAAATACTTATTTCGTAAATCCTATAATGAGCACTTTCTTTAAGGGGTTCTCCCTCCTTCCCTACTCGGAAGTCTTGCACCCTTTTATCATAGTTTGGTAGCAGAGGTTTGTGTGAGGTCAATATGGGATTATTAGCCCTCCCCACAAGTCGTGCGTCATTTTATCTAGGGTTGGCAGCATAGATTTGTGTGAAATTAATTTGGGTTTACTATTCAAATAATACGTTATAGGCTTGAACTGTTGAGAATTCTGATTTTCAAAGATTTTTTTGAAGCTTTTTGGTGATGGCATTACATGAACTACCTGGACTTCAATTTTGAGTATTAAACATGATATTTGTGCATACAATCGATATCTGATCAGCATCCCGGGCAAGATCTATGGCTTCAACTGCGGCTAAGCGAACTAACTATTCTATATATTTTATAGAAGTGAATGATAGAAATTCTTTAGATTATATATCCGAGTTCAATCTAGGATCTGTTCTCAGGGGCGGATTTTTTTGGGCTAAATACTGAAGTGAAGGGCTGAAATTTAGTGAGTTAGAGAGCGAGAGTTTGAATACATTATACCACTGTGTTCAGTTTTTTTTTAGAGTAGTTGTAGTTAGTAGTTTTTTTACCCCTCTATGTTTAACTTTTTCATAAATCTGTCCCCTTAGGTTTATTAAATTTTTATTTTTGCCCGTCCCTCTACCTATAAAAAAAATTATGCCTTTTGAATAGATCCCGACTGAGTTCAGATGAAACCTTGGGACTATTGGGGTAAAAAGTACACGCTACACTAGTACTCTTTCAAATATCCAAGTCTGCACACATTTATGGAACTTATTAGAAGCAAAGGCTAGTTTCGAAGATTATTTACTTCTGATGCATTGCTAAATGCTTTTGTAACAATCCCCCCACCCTCCCCTCTTCCAAAAAAATCCCTGTTGATCGGGGGAGGGCTTAGGAGGATAGATCACTTAGTGTCGCCACTTATTTAGTCTCGTATACTTGTTGTATTATGATATTCTCCATTGGTATTTGGAAAAACTGTACAAGTTGTAAGGATTTATCAGGTTATTTGAATTTATAGTTGAAACTGTGTTACAATGGTGGTTCTCACTGATGTGTTAGAACTAAACATTTATGGCTTTCTTAAACAGGGACATTACAACTACATTCCCAAGCTTTGTATTTCACTCGAGAGTTGAGGATACCTGACTCTAAATCTGTGCTGAAGTTTAAAGACAGCTGTTGGTGGTGTTTTGCAATTTTCCTGAACCTGCAACCCTTTTCCCTGTAATCAAACCCTCTAGGATGTTGTTGCATTGTGTTTCTTTGCCAAAATCGTGGTTGTGTTTTTATTTTCAAAATATTAAAATTTTGCTGTTTCTGCTCTGACATTAATCGTCTCCATCCAATCTGAAACAAAATAGTTTGCAGGTGATAGAAATGATTTATTATTGTTGTAGTCTTGGTGTGGTGACTACAATTTTTTGTGTACAAAAATATGGAGACATGATCAACTTGTCATATTTAGTTGCTTTATTCTTGGCAAAAATATGTATAACATTTAGGGTGGTTCAGTTCCAAAAATAGGTTTGTGAGGTGCTATTGTTGTTTTATTTGTGAATATATTCGTAATGGCAAAATATACGAGTGTCCTAAACGCCTCATTTATATTTGTGAGTGAAATTTGTGTATATATTATCCGAATTTGTGATGTAATTTGAACAAATTGAATACAAAGGTAAAATAATCACATTTGGGTATTTAATTTGTCAAAATAACATCATCATTTTGATGAATTTCATGCACAAATTTTAATATGGGTCTATTGGTGGGTTTGAAAGTCTTAATTGATGTGGTTAGTTGGGAGTCCATAGATGTTAAATGTATGAGTTGAAGGTTTCAGCAAACTAGTTGTGTTGGTCATTGTTAGATGATGGTGATAGAGAAGATGGTAGTAGGTTGAAAGCTTATTTCTTTTTTTCTTCTAGATTTGAAGGCTAGATCATTTCCTCCTTAATATCAAACATATTCCCTCTTTTGATTCAAAAGATTAAGGAGGGTGTATTCAATTAAGACTTTTAAATTTTTAAAAGTTTAGTTGTATTCAATCAAAATATTTAAAGAGTATAAAAGTTTACTGGTATTCAATTATAACTTTTGTAATGTCTTTAAAAGTTGTGTGATATTGAACTGAGACTTTATAAAATTTATAAAAGTATTTTGGTATTCAAAAAGTCATTAATTTTTTAGATTTCTATCAGATGATAGAGTTTAATAGACTTTAGAAGAAGAGATACTCATATCCAAAGTCTGACATCGTCTCTAAAGACTTTTAAATATTTGAGAAAGAGAAAAGATGAACAAATGAGAATGAGAAAGAGATAGAGGAGATCAAAGAAGAGAAATACAAAACAATATATATGGTTAGTTGCAAATTTTACCCCAAAGTATGGATCCTTTTACCATTCGTACCCCAATGTTTAAATGCTCCTATCTTGCTACCCAAATACACAAAAGTAAACAAAAGTGACCCTTTTGTAATTTCCGACCAAAAAATTGACCAGAACTGCCATGTGTTCCGGTGGTCTATGTATGATACGGATTTGACCAAATTTTTATACAATTGACTATATAAAACCTTATTATATACTAATACAAGTTGATTTCCTAATTAATTAGACTAAGTAGTAGATTAAAATCTATTAATAAAATAAATAACTCTATACAACATCAGTTCCCTCTAACCACTGTACTCATTTCCCGCCAAATCATATGTAGATGTAAGTGTGTGTGTGTGTGTATATATATATATATATATATATATATATATATATATATATATAAGAGCATAAGAAGATCCATGTCAGGGTAAAGAAGGAGAAGAAGAAAGAGCCAAAGTTACAAATCTTCAATGGCTGCAGTGCTTTGCCACTGTCATATTCCTGGCAGTATTGAGAACATCATACACCTAGCAAAATCTAGGGAGAAGGTTTCTAGCCTGCAATATGTAAGGGTAAGCTTTCCCAGAAATATAATTATTCTTCTTCTTCCCATAAATCTTCTTATTCTTCTTCTTCTGCATCCTGTTAAGCTACCGTTTGGGAGTAACAAACTTTTCAATTCTTTCAGCATGGATGTGATTTTTTTCGGTGGTATGAACCTCCAACAGATGGTGGATTGGTAGGGAGGGTTGCTGCAATTGAAGATGAAATCAAAAAGCTACTAAGAAGAGAGAAGATGTACATAACTATTATAATTATAACATGGATTATCATGCTATGTAATCGTGGTACTTGACTGAATTTATGTAATGACAATCATATGCATGAAATTGAATGAAAAGTTGGATTGTTCCTTATCTCTGCAAATGGAATACCAACTTGCAAAACACCACTTTTCCTTTCCTCTACAACAAAGCAAACACATAAAAACAGAGTTAAAATAAAAGAAAATCTATAGAAATAGAGGAAAAACAAACCCACATTAAAACAAAACAAAAATAAAGCATGGACTAATTAATCAAAACAATTCTAGAACATCCCCACCTGCAAGGAAAAATCCCACATGACTAATTAACCAAAACAAGCAATTCCCATCAAACTAATAAACCAAAATAATTCCCATAATAAATCACAAGCATTGGTGTTATCCCATATGACTAATAAAGCAAAACAAAATATGCAAAATAGTGCACAAGCAAGTCTTTTTTCCCACATGTCTGATAAACTAAAACATTCCCAGCATAATGCACAAGCAAGCAAACTAATAAATCAAAATAATTCACCCAACACACACACCCATAATAAAAATTAGTTCCATTTTATTGCCCAAAAACACAAAGTTCAGTTGTAATAATTACATATTGTCAAACTTCACATGTTTGACCAAAAGACATCATCTTTTAATACATAACAACTTTGCATCCTTAATTACATACTGTAAAACTTCACATGTTTGACCAAAGGACATCATCTTTACATGTTTGACCAAAAGACATCATCTTTTAATACATAACAACTTTGCATCCTTAATTACATACTAGTAAAACTTCACATGTTTGACCAAAGGACATCATCTTTACATGTTTGACCAAAAGGACATCATCTTTTAATACATAGAGCAAAAGCATTAAGTCTGATTCCTAGTTAATAAGACCAAAAATATTAATATAAGAGTAAATACAGAGGGGTCATAAGCCTTCACTGTTTCTTCTTCTTCTTGGTGTTGCAAACCTCAGTAGTAGTTGACGTACATTCATGGATGACTAACTTCACATTCTTTAGTGTTACATTTTTTTTCCCACCCTTAAGCAGAATTGATGTCCCTTTGAAAGTGTCTTGAGTTTGTGGTACACTAACCAATAATCAATTTCTGTCTGGTATGAGAACTCCAGCTGGAAGCATTCTAAACTTGACAGGACTTTGAAGTCTTGGAGCATTAATTGCATTAGAACCCTCATTACTCCCAACCTACATGAGTTAGGTTATCATAGTTAATTTCACAATAAATATACATAGTAATTAAATTCATCATATCGCTAACTAGGCCTTTACTAATTTCTGCAACTCATCATGAGGATTGAACCTTCTCACCTACATCCAAATAGCAAAAGTTATAAACAAACCCAAAAAGGTAAATATACATAGTGTTGCTGTTTAAGATTACATACTTGCAGTTTTTCTCTTTGTTGTGGTTGAGGTTTTGAGCTTGTGACTCTGAAAACTCATCAGTACTAGGTTGCGTTAGCTCCACTTCAATAGGCTCTTCACTTGCTTTTACTCTTGTTTCTTCCCTTGCATCTCCCTCAGTATGTATTTGTTTCTTCTTATGAGACCTTGAGGTTTGTCCATACTGCTAACACACTCTGCATCTGAGAGAGTCTTGTAATTTTTTACCTAAGTTACCAGAACCAGTTGTAAGCTTATCTCTGTTTCTCTTCCGTAGCTTTTTGGCCTACCAGAAATCTTATTAAACTTGGGAGGCAATACTTTGAGATTATTTTCCACTTGGCTATCTTCCCACATGTCTGCACTAGACATTGGTGCTATACAAGGCTCATAAATCTTCTTGTAAGTTATTATCTTGTACAAATCATTCACAAAATTTGTAGGGTCCATGTTTTTGAAAACCATACATGAGATGACATAATTGCAAGGTATGCCTGTCATGACCCATTTTCTGCAACTACAACCCTTTGCATCTAAATCAACTGTATATTGGTCCCCATACACTGTCCTTACTTGAAACAGGTGGTCATTTACAGGACAAACAATGCAATCTCCTACATATTTCTTGGCCCTTTCTACTCTCTTAAGTGCATTGGGACAAAGGTCCCCAAACCATCTTTGGCATACTGTTATGTTAATGTTTAATCTCTTAATTAACAAATCTCTAATATCTTCTAGCATATTCAGAATTGGTTTTTCTCTTACCCCCTTAATCATGTTGTTAAAACTTTCACATAAGTTCTTTGTCAAGATATCACACTTGGGGTATGTGCTAAAATGTGATCTTGATCATTGACTTGTAGGTTTATCTTGTATCCAGATCATAGCCTCATGACTCTTTTTCATTAGTGCCTCCATGTTGTCCTTATACCTTTTAGGATGTGTAGCTTTTGCACAATCCCACAATAACTCTCTCAATCACATTCCTTTATGCCCTGTATTTGCAAAATTTTAATGCAAATGCTGAAAGCAAAACTTATTTTTCGAGTTAGGGATTAATTCCTCAAATGCCTTAATCAATCCTTTTTGTTTATCAGATACAAATGTCCAACCATAGTCATTCACAATTCCCACATCATCTTTTAATAATCCTAAAAACCACAACCAACTGTCATACTGTTTCTCCCTCTACCACTGCATAAGCTATTGGATGCATATTATTGTTTGAGTCAATACCCATAGTAGTTAACAAGATGCCTCCATTTGTTCTTTTCAAGAATGTTCCATCAACACCAACTATAGGTCTGTAGTGCTTCAATCCTTCCATCAGCCCACTTAAACATATATAAATCCTCGTGAACAAAGGTTTCCCACCAAGTAAGGTACCGGGCTCAGTTTGTAGCTCAACAGTGCTATCAGGATTCAATCTTTTTAACTCATCAACATATTTCCATAAGTTATGATATAGCTCTACATGATTGCCCTCAATCATCTTCATAGCCTTAACCATAGCTTTGAATGCTTGGAATGAAGATATTTGAATGGTGTGATCAGTCCATACTGTCTCCATAAAAGTGGATGCCTACATCTGTGGATTTCTTCTAAACTCATTCAAGTATTGCTCAGCTAACCAAGCTAGCTGTCACGCCCTTAACTTTGTGGATCCTAGGGCAAGTGTGTGTCAAATAGATGATCTTAATTTGTAGGGTGTTCTCTTTTTGTAATTTCCCAGTATATATTTTCCATGGGCATGGAAGAGTGCACATGAACCCCACCCTATATTTCTCATTCTTGTATATGATAAGTAGGTTTTATACCTACTTATTGGATATAAATTCACGCGAACTATGCTCATCTCAAGTACATTTTAGTATGTTTTTAGTTGCATTTCGTGTTATTTTGCATTGCATATACTGAGAACTCCTCTGGTGTGAAAATGCAGGAAATGGTATAGCTCGGCGTTAGTAGGTGGCATGAGATCAGTGAAGGCATGACACGAAGGTCGAGTGGAGAAAAGGAACTGAACATTGATGGAAAAAGAAGCGAAAGCAACATGTCAATGGAACAATAGCAGCATGACAAGGAAGCAGCACCAGAAAAACTCAAGGATGCAAAATGCAAAAGCTACCCGGCTACACAAGCTAGAACTCGCGCGCCTGGAACCGGCAGAAGCTAAATTTCCAAACCCGCTTGCCCGCGCCTGTTATGTATTGGGATCGCGCGCGTCATCGACTGTTGTTGTTTGAGTTTATTTTAATTTTGAAATTTGAAGGGTTTGAGTGGGTATAAACTACTCTGGTTAGTACCAGACGCGATTATCTTTAGTTTTTATCAGTTTTTCATATTAGAGAACTAGGGTTCCAGGTGTTGAACGTAATTCCAAAGAGGGTTGAGCATACATTGAATATTTTCTTCATCTTCTTTTGGATTGATTCATTGAATAAGAACTACTTTTATTTTGTTGGAAATCATTGGAGATTGGAACAACGTTTTGGAATATAATCTGCAATTGGGTTTGATCGATTCTATCTTCTCTCTCAATTGTTTTATTTATTTTTCATGTGTTGCTTTTATCCCATAATGGCTTTCGGTTCAGCGATGAACTAAACTCCATTATGGGATTCTAACGGATATTAATATGTAGTCTAATATTAATGGTCTGAATGCTTGATTGTGTAGTTATCATGGAAATTCTATTATGACTAAGCTGATTGCATGAATGTCTGATCACCATTCATTTTATGTACTTATATGAAATTGAAAAATGACATGTGAGTATGGTTGTAATCATGATAGCATGCGTTTATGAGGCTGAATTGTTTAGCTTTATATTTCGTGAATCAAATAGAAATATACTGTTTCACCGTGTGTAGTTATATAAGAGCTTACACTTCAATTCAATATTTCTGTAAAGTCACATAGAAATATAGTGATTTTGGTTTTATTGATGATTACATGATTTCTATTGCACGTGGATGTTATGTAAGTAGGTCATAATGCAATGAAAAATGGTTATGTCTAGTTTTGTGCTCTTAGCTAATTTTCCATGATACATAAATGATCTTTCATGACGGTATTATTTAGATAAAATATGAATTGAAGTTAGAATTCCATTATTTCTAAATTTGATTTATTATTCTATTATTTTTTTCTTGTAGTCATTACTTGGGTTAGATTAATTCAAAAATTATAGCGTTCGTTTAAGCATATAGAAATAGTGATATAGTTAATGCATAATAATTTAATTTTTGACATCTTTCTTCGTGGATCGATACTTAACTTACTATGTACTACTTGCTGACCCATGCATGCTTGCATGAGTTAGAGTCCTTTTTTTAGAACTAAAAAGGAGGCAATAGTATACATTCACTACTTTCCCATGCTTCACTGAGTGTGCTACCACAAATTTCTTTAAAACTTTATTGTCTGCAAATAACATCCCCTCCTCAAACTTAGGATCATCCATCAATGTCGCAGGATTAAATATATGCCATTTAGGCCCATCCTCATCATCATTTATCTGCATTCTTGGTATCTCCTCAATTATGAGGTCTTCTTCAACAAAATCATATTCCAATTCACTAACAGCCTCTTTTTCCTTCCCTTTGTTAATCACCTTTCCCTTTCCCTTTTCTTTTTTCTTCCCCTTCCCCTGCCCCTTATCACTTACACATACTCCATCAAACTCAATATTACTATCAACATTCTCTTCATAGTCTTTATTATCCTCCCCATATACACTATCACTAAATGCAATCACATATGTAGAGTCCTCACTATTAGTGTCACTACACTCAGCATCATTCCCATCATATTCCTTCCCATTGCCAAAATCACCACCATTGAAGTCATCAACCTTTTCCTTCTCTTTATCAGATTTCTAGCATTACTCCCAATCTGTTCTTCTCCTACCTCTGCATTACCTGGCTATGTATTACCTAGCTCTTCACTAACCAGACACACTTCTACTTCTTTTGGTTTAGGAATAAAAAACTTAATGACACACAAATCTTTTACAGTAGTAAGGCGCCTATAACTTTTCTCAGGCACAAAGTGGTAAAATGATAAATCCCCAGCAAAGCCCAATTCCATTGCCATATTTCTCAGTTCCCTGTAACTCAGATGCTTTAACTCGACATAATCAAAAAACTTAATTGATCCCCCCACATACCTTTTCTCGTCAAACTTTCCACCATGAACCATTTTAATCAAAAAAATGGGATCATTTTGATCACCTGCACACAAATTTAGGGCTTCTAAATTTATTAAAAAATTACATTAGAGACAAAAAACAATAAATAACTTTTCTAACTTTATTTGAGTATTCCCAAATGCCACTTATGTAAAAAATAAAGCAGAAAAAAATGGGACCACCATTGTCGGCCAAAATTGACCATGCAAGAACTTTATCATCTTATTCATGCAAATATACTTCTTGACCATCTATATATATTGTATCTACACTTCATATACGAATAAAGAATATATCTAGATATAAAGGGGTGCCAAAATCTTCAAAATCAAACAATCTCAGTACCCAAACCATTTTCTATTGTAGTCTAGTTGGTCAGTGAGGATTCGATTTCTGCCCTCTTGATCGCAAGAATCGAAGCCAAATCCTCCTCCCCCTTCACATCACTCTGTAAATCGCACTTAACTTGATTTGAGCCCTAGAAGATAAACAATCTCTCTAATTGTACCAACCGACCGTTAATCCCTTTTTTTGAACCTTTATTTTGTAATTTGAATATTCTCATGTATTTGCACAGATTTAGTAATTGACGTACAATATTTAAACAGTAAACATTATTTAACTATTAAATTATCACACGTGGTCATATTGTGACGCCCCCAAAATCTCTACACTCCATGTAGCAGATTTAGTGCTCACGTAAATATTCCATAAAATAATAATTTCTATCAATCCAAGATTCACAATATTCATAAAAGATAGTAGTTCTCGTCAGAACAATTATCGCGATGAATACTATCACTCAGACGTATAGACTTATAATCTTATAGATATTTCTTTCATATCAATAATTCCTATCCATTTGACATTCACAATATTAATGACAAGATTGTTCTTGGAATCGAGGGGCGCAACCTCAGTGCTTATAGAACTCCTAAGATCATTGAATACCCTCATTCAGATAAATAGTTCATATTAATATTGTACTTGATTCTAACTCATTTTTAAAAAAATGGAAACTAAAAAATTTACATAAACTAAGAACGTAATACATAAATTCAAATTTTAAATTATTACATTCAAAACAAACGAAAATAAACTCAAATTATTACAATCTTCCTAGCCACATGAATAAACACTTGAACTTCCAGGAATATCTGTCATAGACTCACAGCTGCAAAGAAATATAATATTTGCAAGGGATGAGCTTTAAAAGGCTCAACAAGTTTTAAACAACTTATATTTTATACTCACATAATATCTAAATTTAATGAACATATAGTTCAAAGAGTTTTTCCACGTATATATATTGAGGTTTATCTGCCAAACCTCGCACATTACGAGTTTCTGTCAGTCATATAGACTTAGCAACCCGAGTTAATTCGTTCAACTAAACATTCTAGGAGTATGTGTATCGTCCTATCTAAATAATCCCCGGGCATTACTACAAATAGCGATCATAAATAAACCCCGGTCAATGTATAATTGTCGGTCATAATAATATCAATATATATTTGTACCAAACAATATTGGTTTATCACAATCTATGATTTGATATCAAATCAAATACATCTTAAGCAAATAACAGTTCATATGGCTTGGTTAATTATGCTTGTACAAGAAGCAATAACCCTTTTAATATCAGATATCACAAATAACGTTTAAAACAAGTTTATATGACATTAATATAAGAATTACATTTAATATAAAAATTAAATGTAGTTGGAAAACTTACTTGCTCGAAGAACAACTATTTTATGTTATTCGATCTGCCTACGCAACCTAAATATGTTTATAACAGTCATTAGAAATAATAACAACTAATATCTAATCAAATTATTAGTGTATGGGTTGAATTTGATGTCTATTCGTACTAGTACTTTTGTGATTCAGCACTCGGCACAATAATTAGAGCAGAGTCTTCATCTGATGACCTTTGAGAGAGACCAGATTCGATCTATGATGTCGACTGCTCTTGATGTGAGGGACGCCACTCTATTAGAGAGAGACGAGGTATTAGATCGTAGAGATGTCGCTATTTTTGAGCGGGATGAGGCTATATCAGCCTGAGATGCAGTGATAGTTGAGCGGGATAGTGCTATATCTGCCTGGGATGTAGCCATCATAGATAGTACTGCAGTGAGGTCCCTTACCAATGGCATGATTGCAGAGATGAGCGCATATATTGATGATCATATGGTCACCATGCAGATGGTTATAGATCTTTTGGGTCGTGTGGATATTCTCGTAAAGGAGACCACAACTTTGCCTCCGTCTTCTGAGAGGGACGTCATGTTGGGCTTGTTAGCTCGCATATATCCTGACTTGTAGATGAGCTTGTATTTACATGCACAGACTAGCTTAGCCATTTTGTCATGTACAGTTTACATTGTATATATATCAAACAGCATTATATATGACATGGAAATATATTTTTGGATCACTTCCCTATTAGATATGCCTTGCTATTTGCTTGATATTTTGCCTGCTGCTTCAGGGCTTGTGATCTTAATGTATTCTGAATTCCTCCTAGGTGGATGGACATTGAGTTGCCTCTGGATAGTTCAGAATGGATCATCGATCTATGTGTATCCCTACCATCTTTGGTGTCTTAGGACTGGTTTCTGGATGGAAATGTGGAGAGGAGTGTGGCTTTTCTCTCTGAGATTGACCGCACCACAGATGGTCGCCAGTAATTCTATTTAGGAGAAGCCTAGTTAATTCCACCTCTTATGGATTGGGGTTGCTCTTATGGATTGGGGTTTCTCTTCAAGGTATGACCGCAGCTTAGATGGTCGCCGGATCTCATATTTGAGAGGAGTTCAGGTAATTCCATCCCTTTGGTCTGAAGCCAAATGAAATGTGGTGGATTGAAGGATGATCCCAGTACCAGTTAACAAGGGTTTGTGTTTTAGTAGGGGGTGAGACTGCACCATGAATGGCTGCCTACGTACTCCTATTGAAGAGGAGATCAGGTCTGCGTAGTTTGAACCTGGTGTAAGAGGTTCAATGCTGTATATGGCTGACATAATGTAGGAATGTTTTTGGATGTTTTTGTTTTTGAGAAGAGGGTAGAAATGTTTTTGTGGTTTTTGTTTTATTGCGACCGGGCCATGTAACATGGTTGCCTACGTACTCCTATTGAGGAGGAGATCAGGTCGACGTAGTTCGCCCCTCAAGGCGAGAAGAAAAACGTGATCCCATGTGCAGGTCAGAGTGCGGGGAGGCGAAAGTTTAATCCCTGGTTGAGGATAAAATGCAGGTATGAGAAGTTTGATCCCAGGTATGGGTAGCCAAACTGCGAATGCAAGAGGTTCAATCTGCGGTGGGATGACCTAATTTGTATAAGCGCAAAGGAGAAAACCAGGCTGCTGGCTTGAAGAGTACGTTTCCCTGAGGAGCAAAGTGTAGAAAGGTTGTATGTGGTAAAGGGTTAAAGAACCGGAATGACTGGTGACCTGATGATTATGCACCAGGGTGTTTGCTGGTTGCTTCAGACATAATACCATTTCACGGTGTCTGAGTTGATGAGTTGGGGAAATTCGTCGCCGTCCATTTCTTGCAATCTTAGAGCGCCTCCTGTCAATACTTCCTTAACAATAAACGGGCCTTCCCAGTTAGGAGTGAATTTTCCTTTAGCTTGATCTTGGTTGTCAAGAAACTTCTTCAAAACCAAGTCATGTGGTTTAAACTGCCGTAGTCGGAATTTTTTGTTGTAGGATCTGGCGATCCTTTGCTGATATAACTGACCATGGAAGATATCCGCGGTTCGTCTTTCGTCTATTAGAGACAATTGGTGATACCTGTCTTATACCCATTGGTCTTCATCCAGCTGAGCGTCGATCAACACTCTGAGAGATTCGATCTCAACTTCTATGGGGAGCACTGCTTCCATCCCATAGTTTAAAGTGTAGGGGGTTGCCCCAGTTGAAGTACGCATCGAGGTTCTGTATGCTAACAGAGTCAAAGGTAATAGGTCAGGCCAGTCTTTGTGGTTGGCAGACATCTTTTGCATAATCTTCTTGATATTTTTGTTAGCCGCTTCAACAGCACTGTTCATCTTCGGACGATAGATGACAGAGTTGAGATGTTTGATGTGGAATTTACTGCATAATTCCTCCATCATTTTGTTGTTGAGGTTCTTGGCATTGTCTGACACAATCACCTTTGGTTGTCCATATCAACAAACGACATTGTTTCTGATGAAAGCAATGATGACTTCTTTAGTAACCCTGGGGAAGGAGGCTGCTTCTACCCACTTGGTAAAGTAGTCGATCATGGTGAGAATAAACCGATGACCATTACTGGCTTTAGGCTCAATGGGCCCAATAACGTCCATTCCTCATATTGAGAAGGGCCAAGGCGAACTCATATTGTGGAGTTCCCGTGGAGGGGCGTGTATAGCATTCCCGTGAATCTGGCACTGATAGCATCTTCGGACGTGGTCATTGCAGTCAAATTTGAGAGATAGCCAATAATGTCCCGTCCTGAGGACTTTCTTGACAAGGAGGGGGCCACTCATGTGGGGGCTACAGACTCCGCCATGGATTTCATCTATAAGCCTTTGGGCTTGATCTTTGTCTAAACATCCGAGGAGACCTAGTCTTGCATCTCTTTTGTAGAGCGCATCTCCACTCAGGTAGAACTTCATAGCAAGTCTATGGATCCGCCTTTTCTCAGTCGGGCTCGCCTCAGCGGATGTAGATCCATCTCGTAGATATTCCTTGATATATTGATACCAAGGATGTTGGATGGAAGGTAGCTCATCTGATACTTTTCCAACATAATTCCCATAGGTTGGGGCCTTGTGCAGGGAAATTGTGACGCTCGACAAATGTTCTTTGTCTGATATGCGAATCAGGGAGGCCAAAGTTGCTATTGCGTCCGCAAAATCATTCCTATTACGAGGAACATGTAGAAAGGAGATTTTTTCGAACTCCAAAGCCATCTTCAAAACCTGTCGATGGTAAGGCAGCAAATGTAATTCCTTGGTTTGATAGATTTCGGTGGATTGTCTGATTACCAACTCCAAATCTCTAAAGACAGTTAACCGCTTGATGTCTATTGAACGGGCAAGTTTTAGCCCCATGAGACAGCATTCATACTCAGTCGTATTGTTGGTGCTGACAAACTATAATTTAATGGCGACGGGATACTGGTCCCCCGTATCAGATACTAGAACTGCTCCAGCTCCAGAACCTTCCATATTAAAAGCTCCATCAAAATACATCTTCCATAATTGGCGTGTATTGTACTGATGGTGTTACTGCACTGTCATTACTCCTTCATCGGGGAAATATGTTTCCAAGGGTTTGAAATCCCCTGAAGGTGTGGTGGCCAGTTGATCTGTAATTCCTTGACCTTTGATGGACTTTTGAGTCACATATACGATGTCAAATTATTGTAGGATCAATTTCCATTTGGATAGTTGGCAATTTAACATAGGTTTGTTGAACACGTACTTGAGAGGATCCACACGGGATATGAGATGGGTTGTGTGACCATGGAGGTAATGTTGTAACCTCATGGAAGCCCATGCTAAAGCACAACACATCTTTTCGATCAGAATGTACTTGTGTTCACTGTTGCTGAACCTTTTGCTGAGGTAATAGATGGCTCGTTCTTGGCCTCTATTGTCCTTCTGTCCCAACATGCAGCCCATGGCATTGTCACTTACGGACAGGTACATGAACAGGGGAACATCATCCCTGGGTGGCACCAAAATAGGAGCTTTGACTAGCTGTTCCTTGATTGTAAGGAAAGCATTCTGGCACTCATCATTCCATTTCATGGAAGAGTTCTTCCTTAATAGCTTGAAGATCGGCTCACAGGTTGTTGTGAGTTGGGAGATAAACCTGCTGATGAAATTTATTCTTCCCAAAAATCCCCGTATTTCCTTCTCTGTTTGAGGAATGGGCATTTCAGTGATGGCTTGGATTTTGGCAGGATCCAGCTCTATCCCTTTGTGGCTAACTAGAAATCCTAGCAACTTGTCTGATTTAACGTCAAAGGCGCACTTAGCTGGATTCAACTTCAAGTTGTACTTATGCAACCTGTTGAACAACTTTCTGAGATGGTCTATATGGTCATCCTCCTTCCGGGACTTGACAAGGATGTCATCCACGTAGATCTCGATCTCTTTGTGCATTAAGTCATGGAAAAGAGCCATCATAGCTCGTTGATAGGTAGCTCCGGCATTGATGAGGACGAATGACAACTGTCTATAGCAAAAAGTTCCCCAAGGAGTGATGAAAGCAATTTTCTCACGATCTTCCTCGCCAACCATGATCTGATGGTACCCCGCAAAGCAATCAGTAAAGGAGTACATATCGTATTGCGCAGTATTGTCAATGAAAATATGGATAAATGGCACGGGAAAGCTATCTTTCAAGTAAGCTTTATTCAAATCCCGATAATCCATGCAAACTCGCACCTTCCCTCCAGGTTTAGGCACGGGCACTAATGTTGGATATCCACTCAGGATACGTAGACACCATTATGATGCCAGCTTGAAATTATTTCATAATTTCTTCTTTCACTTTTAAACTCAATTCAAGTTTCAATCGCTTGAGTTTCTGCTTGACTGCTTAAATCCCTCTTTAATGGGAAGGCGATGAAGGACAATGTCTGTGGACAAACCCATCGTGTCTTCATAAGACCATGCAAACACATCCTGGAATTGGGTTAATAGTGTAACCATGTCATTCCGTTGGTTTGGGGTAAGGTCTGAACCAATCTGGATTAACTTAAGGCTTTCTAAGGTTCCGAGATTGAAATAAGTGGTTTGATCAAGGTTTGATTTAGGTTTGTCTTTGACCCATTCTTGAATTTCTGGAGGCACCTCAATGTCATCTTGTATGTCCACCAAGGCTAAATTCATCTCTACATCAAAGGTACAATCCTTGTGGAGAAGAGGCATCGTATCAGCAAGTACAGACGCATCTAAGTTTAGAGTCCTGAAACAAAATATGCTTTCACTTAGTATATATGAAATGTGTTGATCATACACAGTGTTAGCATATACTGGCAAAATAAACTGCTAATACTGTACAGAATAGTAAGCAGTTATTATATTATAGGGCAGAAAGAATTCTTCCCAGTTTTACCCTCGACGACCAATGCAAGGAATGCTGTTCCAATTGTCAAGGGTAAAGTCCGGGTGGACCACAGTGATGAAGGGATTGTCATCATCCTCCCTGTCCCGAATGATGGCCATTATGTCTGGGCAATCATTGTCTGGGGTGTATCTATTGGTATGTTCATCATGAACGATGATGCGTATACCGGACATCATCCATATGACGTCTTACTTGATTCTTCGTTCCTCTTCTTCCACTGCGGGATTTGGAACAAAGATTTCTTTTCCTTTCATCGGTACCGACTTGGGACATAACATAGCTATTACATTGGCTGATACCTTTATGGGAGGTTGTGTGGACTCAGAGTTTGAAGGCGAAGATAAACGCCACATGGTTGAAGCTGAAGGAATCTGCTGATGTTTATGAGGATTCCTGTGACTAGAACTAACAGAATAGCCTAGCCCAGCTGTTCCAGCTTACCTGGTTAAGCGAATCGGGTACTTGATACCCTGGAAATCTTTACCCAACCCTTGTCTCGATTTATAACCCAACGACATCATTTCTTGAGTGGCCGACATTACCTCGGCAAAAATCTTGGGTTCGGGTAATGGTGCTCCAATAGCATGGTATTGGGTGTTACTTATTTCCAAAGCATGAAAACTGACTGGTTCTACATCTGCATTGGCATTGATGAACGGCATGTCTCCGTGTTGAGGAATCTCCGGTTCAGCGTTGACCGTGACCAGGCTATTGTTGATAATGTATTTCAACTATTGGTGAAGAGTGGAGGGGACTGCCCTAGCCATGTGAATCCATGGTCGTCCCAAGAGCAGGTTGTATCCCGAATCTATCTTGAGCACATGGAAAGATACGCAGAATGTGTGAGGACCAATTAAAAGCTTTGATGATAGTATGGCTACTCCGAATTCGATTGAGATTGATGTTTATCTTCACCAAGGTATCATATGGGCAGATATTCAGAGAGGAACCTCCATCTATTAAGACTCCAACTACCATATATCCGGAGGACAAGACCTCAATGTGCAACAGCTTGCAATGACCGGTCCCTTCGGATGGTATGTCATCATCAGTAAAGGATATCACATTGTTGTTGAAAATGTGATCGACCAGGTGTTGAAACTTTTCTGTATCCACTGATGTCAGAAGATAGGCTTCTTCTAAAACCATTAACAAGACCTTCCGGTGATTCTCGAAAGTGAGGACCAAGTCAGAAATTGATATTTGTTGTGGAACTTCTTTCAAGCTTAAAACCATCGTGGCTTCGTTATGACCCATAGTGCGGAGGAATTTTTTAATCTTCTCCATGGGTATTTTCCCTTTTGATTTGATGGTAGGTTTCATCATCCGTTGGGGAAGATACAGTGGATTTTCCTTCGACACTGCAGCATCTGTATGTGAGGTGGATCCTTCACTTTCTCCATAATTCCATAGAATTGTGTGCAAGCTAACAATAGGATATTGTGCTCTGAACGGCAAGTTGATTGGCTCGGGAGCGACCACTTTCAAAGGAGTGTTTCCTCCCTTGAGTTGAATTGTTGGCATTGTGAGCAATGTATTAATCCCATCAGTTTTAGTGGATATGACTGCTACTACGCTTTTCTACTTAGTAGGGCCTGCATCCTCATTTGCACGTAACACCGTATCGTTATCTTCTAGGCGCAGGACACCACTGTCGATTAGGTTTTGAATAAAGTGGGGGAGTGCCCAGCATTCTTCTGTGTTATGACCACGAGACTAGAAGTGATATTGACATACTCCATCAGAGTTATACCGTCCTGAACGGGGGTTAATTGGAGGTAGAAGGGAACTGATCCTTCCTTCATTGATTAACATATGAAGGATTTCCTTCATAGGTTGGCCCAGATAGGTGAATTCCCTTTTGTTGGCAAAATCCCGATGGACTTTGGCATTTGCTCTCTTCGTCACTTTGTCTTGCAACATTTCATTTTTTGAAAGTGACGAGGGAATATTCATGACAATGGGTAAGAGACTGGCATGCTCCTGGCTGATTAAGTGACGAGTCACTTGATGCTGATAAGTCACCAGTTCCGCCAATTGTTCAATTTATTTGCAGAGAGCTTTCATCTTTCGTTCCATTGTGAATTAAAACTTGGCATAATCCCATCTGTCATCACCGTCTTTTATGGTCTGGGAGGAATCATAGCTAAAATTGGAACTCTGTCCACTGCTCCAATTAATCATGTTGACATCTTCTTCTTTGTGTTGGGGAAGAGGGTTGTCTTGAACATGAGGCTGATCTGGTTTGGTGACCACGATCTCCCCATTGTCTATCAGGTCATGGATCTTGTGTTTCAAGGCCCAACAATCCTGAGTATCATGTCCAGGTGCCCCGACATGATAATCACATTTCCTAGCAGCATTGAAACCCCATCCATTACGGCTGGCTGGTGGAAGATGATGCGTAATTTTCTTCTGTGTTGTCAGAAGATTAAGAATGTTCTCGAGGGTATCCCCTAAGGGTATAAACACTCGAGGGCGTTTGACTTCTCCACCTTTCGGTACTGGAGGGTTTGTAGACTGTGCTGGAAAGGGAGTGTAGTTTCTCCTTTGAATAGGCATGTTCTGACTGCCTTTTTTCCCCTGTAGTATCAGGGAAACATCTTCCTCTTTCTTTTTATGGACCCTACGGGGGTTGTTCCCATAATTTCCATATTGGATGTGATCAGCAACAGCTTTGAGTGCAGCTAGGTCTTGAATCTTTCCTGACTTCAATCTTATCTCAGCCATCTCCCCATGTTTGACCATTTCAAAAAATGGTTTGTCGATGTCGGCTAAAACTCTCTCATAGAAGGGAGCCTCTTGTATGTCTATGAAAGTCATGACCATTTCTGACTCTGTCATGGCAGGACTAACTTTGGCAGCCAGGCGTCTCCACCTCTGGGCATACTCTCTAAAAGACTCGTTAAACTATTTCTTGATCTTGGTAATTTGATACCGATCAGGAGCCATCTGAGTTTGAAAGCTGTATTGAGTGAGGAAAACATATGCTAACTCTTCCCAGCTATGTATTTTGGAGTTGTCTAGTCTTGTATACCACGAACGGGCTTCTCCAGTTAGACTCTTTTGGAATAATTGCATTCTGAGTTTTTCATCCTCTGCATAGGATCCAAGTTCTCCAATAAACACTTTTAAATGTATGTAAGGATCTCCTAACCCATCATATTTTTCAAAATCAAGAGTTTTAAATTTTTCTAAATAATGAACACCAGGAAAAATACACAGATCAGCATACAAAACACTCTCGTGTGTTCCAATTCCTTTGATAGCGCGAAGGGTCTCTTCCATTTGGAGGACTTTCTTTTTGATGTCACCCCAGTGTCTGGATCTCCAGTGGGATGGGCAGCATCAAGAATTTTGTTGGTCGTATCCAACTGTGGTTCAGGTATGGTAATGACCTGGATTCCTCCATGTGTGGGGGACTCAGTATGTACGGGTATTTTCTGACCCTGTGTAGACTGGTGTAATTCTTTGAGTAGAACAACCAAATATGTAATTTGTTTGCTTAATCCGTCGAATTCTTTGCGAGAAACTGGATTAAGTTCAGTCTGGTCGGATGACGACATGATTAACTGTAGGCTTGTTGCCTTTTTGGACTTTGAACGGGTAGTAGGTCTGATTGATTCCCTGCAAAAGACTGGCATAGTTTAATCTTTAGGGGATGTATATAATAACATGCTATGTGATGTGTCCATTTTAGGAATTTTATCCTGCATAATGGATGTCAGCTATTTGTAGCATATATGTGTACACATTTCTTCATATTTCTCATTATATGGAGATATATATGGAATGAAATTACAAGTAATTGTGTATACAAGTAATTGAAATGAGAGCATGAAGAGAATTTCCTCTGTTTTGGGTTTATCAGAGGCTGGCCTATCTTAGGTTACTCTCTCGGCTTTTTAGCATGAAGGTTCTCAAATCATCGCAATCTACTAGACGGGAAGTTAATCCGGTCTTTCAATTGGAGCGAATTTGGGTGGTGCCTTTCCTGAGCCTCGGAGAATCAGGCTTCTCACGAGTCCAATAATCAAATACCGACGGGATAGCCTCCTGGTGGAGGGACCACACAACATACATTCACATACATCGCGTCTCACCGCATGAAAATTATGATATGTGCGAAGCACTAATATCACAGGCAGATATGGTGCGAAGCACTAATATCACAAGCAGTTATGGTGCGAAGCACTAGCATCACAAGCAGTTATGGTGTGAAGCACTAACATCACAAGCAGTTATGGTGTGAAGCACTAAGTGTAATAAGGAAATGTATTCGTACACATTTATCAAATGTAAATGCAACATTCACACACAAGCAGATAATAGTTTTGAAAAAGTTTGAAATAGCGGCTTAAGTCCTCTTACTGGAGTCCCCAGCAGAGTCGCCACCTGTCAACGTCGGGATTTGGATGTCCCTTTCCGTTACTTGTTCTTTGGTGTTCTCATTTTAAGTGAGATTTGTTTGAAAAAACAAGTGAAAAAGGTCCGACATGTATAATGTCGATGATGGACAGTTAAGAGTCGCCAGTTTGTTTTTCAAAATGGTTGTACCAACACAACCGAGAAAAGGTTTGCACATTGACCCAGTGATGTGACACTACTAAACGGGTCCGGTGAAACCGAGATTCATTAGGGTTCGGGGACTTGATTATGCGGAGGGAAGGTGTTAGGCACCCCCTGACATCCGTGTTACCACGGTGACCGCCTCTTTTCAAGAAACTATTATCTGAGTGTGTGTGTGTGTATGGGTCAATGTGCTGTTATATGAAAGTTGTGCGAGGCCTCGTTCGAACCTATATACATAGGGTTTGAATTTATGTAAAAATTCAGTTTTTAGCAAGATATGGCAGTGATGTTTTATAAAAGAGGTTTTCAAACCCTGATGCTCAATAGGAATTGAGACCTTTTACACTCCCATTTTATTAAGTGACCGACTTGATTGATTTTATTTGACGGATGCGAGGCATCCGTACGAAAATAATATACAAAAATAATGTCGACTTCCTCGTGGGTATAGAAACCATCTGAGGAAATTCAGACACCGCAGAATAATTTACAAGCTGCTTACAGCTGAAAAATGTCTATTACGGGAACCGAATCTAGATTCAATGGGATGAATCTGTGATCACATGATTCCTAGGCGCACAAGATACTGCAGTTTATATGAAAGCAGTAAGCAGGTATATATATAAAAGCTGTAAATATATATATATAGACAGGATCACCAACCACGAAACACCTCCATGGGGGATCAAAAATATAAATAAAGCTGTTAAAAGCTATCAACTTCCACGGAGGAAACTCCAGGCGGGACGAAATGTAAATAAAGCTGTAAATACGGTCAACTGCCACGAAGGAAACTCCAGGCCGGACGAAATATAAAGAAAGTTGTAAAAGCGATCAACCACCACGAAGTAAACTCCAGGTGGGACAAATATATATATATATATATATATATATATATATATATATATATATACCAGATGTAAAATCCAGGCTCATCGAACAGAGTCCGACAACAGTTAATATATATAAGTATATATATATATATATATATATATATATATATATATATATATATATATATATATTAAAGCAAATAAACGCTCCAGACCGAAGTCTAGGCTCAATCGAGGCATAACTCGATAATGTTAGTCAATATATATGTAAATATATATATATATAGACTAAAACGAAACCACGGACCGAAGTCCGGGCAAAAGCAAGCAACACGACTCTCAACGTGTAAAAGGGTGTGTGCAAAGATGAAGAGAAAGACTCTAAAGTGTGTGAGAAGGCTTACAGCTGACTGATAAAGAAGGCTTCTATATCTTTAGAGTGGGTAAACACTGGCTTTTGTGGGTACAAAAGAGGCTATATATGAGCTCACGGGTGTTTAAAAGGTGAAAATGCACTGTATGGGCGAGTGTGGAGCGAATTGTGCAGGGTTTTCCCGTCTTTTTTCTCTTAAAAATCAGTACCCCAAGCCCTCTATTTATAGGCATATCAGCCGCAGGTGTACCGGAGGCAACCCGGGTTGGCACAGGTTTTTCAGGTCGGATCGTCTCGAAGTACGTTCACTCAGGCATTGTAATGTCCACTTAAACTTTTAGAAGTGCAATCCGGGCATCCGTTTGAGGTATACAGGACCTATTTTGGACCGCCGTTGTCGAGAGTCGTACGATGGCATGGGATTAGAGTTTGTTCGGAGTCATTGAAGATGGAACGATGCCCTCCGGTCTTCAAGCTTCAACTTTCATCCGTTACCGCACAATAGTCACTCGGGATTAGTTAGTCTTGTGGGACATTTTTGCGTGGAGACGTGACGTGGCATCGTGTTGACGAGATGACGATGTTGCCCCTCACCGGTGTTATCGCTGGATTGGGCTGATAAAGCAGACGTTGCTCAAACTTCGCTGAGATTGGACTGCAGCAATTGTTAAAGGTTCTCATTGTCACCTTTGAGGTGTGCTTGTCTTGCCGATGTTATTGTCGGGTTGGTACAGTGCATCTCGTTGTGAGCGCCGAGATTGAAGCTAGTTGCATTTGAAACAAGCATTTCCGGGGTTATCGCCGAAATTGCATTCCTTGGGGCTATGACCAAGGTTGGTGGCTATTCCCATGGTTGGGACTGAGACTGCTCGGGGTCATCTCCGAGATTAATCGGTCTTCTCCGGTGTGAGTTCCGGTATTGTATCTGCAAGCCTCGGGGTTATCTCCGAGGTTGGATTTGGTTACTCCTAGACTGCGATCCGGGGTTTGATGCTGAACTTCCGGTAGTATCCGGTACGGGCTTAGATTGTCTTTCAGGGTTCACTCTTAAAAGACGAATCTGTCCTCCTGCAATGTTAGTAACAGTAGTACAAAAAATTTCGAGTGTCTACAATAATGACCAGGGATTATTCAGTATAATCATGACCGTAATGTGACGAATGATGTGGTAAAAGTCCTCATTGGCCTGTAGTTCATTGGTGGACAGTTGTTGGTATGATTAAGACCAATGATTATTTGGTATAGTCATGACCATTGATGATTACATGAATATCCTTGGCCGTGGAGCAGGGATGATTTGATTTTATTTATTAAGCTGAGTCTCAGCGATAAAAGTGATGAAAAACTTTTTAAATCACAGAAGATAGTAGATTTTATTCTCTACTTGACTCTTCTAATGGATTATTTGTTCCCCTGCAGTTAAACTTAATGTTTATTATATTTTATCAGTTTAACACCGTTGAAGGCTAATGATAATTTATTCTACATTATCTTAGTCATAATGTTTCTTACTGGGCTAGTTGAGCTCACCCTTTCTTTCACTGTTCTCTTCAGGAAATGAGAACGTAGCTGGGACTAGTCGGGGAACAGAGTGATGATCCTAGATGGTGCAATAGTAGTCCTCACTATTCTGTGAAATAGTGTGATAATAAATGTAATGAGGACTCCATTGAGTGTGAATATTGTCTAGATGACAATATTTGTATTAAAACTCATATCTTATGTTTTGTCGTATTTTACACGACTGTTGTATAATTAAGTTGTATTTGTATTCAGTACCTTGTATCTGGAGACTCAAAATGAGTGATGTATACCTGTTTGGCTGTTTTGGGGGCGTCACAAGTAGCATTAAGAGTTCCAAATATAACTAATGGTATAAATGGAGATAACAAATAGTTTAATATCATTTTATAATTTTTTTTCTCCCATAAAAAAATCTTATTTATTATATTTGTAAGTATTAAGGAGGTATTTTGTTTTATGTTTATTTTTAAAAGTAAGAAATTTGTTAATTTTGTTATTTGTTGAAAATTATAAATTGTTAGTTTAGTAATAATTACTTGATAGGAAAACAACAATGAACAATTTTAAAATCAAAATTGTTATTTTATATTACTGTTAGTAGAAAATTACTTTTTGTATGAAATATTAAAATTATGAAATAGGACATTTTCTTGTAATAGACTTGGTATGATCTAATAATTCAACTTCAACCTTTTATTTCAAATTAGGTTGTTACATGGTCAAAATATTTTAATATAATTTAATATAGTAATCATTTTATCTAAAATATAAGATCTTTGTTGACTTTTTTAACAATTAATATAAGGGTTAAATATATTTTTTCCCACTCTACTCGACCTCGATTTACATATGCATCATTAGACTGAATTTTTTTACGGTCAACTCATTGAACTATATATTATTTACAAAAAGTGATTTTGCCGTCTATGTCCGTTAATTATTTGACAGAAAAATGACGTGGCAATACGTGGCAGATGAGAGAAGCTGAGTTGGATAACTAACTAAAATAAATTATACTCAATTCTATAACAAATAATTAAACAAAATATAAATCAATTTAATATACATAACAAATATTTAAATTAAACTAATTAATTAATAATAAAATAAATTAATGAATGAATGAATAATTTTTATAAATATATTTATATAAATTAACAAAATATAGATCAAATTAATATACATAACAAATAATTAAATTAATTAATTAATAATAAAATAAATTAATGAATAATTTTTACAAATGTATTTATATAAATTAATTAATTCATATTTTAAAAAAAATTAATTTCACTCTAAAAATATAAAATTATCTAATATTTTAAACTTGAGGGATTATTATTATTATTATTATTATTATTATTATTATTATTATTCACCACCACCACCACCACCACCGAACCCAGTTCCAATAACCACCCTTAATTCCAAGTTCATCCATTGAACATAACAACATTAATTGCCTTACATATTAGAAAATAAATGCATCCTCTAATTTGACATAATGAATTCGTGATAATAATCCAATAGACAGCAATCGTTCCCATCTACCGCCACCGTTCCCATCTACCGCCGCCGCCGCCACCGAATGATTTACAAACTTTCTACTGTAGACTCATTAATCTTCCCTCATAAAGACCCCAATACCCAAGTTCGTCTTTCCTGCGTTCCCCCGCCACCGTTCCCATCTACCGCCGCCGCCACTACCGATACCGATACCTCCGACACCACCTCCTCCTCTGTTGCTAATGCTAGATCTGGTCAGATCCGATTTGATTAACGCCATCAAAGCACTTGAAATCAGAAGTAACAAACCAAACCACCATGGAATCCGGCGACCACGGCGCATGTGTCTGGAGCAGATATGAAATCCGGCGACCATGGAATCCGGCGACCAAACCACCGTGGAGAGGCCTTTTTTTAGATCTAGATCTGAACTAGCCACCATGGCTGGAGCAGATATGTAAGGATTTTCCTAATTATCAACTTGTAATTAGGGTTTTGATAGTTGAATAAAAATTTAAAAGATATGAATTTATTAATTTTATATAAATATATTTGTAAAAATTACACATTAATATATTTTATTATTAATTACTTAAATTAAAATATTTTATTTAATTACTTTATTTGTTTTTTAATATATTTTTAATTAATTTAAATATTTGTTAATATATTTAATATTTATTTAATGATTTCATAATATAAATAATAATTATATTAGTTTTCAAAAATAAAAATAATAATTAATTTTCAAAATTTTAGTTTTATTTTTGAAGTTTGAATTTATTTTTATAAATTTTAAATTTTAATTTATGCTTATTATAAAATACTTATGAATAATGTTAAAGACATTACTCAAATTGAAAATTTACCCAATTTTTTTTATTTTAATAATATATGTAATATATCTTAATACAGTAACGTGTCAGACATTTATATGTTTTATTACTAATTTTAGTTTTATCTGAAGAGAGGTTAATTAAATTAATGAATTTAATGAGTTATTTAAATTAAAAGAAAATTATATAATTATGTGTAATTTATATAATTTATTTAAAATTATACAAATATTCATGATTAAAATAAAATTTAAAAAATTATTTTTATTGTAGTACTTTTATTTTGAATGCGTTATTTTATTTTATTTATTTGATTTTGATTAATTTAACATTAAATTTATACAAGTTTTCCATCTAAGCATGCCACACAGACAAATGTCTGACAAAAATGGGTTTCTCTCTCACGTGGCAACTTCTATAATTTTTCCGTCCAAAGTCAAACAATTTAACGGAATTTGTAACAGTTTATAAAAAAAAATTATAGTTCAATGAGTCGAATGAAAAAAAAAATCAGTTCAATGATTCATTTGTAAACCGAGGTCAAGTAGAATGGGAAAAGTGTATTTAACCCATTAATATAAGCGGCAAGATATATTAGAAGTATACAAATATTTGTCAAAGTCTTAATAAAAAATCATTGTCACTTATTTCATAGTCTTTAAAAGTAATTTTAATAATCATTATTCTACAAAAATCTGTTACTTGAAAAAAAAAAGTATTTAAGATAGATAGCTTGCTTGCATCAGTAAAACCCTTTAGATATGGAGTGTGCACCAGGCTGATGCACTCTATCATCCCTCCCTTATTGTAGGAGTTTCTTCATTTGTTTGTTTTGTGTTTTTTTGACGTGCAACAAGTACTACTTTTTTCATTTTGGTCTCTAAACTATAAAGTCTCATGCCCAATATTTCATACAGATATTACTCCCGAACTAAGCCAAGGTAAATTTATCAAATGCCCCATTCCCCATCTATATGTTGTGAGGTCCGATCCGATCCGATCTGATCCTTTCCACACCAAATTGGTATGTATACTATCTGAACATATATATATTACCGACTTGTACATGTTTATTAACATCAATTAATCATTTTAATTAAATAAATGTATAATAAAGGAAAGGTTTATTACCAGCCGCAGGAAGGTTAATTATCTACAACATGCTGAACCTATGAACTTCAGCACAGCAAAAATTCAAGTTCCTGGACCTTAACACCAGCTATCATCATGGTAGCAAACTTCATAAATGAACCCAACCAAATTTATTGACAAACTAAAATTTCTATCAGCTTTGCAAGTCCAGATAATTAAGTTTCTAATAAACATCAATAGCCAAGAAAATATAAATCAGAGCAACTCCCATCATCACACCATAACAAACCATCAGAAAATTTAACTAGCATTACCAAAATATAAGTTTAAATCACCATAATTTGTCCGGCATCATTCTCAAGCAAACCAAAAAAAGAAGCATAGTAAGATATTATAGAGAAGAGATGGCTAAAAATGAACTAGTGCAGGGGGTAAAAAAAATAACTTAATCGACTTCTTCCATCTTGCTGCCCTCAGCATCAGCATCAGCTTCCTCCAACGGGGGCATGTCCGATTCGACTTCACCAGCATCATCATCAATGCTCAGACCAAGCTTCAACATCCTGTGGATCCTGTTACCGAAGGTGTTGGGCTCGTCCAGGCTGAAACCAGAGGTAAGCAATGCAGTCTCAAACAGCAACAGAACAAGGTCCTTCACAGACTTGTCATTCTTGTCTGCATCAGCCCTCTTTCTGAGCTCCTCCATTATTGGGTTCTCAGGGTTGATCTCCATTGTCTTCTTGCTTGACATGTATCCAGCCATGCTCGAATCCCTCAAAGCCTGAGCCTTCATGATCCTTTCCATGTTGGCTGTCCAGCCATATTCGCCGGTCACCAAACAACAAGGTGAGTCCACAACACGGTCAGACACGATAACCTTTTCAACTCTATCACCCAAGACATCCTTGACAACCTTGCACAGACCCTCAAATTTCTCCTTTAGTTCCTCCTTTTTCTTCTTCTCATCTTCACTCTCCTCAAGCTTGAGGCCTTCCTTTGTAGCAGACACTAATTTCTTGCCCTCAAATTCCTTCAGCTGACCAACAGCATACTCATCAATGGCATCAACCATGAAGAGGACCTCATACCCCTTCTTCTTCAGCCTCTCAAGGAAGGGAGAGTTCTCAACGGCCTTCTTGCTCTCTCCAGTTATGTAATAGATGTCACTCTGACCATCCTTCATCCTTGTCACATAATCCTTCAAGCTAGTCATCTCGTCCCCACTCTTTGTGGAGTGGTATCTGAGCAATTCAGCAATCTTGGTCTTGTTCTGGGAGTCCTCATGGATACCAAGCTTGAGGTTCTTTGAGAAAGCCTCATAGAATTTGTTGTAATCCTCCTTGTTCTCAGCAATCTCAAAGAAAAGCTCAATGCACTTCTTAACCAAGTTCTTGCGGATGACCTTGAGGATCTTGTTTTGCTGCAACGTCTCCCTGGAAATATTGAGAGGAAGATCCTCAGAATCCACAATACCCTTCACAAAGCCCAAGTATTCAGGGATCAACTCCTCGCAGTTGTCCATGATAAACACACGGCGGACATAAAGCTTAATGTTGTTAGGCTTCTTCCTTGTATCAAAGAGGTCAAAGGGTGCCCTCTTAGGAACAAATAGAATAGCCTTGAACTCCAGCTGTCCCTCAACAGAGAAGTGCTTCACATTCAAGTGCTCTTCCCAATCGTTTGTAAGACTCTTGTAGAAAGCAGCATACTCCTCCTTGGTGATCTCCTCTGGCTTCCTCATCCAAATGGGCTTTTGCTTGTTTACCAAGGACCACTCATGAGACACTTCCTTAATCTTCTTCTTTTTCTTCTCTTCCTTCTCCTTCTCTTCATCAACTTCCTCTACCTTTCCTTCCTCGTCCTTCTTCTCTTCTTCATCCTCATCGTCTGAAATTTCTTTTTCAGTTGTTTTCTCAATCCACAAAGAGATTGGGTAGCTGATAAACTCTGAATGCTTCTTGACCAGATCCTTGAGCCTGCGTTCCTCAAGGTATTCTAGCTGGTCCTCTTTGAGATGGAGAACAATTTTAGTACCCCTGCCAAGTACCTCACCAGAAGTATCTCTGGTAACTGTGAAAGACCCACCAGCTTGAGACTCCCATACATACTGTTCGTCATCATTGTGTTTTGTGGTTACAATGACTTTCTCAGCAACCAAGTAAGCAGAATAGAAACCAACACCAAACTGTCCAATCATGCTGACATCAGCTCCAGCAGCAAGAGCTTCCATGAACTCTTTAGTGCCAGACCTTGCAATGGTACCCAAATTGTTTACCAAATCTGCAAATTAAAAATGACTCGTAAGAAATACAATTCCACACAAAAAAAACTGACCTTTTAAGTTCTAAACTGTTTAATGTCACTACTTACCAGCCTTGGTCATGCCAATTCCACTATCAAGAATGGTCAAGGTATTGTTGGTTTTGTCGGGAATAATGTGGATGAAGAGCTCTGGTTGGGAATCTAGCTTGCTCTTATCAGTCAAACTCTCAAAGCGAATCTTATCTAAAGCCTGACAAGATTCAATAAAATATTAATTTCCAGAATAAAAATTACCAGACCACGTGTTCAAAGTAAAAACATTAACGAGTATTAGCATTGCTTAAAGGAAACTGCTCAATATACAGTACACACAGCATAATTATCACTGCCAACAAAATAAACCACCCATCCAATACTCCCAACTGAAATTATTATTACATTTAAAAGTCGAACAAGACCCTCAAAACATGAATTATCTGAAATAAATATACTTAAAAAAAACACAAGTGATCGCTATACCAAATTATGCACAGCATAAGACAATTTCTGAATATTAACATAGCTTTGGGTTAAAATAAGCTACAAAATAAAGTAGTTCGCCACTCATAAAATCTGATTCTCAGTAAAGCAAAGTCAATGATAAATTAATCTTTAAAAACAGAGAATCCAAAACAAATTAAAACACTGGAATTAACCATAAAGACCATCCTTAGATATGATCACAAACTTCACTAATTGACCAGGTAATGTTATAAAAAAAATTTAATTAACAGATGCCTAATTCCCATATGATTGAATAAATTTTAAATTAAAAAACAAAAACATCAGACGCCTAATTCCTAGTACATGTTAACTAATATGTAAAAGACCAATAGCTAAGTTTCTCTGTTCGAACCTAATCAGTGTATACAATGAAGACTACAATTTTTCTTGGAAAATATAAAATACATCATAATAACAAATTCAGGCATCTAATAAATTAAACCTAGCTATACATATCAGTGACTCCAATACTAAACAAATACAGCAACGTATTGAATTTGATAATTCAAGGTAAACCGAACATAAAACATAATCGATCTACTTCAGAAAAACATTCATCCAAATATTATAACAGAGACAACTTCAGATAAAAAGCGTAAAACTCACATCAGAACAGTTACTGATAAGCTCACGGAGAAAGATCTCCTTGTTGCTGTAGAAGGTGTTGATGATCAAACTCAAGAGCTGGTTGATCTCAGCTTGGAAGGCAAATGTCTCTGTATCCGCCATTATCAATAAGCCCTTAATTTCTCTCACCCAAGAGATGATCGAAAAGTAGAGATCTAGGGTTTGTAGAGAGCAAAAGAGGCTGATGAGTTCAAATTGGAGGTGAGAAGAACTGAGGAAGCGCGATTATATAGGTCTCCGTTAGGGTTTCTAGATCCTTCTGTTGGAAAATTAATCCTATTTGGTTTTCCTTTATGTTGAGTGGGGCGATTAATTCACCCTTCAGGGAACAAAAGTACGATTATACCACGTCTTTATATATGACGAGGAGTGTGATAGTATCCAATCAGCGGTGTCATTCATGTGATTACATACTATAAGGGTGATTAAAACATTAATTTTGAGAGACGAAAAGTCTTTGATTGGGCAAACCGGCTGTAAGTGGTCCCCACTAACGAAATGTGAGAGGCTGTTTGGGTCTCTCCCAGAAAAGGTCTACTATATCCCATACATGTACACCGAGTTCCAAGTTAAGAATCAAAAATTTTGGGAGCCGACAATTAATCGAACACGTAAATTGAGAGGTGATTTGTCTTTGTATGTTAATATTATTAATTAATTAATTAATTTATGAGTATAAAATTAATTTTAAAGTTAATTTACGAAATTTTAAAATTTAAAATTGATATAATTTTTATAAACAACAAAGATGATAATTAATAGTATTTTATAGTTAGTTTACAATTGATAATTTTTATATTTATTTATATTAAAATTAAATAACTTCACATCGATTTTGAATTTTAAAATTTCGTGAATTAATTTAAAAAAATTAAAATGTATCTCTAATTTAAAAATAGAAGGAAGTATTAGATTTTTTTTTAGCAAACATTGTATATTTGAGTGCTAAATTACATTTAAATTTGTTTAGTTATTACATTATATTATAGTGTTTGGTAATTTTTAGATTTGTATTTAGTAAAATAAATTAGATTGTGGTGTTTAATTAGTTTTAGATATTTTAGTAAATATATAATGTAATAGTTTTTAATTACTATTAGATTTCTTTAGAAATTTAGATACATTAATGACTCATAAAAAATATGCATTTAATAAATATATTTTGAAAATATTAGACTCTTTAGGGAGGCTTAAACGTCTAGATTGTTTAAAATATTTTGAAAATTTTTAAAATATTTTGAAAATATTTACTATAGATTGTTTTGATTGGAATAGGTTAGAATCGTTTGATTGTACACGAAAATAATGACTATTTAATTAATTTAGAAATATGTATTAGTTTTTAAAATGGGCTCTAACGTAATGGTTTTAGGTTTAAGCTTTTATATCTATATAATAAAATATAAATAATTTTGAATTTTTCGCTCACTTAATAAATTATCTTAGTCGTTCAAAATTTGAGATAAATCTCACCGTCCATACAGTGTCAGAGGCACGGGACTTACCTAGTATTAATATATTATATAAATGATATTAATATATGCATACTCTTATCATATTGTTACCCTTAATATATATATATATATATATATATATACACACACACACACACACACTATGTAAGACCCCAAATTATTAATAAATAAAATTTAATTTTCTCTATTTATTATTTTAAAATAGTAAGGGTTGATTTGATTAATGTGGTTAGTTATATGTAAAATGCGCAAATATTTTAAATAAGCAGGTGGTTATAAAATATTCATTGTTGTCGAGAAATATTCGTTTGGTCGTTAAATATTCTTGTTGTCGGGGAATATTCGTACGACAGCGTAGTTTTTTGTGAGCCCCATAACGGAAAGCGATTGGATGAAGAAAACGACAAGTATAAGTTGTTTATAAATAACGGCGTAGTTTTGACCGTTAATACTGTTAGAATACCCGGTGATTAAAACACAGTAATACGCGTTGTTGCATAGTAGCATACGGTATTGCACCAATTATTGATTTTTACGTAAGAAGGCACTACTCAATAACTGTTACAGTAGTTACTGTTCAGTATTTTATTTTATTGATTCAATAATTGATGCGTTGATTTTTTTTATATTACTGTTGTTTCAATAATTGTCACTACACGGTATTTTCCATTATCGAAGCAATAATTTATATTATCTGAATAATATTATTAGAAAACATTATTGGCAATGTCTAGAAAGTTCTGTCTAAGGAGAGGTTTGGTCACCTAATTGCGCGCCAGTAAGGAGAAATTCTTATTGGAAAGCCCCCTCTTTCCTAGGAACGGCCTGGTTGCCAGTACTGTGATTCTGTAATATTATTTGTGAATAATTAATTATTGATTTATATGATGATGAAAATATTGATTTTATGTGGATATAGATGGAGAAAATTTTTAAGGTGACAATTGTTAAAAATTGATATTTTATCTTTTCTGATAAAATAATATTTTATTATATTATTATTATATAATAATGGGGATATTTTTACAATGAATGTGGGATATATGAGTATATGAGGATGAGAAATATTTTTGTTGTAAAAGTTATTTAAAACATGTTAAACATGTCTGTGGGCCCATTTCTTGACTGAAATTTGAGTTTTGCCTGTAAAATCGTCCGTTTATGGATTTCGGTCAATTTCTGTTTAGAATTTGGAAAAACTTTCTTCTGCAAAGTTGTAGAGAATTGAATTTCCTATAAAAAGTCGCGAGATTCGAATTTTCTAATAAAAGGGCTATTTATTATGAATTATTGAAGTTCTGAAGTTCCGAAATAATTGATTTTTGGAAGTTTTATTTATTTTTATTAATAAAAACATTTTTTATATGTGGGCATCTTTATCATGTGCATGGTGGCTGAATTCAGATTCAAGATGTGGGCGTATGAATTTTGTTTATATATAATATTATTATATTCAATTTTCATCTTTGGTGTTCTAAGCAATTTCCTATAAATAGGGTGCTTAGGTTAGAATTGAAAATCACACCAGAAACTAAAGATTTCTCTCTCTTTCTCTCTATAATATCGAGTGTATTTTGTGAGTATTTTAGTACTTTGAGTATTGTTATACGGTGCAAGTTCTTTCAGCACTATATCCAGTATTCCAGTCAGAAGTACTATTCTTTCTGAGGTAAGGGACGTTATTTTCTTCTCAAATAATATTACTTCTTCAATATCATTATGCTGAAATATTGGTTGGAACCTTTTATCAAATTTGGAACTTTTCATGTCGGGGTTACTATTCACGAGTTACTATTCACGAGTTACTATTCATGAGTTACTATTCACGAGTTACTATTCATGAGTACTATTCACGAAGCATGATGATGTTTTTTGTAAAATTTCTATCGTTTGGTGTCGGAGTTACTATTCACGTATACAGCACTATTCACGTGTACAGCACTATTCACGAATACGGCACTATTCACAGAAAAATTAAATTTTCGTTTTTCATCCAAAATATCTATTATGGATACTAGCTTTGATCGTATCCATGTTTTGATCATTCTTGAATTTTATTCCACTCTGGTTATTTATGAAGTATTTTTGAACTTGGATTTTTTAAAGTATGAATCCTTAATACTTGTTCTTTTGTTTCACTGGATTCGTTTTTTTTAAAATATTTTTCATCATCCTCAGTCCTAAATGATGATATAAATGAATATATTTGGTCTGTAGTGCAAAGATGAATATTTGATTCCAGATATATATTGATTGATGTTACAGGGATAAAATATCGACGATGAACTTTTAAATTCATATATAGAAGATAATAGTTTGCATTCTCTATTTAACTCTTCTAATGAATTATTATTTCCGCTGCGAAGATTGATTTAAAACTGGTTGTCTATTGTATTCTATTAGATTTTTCCATGTTGAGGACTAACGATAATTTGTTCTATATTATCTTAGTCATAATGTTCTTTACTGGGCTAGTTGAGCTCACCCTTTTCCTTTTTGTTCCATTTTTCTTCTCAGGAGGCGAGAATATAGTGGGAACTAGTCGCGGTTTGGAGTGATGGTTCAAGATAGCTGTTTTAGTAGTCCTCACTATTTTGTAAAATAGTGTATCGATAATTATAATAAGGACTTATTTGAGTGTGGATATTGTCTAGATGATAATATTTGCATTTAAACTCACAGTTTTTATGTTGTATTCATAAAGTTATAGTTGTTTCTGTACCATGTATTTGGCGACTCAAAATGGGTGATGTATACCTATTTTGGGGGCGTCACACACTAGCTTTGTCTCGTGCTTTCGGCACAACATGGACGGTGAGATTTATTCCAAATTTTAGACGGCCCGGATAATTTATTGGGGTGAGCGGAAAATTCAAAATCTGTTGTATTATGTTAGATATATATATATATATATAGAGAGAGAGAGAGAAATCATCCATAGCATGTATTTGTTATAGATGAAAAATGGACACCATACATTACATAAATTAAGGGCTGAGATTTAAAAATCAATTTCGTCATCCGTTACTCGAAGTAGCGGAAACATAAAAAAAAAATCGGACCAAATTGAGGGAATTTATATATCCGCTAGTTGAACTAGCGGAAGAAAAATTAAGAAGAATTATTCCAAATCTAATATGATCAGATCTACTGTCAATGGACTATAACAACAGACCCAAAGAAATTGATGATAAGAATGTTATCAGTTGTTCATGAATCGAGATAGCATGACTGTAAGACCCCAACTTTTATAAATAAAGATGAATTTTCTATAAATATTATTTTTGAATATTATGGAGTAAATTTGATATAATGTTATAGTTGTGGGTAATATTTATAAATTTTGCAAAGTAAGCAAGTTGTTATAAAATATTCGTTTGGTCGGAGAATATTCTTTTTATCGGGGAATATTCGTACGATGGCACAATCATTGGTGGACCTCACAACGGAATTATTGTCGGATTGAGAAAATGACAAAAATACTTTATAAAAATAATGGCGGAGGTGTTACCGTTAAAACTGTTAAACTACCCGGTAGTAAAAGTACAGTAATACGAGTGGTTGTATAGTAGCACACGGTATTGATTATTGATGCTTACGTGAGAAGTCACTCAGCTATACTCAATTATTGCTACAGTAATTGCTGCATCATATCTCTTATATTATTGATTCAATTATTGTCACAGTATCATTTGTATAATATGTTATATTATTAAATCAGTAATTGAGACGACAAGTTATAAATGATTAATAATTGTTGAACGATTAAATATGTGTTGATTAAAAATAAAATAATTTGTGGTAATATTTATTCAATCCTTGATGTATATAAAGAGTCTATTATGAGACGTTTGTGGTAAGTTTGGTTATTTTATGGGGGGGGCCCATATGTCATCATCTAAGAGTCTCTTCGTCAATAGTAATTACCTTCATTAATAGTAATTACATTCGTCAATAGTAATTACCTTCGTCAATAGTAATTACCTTCATCGATAATAATTACCTTTACCAGACGTCAAACCACTTGCCGTTTCATATTACAGGCGTCGAACCAATTGTCGTTTCACATTACAGGCGTCAAACCACTTTTTTTTTCACATCACCAGTCGTCAAGCCACTTGCCTTTTCACATTTCAAGTGCTAAGCTATAAATCTTCTATAAATAGAGGCCTAGTGCTTCATTATTTTTCATGAATTCATTCAAGCTATAGAGAGAGAAAGTATAGAGAGAATAAGAGAGAAAGAAGAAGAGTATTATGTTACTACACTACTGCAGTATTCAATCTACTACTAATGTAAGGGGTGTTATTCTTTCTTATTCATGAAGAGAACTGTTGTTATTCCATTGCTTATTATTCTGTTGGAATAACCTGTATACGCGGTTTACCCTATACTTGGTGACATTCTTCTATTATTCTGTTGGAACATCTTGTCTGTGTGTTTTACACCGGATCTGGTTCCGTCTTTATTATTATTCTGTTGGAACATCCTGTTTGTATGTTTTACATCGGACCTGGTTCCGTCTTTATTATTCCGTTGGAACATCCTGTCGGTGCAAATTTTTCCTGACCTGGTTCCGTTATTATTATTCTGTTGGAATAACCTGTCTATGCGAAGTACCGCATGCATGGTGATTTCATTTGTTATTCCATTCTTTATTATATTCAGTTGGTTAAAGTTTTGACTTCTATACTCTATAAAATTAGTAGAATATCCTTGATATTTGTGCTTCATCCAATATCTTTTCATGGAAATATTCTTCTGATCGTTCTTGAATTTTACTCTACAAAGCAGTATCATTTGATTGATACTGCTCTTGATTATGAACTTGTTTTTATAAATTTTACTCTATAAATTAATTCTTAAACTTGTTTTATTGAATGCTTATATCATTGTCATCATCCTCATGTTTAAATTATGTTGAAAGTCATCTGTGGCCTGTAGTGCATAGATGGACTTGGTATGATTATGACCAGGGATTATTCGGTGTAATCATGACCGTAATGTTACAAATGATGTGGTAAAAATTATCATTGGCCCGTAGTGCATTGATGGACAGTTGTTGGCATGATCATGACCATTAATAAATACACGAATGTCCTTGGCTGTAGTGCATGGATAATTTATGGTCGTGATACTAAAGAATATCCTTGGCCATAGTGCATGGGTGATTCGATGATGTAGATTATTTATTAAGCTGAGTCCCAGTGATAAAAGTCATGAAAAACCTTTTAAATCATAAATGATAGTAGATTTTATTCTCTACTTGACTCTTTTAATGGATTGCTTGTTCCGCTGCAGTTAAACTTGATGTTGTTATATTTTATCAGTTTAAAACTGTTGAAAGCTAACGATAATTTATTCTGCATTATCTTAGTCATAATATTTCTTACTGGGCTAGTTGAGCTCACCCTTTCTTTCACTGTTTTATTCTGAAAATGAGAACATAGCAGGGACTAGTCGGGGAATGGAGTGATGGTCCAGAGGATAGCATTAGTAGTCCTCACTATTCTGTGAAATAGTGTGTTAATAATTGTAATGAGGACTCCTTTTGAGTTTGTATAGTCTCTAGTAGACAATAATTGTATCCAAACTCACAGTTATGTTTTGTCGTACTGTACACGACAGTTGTATTAGTAAGTTGTATTTGAATTTTGTACCATGTATCTGACGACCCAAGATGGGTGATGTATACCTAATTTTGGGGGCGTCACAATGACATAGGAAGAATTTGTCTCAATAGATTGAACTTTCCAGATTGGCTTCATGGGTGAGCCAAATGAGGTAAGGCCTCGAAGGGGCTAGTTTCATGAAAATCTATCATCATGCATATGTGAATATCCCGAGGCCAATTCAAGAGAAGATTTAAGCTCACGAATTAAAGGCACCATGAGCCAGAAAGACATCAAAGAGTTTAATGTAAAGAACTGAAGAAGGAAATTGGTGAAGTGATTGACTAGCATTTAACTGAGGATGAACAAGATATCTATGAGAATGATTATGTAGAAAGTGAAAATGGACAAGGGTTGTCGAATAAAACATATTCAGATTCTGGTCTTCTCCTAAAATTAGAACAACCAAAATTGGAAGAGATAGTTTCACACTAAATGAGCGGGGTGCAGCTATACATGAAAAGTTTTTTTTATGCGTCCACTACTTCAAGTTGCGGATGACGAAATTAATTTTAAATCTAAGCTCTTAATTTATGTAATGTATGTTGGAGATGTTATTTGTTTATTTTTCATCCATAGTAAATACATGTTATGGATCATTTCCAATATCATTACTACAAAACAGTAAATAGACGACGCGAAAAAAACGTTGTGGTTTTAGTCAGAAAAATGTCGTGGTTAAGGGTGTTATCTATTTGACACCCTTACACAACGTTTTTAAAACGTTGTAGTTAAGCACAATACACAATGTTTTTTAGGAAAAAATATTGTAGATTTGTTTTTCAAAAATTAGCAGATGTTTTAAATAGATAACGTTTTTGTATATATATCTACAACGTTTTTTTTTAAAAACGTTGTAAAAAAAATACCACAACATTTTTGTGACGCCCCCAAAATAGGTATACAACACTCATTCTGAGTCGTCAAATACATGGTACAGAAAGTAAACTACAACTTCAATAATACAATTGTCGTGCAAAATACGACAACGCATATTGTGAGTTTAAATACAAATATTGTCTTCTAGATAATATCCACACTCAAATAAGTCCTCGTTACAATTATTCAAACACTATTTTACAGAAATAGTGAGGACTGCTAAAACATCTTTCTAGAACCATCACTCCGTACCTCGACTAGTTCCTGCTATGTTCTCACCTCTTGAGAAAAATGGAACAAAAAGGAAAAGGTTGAGCTCAACTAGCCTAGTAAAGAATATTATGACTAACATAATATACAACAAATTATCGTTAGTCTTCAACAGGGAAAAATCTGATAAAATATAATAGCCAACAAGTTTTAGATCAACAACTGCAGCGAAAACAGCAATCCATTAGAAGAGTCAAGTAGAGAATGAGTTCTACTATCTTCTAAGATTTAAAAGTCTATCATCAATATTTTATCCCTATAACAACAATCAATATACATCTTTAATTAAATATTCATCTTTGCACTACAGGCCAAAGATATTCATTTGTATCACCAGTTGGTCATGTTCATCTTAACACCTGTTCATCTTTGCACTACGGGCCAAAAATATTCATCAGTTAATCATTTATCTTTGCACAACAGGCCGAAGATATTTAGTAATATCATCATTTAGGACTGAGGATGATGAAAAATATTTTAAAGAAAACGAATCCAGTGAAACGGAAGGACAAATATTAGGGATTCATATAACAGTTTATCCAAGATCAATAATACTTCATAAATACCAATTTTGAAGTAGAATTCAAAAATAAAGATCAAAACATGGATACAATCAAAGATAGTAACCATAATAGACATCTTGGATAAAAAGAAGAAAATTTCATTTTTCGGTGAATAGTGCCGAATTCGTGAATAGTGCCGTATACGTTAATAGTGCTATATACGTGAATAGTAACTCCGACACAAAAAGTTCTAAATTTGATAAAAATTCAAATCAATACTTCGGCATAATGATATTGAAGAAATAATATCATATATGAAGAAAATAACATCCCTTACCTCAAAATATCAGTACTTCTGATCGGAATATCGGTATAAGGCTGAAGAAAACTTGCACTGATGAATAGAAACTCACAAAGTATCTAAATACTCACAAAATACACTCAATAATCTAGACAGAGAAAGAGAGAAAATTTGTTTCTGGTGTGATTTTCAATTCTAACTTAGCCCTTTATTTATAGGAAAATGTTAGCAAATTTGACATGCAACCTGATGGCTTTACCTGTTACTATTTCCACCCACAACATTTGAAATATATTTAGTACATTTTTCACCAACCACAAGTGGGGCCCACTCAATTCTAGAATTTTCCATCAAAATCATTTATAAACATAATTTCTGAATCAATCACCTCTTAAAATTCATAATAAATCATATGTTCATTTTTAACGGTTCAAAATTTATGGACATATACTCAACTTATATATGTATAACATATCCAAAAATTACAACGATCCAACGGTCGGATTAAAAATTATTACTCACACAATATATCTCAAAAACACTGGTTTAATTTTTAATACCTTCATTCCGACAAAAATACTGATAAAACACCTCAACATTAACTCCTTCATTTTTAACCATAATAAATATATCCAACATTTATATCCACATAAAATAAATATTTTCTTATCATATGAATCAATAATTAATTATTCACAAATAATATTAGAGAATCACATTTATGACAATCAGGTCGTTCCCAAGAAAGAGGGGGTTTTCCAATAAGAATTTCTCCTTATTGGCGCGCAATTAGGTGACCAAACCTCTCCTTGACAGAACTTTCTAGACATTGCCAATAATACTATCTAATAATATTATTCAAATAATATGAATTATTGATCTGATAATGGGAAATACTGTGCAGTGACAATTATTGAAACAACAATAATATAAAATATCAACGCAGCAATTATTGAATCAATAAAATAAAATATTGAACAGTAACTACTGTAACAATTATTGAGTAGTGACTTCTTACGTAAGGATCAATAATTCATCAATACTGTGTATCCATGCGTATTACTGTATTTTAACCACCGGGTATTCCAAAAGTGTTAACGGTAACAACTACGTCGTTATTTATAAAAACTCAAACTTGTCATTTTCTTCATCCGACAGTTATTCTATTATGGGGCCCATAAATGACTGCGCCGTCAGTACGAATATTCCCCGATAACAAGAATATTCCACGACCAAACGAATATTCTCCGACAACAATGATTATTTTATAACCACTTGCATATTTTGCAAAATTTGCACATTTCATCCCATAATCCAGAGAATTATATCAAATTAATACCTTATTATTCACAAATATAATTAGAGAAATTCGATTTTATTTATAATAAGTTGGGGTCTTACAACTTCCTCTCCTTATGAAATTTTGTCCTCAAAATTGACATACGTACCTGGTGTTTAGAAAAGGTGAGGATACGTCGCTTTCATTTCTGATTCCAACTCCCAGGTTATTTCTTCAATATCATGGTTTCTCCATAAAACCTTAACTTGTGGTATAACCTTGGTGCGTAGGACATGCTCTTTCCTATCCAAGATCTTAACAGGTACTTCTTCGTACGTTAAATCTTCGGCTATCTCGTCTGGTTCTAACGCAATAATATGGTTCGGGTCTTTCACATATTTACGAAGCATTGATATGTGAAAAACATTATGAACACGAGACATACTTGGAGGTAATGCGAGTTTATAGGCCACATTTTCTATTCGGTCAAAAATCTCAAATGGACCAATAAATCGTGGATCGAGATTTCCTCTCTTTCCAAATCTTGTAACTCCCTTCCATGGTGAAACACGTAACAATACATAATCCCCAATATTAAATTCCACGTCTTTTCGATGAAGATCCGCATAACTCTTTTATCGATCTTGTGCCGTTTGTATACGTTATCGAATCATTTGGATCTTTTCTGTAGTCATGCGTACTAATTCTGGTCCCAACAACGTTGCTTCTCCCATCTCGTCTCAGTATACTGGAGAACGACACTTTCTTCCATACAACACCTCAAATGGAGCCATGCCTATACTTGCTTGATAACTGTTGTTGTAAGAGAATTCCACCAGTGGCAAGTACTTATCCCAACTTCCTTTAAAATCTAGGACACAAAGTTTAAATAGATCTTCAAGGGTTTGAATAGTCCTCTCTGATTGTCCGTCCGTTTGAGGATGGTATGCCGAACTGAATCGTAAATCCGTGCACATAGCTTTCTGCAAGCTAACCCAAAATTGTGAAGTGAATCTTGGGTCATGATCCGAAACTATAGATACTGGAATGCCATGCAATCTCACAATCTCATTCACGTACATGCGAGCAAGACGTTAAAGGGAATAAGTCTCACGTATCGGTAAGAAATGGGCAGACTTGGTTAATCTATCAACAATAACCCAAATCGCATCTATGTCTTGAGAAACTTTGGGAGGACCTGTAACGAAATCCATAGTAATGTGTTCCCACTTCCATTTCGAAATCTCAAGTGGTTGTAATGGACCCTTTGGTACTTGATGCTCCGCCTTTACACGTTGACAAGTTAAACACCTCGAGATAAACTCCGCGATCTCTCTCTTCATATTGTTCCACTAAAATGTATGTCGAATATCATGATACATTTTGGTACTCCCAAGATGGATTGCAAACAGGGTGTTATGTGCCTCCATCATGATTCTATGCTTCAAGTTAGAATCGTTAGGAACACAAAGTCTGGAGTTGAATCTAAGTATTTCTTCTTCATCGATTCTCGCTTCTGGAATAGCTCCTTCTTGCACTTTCTTCTTCATTCGTATCAGCTCCAGGTCCGTAGCTTGAGCATCTTTAACTTTATCGATTAAAGTCGGTTCTACTCGTATATTCGCCATCATCATGTGGGTCCCTGGAGTCTTTAATTCTACCTCCATCCTTTGTAAGTCATACAGAATGGGCCTTTTCATTAACAATATCGCACTCGTACTCGCATATGATCTTCTACTCAATGCGTCAGCTACTACGTTCGTTTTTCCAGGATGATATTGAATAGTGTGATCATAATCTTTCTATAGTTCAAGCCAACTTCATTGCCGCATGTTGACTTCTTTTTGGGTGAAGAAATATTTAAGGCTTTTATGGTCCGTATAAATCTCCACTTTCTCCCCATACAAGTAGTGTCTCCAAATTTTCAACGCGAATACGACTGCTGCCAACTCTAGATCATGAGTAGGATAATTCCTCTCATATTCTTTGAGTTGTCGTGAGGCATAGGCTATGACTTTCCCATGTTGCATAAGAACGCATCCTAACCCTTTGCCTGAAGCATCGCTGTATATAACAAATCCATCCGTACCAGATGGTATTGCCAGAACAGGTGCCGAAATTAGTCTCCTCTTGAGCTCTTGGAAACTCTTTTCGCATTCCTCGCTCCATACAAATTTTGTATCTTTTCGAGTCAACTGAGTTAACAGAGTAGCGATTCGAGAAAATCCTTCCACGAATCTCCGATAATAACCAGCTAAGCCCAGAAAGCTACGCACTTCGGTCACCGACTTTGGTTGCTCCCAACTTTGTACTGCTTCAATCTTCGCCGGGTCGACAGATACTCCATGTTTTGACACCACGTGCCCAAGGAATGCTACTTCCTCAAGCCAGAACTCGCATTTCTTCAGCTTGGCATAAAGTTTGTTTTCACGAAGCCTTTCAAGTGTCAGCTTCAAATGGTCCTCATGATCTTCACGGCTTTTGGAATAGATGAGGATGTCATCAATAAAGACAACAACAAACTGATCCAAATATTCCTTGAATACATGGTTCATCATATCCATGAAAGCAACAAGAGCATTAGTCAATCCAAAAGACATGACTAAGAATTCATAATGCCCGTACCGAGTTCTAAAGGCAGTCTTTGGAATATCCTCAGTTTTAATCTTCAGCTGATGATATCCAGAACGAAAATCGATCTTTGAAAAGAATTATGCTCCTTGCAACTGGTCGAACAGGTCATCAATGCGAGGTAGCGGATACTTATTCTTTATGGCGACATGGTCTAATTCTGGGTAGTCAATACAAAGTCGCATACTCCCGTCTTTCTTCTTTACGAATAAAACAGGAGCACCCCAAGGAGATGTACTAGGACGAATGAAACCTATGTCTAACAATTCTTGTAGTTGGACTTTTAACTCCTGAAGTTCAATAGGAGCCATTCGATATGGGGTTTTAGAAATGGGTTTTGTACCCGGCTCAAGGTCAATAAAGAATTCAACATCACGTTCTAGGGGTAGACCGGGAAGTTCTTCAGGAAATACATCAGAAAATTCTCTAAAAACAGAAATATTATTTAAATCTGACTAGTCTTTGTTCAAATCCATAACATGGGCTAAGAAAGCTTGACATCCGTTTTTCAATAAACGAATAGTTTTATGGCTTGATATGTTAGTGACTGATTTTAGTGGTTTAGTTGTTTGAATTCGTATGACATGTTGGTTAGGAATATGAAAACTAACAACCTTACGAAAACAATCAATTTTAGCATGATGAGTGGTTAACCAATCAATTCCTAAAATCACATCAAAAACAAATATCTTTAAAGATATAAGATCAACAGGTAATGTGATAGTGCCAACTTGGATGATGCAAGATTTATAAACTGTAGATGTAACGAAGGTTTCACCCAACGGAGTTTCAACAGATAAATCAAAGTCCAATTTCTCCGGAGTCAAGTTTAAACGTTGAGCACAAGCAGGAGAGATAAAAGAATGGGTAGAAACGGTATCTAGTATGGTATAAACTTCGTAAGAGTTCAAGATTAGCTTACCCGTAATCACCTCGTTCGGGTTCCTCGCGTTTTGGCTAGTCACGACAAACGCTCTTCTAGGAACCGCTGATTTCGACTTATCCGGGACATCCCTTGGAGTCACCATCCCTGTTGAACTTGGTTTTGGTAAAGAATAATCCTGAGCTATGTGGCCTTCCTTTCCACAGTTGTAACATACCATGGATTGTTGTGGACAGTTTGGGCTGATATGTCCCTCTTTCCCGCATTTGTAATATCTAACTGGCGGTCGTTCTCCTCCCCTAAAATTTTTTGTTGGTGCTGGTGCTGCTGTTGATGTCTTCCCGTCAATGTTGAATCTCCTCTTTCTAAAATTTTAAGTTGACTCACCTCTCCTATTATCATGGCCACGATGACCACCCGAGTGGTTACCGCCATTGTTCGTATTTTTCCCTCCTCGTTGGTTATCATCGCTCTGATGACTGCTGTCACCGGTATGACCCTGGTTGTGGTCCCTCGGTTGAACATATTCATTATCTCGCTCTAATAATTGAGCCCTGTTTACAACATCTGAATATAAAGAAAATTTATGAGATATAAGATATTGCCGAATCTCGGGCTTTAGACCTCTCAGAAACATCCTCGTCATTCGTTCCTCATTTTCGACCAAATGAGGTGCAAATCTGGATAACTCTGCAAACTTCGTCTCGTACTGGGACACCGTCATATTGTTTTGTTCCAGTCTGATAAAATCCATCTCCTTCATATGATGAATACTTTCAGGAAAGTACTTGTCATTGAATAGTTTCTGAAATAGTTTCCAAGACATGCTGAGTGCGGCTGGCTGGGTACGCTTCACAGACTCCCACCAGTAGTTTGCCTCACCGCGGAACATAAAGGTGGCGAATGGAACCTTCTGTTCCTCCGTGCATCCCAAAACATCGAATATCTTGGTAATTTGCTTGACCCCCATTTCTGCCATAATCGGATTTGGCTTTCCCTTAAATTATGGTGGTCCCAACTCCTTGAACTGCTTGGCTGTGACAAGCCGCGTATTGTTATCATTTCCACCCGTATTTTGTCACCTATTCTTGATGGTGACATGGTTTAATTCTCGGTAGTCAATACGCATAATGTATTTATAGTTACACATAATGTGACGCCCCCAAAATAGGTATACATCGCCTATTCTGAGTCGTCAAATACATGGTACAGAATACAAATACAACCTTAAATATACAAAATGAGCTGTGAGTTTTAATACAAATATTGTCTTCTAGACAGTATTCAAACTCAAAATAAGTCCTCAATAAATTTATTATAACACTATTTCATATAATAGTGAGTACTACTAATGCTATCATCTGGACCGTCACTCCGTTCCCCAATTAGTCCCTGCTGTGTTCTCATTTTCTTAAGAGAACAATGAAAGCAAAAGGGTGAGCTCAACTAGCCCAGTAAGAAATATTATGACTAAGATAATGCAAAATAAATTAACATTAACCTTCAACAGTGTTAAACTGATAAAATATAACAAACATCAAGTTTAACTGCAACGGAACAAGCAATCTATTAGAAGAGTCAAGTAGAGAATAAAATCTACTATCTTCTATGATTTAAAAGGTTTTTCATTACTTTTATCGTTGAGACTCAGCTTAATAAATAATCCACATCATCTCTGCACTACGGCCAAGGATATTCATTAGTATCACGACCAAAATTATCCATGCACTACGGGCCAATAATATTCGTGTATTCATCAATGGTCATGATCATGCCAACAACTGTCCATTAATGCACTACGGCTAATGAGGATTTTTACCACATCATTTGTAACATTACGGTCATGATTATACCGAATAATCCCTGGTCATAATCATACCAAGTCCATCTATGCACTACAGGCCACAAATGACTTTCAACATATTATAAACATGAGGATGATGACAATTCAATAAAACAAGTTCAAGAATAAATTTTAAAGATTTATAAGTTAATTTATCCTGAACTCAATAACGTCCAAATTGTCAACATGATACTGCTTTGTGGAGTAAAATTCAAAAATGCTCAGAAGAATATTTCCATGAAAAAATACTGGATGAAGCGTAAATATCAAGGATATTCCACTAATTTCAAGGAGTATAGAAGTCAAAGCTTTAACCAACTGAGTATAAGAAAATATGTGAAACTGCAAATGAATTTTTGTCCGCCATACGGTAATCCACTTAGACAGATCATTCCCATAATTTAATAAGGAATGAATACAAAGTATCATTCACCATGCATGTGATAATCCACATAGACAGGTTATTCCAACAGAATAATACAGAATGTAATAACAAAAGAAATCACCATGCATGCGATAGACCGCATAGACAGGTTATTCTAACAGAATAATAAAGAATGGAAACAGGTCATGCGTAATCCGCATAGACAGGATGTTCCAACAGAATAATAAAGAACGGAACCAGGTCATGCAGTAAACCGCACAGACAGGATGTTCCAACAGAATAATAAAGGACTGAAACCAGGTCATACGTAAACGCACAGACAGGATGTTCCAACAGAATAATAAAGAATGGAATAACAAAAGAATTTCACCATGTATGCGGTACTTCGCATAGACATGTTATTCTAACATAATGATAAATAATGGAATAACAGAAGTTCTCTTCATGAAGACGAAAGAAATAATACCCCTTACGTTACAGGTCTTCCCAAAGTTTCTCAAGGCATAGATGCTATTTGGGTTATTGTTGATTAGATTAACCAAGCCTGCACATTTCTTGTCGATACGAGAAACTTATTCCCTTGAACGTCTTGCTCGTATGTACGTGAATGAGATTGTGAGATTACATGGCATGCCAGTATCCATAGTTTCGGATCGTGACCCAAGATTCACTTCAAGATTTTGGGTTAGCTTGCAGAAAGCTATGGGCACGGATTTACAATTCAGTTCGGCATACCATCCACAAATGGATGGACAATCAGAGAGGACTATTCAAACCCATGAAGATCTATTAAGACTTTATGTCCTAGATTTCAAAAGGATTTGGGATAAGTACTTGCCATTGGTAGAATTCTCATACAACAACAGTTATCAAGCAAGTATAAGCATGGCTCCATTTGAGGCGTTGTATGGACGAAAGTGTCGTTCTCCAGTATGCTGGGATGAGGTGGGAGAAGCAACGTTGTTAGGACCAGAATTAGTACGCATGACTACAGAAAAGATCCAAATGATTCGACAACGTATTCAAACCTCACAAGATCGACAAAAGAGTTATGCTGATCTTCATAGAAAGGACGTGGAGTTTAATATTGGAGATCATGTACTGTTACGTGTTGCTCCATGGAAGGGAGTTACAAGATTTGAAAAGAGAGGAAAGCTCAATCTGCGATTTATTGGTCCATTTGAGATTCTTGACCGAATAGGAAATGTGGCCTATAAACTCGCATTACCTCCAAGTATGTCTCGTGTTCATAATGTTTTTCACATATTCATGCTTCGTAAATATGTGAAAGACCCGAACCATATTATTGCGTTAGAACCAGACGAGATAGCCGAATATTTAACGTACGAAGAAGTACCTGTTAAGATCTTGGATAGGAAAGAGCATGTCCTACGCACCAAGGTTAAACCACAAGTTAAGGTTTTGTGGAGCAACCATGCTATTGAAGAAATGACCTTGGAGTTGGAATCAGAAATAAAAGCGAGGTATCCTCACCTTTTCGAAACACCAGGTATGTACGTCAATTTCGAGGACGAAATTTCATATGGAGTGGAGGTTGTAAGACCCCAACTTATTATAAATAAAATCGAATTTCCTCTAATTATTATTGTGAATAATAAGGTGTTAATTTGATATAATTCTCTAGTTATGGGTGAAATATGCAAATTTTGCAAAATAAGAAAGTGGTTATAAAATAATCATTGTTGTCGGGGAATATTCGTTTAGTCGTGGAATATTCTTATTTTCGGGGAATATTTGTACGACGGCGCAGTCATTTGTGGGCCCCATAACAGAATAATTGTCGAATGAAGAAAACGACAAGTTTGAGTTTTTATAAATAACGGTGTAGTTGTTACCGTTAACACTGTTGAAATACCCGGTGGTTAAAATACAGTAATACGCGTGGATGTACAGTATTGATGAATTATTGATTCTTACGTAAGAAGGCACTACTCAATAATTGTTACAGTAGTTACTGTTCAATATTTTATTTTATTGATTCAATAATTGTTGTGTTGATATTTTATATTATTATTGTTTCAATAATTATCACTGCACAGTATTTCCCATTATCAGATCAATAATTCATTTTATTTGAATAATATTATGAGATAGCATTATTGGCAATGTCTAGAAAGTTCTGTCAAGGAGAGGTTTGGTCACCTAATTGCGCGCCAGTAAGGACAAATTCTTATTGGAAAGCCCCCTCTTTCCTGGGAACGGCCTGGTTGTCATAATTGTGATTCTGTAATATTATTTGTAAATAATTAATTATTGATTTATATGATAAGAAAATATTTATTTTATGTTGATATAAATGATGGATATATTTATTTTTATGTGGATAAAAATAAAGGAATTAATGCTGAGGTAGTTTTATTAGTATTTTGTCGGTGTAGAGGTATTAAAAATCATTCGTTTGTTGATTTCGGATATTTTATATATGGAATCCGAAAAAACTCAAAGCTACAAAGTTGTAGAGAATTCTATTTCAGGCAGAATGGACATAAAATTCGTATTTTTCTGATAAACGAGCTATTTTCTATGAATTACTGAAGTTTCATAAAATAAAATAATTTTTATGAAAATAGGTGGGCCCCACTAGTGTCCTTTGTTAAATACATGTGTTGGATTGATTTTTTAATTGTGGAGGCTAGTCTAGGATGGCTGCAGACGCAAAGAAAGAAAATAAATAATATATTTTATTATTCTGGTCTCCTATGGCGTTCTAGCATTTTCCTATAAATAGACGCTTAGGTTAGAATTGAAAATCACACCAGAAACAAATTTTCTTTCTCTCTATATTGTCGAGCGTATTTTAGTAAGTATTTATATACTTTGAGAGTTGTTGTTCGGTACAAGTTTCCTTTGACTTTCTATCCGATATTTCGATCAAAAGTACCGTTATTTTGAGGTAAGGGATGTTATTTTCTTCTTAAATGATATTATTTTCTTCAATATCATTATGCCAAAATATTGGTAAACGTTTTTATCAAATTTAGAACTTTTTGTGTCGGGGTTACTATTCACATATACGACACTATTCACATATACGACACTATTTACGAATACGGCACTATTCACCGAAAAATGAGATTTTCTTCTTTTTATCCAAGATGTCAATTATGGTTACTATCTTTGATTGTATCCATGTTTTGATCTTTATTTTTGAATTCTGCTTCAAAATTGGTATTTATGAAGTATTATTAATCTTGGATAAACTGTTATACGAATCCCTACTATTTGTTCTTCTGTCTCACTGGATTCGTTTTCTTTAAAATATTTTTCATCATCCTCAGTCCTAAATGATGATATTACTGAATATCTTTGGCCTGTAGTGCAAAGATGAATGATTAACTGTTGAATATCTTTCATCCTCTACGTAACTCTTCTATGAATTAATATTTTTCGCTGCGAATATTGATTTAAAACTTGTTGTCTATTGTATTCTATTAGATTTTTTTCCCTGTTGAAGACTAACGATAATTTGTTGTATATTATCTTAGTCATAATATTCTTTACTGGGCTAGTTGAGCTCACCCTTTTCCTTTTTGTTCCATTTTTCTTCTATTAGAAAAACCAAAGATATTCAGTAATATCATCTTTGAACTACGGGCCAAAGATATTCATCAGAAATATTTTTTTAAGAAATGAATCCAGTGAAACAAAATGACAAGGATTAAGGATTAATGATTCGTAGTTTGTTTTATCCATGTCCAAAAATACCTCAAAAATAATCATAGTGGTGTAAAATTCAAGAATGATCAACACATGGATACAATCAAAGCTAGTATCCACAATAGATATTTTAGACGAAAAGGGAAAATTTTCATTTTTCGATGAATAATGTCGTATTCGTGAATAGTGCCGTATACGTGAATAGTAATTCCGACACCAAAAAGTTCTAAATTTGATAAAAAAGTTCATCAATATTTCAGCATAATGATATTGAAGAAATAATATCATTTAAAAAAAATATCCCTTACCTCGGAAGATCAGTACTTCTAGCTGAAACACCGGATATAGGCTATGACTTAAACTTGCACCGTATAGCAATACTCAAAATATACTCAAAATACTCACAAGAACACGCTCGATAATATAGAGAGAGAAAACTTCAGTTTCTGGTGTGATTTTCAATTCTAACCTAAGCACCCTATTTATAGGAAATTGCTTAGAACACCAAAGCAGAAAATTTAATAAATTAATAATATTTTTTTTCTTAAACATCCTACGCACACAAATTGAGTCCAAGCATCAGCCACCCCTCAACAAAAGAAACAAAAACGTTTTTCATGCAAAAATTATTTAAAACTCTAAAATAATAATCAATTAATCCGGAACTTCAATAATTCATAATAAATAGCCCTTTTATCAGAAAATTCAAATCTCGCGAATTTTTATAGAAAATTCAATTCTCTACAACTTTGTAGAAGAAAGTTTTTCCAAATTCTAAACAGAAATTGACCGAAATCCACAAACGAGCAATTTTACAGGCTATAATCAAATTTCAGTCAAGAAATGGGGTCCACAGACATGTTTAACATGTTTTAAACATTTATTGCAACAAAAATACTCTTTCTCCTCGTATACTCATATATCCCACATTTATTATAAAAATATCACCATTATTATATTATTAAAATATAATAATATATTTAAATGAATTATTTTATCAGAAAAAGATAAAATTTCAATTTTCAACAATTGTCACTTTAAAAATTTTCTCTATCTATATCCATATAAAATCAATATTTTTCTCATCATATGAATCAATAATTAATTATTCACAAATAATATTACAGAATCACAATATTGACAACCAGGCAGTTCCCAGGAAAGAGGGGGCTTTCCAATAAGAATTTTTCCTTACTGGCGCGCAATTAGGTAACCAAACCTCTCCTGAGACAGAACTTTCTAGACATTGCCAATAATGTTATCTAATAATATTATTCAGATAATATGAATTATTGCTTCGATAATAAAAAATACTGTGTAATGACAATTATTGAAACAACAGCAATATAAAATATCAACGCAGCAATTATTGAATCAATAAAATAAAATACTGAATAGTAATTACTGTAACCATTATTGAGTAGTGCCTTCTTACGTAAGAATCAATAATTGGTGCAATACCGTGTGCTACTGTGTTTTAACCACCGGGTATTTTAACAGTATTAACGACAACAACTACGCCGTTATTTTTAAACAACTTATATTTGTCGTTTTCTTCATCCAATCGCTTTCCGTTATGGGGCCCACACATGGCTGCGCCGTCGTACGAATATTCCACGACCAAACGAATATTCCCCGACAACAATGAATATTTTATAACCACTTGCTTATTTTGAAATATTTGCGTATTTTACCCATAACTATCCACATTAATCAAATCAACCCTTACTATTCAAAATAATAATTAGAGGAAATTAAATTTCATTTATTAATTATTTGGGGTCTTACACAGAAGATATTTCCAACCTAAATTTTTTTAAAGGTTTGCTAATTTAAATTTTGTTATTGTTACTATCATATAACTGTTTGGTTACTTCTGCATTATGTTTTGGTTACTGTTAGCTTGTGATTCAAACACCATTTTTGTTACCTTGATTTGGTATTTTGGTTACTCTTTTATGTTGTTATGGTTACCATGTATTTGCTTAGTATACATGGTTGACTAAATTGGTTTTGGTGTACATGTTGTTTATGTATTGGTTACCATTAAAATATTTTCTGGTTATTATCATATAAATATTTGGTTACTTCTTTAGTATATTTTTGGTTATTGTTAATTTCTGATTTGGATTCTATTTTTGTTTCCTTGAGTTGGGATTTTGGTTATTGTTTTTTATTGTTCTGGTTACCATGTATTTGCTTAGTATATAAGGGTTGACTAAACTGTGTTTAGTCTATTTGTTGTTTATGTATTGGTTACCATTAATATATGTTTTGGTTACTAACATATAACTGTTTGGTTACTTCATTAGTATATTTTTTGTTGTTGTTGGCTTATTATTTGGATACCATTTTTTGTTCTTAATTGGGATTTTGTTTACTTTTATATATTATTTTGGTTCCAATGTATTTGCTTATTATACATTGGTTGACTAAACTGGGTTTGGTATACATGTTGTTTATGTGTTGGTTACCATTAAAACATGGTTTGGTTACTATCATATAACTGTTTGGTTACTTCTTTAGTATATTTTTTGGTATACATGTTTTTGTTTTGGTGACCTTTAAATTATGTTTTGGTTAATATTATATATAAATATTTGTTTAATGCATAATATGGTATGTATTACATGTTGTTTATATTTTGGTCACCATTAGATTATATAATATAACTTTTTGGTTACTGCTTTATTATGGTATGGTTAATGTTATATTATGATATGATAACTATTATTGTGCAGTCAATGTGGGATGTTGGTTATTTGTTATAGTCTGTTTTGGTTACTGTGTAATTGTTATATTATGTTTTGGTCAGTATGCTTTTATTTGTTGGTCACTACATAACTGTTTATGTTATAAATATTGTTTATATATGGTTACTAATGACTGTGTAAATCTAATTTTGTTTATTTGCAGTTATGAGATCTTTACTACGAGGAATGCCACAGAAAATTCACTAGAAAAATTATATATTGGTGTGACATGGAAGTCTCCAGCATTATTACCAAGAAATTGAACCCAAGTCAGTTGGAGAAGTTTAAGGCATCATTAGTTTGTGGATGTATTATTTTTTGTAAATAATAAACCCAAGTCATAATAAACCATATATTTGCTTAGTATACATTGATGTATTATTTTTGTAAATTCCTTCAAATATATTCTACAAGGGTTATGCTCTTCTAGAAAATTCATTGAAAAAGTTATGGTTAAATGTACATGTGAGAGTATACATGGGTTGCCTAAACTTGGTTGGACATACAAGTTATTTCTGTTTTGGTTACCATTAAAACATGTTCTGGTTACTTTCATATAACTATTTGGTTACTTCTTTATTATGTTTTGGTTACTGTTACTTATGGTTTGACTATTATTATTGTGTCCTTAATGTGGGATTTTTGATACTTTTATTTTTTATTCTGGTTAATATGTAATTGTTTAGTATACATGGATTGTCTAAATTGGGTTTCATTACATGATGTTTCTGATTTGGTTACCATTAAAACCTGTTCTGGTTACTATCATATAATTATGTGGTTACTGTTTTATTATGTTACATTATGGTTACTGTTATTAGTAACCAGATAGTTACAAGTTTGTATCAGGACAAACATCAATTGTTAAATGTACATGTGTGAATGTCCTATTTATCTACAGGCTTGTTAGTAACCAAATAATTATCATAAATATAGTTACAAGCTTATTAGTAACCAGATAATTATAAGCTTGTATCAAGACTGTTATAAAGTGTTAAATGTATATGTTTTATTTATACTATGTCATCATGATAGAATAAGAAACTCCAATTAAGAGTTCTCATTTATATATATGATGGTCAGTTATAGATCTCATATTAAAATAAAAATAGTTTAAGAGGTGCAGTTGGTAACCGAACTTGCATATAAGGGTAACCATTTTAGTTTTTGTTAGTAACCAAATAATTAAAAACTTATATCAGAACAATTATCAAGTGCTTAATGTACATGTGAGGGTTCCCATTTATCTAACTGATGGATACTTTTAAATTACGTAGTTATAAAAATTATTTGGAAATGGTCCATGCCAGTTGGTAACTAAATATGAATATAGAGGTAACCATTTTATTTTATATGGGTAACCAAATTTACATAAAAAATATTTCAGAACAGTTACCAATTGTTCAATGTATATGTTTACTTTATATTGATAACTCATGATGGAATAAAAAATTAAAATATTAATCAACATCAATTTTAGTTACTATACACCATCAAAAATGTTACCAACCATGTGGTTAATGGTTACTAACAGTATACAATTATATATTCCTGTAAACAATTAAATTTGTATATTGTTTACTGTCAGTCTCTATTGTATAACAACTGAATAAACATTGTAAAGTAACCAAATCAATATTAGACAGCAACCAAATCAATATTAGACAGTAACCAAATTACATAATCTTAGTAACCAGAATATAAACTACATTTTTACATGCAATTTTGAAGGCCTAAATGATAGAATTTGACCAAAAAGCCCTGCAGTTCACCAGCAAAGCTTGTGACTTTGGATCGTTGACCCGTTTCTAATAAAACTAGGCTCTGAAAATGCCCAAATCCGACACTCCAAACTTGACAGAGATTGTCAAATTGTCACTGCAACCAAATAAATATTATTCTGTAACCAATTAAATAGTATACAACAACCAATATATACAATCACATTAACAGTTGTATGAAGGTAACCAATGTAGTCAATAAGTAACCACCAATATAAAAGAAACAATTATAAAACTCAATAACATTATAGAGTAACCAAATAAACACCTTACAATATCTAAATACATATTATACAGTAACCAAGATATGTCTATTTAGTAACCAGAATATAAACACATTTTTCATTGCATATTATAGTAAAAAAACAACCAGTATAATTTGTTTGTTACCAACTAAAGGCATACTTTTGTAAGAATGTAACCAATTTGACTAACAAGTAACCATTAATATAAAAAACATAAGTAGAAGTATACATTAATATGCTTCAGCAACTAATAATACAGTAACCAATTAATCATTGCAGTAATTAAGTTTGCATTAGTCAGTAACCAAGTCAGCATGACTCACTAAATAATATTTTTACACAGTAACCAAGTCAGCATTATAATTTTATACAGTAACCAATTCAGAATTAGTCAATAATCATTATAGTGTTACACAGTAAGCAAGTCAGCATTAGTCAGTAACTAATATAATATTACTTAGTAACCAAATCAACATTAGTTAGTAACCAAGTCAGCATTAATTAGTAATATTATGCAGTAACCAATTCAACATTAGTCAGTAACCAAGTCAGCATTAGACAGTATAATGTTACACAGTCAGTATACTGATTTTGTTATCAAAACAGTCAGTATACTGACTTTGTTAATCAACATCAATTTTGGTTACTGTACACCATCAAAAATGTTACCAACCATGTGGTTAATGGTTACTAACATTAAACAATTATATATTCCTGTAAATAATTAAATTTGTTGTATTGGTTACTGTCAGTCTTCATTGTCTAACAACTGAATAAACATTATAAAGTAACCAAATCAATATTAGACAGTAACCAAACTACATAATCTTAGTAACCAGAAAATAAACCAAATTTTTACATGCAGTTTTGAAGGCCTTCGTTGATCCGTTTTTAATGAAATTAGGCTCCGAAAATGCCAAAATCTGACTCTCCAAATTTGACAACATTATACAGTAATATGCTTCAGCAACCAATATTACTGTAACCAATTAATCTCTGCAGTAATTAAGTTTGCATTAGTCAGTAACCAATTCAACATTGGTCAGTAACCAATTAAGTCAGCATTGGTCATTAGATAATTTTACACAGTAACCAAGTGAGCAATATAATTTTACACAGTAACCAAGTCAGCATTAGTCAGTAACCATATAATGCTACACAGTATTTGTAGTAACCATTTTAAACGTGAAAAACTTAAGAAAGGTTATCAATATAGGAATTCGTAGAAAACAGAGGTAACTACATGTATATGAATCACTTACCTTAGTATTCAGATTTTTATTGAAGTTGCTGCGATTTTGTTACTGAACTTCAACAATCACGGTAGTTCGATTGTTTTTGGTTACTGAACTTGAAGTTGCTGTTGATTTTGTATGTTATTTTGTGATCTCAGCGTGCTGTCGCGACGAAAAGTTCCGTCTTCTCTGATCTCAGTGCTATGTCGCGCCAGAAGATTACGGTTACTGAACGGGAAGAAGTTGTTGATGTTGTATGCTATTTTTGATTTCAGAGTTGCATCGTGACAAAGTGATTCGTCTTCTCCGATTTGATAGGCGCGACAGATTTCTGCGTCTTCTCCGTCATTGATGTGTTCCGATTTCAAAGTTGCATGATTTTGGGGCGGTTAATTGAAAAGATGAAATTTGGTAACTGACGTGTAGGAGTTAATGACACGTGATTTTAGCACGTATATTGTGTATGTTTTATTTCTGTAATTATGTTTTGTATATTTTATTTTTGTAATTAATTTCTAATTGTTGTATATTAGTGTAAAGGACCTTTTTTTTTTTTAATCTTCATCGAAGCTATTGTGGGCCCAAAAGGTTTTCATACACACTATCAGGCCCATTCTTATCCGGGCGTTCCTATCTGTAAGTTCTCTGTTCACACTCTGCAATGGGAACTTCTTCTCTCCAATCCCTAATCCAAATTCTAAGCGCTTTAGCATCTGTAAGGTACCATGAAACTACTTCAATACCGTATGACATTAATTTGGAATTTTACTTGAAAAAATAGGTGATTATTTTAGTGCAAGTATTAATTTTGTGATGCATTTGAATACTGCAAAGTTTATAAACCATGATATTTTAATTGGGTTGTCGATTGGCGATTTGTACTTATGGGATATCAAACTAACAAGAAATGTGAAAAGTTCTCCATGACGATTCTTAAATCATTCCAATTATTTGGAATTTTTTTTAGAATTTTGATATAATTGAATCTCATGTTGGAACTATTGATACTTGGGATTGTTAAATCTCAAAATTGTTCATGAGTAAGAATGGTTTAGTATGATTTTAACTATTTTTGGGTATCAATGTAGCATTCAATTTGTTCTTGTATATATGGACATTGTGCTCGCGTATGATCAATGCCTGACATTATGTCTCTTGTTAATAAGATAGTGACTAAGTTGTGATTTTTTAAATGAGACCAGTTCTGTGGTGCCTCGGAACTTGGGTGATCAATTTTCTTCCCTAGTTGTCAACAAGGTGCCAAGAAGGTCATTTTTGCAGTTCATTGGATTCAGTCCCCTCTCACTAAATGGTTGTCCTGTTCTTTCTGCACAAATGCTAGAGATGAAGGAACCTGAAGTGATTCGGTAAATGTTGTATGAATCTGTTTTCAATCTGTAATTATCTTGGAAGCAGGGAGGCAATGTTGAGCTTCCTTCATAATATATCATGTCATTAGTTCTTAAATGTGATTTTTATTTGGAATTTGAAGCATCCAGAACTCAGAAGCTTGCTAGTGGAGTCAGGATTCAAGGTGAATACTTTTTTTTAAGGTTTCACATTTGAGGTATTGAATCCATTGCATATTTTGTTTTCAGTAAATATTTGAATCCAAATCTTTGATGAAATTACATGATGACTCAATGATAAAGATGAACACTTAATGAAATACCATGAATTTGTATTAAGCCATTATAATGTGTTACTGTTTATCTCCTGTGAACATGGTATGACCACCTTTAAATAGCAGTTATTTATGGGAGAATTTTCTCCCTGCCATATACGTTGCATAAATTTTCTTGAAATGGGTGGTATCCATTACATCTGGACAATTTGGTATACCATTAAATAAGATCAGTATCCATTAGATGAACAGTTACTGAAATACATGAATTTTATCGTTGCCTTAGTATTATTTATTTTAAAACATGACGCATGCCCTGTAAAAGTGTGTGTGACTGACTGTTCATTAAGAAAGTCATATTTGTCATTACAGTATTCATTTCTAAATTTTGTTCTAATTTTCTGGGTTCTCTTTCAAGATATTGTTGAAGGGGAAGGACCAGAGGCTCGTGAAGGAAATTTGGTTGAAATTAACTATGTGTGCCGGCGCTCAAATGGATACTTTGTTCATAGGTATTTTTTGCCCATTATCTTTGGGTGAATGGAAGAATATTTGCAGTATATGGATCCATAAATTCTTGAATCAGTCTTTCAATACAAATTTAAAGTCATAGTAAGCCTGTTTTTCGTTTTCCTCTGAATGATTTTCTTGTTTCTGAATCTACTTTGTTGGTCATAAGATTGTCATTTTTTCTCACCTCGTATTATGTTCAACTTAGACTGTGGTGTTTCCATGCAGTACAGTAGATCAATTTAGTGGAGAAAGCACACCTGTTGTTCTTCCTCTAAATAAAAACCAGGTTGTCTGTGTTTTATTTTCATAATGTTTGTAGGAACGTTGTTTGAAATTCATACCTTTTACTTTTTATGGATCTAGTTAAGGAATACATTGAGCATACTTAAAGTAAAGTGCATTGCTAGTGATTATTATCATGAAATCAATCAGCCGTTGTTATCACCTATTGCCTACACTTTTCCTTCTATTTATTTTCCTCTTTTCTTTTCCATGTGATTGTAGTTTATATTTCTGATGATTGTATATATGAGAAGTATGGCTGAAGACTAGTTTTTCAATTTGTGAAGATTATCCCATTTTTGTTGTTGATTCTCTCCCAACCCCCTAGATAAGAGAATCAGCTATCACGTGTAATTTATCTAACAAGTGATTCAATTCGACAGATTATAGAGGGTCTAAAGGAGGTATTGGTTGGTATGAAGGTTGGAGGTATACTTCTAATCATCGTTGGCAGATATTCCATCCGTTTCAAAATATAAGATCAGTATTGACTTTTCGAAAGTCAATTTCAAATTCAAAATTGATATTATTGGTTTAAAATTCCGAAAAAATTAATCTTATAATAATTAATTGTTTGGATATAATATCTCCATCTGGGCCCAATCACAATGCCCAAATATTTTATATGGACATGGCCAAAGCCCAAGGAAAAGACTCCACACCAAGCCCAAGTGGCCCACATAGTTGCCATCTCTCTCTCTCTCTCCCTATATATGGAATGGCACAAGGTGAAGGTATGCTCTCATGAGCTCACTAACACTCTCTAGAATACTATGTCCCTCATATTAGTACCTTTAAATACCTGTACTAATTCCTACGTCGGAAGGTTTTCTTGGCGGCTATGGCCATCGGTCACTAGTTTGTTATATTGTGCAGAAGATATTTATTTGTCGACATCTTCAATATGGCGTTAACATTTGTATTACTTATGTAGATAGTTTACAATCTTCATTATTGCATTGAGTAAAATGAAAGAAATCTATCTCAATATTGAGTTTGAAAATATCTTGAAATGTCTTTAAAAAAGTCAATAATAGTCCTATATTTTGAAACGGCGGGAATATAGATTTTATGCTTAACCAGTTTGCGAGATTGTAATAGTAAATGATAATACCTGCTGTTCCCCTTAAGCATGTTCCAATTACCGGAACTCCTTTCCATTATTTTCAGGGAAGAGAAGAGCATTGATACCCCCTTCTCTAGGATACATTAATGAGAACTTGAGACCAATTCCTGATGAGGTTTTGCCATCTTTTATGCCTTTCTAACTTTATTTATTTCGTACTCTTCTTCTGAGATCCTTCGTATTTGTTTTTGGTTTTGGTGCCATTTCTTTGAGTCATCCTCCTACAATATTTGCTATTCAATTATTTTGTTTCTTGACGAAGAACTTTGGTGTTGTGTTATTGGTTGCAGTTTGGTCCTCGACGTAGCCTTTTGTCTCATGCAAACGAGCCTTTGATATTTGAGGTTCAGCTCTTGAAAGTTTTATAGTTATCTTTCTTACAGTTATTTAAATTATACTTTGTAAAACTAAAGCATTTATATACCTTCGGCGCATTTGATTTCATTATTTTGGGGAATATTTATTTTACAAATACACTTTCTTTCTGATTCTAGATGAACTTTGTATTGGTATATCATATCATCTGAAAAAGAGTGGGTAGAATTGTATATCAAATAGTACCAACCAATGTAGTCCTGTATTAATTGAGTAGCATTTTCCTCAGCATTCCAAACTTGCTTATCTCCCCCCCCCTCCTCTCCCCTCCCCTCTCCCCTCTCCCCTCTCCCCTCTCCCCTCTCCCCTCTCCCCTCTCCCCTCTCCCCTCTCCCCTCTCCTTTCCTTTCTTCTCCTCTCCCCTCCCCTCCCCTCCCCTCCCCTCCCCTCCCCTCTTCTCTTCCTGGATGGAGTTTACTAATGCTTTCAGCAGATAACAGTCAGTAGCAGCAGCAGCTACCACTGTATAGTTGTTATTGCTATTACTATATTGGATAAAAAAATGTATGCTTAGTTTATGGGATATTGCATGTACACTATGAAAGTTTGTCCAGGTTTTCATTTAGATGCATTAATGTCATGTTACACTCCAAAATGAATTTTAATCGTAAAATTTATAAATTTTAATGATATATTTTTGTTTCATTTATATTGAATATTAAGTTGTTAGTTTATTAGTTGTGACATGCTAGTGGAATTATAGCGAAAACTCTGAAGAAATTGTGTCATCCTCTATGGATTTGGATTCTCGAGTCTCAACTAAGGCGGTATAATGAGCAAATAGTTTGGCATTGATTCATACTCGCTCGATTAAAATTTCGATCGATTCGAGCTCGAATCGAAATATAAATTATTTAAATATGAACAAATTTTAAATTTCGATATATTACTCGAGCTTTTTTAAATTATAATTTTCTTTTGATACTCGGATTATATTTATTCGAAAAGTTCAAACTACTCATGCTCGATTTGATATCGTGTTTGACTCGGTAGCTAAACGAGTCTCAATCAAACTTTATTTTATACTCGATAAATTTTGTGAACCAAATCTGAGCAACTCAATACTCGACTTAGAAAGAGTTCAATTGGTTGACCTTTATTATACATGCAATATACTCTTACTGTTCTAAAATTAGAGATACAATTTGACTTTTGTGGTCAAACAACGGCATATTAAATTTCAAATTGGTATGACTTATAAAAGTTTGAAATAAAATAAATTTTGTGATTAATAGTTTTTATTATATATTTTATAATTATAACAATTGTGTCAATTAAAATTAAACATATTCACATCAATTTGAAGTTTAATATATCATCGTTTAACCCGAAAAGTTAAATTGTATTTTTAATTTTGGAATGGAGAGAGTAATTAATTTGTACAAGTGTAATTCAAATTTATAGGACGACTAATGAACTGTCCAAAGCCAATTTCTTGGACAAAAGACAAATCTTTTTGCAAAGGAGAAATTGACAAATGAATTTTATTTTATTTTTGTGAAAAAGGGTGAAGGCAAATAAAATTCATTAAAATACCTTATTATTTGTGTTCCCCCATTTTTTTTTTTGCAGCTCACAACCATAACAATATTGATATTTACTTATACAAAGTAAACAGTTCATATTGCCAACAGCAGCAAATGCAACCAAAAAATATCCCTAAAATGTATACAAGAATCTCACTCAATTGTTAAACTAAACAAACTTATTATTATGGGTCTCCATCCACAGCAACCGATTGTTGGGGAGCAACCCCTTTTATCCAGCCGGTACAAGCTGTACTGGCCTTAGAATTTTTTTTTATAAGCCGGTACAGCTTGTACCGGCTGGATAAAAGGGGTTGTTCCCCAACAACCGATTGTTGTGGATGGAGACCTTATTATTATAATTATTTATTTATCATTTTAAGGAATTGGTTATTCGTCTAGTAACAAGATAAGAGTAATAAATTGTTTTCAATAAAATAAAGATGACAAAGAAGAAAGTAATTGTGATCAATTGTTTCAAATAAAAGATTTTTCGTCGAATGACTATTCATGTATTGTATATTCATACAAATAAAGGGCAAGAAAACTCTATAGAAAGATGGTGATTCAATTCGATATTGTTTGAACACACACATTAAGTAAATTAACGGGTAATCTTGGTTCTATTAAAAATACCTACGAAAGTAAAGATACGAATAAAATGATATGAATGAAAATACTCATAATTGAGGTGATCGTGATATAATTTACTTGTAGGGGTAAAAGAAAAAAAAATTTATTATGTCACAAAGATACCAAGTGACATGTAAAACTCGCAAAGGGCAAAGGAAAAAAAAAAATCAGGAGAGCACTATTTTCACGTGTTTTTAATATTTTCACATGACTCACGTGAAAGTGGGATTCACGGTATGCTCATGTGAAAGAGGTAGAGGTGGTCAATATTTTTTACTTTTTTCTGATTTTAAGATAAATCAGACCGGACCGAACCGACCGATTCGGGACAGAGAAAACCAGTTCAATATGAACCTGTTTTCGGTACCGGTACCAATTTCGGTTAGTTATTTTGATGGTTCGGTTCGTACCGAATATCCCAACTTCATTATATTTGTGACTTGTGAGTATCTTGACTTGTTGACTACTTAACTGAGAAGCATGTACTGTGCAGATATGTTTCCTTTTATTTAAATATACTTTTATTGTTATCTCTCATTTTCTCTCACAGACTGACTATGTTTTTATTTATGTGCATGTATATATATACACTTCTGTAGCCAGAGGTAACAAAATGGAACAAAAATAGAAGTTATACTTTCTATTCTTTGCTTACCCGAGTTACACATAAACCTATTCATCACAAGCATCCAGCATCCTGCATTCCTCTACTCGTTGTCCCACTATCAAGTCATGTTTATTGCTTGTTATTGGATAACAAGAGGCATACCAAAATCAAATTGTCCTAAATTATATATGGAGATTACATTGTTTTTGTGGGCATATTTTTTAGTATTAGTTTTAGGAAACTAATCTGATCGGAGACTAGTGATTGCTTATTTTCAGTTTTAGTTTTTGCGTTTGGTATTTTTTTTTTATAAAAATCGGGTTCAGTACGTAATTCTAACTACATTTGGAAACCGGTCCGGTAAATAACGGATGAACAAACCTATAAAGGGGATCATGTGAAAATATCAAAAATACACGTAGAAATATCAGCTCCTAAAAATTATTGTCACAAAGACACCAAGTGATGTCAATAACTTTATCTGGCTTTATTATATAATACTCCCTCCGTCTCTGGATAAAAATCTTGATGAATTTTTTATGCATATTAAGAAGTTGAATGAAATGACAAAACTGTCCATAATAATATGCCATTAATCATTTCCAATGTAGGTGAGAGAGTGACTTTTTAGTTTTTCAATTTAAAATATTTTCAACACATAACTAATTATACTGATTGAATATAAAGAGAGAATTAGAATAAAAAAAAATATGAGATATTTAATGCAAATGGTATAATACGAAAAATTGTATAAAAGTTTGGTTATTAAATGAAAGTGGATGACTACCAAAATAGTAATAAGCACTTTTAGAGGTGAAAAGAAATATAAAATTTAATTTTTTTTATTAAAATGAAGGGGCAAAAGAATAATTTAACATTTATATCATATTACAATCAAAATAAACAAAAACATCTGCGACTTTAAACAAACAAACATCAGCCAAAAGCCATTAAACAAACAAACAAAAAAACTTTTATTTGAAGAACAATTAAACATCATCGATTCATTTCTTCGTTCTTTATCAGAACGAACCCAAAGCCAAAAGCCACCATTAAAATTTTCTACAGCTTTCTTCTACAGAAATTATGCAAAAAAATCTTTCAAGAGCCATTATAATTCTACTGCCACTTTCTTCTATTTGAAGAACAAATTAAAAAAGAAATTCACAGTCCAAAATTGACATTTGCAGAAGAATAGCAAAGAAATACCAAGAATTGACCTTTGCAGAAGAATTAACATATCAATTAATGGAAAAATCAGCCAAACACCCAACAAACGAAAGAGCAATAACAGAAATCTCGCCAACACAGAACGGCTGCATCGCAACAAGAGGAGACCCATCGAAGCTGCTCCATGGATTCCAACAAGGTTAAGCCCAAATACCGCTGCGACTGTTATAAAATCCAGCAACAATAAACCATTACAGCAGAAAAAAAAGATAAACACAATCTATAATTTGGATTTAACAATAAGCACAAATTAAATTATATTGTAAAACATTGAAATCTCAGCAACCGAGCTTTCCAAAATCGAACCACGATACCACCAAAACACGAGGTATTGACTTTCAACGACACCTCACTCTTCGGTTACCTCTTCCCGGCGATACAGGGCGTTCACACATCCCGGCGATACAGGGCATTTACTGTCGATCGGTGTGTTTCGAAGAGATCTGAGAGGATGCATCCCAGGTCTTGAGCTTTCATGTGAAAACAGGCTCCCCCTTCCTCATCAATGTTGATTTGTTCTTCGCAAAGGAAATCTTCATCAACGCTGATCTGATCGAAAGATTGGAGGGATTTTTTGCCGGTCGATTGAAGAAGGAGATTTGACTTTGTTTTGTTTTGTTTTAATAGAGAATAAAAATTGATTTGCCAAATTTACCCACACACATTTTAATTTAACAAAAAAGTGAATTTTTTTTTTTTTTTAAGACACATCAGTTATAGATGGCCCCACTTCAAGGGTCACGTCAAGAATTTCTGATATGGCAGGGCTAATTGAATAAAAGTGAAAAAAATTAATAGTTCAATTATCTAATTGATAAAATTAAAAGTTGGATCCCGGAAGTGAAATATATCCTATAATTTAGAATAGTAAATTAGGGTTATTTACATAAGTATACAACAAATAGAAAGTAATTACAAGAAAAGTGCATCAACTAAATAATTACAAAAAAAGTGTAATTAGGACTCATATTACAAAAATAGTACAATTTACATTAATAAAAAAACCTAAAATCAAGGATAACTAATAATTCAAATTCAAATCTTGTCTCTAACAATAATTTCAAATCCATATTTTAAAATTCAAATCAAAATGAAAAAATAAAAAATAAAAAATTATGAAGGACCTAATGTTCATCATCCTCCTCTCTCGCCGCCGCCGCCACCGGAGTTGCTATTCTGAATTTCTTTTGACGATTTGGTTACCCACAAAAATTAAAATGGTTACCTTTATACGAATTTTGACTAGTAACTGCATCACATTTAAAATAAAATTGGTAATCAAATAAAACTGAATTGGTTACCTTATCAAATGGTTTGGTAACCAACTATATGAAATTTGGTTACCAACTACATCACATCTGAAATAAATTAGTAACCCAATAAAACTAAATTGGTTATCTTATCGGAAGGTTTAGTAACCAACTGCATAAATTTTGGTTACCAACTGCATCACATTCAAAATATATTAGTAAACTAATAAAACTGAATTGGTTACCTTATCAAATGATTTGGTAACCAACTACATGAAGTTTGATTAGCAACTGCATCACATCCAAAATAAAATTAGTAACCTAATAAAACTGAATTGGTTACCTTATCGAAGGATTTTGTTACCGGTGAAAATAAAGAATGGACCGGTGACGGTGGGAGGCGGAGGGATCGAGGAGAGGGAGGGGCGGAAGGAGGAGAGGGTGGGGCGTGGGTGTGGGGGGGAGAGGAGGGTGGAGGAGAAAGGGGGGCGGAAAGAGGGGGAGGAGAAAGGGAGGCGTGAGGAGGGGGGGGGAGGGAGGGAGGGAGGAGGAGGGGGAAGACAAAGGGAGAAAAAAGTGGAAGTGGGAGTGGGAGTGGGAGGGGGGCGACAGTAGAGGAGAAAGGGGTGGGAGGAGGGAGGAGGGAGGAGGGAGGAGGGGAGGAGGGAGAGGCGGAGGGTGGGGAGGGGTTGGACAGGAGGAGGAGGAGGAGGCGGAGGAGGCGGAGGGAGGATAAGAAGAAGGGAAACAGAAATGGAGTGGGAGAAAATGGTGGGAGAGATGTGGAGAAAATTGTGGGAGAGGTGGGAGAGAAAATCGTGTGCATAATTAAAGGGATAAGATTATACTCTTTTTGTAATTAAGTATTACATTTGCATTAATTATGTAAATATTTAATGAGTACACTTTTGTTATAATTATGTTTTTAAATGTACTATAAAATATAATTGTTCCTAAATTATATTTAAGCCTATAATAGATGGATAACTACTACAAGGATTAATTACATATATTAGTACATTTATGAAAGTAATTACAAAAATCATACACTCATAAAATAATTACAAAAGTAAAACATTTTATCATTTTTATTATTAATTTTAATACAATTAAAGGTCTTTAAATTAAGGGATTAATATTAATGGGTAGTTTCCTTAATTTAGGGGATCATTATCTGGTGGTTTTTTATTTCAAACGCATGATATTTCTCTCTCTAAAATCTTCTTCTTCTTCTCCTTCTCCTTCTCCATAACTTTTGTTCTCGTATTTCTCTTTTCTTCTTCTTCTTCATCACAATTTGTTAGACAAATTTGTGGCGTAAATTAATTGTTTTTTAATTTACTTTTGTTGCCCTTGTTAATCAACAAACCACACAGTCGAATACGCGACTTTCTCTCTCCGACTCTCTCTCCAACTGAAACGATTCTGGTTTCTCTCTCTAAGGGCTGTTTCTAATTTCTGTTAATTCTCATTCTACTAATTAATTGTCAATATGATCATATATATACGCTATGTTTCTAACAGAATGGAGTATTGATTGTTTGGATTTGTGTTGTTTTTATGTTTTGTATAGAATGATCGATACAAGGAAGAAGGATGGAAAGAGAAAAAGAATAACAGAGGGTGATTTTATTAAGGATTTGAAGAAATTTATTTGGATTTGTGCAGTTTGGATTCTGATTTTGATGTTCCTGTAGTTAAGACAGAAGCTCAAGTTCATAGCCAGAAGATATTTCCAACCCAAAAAATTTTAAAGGTGTGCTAATTTAAATGTTGTTATTGTTACTATCATATAACTGTTTGGTTACTTCTGCATTATACTTTGGTTACTGGTTTTTGTTGTACATGTTGTTTATGTATTGGTTACCATTAAAACATATTTTGGTTACTATCATATAAATGTTCGGTTACTTCTTTAGTAAGTTTTTTGTTACTGTTAGTTTATGATTTGGATACCATTTTTGTTCCCTTGAGTTGGGATTTTGGGTACTATTTTGTGTTGTTCTGGTTACCATGTATTTGGTCAGTATACATGGATTGATTAAACTGTGTTTGGTCTATATGTTGTTTATGTATTGGTTACCATTAAATATATTTTGGTTACTAACATATAATTGTTTGGTTACTTCTTTAGTATATTTTTTGTTACTGTTATCTTATGATTTTTGGTTACCATTAAAATATATTTTGGTTACTAACATATAACTGTTTGTTTACTTCTTTAATATATTTTTTGTTACTATTAGCTTATGATTTTTGGTTACCATGTATTTGCTTAGTATACATTGATGTATTATATTTTTTATAAATCCCTTCAAATATATTCTACAAGGTTTATGCTATTTTCTACTTTCATTTCCACAAACACATCCTACATGGGCTCTCTATTCACTAATCTCAAGGTATTTCTCTTCCTCCCACAGGTTCATAATGCGGAAGTCTTTTATAGAGAATGAGAGCAACCATGAATAAGAAAGTAGCAGCAACCAAAAAGCTCAAGTTTCAAGAAGATTTGTACCAAATTTTGATTAGTTCAGTTATCGTTGTCTTGTCATTATGAATTATGTTTCGTACTTTGATTTTTGTTGGATATCCATAACCATTTGTTATGGTTAGTGAGTATGTAATGTTTATTGGAGTTTATGTAAATGAAAATACATATTTGATTATATAATCAATTATTTGACATTATTTGTTGGTTCGTATTAAGTTGTGTCTGATACATTATTTTAAAGGTGCAGTTTGGTAACCAAACATGTATAGAAGGGTAACTATTTTATTTTTTGGAAGTAACCAGATAGTTACAAGCTTATATCAGGACATATATCAAGTGTTAAATGTATATGTGAGAGTATACATGGGTTGCCTAAACTGGGTTGGATATACAGGTTGTTTCTGTTTTGGTTAACATTAAAACACGTTCTAGTTACTTTTTATATAACTATTTGGTTACTTCTTTATTATATTTTGGTTACCATTAAAACTTGTTCTGGTTACTATCATATAATTATGTGGTTACTGTTTTATTATGTTACATTATGGTTACTGTTATTTAATAATTTTTGACTACTATTATTGTACAATCAATGAGGTATTTTAGTTATTATTTATTGTATCTTTTAAGTTGTGTAGGATACATTGTTTGAGATGTAAAGTTGGTAACCAAATATGTATATAAAGGTAACCAAATATTGTTTTGATAGTAACCAGAGAGTTACAATCTTGTTTCAGGGCATATATCAATTGTGAAATGTACATGTCATAGTATAATTGGGTTTTCTAAACAAACAATATCACATTCATTACAAGATACTGGATACACAGGTTCTTTTATGTTTTGGTTACCATTAAAACATATTATGGTTACTGTTATGTAACTATTTGGTTACTTATTTATTATATTTATTTTACTGTTATTTAATTGTGTTTGACTACTATTATTGTACAATCAGTGAGGGATTTTAGTTATTATAAGGGTAACCATTTTAGTTTTTTGTTAGTAACCAAATAATTAAAAACTTATATCAAAACAGTTATCAAGTGCTTAATGTACATGTGAGGGTTCCCATTTATCTAGCTGATGGATACTTTTAAATTACATAGTTATAAAAGTTATTTAGAAATGGTCTATGCCAGTTGGTAACTAAATATAAATATAGAGGTAACCATTTTATTTTATATGGATAATCAAATTTACATAAAAATATTTCAGAACAGTTACCAATTGTTCAATGTATATGTTTACTTTATATTGATAACTCATAATGGAATCAAAAATTAAAATATTAATCAACATCAAATTTTGTTACTGTACACCATCAAAAATGTTACCAACCATGTGGTTAATAGTTACTAGCAGTAAACAATTATATATTCCTGTAAACAATTAAATTTGTTGTATTGGTTACTGTCAATAAACATTGTCTAACAACTGAATAAACATTGTAAAGTAACCAAATTAATATTAGACAGTAACCAAATTACATAATTTTAGTAACCAGAAAATAAATCAAATTTTTACATGCAATTTTGAAGGCCTAAATGATGGAATTCGACCAAAAAACCCTGCAGTTCACCAGCAAAGCTGGTGACTTTTGATCGTTGACCCGTTTCCAATGAAATTAGGATCTAAAAATGCCAAAATCCGACACTCCAAATTTGACAGAAATTTCCAAATGGTCACTGCAACCAAATAAACATTATACTGTAACCAATTAAATAGTATACAACATCCAATATATATAATCAGATTAGCAGTTGTATGAAGGTAACCAATGTAGTCAATAAGTAACCACCAATATAAAAGAAATAATTATAAAACACAATAACATTATAGAGTAACCAAATAAACATCTTATAGTATCTAAATACATATTATACAGTAACCAAGACAGCATTAGACAGTAACCAAATATTCAGTAACCATTATAATAATGTTACACAGTAACCGAATCAGCATTAATCAGTAACCAATATATTGTTACACAGTAACCAAGACAGCATTAGACAGTAACCAAAATAACATTAGACATTATAATGTTATTCAGTAAACAAGACAACATTATAGAGTAACCAACAGTTCCATGAAGGTAACCAAACTCATTTAAAAATTATAAAGCCATTAAATAAACATTATTTAGCAAATAAATACACAAATATCAGTAACCAATTTATATATATTTAGTAACCATAATAAAAAACATATCAATGAATCATCCAAACGTTATAGGAAATTGCAGTAACTATTTGAAGTGTGAAAAACTTAAGAAAGGTAATCAATATAGGAATTCGTGGTAACCATAGGTAACTATATGCATATGAATTTTAATCTCACATACCTCAGTATTCAGATTTGTATCGAAGTTGCTGTGATTTTGTATTCAACAATCACTGCCGTTCGATTGTACTGTTTCGTTACTGAACTTGAAGTTGCTGTTGATTTTGTATGTTATTTTCCGATCTCAGCGTGCCGTCACAACAAAAAGTTTCGTCTTCTCCGATCCCAGAGGTGTGTCGTGACAGAAGATTTGGATTTCAGTTGCTTGAATCTCAGTTGATGGAATTTTGGATCCCAGTCGCTTGATTTTAGGAGCGGTTGAAGATGAGAGAGAGGTAACTGACGTGTAGGGAGAAAAAAGATCCCTAATTTTAGTAAGCTTAATATTATATTGTTTTATTTTTGTAAATATGTTGTTTGTGTTTTATTTTTGTAAATACTTTCTAATTGTTGTATATTAATGTTAAGGACCCAAACTACAATCGCTAGTTTAAGGGTCAGTTTTAGAACACGGCCTCTTGATTCAAATTAGGCGGTAGGGGCCCAATTATAACATGGGCAACGTTTGTTCTTTTATGGGCTACTGTGACTTGTGAGCCCCAACACTTGGTTCTCATCAACTCCATATATTTCATTCCACAACTGGCTTGACCCAAATCCAACAATAAACCAATCTTGTTCTAAGGGGTAATTTTACTTATTTTTCCTTTTTGTTCATTATATTACGAGTTTAGATATGTATTACGATAAATTTGTACTAGTGTCAGTGCCAATTATAATTGCAAAACATATCAACATATGAGATTCGATAGAATTATAATAACACTTCACATAATACATATCTTTTCAAAAAAGTTAAAACTAATACTTGGATCCAGTTATCATGAAGTTAACTTCATGGTGAGTTGATCAATTGACCAATACAGTGTTGACACGCAGAAAGATATATCACCTCCCGACCTGTGTGTCGACACTGTATTGGTCAATTGATATTTATACGTAATTGTCAATCAAAAAATCGACGTAAATAATAACAATAATAGCTATCATTTTCCTTATATTACTACCCTTTTCCCAAGGGATTAATATAATTTGACTATGGAATTTGTATAAAATGTTATTTTGTATTTTACTTAAAGGTTAAGAATTTAGTAAAGCTAATGAGTCATTTTTTTTAAATATAATAAAGCTAACGAGTCAATAAAATTTAATAAAGCTAAAGTTAAGTAGTTTCTTTCCCACTTTTCATCCATCATTTCTATTTTTATAATTAATAATAATATTAAAAATATTATTGAGGATGTAAAAGCCCGGTATTAGGGAAAGATTAGGACAGCTATATTGAGATTAGGGGACAATTAATTGACTATTAATATGGACCTTTAGACCGGCAAAAACATTGTTTATATATATATATATATATATATATATATATATATATATATATATATATATGACACGGATCCAGTCCGGGAGTCCGGACTGGATCAAAATGCGGACAAAATTTTTTTTTTTTTTTTTTTGCTTTTTTTTTTTGAAACAACTAAAAAAAAAAAAAAAATTTATGGAACTGAAATTTTTCCATAATACAGTGTTTTGGGTGTGTTTTTAATACCTATACCAACCAATGTATGTACAGTCTGCCCAGACTGTACAGACATATTTTGTTATAGGCATCCAAATCACGCCCAAAACACTGTATAATGTAAAAATTCCAATTCCATAATTTTTTTTTTTTTTAGTTGTTTCAAAAAAAAAAGCAAAAAAAAAAAAAAAGTCCGGATTTTAACAAAATCCGGGAGTCCGGACCTGATCCGGATTATATATATATATATATATATATATATGGGTCCGGATCAGGTAAGGATTCCCTTACGATACTAAAATGGGGATTTTATTTTTTTACTTTTTTTTAAAACAACTAAAAAAAAAATTTAATATTTTATGAAACCGAAATTTTTCCATAATACAGTGTTATGTATCTAAATCACACTCAAAATACTGTATTATGAAAAAATTTCAGTTCCATAAAATGTAAAACTTTTTTTAGTTGTTTTAAAATAAAAAGCAAAAAAAAAGTTAAAGAAAATCATCATTTTAGTATCGTAAGGGAGTCCTTACCTGATCCTCTCTGTATATATATATATATATATATATATATATATATATATATATATATATATATATATATATATACATACAGAAAGTTTCAAGAGCATAATTCTTAAATAGCATAATGCCTTAAATAGCATAATTTTATCAAAACGACGTAGTTTTGGAGTGACGCAGTGACATTTTTGTAAATACGCGGTGGCATGGTATTTACAAAAATGCCACCGCGTATTTACAAAACTACATCGTTTTGATAAAATTATGTTATTTAAGACATTATGTCATTTAAGAATTATGTTCTTGAAGCTTTCCGTGTATATATATATATATATATATATATATATATATATATATATATATATATATATAAATTATTTGGTAATCCTACTAAGCAAAGTCATAATCTCTAATGAGGAAAACCAAGCAAACAAAAGTGCTATAAAAACATAAAATATACCTTTAGCTTCAGGTCATACTTACTAGTTCAGCAAAAGAATCAGGCAAAGCCAAAATAATTGTCAAATTGCCCCATTTTTTTATCGACAAAAAACAAATAATATTTTAATTTTTAGATTTTTGGTTTTTTTGAAATACATGTCTTGTATTTATAAATCTTTTTATATATCATAGAATTTAGATAGTACAATCTAATAAAGTTTATCAAATTTGTCCATAAGAGCCAATCAATGCATGGAAAAAATTAAAATAGAGTCAAATTATGATCTACTTGGCCCAATTGATACCATGGCATTTAGTTGATGGGATCAGAATTAGGCAAAGATTGAACCCCAGAAAAAGAGAAAATTAGGCAAGGACAAATCTCTTTTTTGGATGGTTATACTGTATTATTAGGGTTCATGTCTGATTTGTCAACTATTTAAAATAAATATATAAGGTGGGCCATTTTTCATGTCATATGGTGTTGACAACCTCTCTCTTTCTTTATCCTCCCTCTCATCTAAGATGGGATGATAATTGATATGCTGTTATAAAACCTTAGTAAAATGTATAAAATATACTCTTATAATTGCTCTAATAATAATTTATAAACAAGCAAGAGAGAATAAAATAAGAGATAAGGAGAGAGAGAAATTTCAGAGAATTTTTCTTATCTTCTTTTCATTCAGTATGAGTTCCTTTATATAGGCAGAGGAGGAGGCTCACGGGAGGAAGAAAAAGGAAGCAAAGCAGAAGCTGACATACTAGCATTATTAGTTCCTTCCTGTTGCCAGCATTATTAGTTACTTTCTGTTTGAGGGAATCATTCTTTATAATACTTCCCCTGATTCCCTACTATAGAAGATTATGTCTCATTAAAAACCTTGTTAAGAAAACCCAGTGGAAAAAACTTAACGAAGGGAAAAAGAGTACATATCTTTTACATAAAGATCTTTTAATTGACTGCCTCGTTAAAACCTTGTCAGGAAAAACCCATTGGGATAAAAACCGTGACTAAGGAAAAAGAGTACAGTCTTCCCCTCAAAAGGAACTCATTACTCCTTGATAAAATGTTGTCATAAGTCTTTCAATCTACACATTCCGATCCTTTTCCGAAGTTTTGTAAACGTCGCATTTGGTAGCGACTTTGTGAATAAGTCGGCTAGATTATCACATGATCGGATTTGTTGCACATCTATATCACCCTTCTTTTGTAGCTCATGTGTGAAGAAAAATTTAGGTGAAATGTGCTTTGTTCTATCTCCCTTGATGTATCCTCCTCGAAGTTGAGCAATGCATGCAGCGTTATCCTCATACAGAATTGTAGGAATGTCTTTGATTGTTGGTAATCCACATGACTTTTAAATATGCTGAATAATTGATCTCAACCAAACACACTCTCTGCTTGCTTCATGTATAGCAAGAATTTCTGAGTGATTTGAAGATGTAGCTGCCATGGTTTGCTTTGTGGATTTCCAGGATATAGCTGTATCACAATATGTAAATACATAACATGTTTGTGATCTTCCATTGTGTGGATCAGATAAATATCCTGCATCGGCATATCCAACCAATTGCGACGTTGAATTTCTTGGATAAAATAAACCAAGATCTATACTTCCACGGAGGTATCTCAAAATGTGTTTGATCCCATCCCAATGTCTCTTAGTAGGAGAAGAACTATATCTTGCTAACAAGTTGACAGCAAAAGTAATATCAGGCCGTGTACAGTTTGCAAGATACATAAGAGCACCTATTGCACTTAAGTATGGAACTTCAGGTCCAAGTACTTCTTTCCCACTTTCTAGAGGCCGAAATGGATCTTTATCAACTTCTAAAGATAGAACAACCATCGGGGTAGTCAAAGGATGAGCTTTATCCATATGAAAACGACTGAGAATTTTTTCAGCATATGTGGATTGATGAACAAAAATTCCAGATGCTAAATGCTCCACTTGTATTCCCAAACAGAATTTTGTCTTTCCAAGATCTTTCATTTCAAATTCATATTTTAAATAAGTAGCAGTTCTTGTGAGTTCTTCAGGAGTACCTACAAGATTCAAATTATCCACATATACATCAATAATGGAAAATCCACTTTGAGATTTCTTAATAAAAACACATGGACATACTTGATCATTTATATATCCATATTTTATTAAATAATCACTAAGTCGATTATACCACATACGACCAGACTGTTTCAACCCATACAACGAGCGTTGTAATTTTATTGAATATATGTGACGTGGCCTTTGTGTTTCAGCCATTTTCAATCCTTCAGGGATTCTCATGTAAATCTCACTATCAAGTGAGCCATATAGGTATGCAGTTACAACATCCATTAGACGTGTTTCCAAACCTTCCATGGTTGCCATACCTATCAGAAAGCGAAAAGTGACTCCATCCATTACTGGAGAGTATGTCTCCTGATAATCAATACCAGGTTTTTGTGAAAACTCTTGAGCTACAAGTCGGGCTTTGTATCTCACAATTTTATTTTTCTCATTTCGCTTTCGTACAAATACCCATTTGTTTCCAACCGGGATTACACCCAGCGGTGTTTGGACTACTGGTCCAAAAACTTCTCTTTTTAATAGAGATTGTAGCTCGGTTTAAATAGCATCTTTCCATTTTGGCCAATCTTTTCTTTTCTGACATTCTTCCACGTTTTGTGGTTCAGGATCCGTGTCAGGAATCAAAGTAATATCTGATGCTATAGAGAAAGCAAATATGTCATCAATCATGACTTTGCTACGATCCCATATTTTCTCATCATGTACATAATTTATTGAGATCTCTTGGTGTTCATCTCTTATCCCTTCACTGAGATTTTGAACCTCTTCTGGGGCTATTCCCACTCTTGGAATATGTGCTACTTCTGGAGCGGGTATTCCTTCAGGGATTCCCTTATTTACTTTTAATTTTCGTGGTACAGTGTCTTTTGCACCAACCGGTCTTCCACGCTTCTGGCGTGGTTTAGATTCTTCTATTACCTTATTCGTCAATTCTCCAGGAATTGATTTTTCAATAGGTATTTCTATCCTTGCTGGAGTATTCACTGCAGGTGTATGTGACTTTATCACTTTTCTAGCATCATTAAATGCATCTGGCATTTGATTTGCAATATTTTGTAAATGAATAATTCTTTGAACTTCAATTTCACATTGTCCTGTACGAGGATCAAGTGAATTTAAATCTGATGCATTCCATGATATTTCAGAGGGTTTTTTTATTTAAAACTTTCCCTCCTCCTAATGTCTGAAATACAGATTCATCAAAATGACAATCTACATAACGTGCAGTAAAAACATCTCCAGTTAAGGGTTCAAGATATCTGATAATAGAAGGAGAATCAAAACCAACATAAATACCTATTCTTCGTTGGGCTCCCATTTTAGTTCTTTGTGGAGGTGCAATTGGAACATATACTGCACTTCCAAAAACTCAAAAGTGTGATATGTTAGGTATCTGTCCAAGAACTAACTGTAGAGGAGAAAATTTATTAAGAGCCGTTGGTCTTACTCGAATGATGGCTGTAGCATGAAGAATTGCATGACCCCAAACTGAAGTAGGTAAGTTAGCCCTTAACATTAATGGTCGTGCAATTAATTGAAGTCTTTTTATTAAAGATTCAGCTAAGCCATTTTGTGTATGAATATGAGGAACGGAATGCTCAATGGAAATTCCAATAGTCATACAAAAATCATTAAAAGTTATTGACGAAAATTCAGCTGTGTTATCAAGTCGAATTGACTTGATTGGATGATCCGGAAACTGAGCCCGTAACTTGATTATTTGAGCAAGAATGTTTGAGGAGACAAAATTTCGAAAAGAGAGAAGACAAACATGAGACCATCTAGTTGAAGCATCTATTAAAACCATGAAATATCGAAATGGGCCAGACAATGGATGAATAGGTCCACATATGTCTCCTTGAATTCTCTCTAGGAATTTTGGGGCTTCTTTATAAACTTTTACTGGTGATGGTCGAATAATTAATTTTCCTCGAGAACACGCAGCACAAGGAAATTCACTACTAGGAATAACCCTTTTATCTTTGAGAGGATGACAAGTAGAATTTTCAATAATACGACGCATCATAGAAGTACCTGGATGACTGAGTCTTTCATGCCAAAGCATAAGGGATTTGGGATCTATGATTTTTGGAATCATAACATTATGAGACTCAATTGCTCTAATTCTCATAGTATATAATCCAGAAGAAATTGAATGAAGTTTTTCTAAGATATTCTTTTTTCCAGAAATAGTAGAAGTAATGAGAAGATATTCATTATCATTCTCATTGGTTGTTTCAATGTGAAAACCATTTAGTCGAATATCTTTAAAACTAAGCAAATTTCTTCTTGATTTACTAGAATATAGAGCATCTTTGATAAAAACTTGTGTCTCATTTGGTAGCAAGAAACTAGCTTTTCCAAATCCCTCGATTAAATTTGATGTGCCAGAGATAGTTCTTATATTTCCCTCAGCTTTGATCAGTTGCGAAAAATATTTCTCATTTCGAAGGATTGTATGAGTTGTTGCACTGTCTGCTAAACATATATCCTCCATTTACAAAAAAAATGGTCTGACACATATAAAAACATAAATAAGAAAAGTTACATTTCAAATATAATTTTATTCATGAGAAATACATAACACATATAGAATGAAAACTAATAATATTATACATGCAAGGTGTTTAATTAAAACAAGAAATTAAATGATATCCCAAAAGATACTCTCAGAAGGTTCAACAATATCATCAACTTTTTCCTCATTGTTGGTCATTGGTGGATCATCAACAATATTCAATTGATGATTAACAAAGTTTGTTTCTGCCTCCATTAATTTATTCTTTTGAGACTCTTGGAATAAATTAGCCAGATGCCTCGGCGTACGACAGGTACGCGACCAATGCCCATTCATCCCACACCTAAAACAAACATCTGGTTTGTTCTTTTTCTGTGTTGCATTTTCTTTATTCTTACCCGACTCAGACACTTGCCACTTCTGGTGGCCTGAATTGTCGCGGTTCTGGAATTTGTTATTATGATAGCCTCGTTTATTCTTTCTTCCCCAAGGCTTCTTATTATATGACCATCTCTTGTCACGTTTATTCTGCTGGAATGACGTGCTATTAATATCCGGCAATGGAGCAGCACCCGTTGGCCGTACTTGATGGTTTTTTAACAACAATTCATTATTCTTTTCTGCAACAAGGAGGATAGATAACAATTCACTGAATTTTGTGAACTTACTCTGTCTATATTGTTGTGACAGAATTATGTTGGTGGGATGAAAAGTTGAGAGTGTTTTTTCTAAAATTTGGGATTCGGAAACTGGATCTCCGCACAAAGCCAAAGTAGAGGTTATTCTATATACATTGGAACTATATTCCGTAATTGATTTATAATCTTGTAGCCTTAAATTAAGCCACTCAAATTTGGCATTTGGGAGAACAACCAATTTTTGGTGGTCAAATCTTTCCTTCAGTTGTGTCCATAAAGACAAATGATCTTTGACTGTCAAATACTCAGTCTTTAATCCTTCATCAATATGGTGACGAAGAAAAATTATGGCTTTTGCATTCTGTGCTGAAGTAGCTATATTTCCTGGTTCAATGGTCTTTTCTAACTCATTTGCACTAAGGTGCAATTCTGCATCAAGTGCCCAAGCCAAATAGTTGTCTCCAGAAATTTTCAAAATAGAAAAATATATTTTTGCCAAGTTCGCCATCGTCTCAATTGGTTAGAGATTCGTGCTGATAACGTGTTATAAAACCTTAGCAAAGTGTATAAAATATACTCTTATAATTGCTCTAATAATAATTTATAAACAAGCAAGAGAGAATAAAATAAGAGATAAGGAGAGAGAGAAATTTCAGAGAATTTTTCTTATCTTCTTTTCATTCAGTATGAGTTCCTTTATATAGGTAGAGGAGGAGGCTCACGGGAGGAAGAAAAAGGAAGCAAAGCAGAAGCTGACATACTAGCATTATTAGTTCCTTCCTGTTGCCAGCATTATTAGTTACTTCCTGTTTGAGGGAATCATTCTTTATTTATTTAATTATTTTGGGAGAAATTTAGAGCACTCACCTTGTTATATAAGTTAGATATTTAATCTAATTTTGTTTAATTTTTAGATGATATAGCAATAGAAATAAATATAAGGAAAATGAAGAGATTTTTAAGCATCTTAAATGTATGTTTAGTTGTTATTGTTGGTAGTCGTAACATCCGCACATATCATGTTGGCCGAACATCCGTACACCCTTTTTTATTGGATAAAGAATACTCCCTTCCCTTGGTTGCAAAATAATTATATATATATATATATATATATATATATATATATATATATATATAGGGTCTTCATTCTTGACAATCGGTTGCTACATATACTATTCAAACAATCATAATCTACATCATTGATCTTGAGATTAATTGTGACTCCCCCAAAATTAGGTATACATCACCCATCTTGGGTCGCCACTTACATGGTACAAAATTCAAATACAACTTACTAATACAACTGTCGTGTACAATACGACAAAACATAAACTGTGAGTTTTAATACAAATATTATCTACTAGAGATTATACAAACTCAAAAGGAGTCTTCGTTACAATTATTATCACACTATTTCACAGAATAATGAGGACTACTAATGCTATCCTCTGGACCATCACTCCGTTCTCCGACTCGTCCCAGCTATATTCTCATTTCCTGAACAAAACAGTAAAAGAAAGGGTGAACTCAACTAGCCCAGTAAGAAATATTATGGCTAAGATAATGCAGAATAAATTATCATTAGTCTCCAACAATGTTAAACTGATAAAATATAATAGACATCAAGTTTAACTGCAGCGGAACAAGCAATCCATTAAAAGAGTCAAGTAGAAAATAAAATCTACTATCTTTTATGATTAAAAAGGTTTTTCGTCACTGTTATCGCTGAGACTCAGCTTAATAAATATTCCACATCATCAAATCACCCCTGCACTACGACCAAGGATATTCTTTAGTATCACGACCACAGTTATCCATGCATTACGGGCCAAGAATATTTGTGTATTCATTAATGGTCATGATCATACCAACAACTGTCCATCATTGCACTACGGGTCAATGAGGACTTTTACAACATCATTTATAATATTACAGTCATGATTACACCGAATAATCCCTAGTCATAATCATACCAAGTCTATCTATGCACTACAGGCCACAAATGACTTTTAACATAATATAAACAGGAGGATGATGACAATGATATAAGAATTCAATAAAACAAGTTCAAGAAATAATTTGTCCAAGAACTACTAATGTTTAAATTGTCAACATGATACTGCTTTGTAAAGTAAAATTCAAGAATGATCAAAAAAATATTTTCATGAAAAGATAATGGATGAAGCGCAAATATCAAAGATATTTTACTAATTTCATGGAGTATAGAAGTCAAAATTTTAACCAACTGAGTATAATAAAGAATGGAATAACAAAAGAAATCACCATGCATGCGGTACTTTGCATTGACATGTTATTCCAACAGAATACTAAATAATGGAACCAGGTCAGGCGAAATTCGCACCGATAGGATGTTCCAACAGAATAATAAAGAATGGAATAACAACAGAAATCACCATGCATGCGGTACTTCGCACAGACAGGTTATTCCAACAGAATACTAATAAGGACGGAATCAGGTCCGTCGTAAAACGCACAGACAAGATATTCCAACAGAATAATAAAGACAGAATCAGGTTCGGTGTAAAATGCACAGACAGGATATTCCAACAGAATAGTAAAGACGGAATAATAGAATAATGTCACCAAGTATAGGGTAGACCGCATATACATGTTATTCTAACAGAATAATAAGCAATGGAATAACAATAGTTCTCTTCATGAATAAGAAAAAATAACACCCCTTACGAGTACAACAAATAATATTCCCTACCTTAAGAAGAAGAGTACTGGATATATAAGTAGTGAAGTAGCAGAATAGTTTCTTCTTTCTCTCTATAGTTTATCTCTCTAGAGTTCAGTGAATTCGTAAGAAAATAATGAAGGAATGAGCTTCTATTTATAGAAAAATGGACTGCGTAGTAACTAACTCATGATCGGTCCAGATTGATTTACTTTAACCTGACGGTCCATATTTAAAGCAAAATCTTTTAAATAAAATATAATATATTCTATTTATAATATAATAAAACGAATAACTTTATAAAAGATTTTACTATGCAAACACTATGCAGGTACTATGCATAATTAAATATAATATATTCTAATTTTTGTCTAATAAAACAGATAGCTTTATAAAAGTATTCTGTTTTATATAAAAAGATTTTACTATGTAAAATACTATGCAGACATTATGCACAATAGAATATAATATATTCTATTTATAGAATAACTTTATAAAAGTATTATGTTTTATATAAAAAGATTTTCTGTATTATTACATTAATAATACCAACAAAACTGAGTGACTTATCACATAAGCATCAATAATTAATACCGTGTGCTACTATGCAACCACGCGTATTACTATACTTTTAACACCGGGTGTTTCAATAGTTAACGGTAAACTTTCGCCGTTATTTTTATAAAGTATTTTTTTCATTTTCTCAATCCGACAATAATTCCGTTACGGGGTCCACCAATGATTGTAACGTCGTACGGATATTCCCCAACAAAAAGAATATTCTCCGACAAATCGAATATTATATAACAACTTGCATACTTTACAAAATTTATAAATACTACCCATAACTATAACATTATATCAAATCCACACCATAATATTCAAAAAAATATTTCGAGAAAATAAAATCTTTATTCATAAAATATGGGGTCTCACATTAATTTTCCCCTTCCACTAGAGGTTCTAATGGTAGCAACATGACGTCTAGCGGCACGACAAATTATGACAAAGTCCCTCATTTTCTCCTCAGTCCCACGTGCTACACTGCCTTCCGTTATAAGCTCTGGTGACAGTGTAGCTTTTTTATTTTAATTCTCTTACAGCTTGGTTTTTTGTTAAGTTACGTTCATATCCTTTCCTTTCCCAAATCTCCCGCATCTTGGTCTCCTCTCAAATGATATATTCATTTCCTTTTTCAGATCTCATTTCCTTTGCTTGATCATGTTGTCCATTCTCACTTCCAATTCCAGGTTGAACTTGTGCTTTGACGATTCTTCCTTCTTATTCACAAGTAAGTTTTTTAAAATGGCAAGAAAATAGCACGCGCATAATTTATTTTTATCTAGTTCTTCAGATTCTGTTGCTAGTTTATATTATAAAAATACATCTGAGTTTGTAAGTGAAGTTGAAAGTAGTAAATCAGAAATGGTTTTATACGTTGGTCAATTATTCTCTAAGTTGGAAGAAATTGAAAGTTTTATAGAGCTTATGCTCAAAAAAATAGATTTGAGATTAAGATTGCAACTAGTCATGAACATGCTCGTACGAATGATATGTCATCTAGGTTGTATATGTGACGCCCCCAAAATCGGTATACATCACCTATTCTGAGTCGCCAAATACATGGTACAAAATTCAAATACAACTTAATTATACAACAGTTTTGTAAAATACGACTAAACATATGCTGTGAGTTTTAATACAAATATTGTCATCTAGACAATATACAAACTTAATGGGGTCCTCATTATATTTATTATCACACTATTTTATAGAATAGTTGTAACAACCCCAAAATATGTCCATTCCATCCAACCTATTTTGAGTCGCCAAATACATGGTACAGAAAATAACTACAACTTTATTACAACAATTATCGTGCAAAATACAACAACACTTAAACTGTGAGTTTAAATATAAATATATACCAACTGTGACTCATGTCCCAACCGTGGACAACACCTCATAATGACACCTTACATAAAGGTATAGTCGAAAACTGTTTTAGAAATTAAAATCTTTGGGAAGTGCTCAAGGAAACTTTCGTACATAGGAGGCCATGCGTCTAGGTTATGATAGATATCATATGGCCACAGAATTATCCTTGGTTGACTAAATAGACCCAAAAAAAAAATGAGAAGATTACTATCATATTCTTCCCAATGGTGAGTCTTCTCTTGACATATCATTATCTCCACTATCTCTAATTGAGAATTATACTTCAAACAAACACCAAGATTATATAGGTAGTGCTTGTAAATATACTTAGCAAGTGGATGAGCACAACCCTTTCTTATGATGACAGGAGGTTGTATGTTATTAGACATCTTGTATGATAGTGGCAAAATACCCTTCCAATGTTGGGTTCGCCTCACCCTATTTGATTCACCAAATATAACTACTAAATGATGAACACCGTTCTATTCCCCTGTTATCCCCCACTTGTCCCAGCTACACTTTTATTACCTGAAAGGAATTATGAAGCAAAAGGGTGAGCACAACTAGCTCAGTAAAGAATATCATGACTAAAGATAAATAAATTATCAATAGTCTTCAACAGTAATAAATCAGAGATTTAGAACATATGGTAGATGATAAAAATTTTCAACCATAGTTACAGCGGAACGAGCAATCCATTAGAAGAGTCAAATAGACCATAAAATCTATTATCTTCTCCATATTAAAAGTCCATCAACAATGTTTTATCCCTGTAATATTAATCAATAATTCATGTCCATAATCACGTATATAACTCATAATCGTAATTGTAGTTCTAAATTCCTTTCCTCATCCAGGACAAAGTTAATTTTCATCACCTGAAACATCAAAGATCATGGTTATACCAAATCACAGTTTATGTTCATAATCCTACTAATAAATTCATTTTTGCACTACAGGACAAAGATATTCATCAACAAGTCATCTTTGCGCTACAGGCCAAAGATATTTATCAGTTGGTCATGTTCATCTAAACACCTGTTCATCTTTGCACTATGGGCCAAAGATATTCATCAAAAATCATTTATCTTTGCACTACAGGCCAAAGATATTCAGTTATATCATCATTTATGACTGAGGATGATGAAAAATATTTTAAAGAAAACGAATTCAGTGAAACAAAAGAATAAATATTAAGGATTCGTACTTTAAACAATCCAAGTTCTAAAATACTTCATAAATAACCAGAGTGGAGTAAAATTCAAGAATGATCAAAATATGGATACAATCAAAACTAGTATCCATAATAGATATCTTGGACGAAAAACGAAAATTTAATTTTTCTGTGAATAGTGTCGTATTCGTGAATAGTGTCGTATACGTGAATAGTAACTCCGACACCAAAAGATAGAAATTTCACAAAAAACATCATCATGCTTCTTGAATAGTACTCGTGAATAGTAACTCATGAATAGTAACTCATGAATAATAACTCATGAATAGTAACCCCGACATAAAAAAGTTCCAAATTTGATAAAAAGTTTCAACCAATATTTCAGCATAATGATATTGAAGAAATAATATCATTTGAGAAGAAAATAACATCTCTTACTATCCCCTACCTCAAAAGAGCAGTACTTCTGACTGGAATAACGCTGAACGAACTTACACTGTATAGCAACACTCAAGATATCAAAATACTCACAAGAATACACTCGATAATATAGAGAGAGAAATAGAGAGAAAACTTCAGTTTCTGGTGTGATTTTTAATTCTAACCTAAGCACCTATTTATAGGAAATTACTTATAACACCAAAGCAGAAAATTAATAAATAATAATATTATTTTTTCTAAATTTCCTACGCACACCAACTGAATTCAGCCATCAACCACACCCCAATAAAATTCACAAAAACATTTTTCTCACATAAACCATTTAAAACTCCAAAAATGATAGTCAATTAATTCAGAACTTCAATAATTCATAATAAATAGCCCTTTTGTCAGAAAATTCGAATCTCGCAAATTTTTATAGAAAATTCAATTCTCTACAACTTTACAGAAGAAAGTTTTTCCAAATTCCAAACAGAAATTGACTGAAATCCACATACGGACGATTTTACAGGCTATATTAAAATTTCAGTCAAGAAATGGGGTCCACCGACACACAAAATATGTGTTAATCATTTAATGCAACAAAAATACTCTCCCTCCTCATATACTCATATATCCCACATTTATTGTAAAAATATCATCATTATTATATTATAATAATATAATAAAATATTATTTTATTAGAAAAGATAAAATATCAATTTTCAACCATTGTCACTTTTAAAATCAATATTTTCTCATCATATAAATTAATATTTAATTATTCACTAATAATATTACAGAATCACAATAATGACAACCAAGCAGTTCCCAGGAAAGAGGGGGCTTTCCAATAAAAATTTCTCCTTACTGACACGCAATTAGGTGACCAAACCTCTCCCTAGACAGAGCTTTCTAGACATTGTCAATAATGCTATCAAATAATATTATTCAAATAATATAAATTATTGATTCGATAATGAAAAATACTATGTAGTGACAATTATTAAAACAACAGTAATATAAAATATCAACGCAACAATTATTGAATCAAAGATAAAATATTGAACAGTAATTACTGTAGCAATTATTCAGTAGTGCCTTCTTACGTAAGAATTAATAATTCAAAAATATTGTGCAATACCGTGTGCTACTGTGCAACAATGCGTATTACTTTACTTTACCCACCGGGTATTCCAACAGTGTTAACGGTAACGATTACGCCGTTATTTATAAAAACTTAATTTTGTCGTTTTCTTCATCCAATCGCTTTCTGTTATGGGGCCCACACATGGCTGCGCCGTCGTACGAATATTCCCCGACAGTACGAATATTCCACGACCAAACGAATATTCCCCAACAGCAATGAGTATTTTATAACCACTTGCGTATTTTGAAAAATATTTCATATTCAATTTTTCTATTCAATTTTATTGAATAGAAAAATTGAATACTTTTATTTCATAAAATTCAGGGTCTTACATTTTCCATCCAACTTAACCGTGCGTGTATGTCAAATGCCAAAAACGCGTGAGAAAGGACTGTAAAAATATTTTTAAAAAACCTAGTAAATGTCTGAAATGCACCTTTCTTCTTCCTCTCTTCTCCTCTTATTCTCCCTTCAAACCCACCAACACTCTCAAATCCACTCATTCTAACAATACCCTCTGATTCTCGAGCTCTCTCATAAAGCCATGGATCTGATCCCTGCGTCCCACCCATCCCTCTATCTTAGGTTTGGATCTGATCTGGTTTGGGCTCTTGAGGTTGGGTTTGGTGGTTGATGTTCTAGACGTTGGATGAGGGAACTAGCAAAGGTTCTGTTCGATAATAATGTGGGTTACCGATTCTCTACTCCATTGAAACGGATTCGGCCAAGAGAGAGAGAGACAAAAGAGAATGGTTCTGTCTTCTTCTTCTTCTAAATCTATTTTATGTGTTTTAACAAAACCCCAAATCTTGTTGGAGAAAATCTTGTTGTTTTTTAGAATTAATGTCTTACGGGGGGTTCTGAGTAGAAAATCTTGTTAGAATTTTTTAGAATCCGAGCAGAAATATCTCCCAGAAAATCCTAGACTTGTGAGCAAATGAGTTTTAGGGGTTTGGGAAACCCTAGGTTTTTCTCTGCCAGAAGATGAAATAGTGGAAAATTGGGGTTGAAGAAAGGGACATGTTCCGTAGAATAGTGGAGAGTGGTATTTGCAGCTGCTTCTTCAACATTTTCGGGAGTTGACTGAAAAACAAAGAGACGAGTTCCAGTGAATTCGGTAACCTGGATATGTTTGTATATATACAGTGAAACTGAATTTTTGATTAGATGGATGAAAAAGAAAAATATTTGCAGTATATATGCTTTATAATTGGAGGGCGGTTGTGATAATTGATATTGGTATAATTTGGAGTAATTGAATTGTTTATTTTATATTTACATTCCCTAATATATAATTGAATTGATTATTGATGCAATGTAGTTGATTTTGTTGCAGGAAATTTTGTCGAGTTCCGATCTCTTTTGATTTTTCTCTGGCCGGATTAATACGTTTATATTGAATAATACAGCCGGAGGTGGTGTGTGTATATTCGTAGATATGGAGTGGTGGAGCAAGATGACAGTTCCTGTGCATAAAGCTTGGTTCGATGTCTCTAAGCGTCTTGGGATGTCAGCTCTGTTAAATGTCATTTGTAATTTCAAGTCTTTTTGTGATTCTATGTGTAATTGTTGTTGATTTTGGATTCTGTGATGGTGTTTTGATAAATGAGGTTTTGATTTCGTGTTCTAATTCTCTGATAAGTTTAGCAACTGTTCTTAAATTTTAGTTTGGGGATATACATTCTGTGAATGGTTTTCTCTGTTTTGTTGCAAATCTGTCGTTTATATATAAGGAGGGTAGTTAAGTCTTTATCCAACTTAAGTAACAGAGTTATGACAGAAAGTAGTTATTCACTTTAACTCAAAAAGTCAGGAGTTTAAATGTAATTTTACTGACTACAAGTGGTTAAGTGGGAAACCGCTCAAACCCCAGGTGGTCATCTGAACTTAACCCTTAAAAAAGGTACTAAACTAGTTGTTCCACTCCCATTCAAAATGAGTTCTCTTAGCCTTGACCTTCAGCATTGGAGTGCCACTTATTGCCATGCTTGAACTTCTAGTTGCAACATGATCTGATCCACCTCCACATGCTGTCATGCTTCGACTTCTGGTTGCAACATGATCTGTAATTTTCCTTACCTACATTGACTTACTTGTTCAACTTTCACATTTTCACTACCAGAATTGTTGCCATTACCCCTACACAAAAACAACACGATGGACCGAAACCAAAGATTTGAGGCATACTTTATTGAACAAAAATCTAAAACTTACATGCTTTATTCGTGGCTTTTCACAGAAACTCACCTTTTTCTTCATCGCTTTCCGCCGAAACCCCATTTTCTTCTCGCTTTCCTCTCTCGATTTTGTCTCGGACTATGTTTGGATTTGAGGCCTAACCCCACATTCTTCGTCGATTTATTTTATTGTTTGGATTTGTGTCTTAGACTTCTCGATATATATGTGAAGTTGTTTAGAGCGCGAATTCTCCCGCCCAATCAACGTAGGATGCAACTGATTAGCCAAATAATCCAAATAAGTATTTACATGTCATTTTTTTTTAAAATCACGTAAAAAAATAAACTACCAGATTAAACGCTCATTCAAGAAATTAGACGAAATAAAATAATTAATAGATTTTAAAAAATTCAGTGTGCCAATTACATTTTTCTAAAATTTTGTGAGGTAATAGTTTAAACTTGACCACCATAGTGAGGTAATCCTTTTTTTCGATTGTTGTACTATATGTTTAAAGAAACCTACTCCTTATTCCTATATAACTGCACACACCATTAAATGTCCGTCCTGCCAATCATGTGTATATCTCATGCGAAGCAGCAGAACTGACAAAAAAAAACCTACCAAACAAATAAATTTGCACAGAAATGGAGGGGTGTAACATGACACGTTCTTGAGAAAGTATATTTATTGTATTACTAGGTAGGCTCTCTATATGAGGATGTGTTCGATAAACTTGAGAATTAAGATCTGAATGATTATGATGTCTTAATAAATTAGATCATTTAAATAATTATGAGATCTAAATCTAAAAAATTATTTGATAACTTAAAAATAAATTATCTCTTAATGACACTATTTTACCATTTTAAAGGGTAAAATTTTATTTAATAATTTTAAATATTCAATTTAATAAAAATGAGTGCATAATATTGTTGAATATATTTATATTAAAAAATTATCAAAAAAAATTCATTAAGAGGTAACTCTTAATTATTAAGATTTCATTTTCTGTCTTACAGATTAAGAGGCATTCAGAGGTAACAGAAAAACAAACAAACAGCATCATGTCTCTTAGCGAATAAGAGACAGTCCATTAAGAGGCATTCAGACGTAAACAAACAGCACCTAAATCTGATTTTCAAGCATACACACTATATTTCAATACTTGAATCACCCAATATACATCATTCAATAAGACCATCACAATTGTGTCTTAATTTTTTAAATGAAAATAAAATTTGTTTTTAAAAATCTATTAAATACATTTTAAAGTTTAAATTAGTAATTAGCAAAAAAAAGTTTAAATTAGTACCAATGCTTTCCATTCCAAGCCTCGAAATTGAAATTGAGTGCTAAATTTTAGTTCCATGTAAATTGTAATTAGAAATGTAGTTTCAATTTTAATTCCAAATTTTGGTATCTACTTTCCAAACATAGTCACTACGTTTTTTTTAAGGAAGGAATTAGTTGAGGAATTACAAAAAAAAAATTACTTTTAATATATAGCATGGGCCGCGTTTGCTGATTAATTAGTTATTATGATTATGATTATAAATATTATAAATTAATCACAAAACTTATTATATTTAAACTTTAAATAAATTACAAATATGTCAAATCAACTTTTAAAAATCGAAATTAATTTGATATTTTACGGATAAAAGTGTTTTTTTTTTGTCTAATTGGCTTTCATACCTTTATAAATAGATTGGATTGGCAATGATCATGTGCCATGTGAAAGAGTAAAGACTATGATGTGAATATATATGATCAATCACACATGTGCGTGTGATGAGATCTCAAATCAATCTAAGATCAGAATTATGGCTTAAGCCTCTCTCTCTCTCTCTCTCTCTCTCTCTCTCTCTCTCTCTATATATATATATATATATATATATATATATATGGGATTCCATCTACAGCAATCGGTTATTGGGAGCAACCCATTTTTGGCCCAACCGCTATAGGTTGTAGCGGCTTATTAAAAAAAATTTGATAAGTTTTACTTAAGTTCGTTCTTGGTACGTTAGCAGAGTTTGTTTTTGAAAGAAACCGTATATATAGAGAGAGAGAGAGTTCGGATATTAAGCTCACCCATTATCCAACTCACCCGAACTCACCCCCTTTTAGTGATAGACCCGACGACGGTTCGGTCATACAACTGTCGTCTATATTTTTAGTGACGGACAACATATAGCGTCGCTAAAAATATAAACGACGGTTATATGACTGAACCGTCGTCGGGTCCGTCGCTAAAGGGGGTGAGCTCGGGTGAGTTGGATAATGGGTGAGCTTAAGATCCGGACCGTATATATATATATATATATATATATATATATATATATATATATATATATATATATATACACACAGAAAGGATCAAGAGTAGAATTCTTAAATAGCAGAATGCCTTAAATAATAGAATTTTATCAAAACGACGTAGTTTTGATAGGACGTGGTGGCATTTTTGTAAATACGCGGTGGCATGATATTTACAAAAATATCACCGCGTCTTATCAAAACTACGTCGTTTTGATAAAATTTTATTATTTAAGAGAGTTCTACTACTTAAGAGGTCTACTCTTGATCCTTTCTGATATATATATATAGCTTCTTTAACGGATCGGTTCGTGCGAATCAGCTATAGCAACGGATTGAATCTGTTGCTATAGTATAGAAAGCCGACACTATAGTTATGGGGACAGTTCGTAACGTCATTATAGCTTAAAAATCGATTTTTGTGTTATTTGGCGACGGAAGAATTGTCGTTATAGCCGGTTCGTTTTAAATTATATATATATATATATATATATATATATATATATATATACGGTCCGTCTCTAAAGCGAAGCTTAAAGAGCGAACCAAAGACGAACCGTCGTCTTTGGTGTCTATGGCGACGATTCGATCCGTCGCCATAGCCATGTAATCTTTGGCGACGGGTTGAACCGTCGCCATAGACACCAAAGACGACGGTTCGTCTTTGTTTCGCTTTTTAAAATTCGCTTTAGAACCTCTCCGTATATATATATATATATATATATATATATATATATATATATATATATATATATTACAATGATTTTATTCACCAATTACTTTTAGTCCTAAAAGCAATGTTAACTTTGGAGTTTCTTCAGTCTCATCATGTAACTCCTTTCTTTCCCAATTTATGGTTACAAGAAATACACACCCTATTATAACCAAGATATTTGTTTCGTTTTTATAAAAATATATTTTAAGTACACATTTTACATAATTTAAAAAAGAAAACTGATGTTTTCATATGAAAATCGTCGTTATAGATCCTATAGCGACGATTTTTACCGTCGCTATGGTGCACAAATTATACACAAAAAATTACAAACTAAAAGTATGACTCATGTATTGTATACCATAAAATTAAATAAACATCCAATTGCAAGTCTTCTTTTCTTTTTTCTATTTTCTCATTTTTTTTATACCGTCTGTACACACTTTTTTGTGTCCATAGTATTACTATTTAATTTTTTCTTCTTCCTTTTTTTCAAGAATAGTGATTCTCCTTACTCAAGTACTTGTTAGGATAAAATAAATGTTACATAGCATATTGAATTATATACTTAAAGACATCTTTTATGAGTTAAAATATTTTCATAATATAGTTTAATTTTTTTAAAAAAATAACTTTAAAAAATCAAAATAACTTTTTATATACCTCAAGAACTTGGATCCCTCTATTATGGGACAAAATGTAAAGCTTAGAATTCTCCAAAGCATGTGTTAGTAATCCATTTCCTTAGTTGAACACTATATATATATATATATATATATATATATATATATATATATATATATATATATATATATATATATATATATGAAATGGATCAGGTCCGGACCTCCCGGACGGGAGAAAATCCGGACCCAAATTTTTTTTTTTTTTGTAGAACAACTAAAAAAAAAAAATTATGGAACTGAAATTTTTCAATAATACAGTGTTTTGGGTGAGTTTTTAATACCTACACCAACCAATGTATGTACAGTCTGCCCAGACTGTACAGACATGTTTTGTTATAGGCATCCAAATCACGCCCAAAACACTGTATAATGTAAAAATTCCAATTCCATAATTTTATTTTTTATTTTTTTTAGTTGTTTCAAAAAAAACAAAAAAAATGTCCGAATTTTGTTAAAATCCGGGAGTCCGGACCTGATCCGGATTCTCTCTCTCTCTCTCTCTCTCTATATATATATATATATATATATATAGTGTTCAAAGAGTATAGAAGTAGATTTAGTTTTATTGACATAAAAGGAAGTGGTTAGTATGAAGTTTATTTTGGGGTAAGTTGGTCAATTGACCAATAAAATACCGACACGCAGACGAAATTGTATGTGTGTCAATATTCTATTGACCAATTGACCAACTTACCAAAAAAATAACTTCATGTTAACCGGATACGACATAAAGGGGTGAGTTTTGTTCTTCTCCAATATGCATGTGATTATGTGAAGCAGCTTCACCTGTCAGGTCAAGAATCACATTATTTATGAAACAGTAAGTACTACCAGTGCTGCTGGGAAACAAACTCAGAAAAAAGTAACAAATTTGTAACTTTTTCCTCATTAAAACCAGGGAAAAAGCTTCACCCACTTAGTCACCTTTCATCAGGAAAAAATAAAACTACTTATTACAATGAAAAGTTAGTGGCAGAAGAAGAAGGGACCATTTAATTTTTAGGGATAAAATAAATCACATAGGAAAATGTTATGTTAAACTGATGTGAATTTATTTTATTTATGTCAATTTATTATCATAAATTATGTATAAATTACTACTAGTTACAGGATTTTTCGTTTTTAAAACTTAAATAAATCATTTTAATGTTAAATTTGAAAATATATCGAATCGACTTTTAGGAAGTTAATATTAATTGTATAATTCAGTATAAAGGGAGTATATTTGTCCCTTCTTTACACCCTCCTATTCCATGTATTAACAGTATTTTTTAAAATCGACATGAATTTATTATCATATATAATAACACTCATAACATTAAAAAAAATAAACATTCTCCCCAATAGTTTAGCTGATTGCTAGCTTTTGTCTCTTCTTTTAATGTTATTGTTGTTTGTTTCTTTTAACATCTTTTCTTCACCACCTTCCCTTTATGTGAAATGGTAGATATATGATGTGGTACATAGATAAATGCATGGCATGTCAAGTAGCCATCAACCAGATCGGCCAAATTATACTGCAACATTTTGTTTGTATATCTAATTATCTAAACAAGTAAAATGGGGTGAAATGGAAATGTAAAGTTTCTTATCTATCCATAAATCAATCACATGGGTCCCACCTCAATTCCTCGACGGGTAAAAATAATAGTTCCACAAACTCCTTCTCACATGAATAGTAAATAGGTCTCATATTTATGTGAATGTGAACTTATAAAATATCAAATTTTATAATAAATATATATTTGTAAATTTATAATTATTTACGGATTATGTTATTATGTCTATTACTATATTTATATTTGGTTACTAATCGTTTACAATGTTTGGTATTTTTAGAGCGTTTAGAAATTCAAACGCATTTGAAAATCTAATCTTACCCGTCTAATATCAATTTATTCTAAATGTAGCTTATTTAACTCATAGATACGGCGTTTGAGTCATCAAATACAACACACTAAAATTGATACGGTGCGTTTGAAAGTCCAAACACTGCAAACGCTAATAACTGATCAAACCCTAAATTGATCCAACTTATTATGTCAACTAGATTGAAAAGTTAGATCCCAAAAAAAACAGTGAATATAGCACTAATCCTATGTCAATATCACAAAGTTTGGCTTGATTGTGAGAAGGAGATCCACTCTCTAATCACGTCCCATCTGAAATATGATCTATTTTCAATTTTTTCTTGGTAGACTTTTAGTTGTCATGCATCTTTTTAAGTACATATGAAAAAATAGCAAAAAAATAATATTCACCACATGATTAGGTACCCTTTTAGATAATTCTGGTTGTAAGTTTATAAAAGGGTAACTTCTGTCATTATCCTAAAAAAAATTCTTCCTTATATTAATAGATTTTAACTTTTTACAAAAGGATAGTGATAAAATTTCTAACAAATTTTATTTATTAAATGACTTCTTTAATTCATGTGCACGCATAAAGCTAAAACCGGTTCGTCTCTCCAGCGAACTAAAAACGAACCGACTATAGCAACAGTTTTATCCGTCGTTATAGCATAGAAAGTTGGTTTTCTATGCTATAACGACGGATAAAACCGTCGTTATAACCAGATCGTTTTTAGTTCGCTCCTATGATTGGTTGGAGAGAGTCAACCTAACTAAAACGACTGTTATTATGGAATGAAGGGAGTAAAAATACTCTACAAAATGTATTTTGTGCATATTCTACTCACTTCTCTTACAAAAAAAACAAACAAATGACGCGTAAAGATAAAAGTCTATGTACTAATTTAAGATTAAGATTAATTAATCTCGTGATCACATAACGCTAACGATCGACGGCACGAGAACCGATGTATGATTGAATATTAAACACATTTACACTTTTGTTTTGTGTAGATGCTTGATTTTGATTTGTGATTAAAATTGTAATTAACAAGTCTTAAGTTGTTATGAAGTTGTGCTTCCACTTAAGGCCATTCTTAATTTATTTAATCTTTTTAAAATCCTTCACTTTCCGACAGCATGACCAGATTTGCAGGTAGGTTATAATAATAATTTCACTTAATTCCTTCCTAATAACTTCCATGTGCTCTTCACTACTCCATTAAGATTCCCACATTAATTAAGCTCACTAACTCCATTTTATAAATAAAAATTAATTAAACTACATCACAATCATTGGTATTAAATATTAATTACCACTTAATACTAATTCTTCTTCTAAGAATTACTGGTTTCGATCCCCGATTTTGGATTTAATTCCTAAAAGAGTAATATAAAATTTTAAAAATTAAGATCATGAAAAAAGAATCTTAATTTCAGACGGTTCAAAATAAGCCGTTTTTATACATATATTGTAGAATTATAATTCTCTGCTATATAAAATAAAATAATGATATTATCATATAAAAAATGTTACATAATGATCACATACACACGCATGCATACCGTGGGCTCCATATGTTAGGCAGGGGCCTACCATACGTATGTGACATTTTTTTATGTTATAGTATCATTATTCTATAAAATATATCTTATTTGGCCAAATAGTGTGTACTCTTTAAATGTCAAAAATAAAGATCCAAAAACACTTTAAATATTAACAGAATTTATCAATGTATTTAAATGACTGAAGAAGTCTATGTAAATAGGCATGCAGGGCTGTCATGGCAGGTGGCACTAAAATATTACCCAAAAATAACATGTGGGGGGCCTCGTCTTTTGCACTTGTGACCACTTGATTATGATGGACCACCTCTGAGCTTGGCTTATTAAAGCAACCATGTTCTTCTTTAATTAACCAAATGCAGAGGGAAAAACATTCATGGCTTCATTACTAAGACAACATTGTCCAGCAGATGGGTTGGTTTAGACATCAAAATCCAGTTTTAAATGAGCAAGTAAAATGTTCATTTTACTAATGTTATACTTCTTCAGTTCTAAATTATAAGATCGACTTTTCAAACTCAGAATTGAGATAATTTTATCAAAAATTACGAAACAATAAATCTTAATATTTTTTAGATAGTTTGCAATATTTATCATTGTAATGATAAAACTAGAAGAATCTATGTCTATTTTGAGTTTAAAAATATCTTCGTACTCGAAAAACACCGTGAAAGCACTGTTTTTAAGTACTTTTTTTTGTTTTTCTTTTGTTTTGTGAAAAAAAAGGAAAAAAGTTTCAAAAAGGGGTGAATTAATGTGTTAGACATTTGAAAAGTAGATAGTAACCTGTTAATTTCTGTAGAGGCCACTTGACAGCATTTTGGGCTCTGACAGTTGCTTCCAAATGAAAACTACCCAAGTCATGTACTAAAACTTGGTACAAAAACTACCTTCACAATTAAAGAATGGACAAACAAAAACCCATATGGATTAATAAATCCAAAAAAAATCCATCTGCATCACCATCTCAAAAATTAAAAACAACCCATTTAACAAAATAAAATATTAGAAAAATTGAAGGTGCTCTTGGATCCAGATCTTCTGCTATTCTTCTATAAACAAAACATGGGGTTCCCCCCTCAACAATCCCAACAAAAGCCTTCACTTGTTCTTAGCTCAGGGGCAATATCTCAACTATGCCTGCACCCTTAAGAAATCCCTTTCTATCCCCTAATAGTATCTCTTTTTCCCCCTTTCTTTTCTTATTATTAAACTCCCTTTTAGTCCCTCCTTGTTACTCCATTGATGAACAGGGCCAAACTCTTCTCCAATGGAAGAACAGCCTAAACAGCTCAACAGATGTGCTAAATTCATGGAATTTTTCGGACCACCCGAATCCTTGCCAGCACTGGTTTGGGATACACTGCAACTCAAAAGGCCAAGTAGTGAAGATTATCCTGAAATCAGTGGATTTGCAAGGACCATTGCCTTCAAATCTTCAGCCACTCAAATTTTTAAATACCCTCATTTTATCATCAACAAATCTCACCGGAATAATCCCGAAAGAGTTTGGGGATTATGTAGAGTTGAGTTTCATTGACATTAGTAATAACTCTATTACAGGCGAAATACCGGTGGAGATTTGCAGGCTGAGCAAACTGCAAACATTAGTACTCAATACTAATTTTCTTAAAGGTGATATTCCTTCAGAAATCGGAAATTTGTCGAGTCTTGTGAATCTTTTGCTCTTTGACAATCAACTCAGTGGTGGAATTCCAAAGGGTATAGGAAATTTGAAAAATCTTGAAATTTTTCGAGCCGGTGGGAATCAGAATCTTAAAGGTGAGCTGCCATGGGATATTGGAAACTGCAGCAACTTGGTTGTTTTAGGCCTCGCCGAAACCAGCATTTCCGGGTCTCTTCCTTTGTCAATTGGGAACCTGAAAAGGGTTCAAACCATTGCAATCTACACATCTTTATTGTCAGGCCCAATCCCAGAAGAGATTGGGAACTGTAGTGAACTTCAAAATCTTTACTTGTACCAGAATTCAATCTCCGGCCCAATCCCAAGACGAATCGGTGAGCTCAAAAAGCTCCAGAGCCTGCTCCTATGGCAGAACAGTATTGTTGGCACTATCCCATTTGAGCTCGGAAGCTGCACTGAGCTAACTGTTATCGATTTCTCCGAAAATCTCCTGACGGGCAGCATTCCCACAAGTTTTGGAGCGCTATTGCGACTTGAAGAGCTTCAACTGAGTGTTAATCAGTTATCAGGTATTATACCTACTGAAATCACATATTGTACAGCTCTATCTCATTTGGAAGTTGACAACAATAACATTTCTGGGGAAATTCCTGTTCTAATAGGCAAACTAAAGAGCATGACTCTTTTTTTCGCCTGGCAGAATAAGCTAACGGGCAATATTCCAGAGTCTTTATCAGAGTGTGAGAATCTTCAAGCTCTTGATCTTTCTTATAACCATCTCTTTGGTCCAATACCCAACCAGATTTTTGCATTGAAAAATCTAACTAAATTGTTGCTACTTTCCAATGATTTATCGGGTTTTATCCCGCCAGAGATTGGAAACTCCTCAAACTTGTATAGGTTTCGGGTGAATGACAATCGATTGGCAGGTACTATTCCATTGGAAATTGGGAGTTTGAAAAATCTAAATTTTCTTGATATGAGTAAGAACAGAATTGTGGGTCAAATTCCCCCATTAATATCTGGATGTGAGAACCTTGAGTTTCTTGATCTTCATTCAAATGGACTCACTGGTTCTTTACCCGATTCACTTCCTAAAAGCCTACAGCTTGTGGATATTTCAGACAATAGGCTTACGGGTCCGTTGGCTCCTACTGTTGGTTCTTTAACTGAATTAACCAAGCTTAATCTTAGGAAAAATCAGCTTTCGGGCAGAATTCCTGCCGCGATTCTATCCTGCAGTAAGCTGCAGTTGTTAGATCTCGGAACCAATGGTTTCTCGGGGGAAATACCCAAAGAATTGGCTCAAATTCCAGCACTTGAGATTTCTCTCAATCTTAGTTGCAACCAATTTACAGGGGAAATCCCAACCGAGTTCTCGGGTCTTAGTAAGCTAGCCATCCTAGACCTGTCCCACAATAAGTTAACTGGGAATCTAGACAATCTCAAAAGCCTTGAAAACCTTGTGTCCCTAAATGTGTCATTCAATGATTTCTCCGGCGTATTGCCAGAAACTCCATTTTTTCATAAACTTCCAATGGAGGACTTAGCTGGAAACCGAGCTCTGTACATATCTGGAGGAGTTGTAACACCGGCTAACAGAAACGGACCAGCTGGACAAGTGAAATCGACGATGAAGCTAGCAATGTCAATCCTAGTCAGTGCCAGTGCAGTGCTATTTTTACTAGCAATCTACCTGTTAGTCAAGACCCGAATGGCACACAATGGATCCCTGGAAAATGACACTTGGGAAATGACATTCTATCAAAAGATGGAATTCTCTGTTGATGACATAGTCCGAAATTTAACATCCGCTAATGTGATTGGCACCGGAAGCTCTGGAGTTGTCTACAGAGTGACAACTCCAAATGGGGAGAATCTAGCTGTGAAGAAGATGTGGTCATCAGAAGAATCAGGAGCATTCAGCTCTGAGATTGGGACATTGAGTTCGATTCGCCACCGGAATATCGTCCGGCTCTTAGGTTGGGGCTCAAACAAGACACTGAAACTGCTGTTCTACGATTACCTTCCTAACGGAAGCTTGAGTTCACTCCTTCATGGTGCCGGAAAGGGAGGAGCAGAATGGGAAACTAGATATGAAATTATTCTAGGCGTCGCACATGCACTCGCCTACTTGCACCATGACTGTCTGCCTGCTATCTTACACGGGGACGTGAAGGCCATGAATGTTCTATTAGGTCCATGCCTTGAACCTTACCTTGCTGATTTTGGCCTGGCTAGGCTTGTCAATACCAGCAATGATGATGATTTTTCAAAACAGAGTCATAAGCCTTACCTAGCTGGTTCTTATGGATATATGGCTCCGGGTAAATTTCATGTCTATCACTTACTTTTATCAAATTCATTATCATTCAGTCCTTAGATCTAAACACATTTTTTTTCTTGTTTATTTATTCACAGAACATGGTTCAATGCAACGAATCACAGAGAAGAGCGACGTTTATAGCTATGGTGTGGTCCTATTAGAGGTCTTAACAGGAAGGCATCCGTTGGACCCAACATTGCCAGGGGGTGCACACTTGGTTCAATGGGTTCGCAATCATTTGCACAGTAAATGCGACACGGGTGACATTCTAGATCCAAAGCTAAGAGGAAGGGCTGATCCTCAAATGCATGAAATGCTACAAACACTAGCGGTCTCATTTCTCTGCGTCAGCACACGTGCTAATGATCGTCCTATAATGAAGGATGTAGTAGCAATGCTCAAGGAAATTCGACACATGGATCCTATAAGGTCAGATTCGGATTTGAAAAGGGTTGTGTCAACTCTACCTATATCACCCCCAACTCGGAACATGGTCTTACAAGGATCCTCTAACTGCTCCTTTGCATTCTCCGATGAATCCGTCTAACTAATATTTCACCGGAGATTATGCCCAAGTGTCCATTAGTGAAGTGCAGAAGATAATGTACAAGGAATTTTTGTGTAGCTTCTTGTTTACCAGAAAAAAGAGTGTAAGATAAGGACATGTAAGATAATTGCTATGCTGTGAAGTTTGTGAAATAGAAGAGAGTAATGGTAAGGGGTATAGTTTAGGGGAATTGGTATGGTATGTGTCTTTATCTAGGGAACTCATAAAGGGAAATGGGTGTGTAGAAATTGGGAGAAATGATTGGTAGTGTTGGATTTATGTAGTTGGAATTTATTGCCAAGTATTGAGATTCTCTCTCTCTCTCTCTCTCTCTCTCTCTCTCTATATATATATATATATATACACACACACACACACACACGCATATAGCACACTACTTCCGAGCCAGCCTTTCAAGTTTCCAGCAATACTCCCATGGTCCTCAGACCACATGCCCATGTGAGCTTTCCAGCAATGAAAACAACTCTTCTAAAAGTTTAATACTGATCTTTGCATTGAAGACATTATCTTAATTCAGAACACATCTACAAGACTATAAAGAGTGAAAACACCCACATGTATATATTATATACCAACCAATTCAACCGTTTCATATACAAACTTACTAAACATGCAAATACTAGAAGTATTAGGTTAATGGTCCATAAGAATATTAACATGTGAGCTTCCAAACAATTTTTAGTTGATATCATAGCTTAAGGTACATTACAAAGGTCCTAGATAGCACAAAAAAAGGTACATTTCACTTCATCTACATGGCACCTCGTAGATTGGCACGTAAAGTCATCCGATAGTTGGCACAATGGAGGCCAATATACGACTTTCTTGACTGCAGTGGTCTCATGACGGCTATTCTAGGCCACAATGAACGGATTTGAAATCCAAAGCTTGAGCTATGAAAACGGAATAACCATGATCTGAACCAGAAATATGATCATCCTATCTTTTTATACTATGTAGGAGCAGGGGAAGCTTAAGTGTGTTAGGGCGGATACTCAGATTCTAACTTCTTTAACACAAAGTTAATAACTCCCCAATTGAACCCACGGTACTGCAGCCACTGAATAATTCTTGATTTTCGTTTGTCGGTAGGCATAACCTGACCTCGTAGCCATTGCTTTGAGGCCTGGACAAATAGATGGTCCAATGAAAGCTTTGACAAACCAAGTCTTGACCCTTGATCTTCGCCAGATTCACCGTCCTTGAAAACCAGTTTTAATGCCTTCTCTGCATCCATTTCACTTACTCCCTTTCGAAGTAAGGCCTAATCAAAGAACAATGCCTTATTCAGTGCCTCGCATTTACATTCCAAAGCAACAATTAACATAAACAATCATGTTTCTACCTTTCTGTCATTACTTGAAAGAAAATTTGATGTCAATTTGAATTATCCTCCTCCACAACACAACAAAGTTGCTTTCACCACAACAGTTTTCAATCCAATGCCTACTGTTTTTACCACTAAAACCAAGCAGCTGGACCAGATTTTTTGTATTCATTCCCTTAATGGTATTTAGAGCGAAGAAGAGTGAAGTGGTAGATTTGATGATATTTTTAATTATAAATTTTAAAACCTCAATTTTGCATAATACCACCATGATGGTATATTTATGAAAACCTTGTAAAGGGGATCAAACACTTAGAATTGTCTTTAAATATGCTCACTTAGCAACTCTCACCTTTCATTTAAAAAAACAATTTCTGGGTTCAAAACAAACGATTGCAAAATTTACTGAGTACATTCGAATTGGCATACATTGGTTAAATTTTAGCACTTGAGCTCATAAAATCAAAGAGAACAAAAATATATCAAGGGACAAAAGCCATATTTGGATAGAAGGTTGTCTAAGATAATTATGAGTACAAGCGTTTTGTAGCATATTCTTGGGATATATCAATATATAACTGATTGATTTGGTAACCCTCTCTCTAACATATAAACCACCCTATCTTGTAACATGTCAGATATTCAAAATATTATTTTCCCTCTTTTTTGGTGATTGTTATTCAAATAACCGTTCACTATATTCCAAGTTTAGTCATTAGAACATAATTGATAAAAGATTCTCAGTTAGCACATATGTGAATGCAAAATCATCTGTTATCTAAATCCCCCCCATAGGAAAAAGTAGAGCTCAGACTTGCATTTTGTAGAAAAGAAATAGGATTGACAAAAAGAATAACAATGAACTGCAAAAAAATATAATTGAAGTGCACATCCTTACATTTTATGCCAGCGTAAGAGAGGGAATTCATCGAACATTTATATAATGATTGCATCAGATCTCATCTGGATATGTATTTTCTTTCTTTTGTTTTTCAATTTCCTTTCTTATTGTTTTTTAATTTTCTTTTTGTTTTGGTGGCAACTGTAGACTAATTAGTAATTTCAAATGCAGGAAGCTTACTTGCTGGATTCGCCTTGGACCCCAACTTAAGGAAGAAAATCTGGAGCGAGAAAATGTTTCCGCATAAAGGCAATCATGAAGCAATCCTCTACAACAAATGAGAAGTGTCAAGGACTTGAACTAACTAAGAAAGTGTGTTATTATTGTAAATATTTATCTGAGTAAGAACATTTAACTCGATGACAAAAACATATGCGTAATTGAGAATTATGATAAAAACACGTGTAGACGAAACAAGAACCAAGAGGCATAACTGAAAGAGTTTGTTAATGAGCATCCGTACAAAATGACTTTCAAAATCATCCCCCCCCCCAAAAAAATTTAAATAAATAAATAAATTATACATATTCAATTATGCACCTGATCTGGAAGTCAGCTATCACTTCATTGACAACATGAAGAAGGCATTTCTTCGCAAGCAATTTCTTTCTAAGCTCCACTGTTGTAAATGCTCTGCAGATGAAAAAAACATGCCTCAATAATAAAGTAGTTACACAAACACACCTATAAATAACATAGACCTATAGATCTAAGAACTAATCTATTGTGCATATTTGTCAAATTAAAATTTGACACTAAAACTGAAAAAGGAAAAAAGTCGATTTAAGCAAAGCTTGCAGTTCTCGCATGTTTAGTATGCATGTAAACTAAACTCATATAACAACAGTGTTGTTTGGATTGATGAAACACCAATTAAATCTCGGTATCCAACTGTGATCATTAAGGCCATCATAATTTGTCAGGATTAACCCTAGTCCTTGAATTGATTCAACTCTAGAAAAGCCAACTTAACTAACTAATGAAGTAGCTGTTGAAGTATGTTGCAAAAGCAGTGAAGAAAATGGATGAATTCAGCACGTAATAGTGAAGAACAGTGAACTAATTCAGTAGCTAGAATCGAGGATTATAAATGAAATTGTAGGAGACTTCTACAGAGCTAATTAGAAAGAGATGGAATTATTTTTTTATTTTTTTGATAAGTCTATCTCATTTCATTGATGATCTCATACAATGCTTGGCTATTTATGCTAGATTTGGACCCTATGCTAATCTCACCTACTAAGATGAAATATTCTAAAAATAAGCCTAACAACCTGACAAACCATGTGATTTCACTTGGCTAGAATCTTCCAATTTAGCTAATGAGTCCTAGGATTTGATTTTTTATACTAATGGCCCTTGGCTTAGATAATTATTACTAAGAATTTTATGCACAATATTGTTAGAATTCCAGTGACATAAGCAAATATTATACAAGAAAGTTTGTTTGAAGTAAGAAATAGATGTCAGTAGCACTTGCCAAGAATGAGGGAAAATTCCAAAGTACACATGGAGTACAGAAACAAGCAACGAGCTCTGGAAGGCAAGAAAAGAGCTCCAGAAAACCTCTGCGAAAGAATCAATATTTCTCTGCTATTCATTCTAAAAAATGAAGTACTTACCGCCATAATTATCTATTGAATCAAATGGAAGTTCTCTGTAGATAAATTGTCGTTTTAACTCATCCAAATGCTCCATGTCAAGCATTATGCGACAACATCCTGTACCTCTCGGTATCTCTTACCATTCTGAATTTATCTTCAGCTCCTAACAAGACCTCCAAAGAAGAAGGGAAACTTGGGTAGATACAATACAGTCGGGCCTAAAAAGGCCCATTCTGCACCCTCCCCAACTCCTGCTATTCCACAATGCAGGAGAAAGGGATTAACTATCTCCTTTGCCTTTTGGACATGAAAACCCAATTCAATAATATATAACATCTTCACATACTGTTTTCACCGGCAAGGATGGAACCAAATGCTGCAGTCCTCACAAGAGGCCCACCTCAAATGGAGTTCTTTATATCTGAAGCACTACGTCAGACACGAACTTCTCGACTACATATTCACAAGGAATAGAAATTCTATGGAATTAGTTAAATGAATGTAGACGAACTTTTCATAATTGGGAAAAGAAATATATCCATGAGGCAACCTAATAGGCTAATTAATCATCGGAGTTAAGTTTCAAATACAGTTAGGCTATGTTTGTTTGCAAAAGTGATGGTTAGGATAAGACTATTTGTATTAATTTATTACCACTCCGGACTATTTTATCGCATGATTAGTCCGTTATTTAATCCCATAGACTATATTTTATCATTTTTAAGACCATTTGCCGATGTATTATAATCTCAATTGAAAAGGTGATATTATATAATCTCTCTTTTGAGGTATCAAATGACCTTAGAAATAATGAAATAAAAAAAAATAGTCCATGGAGCAAAGAACAGACTAATCATGGGATAAAATAGTCTGAAGTAATAATAAATTAGTATAAATAGTCTTATCCCACTCATCATTTCTGCAAACAAACGTAGCCTTAGGGTAAGATATTTATAAACAAGAGAACCCTGTTACAATTACACAGCCAAAAGCAATGCCAAAAAATGTGAATTAGTTTCGGCACTAGCACAAAACAACATAACAATGAAGAGCCTCAATTGAATGCTAAGTTTATTATACTTAAAGTTGAACATAAACATATAATACACTTGAATTTACGTCTTTGCCGGAATTTTAATTCTCTTGAGAAGGATACTCTAACCTTGTTGCAAGGAATGCAATTGCCATCTTCTCTGCATCATGTTTAGTTTTGTCAGCTTGAAATGCAAGATTTTGACTAGCATCCTTCCCTTGTAAATCCTGTACAAACTCCTCCGCATCTTCCATATATTCGTAGTCATTACTCCCCCACTTATGATCAATTTCTTCTTCCACTTCTGATATTTTCACAAATTATCTAAGCATATTGCATGTAGAGACCGTATTGTCACAACGAGAATTCAAATTTTAAAGTATGCGTTTATCAGTTTAAATATAAGGGGTAAAAATGAAATAAATAAATTTCTGACAGTTAAGTTGGTTTGAGAGAATAAAACCTGGTCCATTATTGAAGATCAAGCTGTTGCTGGGCAACTTATTCTGATTTAACTTCTCACCTAGAGCATAGCTTCTCACTACATTCTTTCTGCCATCCAAATTCTTGACCCTTAATTTATATGAGTCTGAAATGTCGTGCTTAACTTTATCCTCAAAATCATTCATGGGTAGAGAAGAAGTTTCCAATTCAGTTTTAACAGGTTTCTTAGGAATGTAGCTTCTCCCTAAAACCTTTCCACCATTCGAAGACTCTACCCTTACCACATTGTGGTCTGAACCATTGTGTTTATCATTATCCTCAAAATCATTCATGGGTGCAGACGAAGTTTCCGATTTTTCAGTTTCAACAGATTTATTAGGAATGTTGCTCCTCCCTACAACGTTTCCACAATCAAAAGAATCAGCGTGCTTATCTTCATCCTCAAAATCTTTCATGGGTTGAGAAGAAGTTTGCAATTTTTCAGTTTTAATGGATTTCTTAGGAATGTACCTTCCCCCTAAAACCTTTACGCCATCAGAAGACTCTACCTTCTCAAAATTCTGGTCCAAACCATAGTGCTTATTTTTATCCTCCAAATCGTTCATGGGTGGAGAAGAAGTTTGCAATTTTTGAGTTTTGGGGGAGTTCTTAGGAATATACCTAACTGGAAATGAGGATCCGAAGTCTCTCGCTTTCAAACAGTTCATTAAACTATTCCTTTTCACCCTAATTTGTAAAAAAAAAACAAGAAATAAATTTTCTGTAAAGAAGAAAACCAATAGTGCGTGTATACAAATATACATATATATATGAAAAACAATGAAAATTTGTGGCATAGATTTTGCAGAATTGGAGCTTTATTTGCATAAAAAGAAAGAGTACAGCTTCAGCCAATAAAACAAAATGATACTTGATATCAAATTGATTCCCCATTGCCATAAAGAACTGGGGGGAAATTACAGTCTTTTTTCAGAAATTTACTCAAATTGGGGGAGTAAAAGGAAAGGGATTCTTACCAGGGGATCAAGAATACTCGACATTGAGGCTCCAAAGAAACACCGCAGATGAATTTCCCAGCCAAAATCACCATATTTTGTTTCTTTGTTGATTTGCAGTTTGAGAGGTCGACAAATAAAACCCTAAAAAAGGCGGTAAAATTTTCAGGATAGCTAGGGTTTTAATACTGGTTGAGATGGAGCGTGTTACTCAAATTCTTTTAAGGAGCGTGCAAATAGAATGGTTTAAGTCATAGTTTCATCTTTCATACCAATATATATGTCCGATTAGCATGAAATTTATTTTTGAGTAAGTTGGTTAATTGGCTAATAAAATATTAATAGTGTGACATTCTCAAAATAGGTATACAATACTCATTCTGAGTCGCTAAATACATAGTACAGAAAGCAAACTACAACTTCAATAATACAATTATCGTGCAAAATACGACAACACATACTGTGAATTTAAATACAAATATTATCTTCTAGACAATATCCACACTCAAATAAGTCCTCATTACAATTATTCAAACACTATTTTACAGAAATAGTGAGAACTGCTAAAACATCTTTCTAGAACCATCACTCCGTACCCCGACTAGTTCCTGTTATGTTCTCACCTCCTGAGAAAAATGAAAAAAAAGAAAAGAAAAGGGTGAGCTCAACTAGCCCAGTAAAGAATATTATGACTAAGATAATATACAACAAATTATCGTTAGTCTTCAACAGAGAAAAATCTGATAAAATATAATAGACAACAAGTTTTAGATCAACAACTGCAGCGGAAACAGCAATTCATTAGAAGAGTCAAGTAAAGAATGAGTTCTACTATCTTCTAAGATTTAAGTTCATCATCATATTTTATCTCTGTAACAACAATCAATAAACATATTTAATCAAATATTCATCTTTGCACTACAGGTCAAAGATATTCATTTGTATCACCAGTTGGTCATGTTCATCTCAACACCTGTTCATCTTTGCACTACAGGCCAAAGATATTCATCAGTTAATCATTTATCTTTGCACTACAGGCCAAAGATATTTAGTAATATCATCATTTAGGACTGAGAATGATAAAAAATATTTAAAAGAAAACGAATCCAGTGAGACAGAAGGACAAATAGTAGGGATTCGTATAACAGTTTATCCAAGATCAATAATACTCCATAATAACCAATTTTAAAGTAAAATTCAAGAATAAAGATCAAAACATAGATACAATCAAAGATAGTAACCATAATAGACATCTTGGATAAAAAGAAGAAAATTTTATTTTTCGGTGAATAGTACTGTATACGTAAATAGTAACCCCGACACAAAAAATTTTAAATTTGATAAAAATTTAGATCAATACTTCGGCTTAATGATATTGAACAAATAATATCATATATGAAAAAAAATAACATTCCTTACCTCAAAATAACCGTATTTTTGACTGAATTTCGGATATAGTGCTGACAGAAACTTGTACTAAAAAATAAAAACTCACAAAGTATCTAAATACTCACCAAATACGCTCGATAATATAGAGAGAAAAAGAGAGAAAGCTTATGTTTTTGGTGTGATTTTCAATTCTAACTTAGCCCTCTATTTATAGAAAAATGTTAGCAGACTTGACCTGTAACCTGATGGCTTTACCTGCTACTATTCTCACCCACCACATTTGAAATAAAATTCAGCGCATTTCTTCACCAACGACAAGTGGGGCCCACTCAATTCTAAAATTTTTCACTAAAATGCTAAATTCGGATACTTTAACAATTTCTGAACCAGTCACCTCTTAAAATTCATAACAAATCATACGTTCATTTTTAACGGTTCAAATTTTTGGACATATACTCAACTTATATATGTATAACATATCCAAATATTACAACGATCCAACGGTCGGATTAAAATAACTCACGCAATATATCTCAAAAATACTGGTTTAATTTTTAATACCTCCATTCCAACAAAAATACTGATAAAACACCTCAACATTAAGTCCTTCATTTTTAACTACAATAAATATATCCAACATTTATATCCACATAAAATAAATATTTCCTTATCATATGAATCAATAATTAATTATTCACAAATAATGTGACAACCCCAAAATAGGTTCATTCCATCCAACCCATTATGAGTCGTCAAATACATGGTACAGAAAATAACTACAATTTTATTACAACTATTGTCGTGCAAAAATACAACAACACATATACTGTGAGTTTTGATACAAATATATACCAAATGTGACACATGTCCCAACCGTGGACAGCACCTCACAGTGACACCTTACATAAAGGTATAGTCAAAAACTGTTTAAAAACTAAAATATTTGGGAAGTGCTCAAGGAAACCTTCGTACATGGGAGGTCATGCTTCTAGGTTATGATAGATATTATATGGCCACAGAATTATCCTTGGTTGACCCAATAGACCCCAAAGAAAAACGAGAAGATTACTATCATATTCTTCCCAATGGTGAGTCTTTTCTTGATTTATCATTATTTCCACTGTCTCAAATTGAGAATTATACTTCAAACAAACACCAAGATTATATAGGTAGTACTCGTAAATATACTCAGCAAGTGGATGATCACAACCCTGTCTTATGATGACACGAGGTTGTATGTCATTAGACATCTTGTATGATAGTGACAAAACACCCTTCCAATGTAAGGTTCATCTCTCCCTATATGATTCACCAAATATAACCACTAAAAGATGTATACAACACACTTGTCTATACTGTTTAGGAAGAACTTTACAGCTAGAGACCACCGTTCTATTCTCTTGTTACCCCCCGCTCGACCTAACTACACTTTTATTATCTGAAAGAAATTGTGAACAAAAGGGTGAGCACAACTAGCTCAGTAAAGAATATCATGACTAAAGATAATTAAATTATCATTAGCCTTCATCAATAACAAATCAGAGATTTAGAACATATGGTAGATGATAAAAATTTTAATCATAGTTGCAGTAGAACGAGCAATCCATTAAAAGAATCAAATAAATAATACAGTCTATTATCTTCTCCGTGTTAAAATTCTTCCAACAATATTTTATCCCTGTAACATCAATCAGGAGTTCCTTTCCACAATTATATGAATATCTCATAATCATAATTGTAATTCTAAATTCCTCTTCGTACCAGGACGAATATAATTTTCATCACATGTCTTTACCTGAAACATCAATGATCATGGTTATACCAAATCACAGTTTCTGTTCATAATCATACTAATAAATTCATCTTTGCACTACGGTCAAATATATTCATCCACAGTTCATCTTCGCACCACTGGCCAAAGATATTCAACAATGGGTCATCTTTGCACTACGGGCCAAAGATATTCATTAACAGTTCATCTTTGCACTACAGGCCAAAGATATTTCTCAACAGTTCATATTTGCACTACAGACCAAATATATTAATATCTCAAAGAAATATATAATCATTTCAGAATTTATATAAACAATAATTATAACCATGTTGATCAATTCACCTTTGCACTTAAGCTAAAGATATTCAATTATAAATTCAATGGTTATGATCATACCAGTCACAATTCAATTTTTCACTACTGGCCAAAGAGAACCCTAGTCATGATCATACCAATAATCTACCCATATTTATACTCAAGTGAAAGAGAATTTCAACATCAGAGTTATAAAAATGTTATATATGATAATAAAACCAATATAATCAATATATAGTTTTAATCTCCAGAGTAATATTCATAAATTAACTATAATTTGGTTAGAAAAAAAACCAATTTTGTAGTGAATAGTACCCGTGAATAGTAACTCATGAATAGTAATTCGTGAATAGTAACCTTGACACAAAAAGGTAAAAATTTTACAGTAAAATCTATACCAATATTTCGATATAATGATATTGAAAGAATAACATTTCTTAAATTTATAAACAATTTATTTTAATTGTTTACACTTTACTAAATAATGCATTTAATCATCATAAAATGCCAAACTTATAAGATTTCATCACCAATAACCAAAACTCTCATCGAAAATCTGCATATACCACATATATGATTCTCAAGCCATAAAATCATATTTTCCAATTTTCTTCCTTCACATAACATATTTAACTCATTTATTCATAACTAGTTCATTTTCATAAAAATTATCAAATCAGTTCCAAAAATATTTCTTTTCTGGGATTTAGCAGAATATAGTCTCATATTGAACATCTATTTTTCTTATAACTTTTAAAATTTATTTACTATTTTTCATATGGCCAAAACCGCCGAATATTTAGACATTTATCATAAATTATACTTTTATCCAAAAATTTTGAAATTCACAGAGTACACTGATATTATATAGATGTACTCCCAATAAAAATTTCATCAATTTTGGAGTTAACCACAATGAATTATAAGCGGTTACTTTTAAAATAGTCTTTTCTAAAAAAAATCATAACTCTTAATCTATACATCCAAAAATCACCATTTTTGGACACAATCAATAAAATTCATCCACATATCATTTCAAATTTTTTTCAGGATTTTCTGAAGGTCAGAATAAGTACGAACTGAAAAATATAATAACCCTTAAAATCCCTTACTATCCCTTACCTCAAAAGCGCAGCACTTCTGACTGGATATCGGATATGACGCTAGAGGAAACTTACACTAATGAATATCAACTCACCAAGTATTTAAATACTCATAAAATACACTCAATAATCTAGAGAGAGAAAGAGAGAAAAATTTTTTCTGATGTGATTTTCAATTCTAACTTAGCCCTCTATTTATGAAAATTTTTTAGCAGACTTGATCTGCTACCTGATGGCTTTACCTGCTACTATTTCACCCACCAAAAATCAACCATCTCCCCCAACAACCAAGAGTGGGGCCCACTCAATTCTAGAATTTTCCACCAAAATCTAATTTCCGAATCAGTTACCTCTTAAAATTCATAACAAATTATACGCTCATTTTTAACGGTTCAAAATTTGTGGACATATACTCAACTTATATATGTATAACATATCCAAAAAATTATAACAATCCAACGGTCGGATTAAATATTATAACTCACACAATAAAGCTGTAAGAACATCAATTTGATCTTTTAATACTTCTAATCCGACAAAATACTGATAAAATACCTCAACATTAATTCCTTCATTTATAACTACATAAATAAATCCATCATTTATATCCACATCAAATAAATATTTCCTTATCATATAAATCAATAATTAATTATTCACAAATAATATTACAGAATCACAATAATGACAACCAGACAGTTCCCAAGAAAGAGGAGACTTTCCAATAAGAATTTTTCCTTACTAGCGCGCAATTAGGTGACCAAACCTCTCCTTGACAGAACTTTCTAGACATTGTCAATAATACTATCTAATAATATTATTCAAATAATATGAATTCTTGATCTGATAATGAGAAATATTGTGCAGTGATAATTATTGAAATAACAATAATATAAAATATCAACGCAATAATTATTAATCAATAAAATAAAATATTGACCAGTAATTACTGTAACAATTATTGAGTAGTGCCTTCTTACGCAAGAATCAATAATTCAAAAATACTGTGTAATACCGTGTGCTACTTGCGCGCCAGTAAGGAAAATTTTTTATTGGAAAACCCCCTCTTTTCTGGGAACTGCCTGGTTGTCATTATTGTGATTATGTAATATTATTTATGAATAATTAATTATTGATTTATATGATAAGAAAATATTTAATTTATGTGGATATAAATGATGGATATATTTATTTTTATGTGGATAAAAATGAAGAAATTAATGCTGAGATATTTTATCAGTATTTTATCGGTGTGGAGGTATTAAAAATCATCCATTTGTCGATTTCGGATATTTTTAAATGGGAATTTGGAAAAAATCAAAGCTACAAAGTTGTAGAGAATTCGATTTCAGTCAAAATGGACATAAAATTCGTATTTTTCTAATAACCAGGCTATTTTTTATGAATTATTGAAATTTCAGAAAATAAAATAATTTTTATTAATTTATGAGTGGGATCCACTCTTATTTAAAACATGTGGGCTGCTTGTTTTTCTTCCAAGTTGGCTGCTAGAATTTTCAGATGGGTGGCATAGAAATTTTGTTTAAAAATAATAATTTTTTTATAATTTTAGTCTACTTTAGCGTTCTAGCATTTTTCTATAAATAGGTGCTTATGTTATAATTAAATTCACACTAAAAACATAAGTTTTCTCTCTCTATATATTGTTGAGCATATTCTAGCAAGTATTTAGATACTTTGAGATTTGCTATTCAGTGCAAGTTTCCTTCGGCTTTTCATCCGATATTCCAGTCAGAAGTACTGCTCTTTTGAGGTAAGGAATTTTAAGGGTTACTATGTTTTTCAGTTCGTACTTCTTACGTCCTTCAGAAAATTCTAGAAAAATTTAAAATGATATTTTGATGAGTTTTATTGATTGTGTTCAAAAATGGCGATTTTTAGATGTATAGATTAAGAATTATGAATTTTACGAGAAAAGACTATTTTAAAAGTAACTGCTTATAACTCCTTGTGGTTAACTCCAAAATTGATAAAAATTTTATTAGGAGTGCATCTATATAATATCAGTGTACTCTGTGAATTTTGGAATTTTTGGATAAAAGTACAATTTATGATAAATATCTAAATATTCAGCGGTTTTGGCCATATGAAAAATAGTAAATGAATTTTAAAAATTCTGAGAAAAATATATGTTCAATATGGGACTATATTCTGCTAAATCTCAGAAAAGAAATATTTTTGGAACTGATTTAGTATTTTTCATGAATATAGACTAGTTATGAGTAAATGAATTAAATATGTTATGTGAAGTAAGAAAATTGAAAAATAGAATTTTATGGCTTGAGAATCCTATATGAGATATATGCAGATTTTTGATGAGGGTTTTAATTATTGGTGTTGAAATCTTATGAGTTTGATATTTTAGAATGATTAAATGCATTATTTAGTAAAGTATAAACAATTAAAATAAATTATTTATAAGCTTAAGAAATATTATTCTTTCAATATCATTATACCGAAATATTGGTATGAATTTTATTGTGAAATTTCTACCTTTTTTATGTCGAGATTACTATTCATGAGTTACTATTCATGAGTTACTATTCACGGTTACTATTTATGACAAAATTGGTTTCTTTTTCTAACCAAATTATAGTTGAGTTATGAATATTACTCTTGAGATTAAATCTATATGTTGATTATATTATTTTTATTATCATATATAACATTTTTATAACCCTAATGATGATATTATTTTTTTTTTGACTTAAGCGTAAAGATGGGTAGATTATTGGTATGATCATGACTATGGGTTCTCTTTGGTCAGTAGTGCAAAGTTAAATTATTGACTGGTATGATCATGACCATTGAATTTATAATTGAATATCTTTAGCTTAAATGCAAAGGTGAAATGATCAACATGGTTATAATTATTATTTATATAAATTCTGAAATGATTATATATTTCTTTGAGATATTAATATATTTGGCCTGTAGTGCAAATATGAACTATTGATGAATATATTTGGCCTGTAGTGCAAATATGAACTGTTGAGGAATATCTTTGGCCTGTAGTGCAAAGTTGAATTGTTGATAAATATTTTTGGCCCGTAGTGCAAAGATGACATGTTGAATATCTTTGGCCAGTAGTGCAAAAATAAACAGGTGTTGAGATGAACATGACCAACTGGTGATACAAATGAATATCTTTGGCCGTAATGCAAAGATGAAGTTATTAGTATGATTATGAACAGGAAATGTGATTTGGTGTAACCATGATCTTTGATGTTTCAGGTAAAGATAGGTGATGAAAATTATCTTCGTCCTAGATGAGAAGAGGAATTTAGAACTACAATTATGATTATGAGTTATTCATATGATTGTGGACCAGAATTGTTGATTGATGTTACAAGGATAAAATATTGTTGGTAGATTTTTAACATGGAGAAGATAAAAGACTTTATGGATGACTCTTCTAATGGATTGCTCATTCCGCTGCAACTATGGTTGAAATTTTTATCATCTACCATATGTTCTAAATCTCTGATTTATTATTGATGAAGGCTATTGATAATTTAATTATCTTTAATCATGATATTCTTTACTGAGCTAGTTGTGCTCACCCTTTTGCTTCACAATTTCTTTCAGGTAATAAAAGTGTAGCTGGGTCGAGCGGGGGCAACAAGGGAGTAGAACGGTGGTCTCTAGATGTGGAGTTCTCCCTAAACAGTATAGACAATTGTGTTGTATACATCTTTTAGTAGTTATATTTGGTGAATCATATAAGGTGAGGCGAACCCAACGTTGGAAGGGTATTTTGCCACTATCATACAAGATGTCTAATGACATACAACCTCGTGTCATCATAAGACAGGGTTGTGCTCATCCACTTTCTGAGTATATTTACGAGCACTACCTATATAATCTTGGTGTTTGTTTGAAGTATAATTCTCAATTAGAGACAGTGGAGATAATGATAAGTCAAGAGAAGACTCACCATTGGGAAGAATATGATAGTAATCTTCTCATTTTTCTTTGGGGGCTATTGGGTCAACCAAGGATAATTCTGTGGCCATATGATATCTATCATAACATAGAAGCATAGCCTCCCATGTACGAAGGTTTCCTTGAGCACTTCCCAAAGATTCTAATTTCTAAAACAGTTTTTGACTATACCTTTATGTAAGGTGTTATTGTGACGTGCTATCCAAGGTTGAGATGAGAGTCACTGTTGGTATATATTTGTATCCAAACTCACAGTATATGTGTTGTTATATTTTGCACGACAATTGTTGTAATAAAATTGTAGTTATTTTCTGTACCATGTATTTGGCGACTCAGAATGGGTTGGATGGAATGGACCTGTTTTGGGGTTGTCACAAATAATATGAATTATTGATCTGATAATGGGAAATACTGTGCAGTGATAATTATTGAAACAACAATAATATAAAATATCAATGCGGTAATTATTGAATCAATAAAATAAAATATTGAACAGTAACTACTGTAACAATTATTGAGTAGTACCTTCTTACGTAAGGATCAATAATTCATCAATATTGTGCATCCACGCGTATTACTGTATTTTAACCACCCCGGGTATTCTAACAGTGTTAACGATAACAACTACGTCGTTATTTATAAAAACTCAAACTTGTCGTTTTCTTCATCCGACAATTATTCTGTTATGGGGCCCACAAATGACTGCGCCGTCGTACGAATATTCCCCGATAACAAGAATATTCCACGACCAAATGAATATTCCCCGACAACAATGATTATTTTATAACCACTTGCATATTTTGTAAAATTTGCACATTTCACCCATAACCAGTGAATTATATCAAATTAATACCTTATTATTCATAATAATAATTAGAGGAAATTCGGTTTTATTTATAATAAGTTGGGGTCTTACAGATACATACATAGTTTTGTCTGCGTGTCCATACTCTATTGACCAATTGACCAATTTACCCAAAAATAAACTTCTTACTGGCCACTTTCAGTCCCGTTACATAATACTTCCTCCGTCCTAAACGATATAATTTGATTTTTGAAATTAAATGAGGGTACATTAAATTTTAAAATCATTACGATTCATAAAAGTTTTTGCTCATTTTTTAAGATAATTTTATATTTATTGGTCGGTTACATATGTAAAATATGTATTTGTTATACTATTGTTAATATAATAAGTAATAACATTATATATATATATATATATATATATATATATATATATATACACACACACACTCCTTATTGACCCCTAATACGTCTTTCTAATAACAAATTTGTTAATTAATATTTAAAATTCTTATGTTATAAAAATAATATAAATTAGATTATTATTTATTTTAAAAATATTAGAGGAAGATAACATACATCAAGGTATGGAATTGAGAAATTTATAAAAAATTTAATTTGACCCCGTATATTAAAAAAATTATAAAATTTCAGTGGAATCAATTTATTCATTACACATAAATTTTTTCTGTATTTATCATATATTATAAAATAATTTTTTTTCTAGTGGGCTCAATTGATCTGATTGTGTAATGTGGCTTTGCCACTGAATATATATAATTGATTGATATATTTACTTGTAATTAAGGTTTTCAGAATAGAACCGTTTATCGAATCGAAAAAAATATCGGGTGGATAGATCACTCGTCTAGTCAGTGGTCGAAACGTCATTGAACCAGTGACATCATTAATATATAAAAATATATATATTATTAGTAATTAATAAAAAAAATTAAAAATCTCATTTTTTATGAATAAAAACATAATAAAGATGAGTTACAATATTAATAAAAGTGATTTATTTTAATATTAAATTTTTTTAGATAAAAAAAATAATTTTAAAATCGGATCAACTAGGTCAATTAATCGGATTTACTGGTTAGACCGTGATCGACGAGTCAACCCGTGTTTTAATCAAAATCGTGCCATTTGTCGGATCAGAAGGTGAACCGATTCCGATTTTACTTTTAAAACACTGCTGGTAATAATTCAAAGATATGTTATATAGATTTCTACAAAGAACTAAGAAGATTTAACAGCTACAGCTTATAAAACAAAATCATAGAGATTCATAACTTTAACAAAAGGGAAAGGAGAGAGGCATACAAATGCAATGCACTCAAAATTCATGCTATTAATTTCAAAAATGGGAAGAAAAAAAAATCAAATATAAATGTTATCTGGACAAGCATTATTTTGTCCAGAAATCATGATCACAAAAATCCTGTCATTCATCCTTCCAAGCATAAACAAAATGGCACAAATCCATGCTTACTGGTAGCTCCCACAACGTCGAATTGCAATTTGCACCAGTTTGAAGCCTGTTGTTAGGTTCCATCTCCAGCAAACCTCGCGTAAAAATAAACATGCCTGGCCCTGAATCCGGGCCATTATACAGCCAGTCATGCACATCCCAGAAAATTTGTATCGGTACATCATCCACCATAATGTTCTCATTTCCTCTAAATCTCCAGTGCAAATTATTTAGGCGAATCAACTCAATCCCATCAACTCCAATCCACATTTCGGGATCAAAATCACCGGATAAACAAGTCTCGATGAAAATATGATGTTCCTTTTTCCCCTTGCCTAACATGGTTCTAGCACAAAATGATTTTTTCCCAAACACATTCTCTTTCTTATGCAATAATGCTGCATCTACCAAGGATGGCCTACACTTGCTTCTTTTCAAAGCGTCCGTTTTCTGATCCCCTAGCACTAAAAATACTTCTGCATTGGAGACCAAAGCTACGTAGTAATCTGAGCATGGCTCAGGGCTGCTGGAAAATTTTGCAGACCTGAAATCCCAGAAAACGTCTACGCGTTGTTCATCAACTTTGAAGGATTTTAGACCCTTTTTGCCCCAAAATTGCCATGTTTTAAGATCAATCTTGCAGGTGTAGGGCTCTTCATCGTCAAAATTTTCAACTGCAATGCATAGAGAATGGCTGGCGAGGTTCTTGGACCACGTTGCAGTAACGAATCTGCATAAATGTGCAACATTTGCTCTATAAAGACAGGTGACAAAGTTCTGCCATGGTTTATTTGTTGCAGCCTCCTCTGTTTGTTTCTCTTTGCCATAAGACAGATTTTCCACAGGAAGATAAGCCATTGTCAAGGCCTACACGCTAGACAAATTAGGCGAAAACCTGAAATAGCAAATGTTGGCACAAACTTTTCAAATTGGCTTTCGCAGCCACCGACAAAACAATCAGATCTGTCGTCTCTTTGCTTGTCTCATCCCATCCCATCCCATCCCATCCCATCCCATGTATTGGTGCCAAATAACACTTATTCATTTAAAAAATGGACTTATTTCTACATTAACACCTTAAAAAAATACATAACATGAGACAAGAGATGAGACAGAAGATTTGGACTCTGGACAAAAAGTTATTAAAGGGATTGAAGAAACATACCATATCTAAGAAAATTAAAGCTTTTCCTTTGGTATGAATTGCATCAACTCCGAAATTAATTTGAATCTTGTTGATGGCAGAGCTTTGTTTACCTAGCAAGAGTAAAAGTGGGATAGACATGAGAATCTTCTTCTAGGCTTTCTTGGATGATAAAATCCAAGGGGAAGATTTAACATCTGCAACGTTCATGTCAAGGAAATGAGGAGAAGAGAGGCCGATTATCAATTACCAGAAGGACTCGAACTGAGTTGCAGGATATGAATGGCAACACAATAAGAGAATCTGGTGAATTGAAATGAAAAGGTCTCTGAAAATGAAGGTGAACAAATCTGCACCATTAAAGATCTTCTTCTGACTAAATTTAGCAAGCTTTTATTTCCTAATTTTGGGAGCACTGATTAACAGTCTTTCTTTATGTAATCATAAATTAATTTTGAGTAATATATATTTCAGTAGCAAAGACTCATTTAATTTTTTATTTTCTAAATTTAGATATTACCTTTGCCCCGTTCACCGTGTCAATATGCATGAATGAAATGAATCATCAGGTTTGATTCGAGTAAAATATATCCGCACAATTAAATCACCCTCAAGCCAATATACTTTTGTAGTTAAATAAATAATAATAAAAAATTTGCAGTTTAAAAAAAAAATACTTCATACAAAATAGAAAATTACAAACAGCAAAATAAAAAAACTCTTTGGCTACATGACGCTATATATATATATATATATATATATATATATATATATATATATATATATATATATATATATATACTAGCAACAGTCTCGTGCCTCCGGCATTATGGACGGTGGGATTTATTTCAAATTTTAGACGGCTCAGATGATTTATTAAGATGAGCGGGAAATTCAAAATCATTTGTATTTTGTTATATATATATATATATATATATATATAGAAAGAGGATCAGGTCCGGACTCCCGGACGGGAGAAAATCCGGACCTGATTTTTTTTCTTTTTTTTTTTTTTTTTTTTGGTAGAACAACTAAAAAAAAAAAAAAAATTTATGGAACTGAAATTTTTCAATAATACAGTGTTTTGGGTGTGTTTTTAATAACTACCCCAACCAATGTATGTACAGTCTGCCCAGACTGTACAGATATGTTTCGTTATAGGCATCCAAATCACACCCAAAACACTGTATAATGTAAAAATTCCAATTCCATAAATTTTTTTTTTTTTTTAGTTGTTTCAAAAAAAAAAAGCAAAAAAAAAAAAAGTCCGGATTTTAACAAAATCCGGGAGTCCGGACTGGATCCGGACTCTATATATATATATATATATATATATGGTAAAAATGGAGGTTCACAACTAAGGCCGTAAAATCAACAAACAGTTTGGGTTCGATTCGTATTCGCTCGACTAAAAGTTCGGGCTCGATTCGTATTGGTCAAATATGAGCAAATTTTAAAGTTCGATAAATTACTCGAACCTCCTCAATTATAATTTTCTATTGATACTCGGATCATACTCGTTTGAAAAGTTCAAACTGCTCGGGCTCGATTCGGAATTGTGTTCGACTCGGTAGCTAAATGAACCTCAATCAAACTTTATTTTATACTCGATAAATTTTGTGAATCAAATGTGAACAACTCAATACTCGGACCGACTCGATTCATTTACACCCTTATACACAGCCGTGTAACTTTTAAAGTTACACGGTCTAGAGTTGTCACTTCACGATTTGTGAATTCACTCTACGATCATGGATTACTCTACGATCGTAGTGAATTCACTCTACTATCTGGGGACTATCTACGATCGTAGTGAATTCACTCTACTATCTGAGGACTACTCTACGACTGTGTACCTCCATATTCCTCTTTCTCTCTCTATATATATATATATATGGGATCTCTTCCATAGCAGCTGGTTGCTATGAGAACTATGCAACACCCTCTTTTTGGACCGTTAATCAACTTATTGGAAGGTTTAGATTGAATGCCATAATTGCCCAGCCGGCACAAGCTATACCGGCTTTTATTTTAATATATTGCATTGCATGGTCAACTGTTATCATTTTAATATTAAAATACTCCAGCCGGCACAGCTTGTACCGGCCGGGTATTTTTTTTTAACGCATTTCTCCATTTTATGGGATGACTCAGCACATTAAAATCACATTAAAAAAATATAAAATACTCCAGCCGGCACAGCTTGTACCGGCCGGGTATTTGCTCTTTTTTTTTTGCGGCTGGAGTAATCAAAACTTGCACTCTTGTTCACTGTACACTCATAAAGGCAAATGAATATTAATATTTTATAATATTGATATTAATGCAATATTTGTAATATTAATATTAATACTAATATTAAATATTAAATATTAATACTAATACTAAAAAATATTATAATATTATTACAAAAATATTAATACTTATATTACCCAAAAATATTAATAATTATAATATTTTGTAATATTAGAAAATATTATTACAATATTATTGTATTAATATTACAAAATATTGTATTATAATATTATAATATTAATATTACAAAATATTGTATTAATATTATAATATTATAATACAATATTGTATTATAAAAAAATATTTTGTAATATTGTATTATAATATTATAATATTAATATTACAAAATATTGTATTAATATTATAATATTATAATATTATAATACAATATTGTATTATAAAAAAAATATTTTGTAATATTAATATTATAATATTATAATACAATATTTTATAATATTAATACAATAATATTGTAATAATATTTTCTAATATTACAAAATATTATAATTATTAATATTTTTGGGTAATATAAGTATTAATATTTTTGTAATAATATTATAATATTTTGTAATATTAGTATTAATATTTAATATTTAATATTTAATATTAGTATTAATATTAATATTACAAATATTGCATTAATATCAATATTATAAAATATTAATATTCATTTGCCTTCATGAGTGTACAGTGAACAATAATGCAAGTTTTGATTACTCCAGCCGCAAAAAAAAAGAAGAGCAAATACCCGGCCGGTACAAGCTGTGCCGGCTGGAGTATTTTATATTTTTTTAATGTGATTTTAATGTGCTGAGTCATCCCATAAAATGGAGAAATGCGTTAAAAAAGAAATACCCGGTCGGTACAAGCTGTGCCGGCTGGAGTATTTTAATATTAAAATGATAACAATTGACCATGCAATGTAATATATTAAAATAAAAGCCGGTATAGCTTGTGCCGGCTGGGCAATTATGACATTCAATCTAAACCTTCCAATAAGTTGATCAACGGTCCAAAAAGGGGATGTTGCACAGTTCTCATAGCAACCGGCTACCATGGAAGGAATCCCTATATATATATATATATATATATATAACCTAGTTTACGTGACGCAAAAATCAAATAACTTAAGGTATGTTAGGTTAGTAGCGCTTAGTGTTTGGTTACCAAATCAAAAATAGTGTGGTGAGTTTGACGCTACATTTGTAAAGTAAATAAAATAAGCTGCTTGTAAACAAATCAATTCTCAAGTGCATTTAGAAGAACTCAAACACACTAAACGCTCCATAACCCGGGTAACAAACTAGCACTTGGTAACCTCTCATGAAGGGCATGAGATTTAGTGAAATTTCAACCAGATTCACATTACTTTAGGATGGATGGATCTTATCAATTGCAAATATCATATAAATATCACTTGTTTGATCTATCAAACATATCACAGGATAGACTTTTAGCCTGAACAGAACACAACTTTATATGAATATGACCAGTGGATTACAAATATAATCACACTAACTTATAATCCAATTTGATAATACATATAACTGAATGAAATGGTTAATGTCTAAAACCACCTTTTCATTTAACATTTGAGAAAGCTTATAAACAACAAGTACTATTCAGTGCATCTATGTTGAACAAAAGTTTAACACAAGGCTGCGTAAATTAACAAGATCTGCTAAAATATAAACAAACTCAATGAGGATGGCGTTACTGGTAGCTTTTTCAATGAATGAGCTCAGAAATACATAATAGAGAATTTAGATCTCGATTACTTACATGTGGTCCAAAATATAAGGATAATGGTGAATAAATAAATATTGGTAACAATACCTCCAGAGATCGCCACCCTCCAGTTTTCTCATATTATGACACCATGTAATGACTGTACAAATATAATTCCAAAAGATGGAACATTAAAATTTAGTGTCGTACGCTTGTAAATCCTCAAGGTAAAATCATGAATTTTCCACGAGGTGAAGATCGGCTCCTTTTAAATTCAGGAATGGAAGGGGTGCAGCCTTCCTTTGCATGCCGAAGTATATTATTTGTAAGTTTATTTTCATTCTTCCCAGGTAATGTGGAGACCAATGCCTGCACATGATCCCTGCATGGAAAGGAAAACTAACTTCAGTCAATACAAGTAAGTCTAGATGCCTGTCAGGTAAATCCTAAAAAATTAATACTCCCTTTGTTACGAATTACAAGATCGATATTGACTTTCTAAAAGTCAATTTGAAACATTTTCAAATTTAAAATTGACATGGTTCATTTAAGTTTTGAAAACAATAAATGTTATAATTAGTAGTATTTTTTAGATAGTTTATGATATTCATAATTGTATAGACATAAACTAATGAATTCTTCTCAATTTTGAGTTTAAAAATGTTTGAAATTGACTTTAAAAGTCAATACTGATCTTATAATTTTGAAACGGAGGTAGTATTTAGTATACCTTGTTTCCGCATATGGAAAATTTCTTGAGAAGTTTCGGTGAAGCTTTTTAGCCCTCAAGTTACCATGTGTTGGTGACTGAACAAGCCCGAGTTCATTTTCAGGCTCGGAGAAATCATTCTTCCGAGTCTCCTCCATTGCTCCACCAATATCCCCATCAGAAAGCAGATTAACCTTAGCTGGCAGCTGATGCTTGGCCTTGACCTTACTCTCAGGCTTGCTTTTCCTAATTCCACCTTGTCTTACATTAAGCACCTGCTTAAACTGATCTTCATTTTCTGAGCGAATTTTTCTGGGTTTGTCCTTTTGAAGGCCGGAGAATGCATCATAGATATTGTCTTGTGAGCCTGAATATCCTTTCCTGTTAGTCTCAATCGACGGAATAACTGGTATAGTGGCGACAGATTTATTCACTGAAGCTCTAGCAAGAAACTGTAGCTTCATCACTGATGGGTTGTCAATTGTATCAGGTTTGACCCTACTTCTCATGAGGGCCCATCTATCTGTTGATATGGATCTCCTAACAGGAGGCGACGGTGACCTTGGCTTTCCAGAGCCTACGGATCTCTCTTCAGCTAGAAAAGACATTTTTGGTACTACATCCTTGTCTGTAAATTTAGAGGGTAAACGGTACCTCCTCTGCTTGCCCGAGGAACAGCTTCTAACCTAAAATTCAAGTTTTCACAACAAGAGATGAAGCGAAGCAACCATTAGTTTCATGGAGTGTCTATGAAATTTCAACCCAAGCAAAACCTAGCAACTTAAAAACTGATGAACTTCATTACAACATGATTTTAACAAAATTTTATTTCGACTGTTAAAACTTACCTCAGAGTCTTTAGCAATATCGACAGGCTGCTGACAGATTTCGGACTTCAAGCTGGCACTAATGTTATATTTTGGCATGCGAAGTGGTGAAGCAGCCCTTTGAACATTCACCTTTCTATGTTGTTCAAGTTCAGCTTCCTTTTTCTCCAACGCCAGCTTGAGATGTGAAATCTAAGATAAGAAAGTGAAACAAAACAAAATAAAATTTGTAAGTTATATACTCAATGAATCAACACTCAATTAATCAAGAGATCATTAAAATAGACCTCCTCCTTAAGTTCTCGGATTTCGCCAGTTTCTTTATTAGATTGTGCCGCACCAAGTTCTATTGAGGCAACCCTCTCAGCAAATTTGAGGGTGCTGGTAGTCTCTCCTATAGCATTAACCTCAGGAGTTATATGTACAAACATCAACGTTTTTGCATGCCCACCTATAATAAAGATGAAAACAATTAAAATGACATTTAAACAAAGTTGCTGAAGAAAAGTCATGCTTCCCATAATGGGATAACTGTCAATATGGTAAATATGTACAATTTTAAAAAACAATCCTTGTGGGTCACCTCCTTTTTTTTGTTTTCCTATACAATTATATTGTTGATACATATAACCACTCAAGAAGTTTTTTCATCAATAGATATATAAGTTGGTGCTTCCACCAATAGCTTTTAGTAGTAATTTGAAGAATCTATTACCTAACGATTCTTGCAAAACTTGGGTGAGCTTGCTATTTCTGTAAGGAATATGTGTGCTCTTTTGTGCAAGAGCAGAAATGACGTCTCCCAATGCAGATAGAGATTTGTTAATATGTTGAGCTTCCTTCAGTCTCTCACCTACTGCCTCAGACTTATCCACTCTCTCACTTCCAGCTAGATCCACAAGATGAAGGCAACCCTTTAAAATAGATCCAGAAACCAACTCTTTTCCTCGAATGTGAATGGTTAATATACTGTAGGAAAAAAAGGGTTAGTCAAAAATCCAAACTAAAGAATATTATAAGGTTGTCTTCTTTATTATTATCAGAGGTTAGTAGAAAGCTCTTATCAAATCTTTTTAGAGGCCTTCAACTCGAATCATGGGGGTAGTGCGGCTGCTCGTAGCTCAGATCTCTTGCTGCTACGCTACTAAGCTCGAGCTATGAGCTCTGGAATTTTTTTTCTTCCAACTACTAATTATGAAGTAGCTACTTTACACAAAGGAAACATGATTTTTTAGAACGATTTGTACCTGTGAGAACGGCTGCTCCTCTCATTTAATGCAGTAGCTCCAACAGCACGATTTTTAAGGCCAATTTCCATCAAATCAAGAACATCACGAGTACATTTAACTGGAACCAAAGACGCGTCAGGAACGTTGAGACCGTTCAATTGTGAATTGTTTCGTATTTCCAGCGTGCACATAGTTAAGGTTTACAAGTAAAAATCTGATATTACTAATCCTCGGTACTGAAAGTCTGAAAGTGAAGATAAAGCTGACTAAGAAATTCATATGGAAGCCAAACAAGTCACCAAGCTAATCATGAGAAATAAAAGTTGTGAAAGGATATCGCCTATTAGAGCTACTGATGACCAATAGATCTCGCACTTGTTCATTGTATATTTCAATCATTTGGACACCAACATCATATTTTATAATGTTTTCCCTTTCCTTTGAAATTTGAAACAAATCACGCAGAGCTCGATAGTTAACACCCCATGTTTCTTCTGTTGTCAAGTCAGGACCGCTCTGTAAATATAAAAAGATTATATTCACAAGTCAAATACATAATATTTAGACAATGATATATTTTCTTTAATCTAGATTTTGTTTTTGGCTTCATTTTTTTGTTGAGTGATGAATGGAATGGCAATATATGTGTGTGCGCGCGCGCATTTTTGAGTAAAGTTGTGTAAGCCAACTCACTACTACCAATCAAAATAGTGATGGTATTAGTATTTACCATTGTGTATGTCTTCCCTGAGCCAGTCTGTCCATATGCAAAAATGCACACATTATAACCATCAAGAACAGATCTAATTAATGGCCGAGTGTCTACATATATTTGCTCTGCATATAAAGAAAAATAATCAATACACATTTTCATGGAGAACTTACTAAATTTACAGCATATAAAACACATTAAACTCATAACAAACTTATACATATGCCTATTCTGATATAATTTGTGCAAAGAGCATCCAGAAATGGTGAGTAGGATATTATTAGAAACAACATACGTATTACTTTCTTCCAACCCCACATTAAGCCTTTGACCTTATTAGTCATGTCTGAAAATTATTGAGCTATATTGTCATAGACACCTACAGGGTTCCATGTAGTAATTTAGTAAAGGAAAGAACCCTAAATTGGTTAAGAGAACCTACGTTGTGTCACATTTGTTCCAAAAACCTTGTTGAAAGTGAAAATTCTCCTTGAATCTTTTCCTTGCTTATGAGGATTGACAATCATAATACTTCCGGTTTCTCCAATGTAGTCCACCGTCAACTTCCCATCGCATTGTCCAGCGAGGATAGGCTTCACTCTACAAAAAACTCTGATACTTCCTGATTCAAAAGCAAACATCAAAGTTTTTTTTAAAAAAAATTGACAAGTGAAAGATAAATCAAGGAATAAGCTATAGTTAATAGTTCAACTTAAATTTGATCACAATGTTTTAGTAGAGACTGAGGGCTCACCTTTTAGGTCTTGAACTTGATTGTAAAGAAGGCGGTTTTCTTCCAAAACCTTTTGGTACGAAGAAGAGGCCACTTCAAGGCCCTTAGTATGATGTTCTGAGAAAACATAAGCAAAACACATTAAACAAAGATATTTATTTAGACAGCATGGTCATAAATGTAGGACAAGTCTCTATACCAAGCCTTTCGAGTTCTTGTTTCCAGGTTGAATGAGCCTGCTCAACTTCTAGCTTTGTCTCTTCAAAAAAAGATTTTAGTTCCTGAAATATATCAAATACAGATGCAATAAAATTAATAATATAAGATGTGAGAGTAAGACTTTTATGGTCTATAGTAGTAGAGAAATGGAAATTTATGGATGAAAAAGCATGCCTCCATTCTGCAAGGAGCTAAAAAAATCTTTCTAGCATATCTATTACGGCACCAGCAATAGTGTAAGTTGAGAGCTTTATTGCATCTTTTGATGTGTTTTTTATAGTTATGGGACACTTTATTAAGGATTATTTAGCAATCAGATAGATCATCTAACAGCATACAACTGGGACGTGCATCGTGGCACTAAACTCTCATAGATGTACTTAAACTGGTAAAGTTTCTCTGCTATCTGGTGTTACTGAGAGAGAGAGATGCTGATCCTAAATGTTGAACGATGTTGATCCTAAATGTTCAACGATGCTGATCCTAAATGTTCTACCAAGGCATATGTTGTCATCAAATTTGTATTATCGTTCATACACAAGATAAACACAGTAGAAGTCTAAACACTCCATTAAACGATTTATTAAACGAAAACTTTTGCTCGTAATTGACAATTTTTCCTTTGGGCAGTATTGAAACATCGTTCTATAGTATTGATGGAAAAAAAATAAAAAATGATATGAATACATCAAGAGAAACGGACTAACAATTTTCAGGAATTGATAATCATACCTCTTGTTTCTGCTCAAGATCATGTACTTTGTCTCTATCAGAAGAGTAAGAAGCTCTTCGCCACGTGCCATCATATTTCCCACCACAAATGCAGAATTTTGAGAAATCACTTGATATCAAACCAGTCCTTTGATGAAGATAGTCTGCAATAGCTTCTAGGAATTTAGACTTTGACACAGGCGTGCAGTCACCTTTCAATGTTTTCTTCAGAAGGAGTCCAAGCTATAGAAGGGGAATGACATTAATACAAGGTAGTAGGTTGACAATTGGAATTGTAACCAAATACAATAATATGCAAGTAAAGTTGAAAAAAAGAACCATTCCAAAGTTGTCTACCTGATTGCCTTGAGAAGCGAGTAATGCCGAGAAATTTTTAACAACATTCCTCAGAACAGTGTCAATCACCTACAATTTTAACCAATGATTTCCATCAAAAGAAAAATTATATATACAGTTGAATGATTTGAATTACGACAAATGAGCATAGATCCAAGTATACTTAAAGAATGACAAAGCATGGGGGTTTTCATGCTTGGATTAGCGGGGTATTCATCGTTATTGCATCACACTGTTAAAATATTCAAATATTATTCCACCAGTTCTATGTGCCACCCAAAGCCAACACACATTAATACTGTTCGGGCTTATGTTGGCACTTACTAATGTGAGAATTCATTTTAACAAGCAGAAATGGTTATTATTTGTTGGAATTCAGCTACTTTTGGGTTGCTTGTAAGAATTTCATAATCAGTTTCAAGCATGTTGTTTCCTATTTTTCTTTAAACAATTTATATATAACTAAAGCTAACATTGGTAATACACCCTTTAAGCATAAATTCAAATTTTCTCATTTACTTCCTTTTATATCTTTCAAGATACAAAAGAAACAAAATCCCTTATAGTGATAAGCATTTGTACACAGAATGATAACTACCATGATACAGAAAACAGAATGGATCTTACCTACCATTGAATTTAATGGCAACTCTTCAAATTCATTCTTATCTGTGAGATAGGCTTGTAGAAGTCCAAGCCCAACCCGATTAAAGAGGAAGGTCAGCTCATTGGCTGCTTTGGATTCCTCAAGTGAGACCTCACCAGATAGATGGAGAAAGTCTAATAGATCTTCATAATGTGATGATTCAGATTCATCCAATGATTCGTCCGCACTTTCACTGCCAAGCAATGACGAAGGTGATCCCTTTGGGAAGGATGTGATCCTGACTGTTCCGCCATACTTCCAAACTCCTATTCCACCAGCTTGCTTCCACTCATAATAGCCTTTCAAACAAAGAATGCAGTCCACAACTTTATTTGACGAGCCTCCCTGCAAAACCAAACATATCAAAATAAATAAAAAGTGTGTGGCATAATAATTTGTATCACACAAGACAAAACCAGCAAAACAAACAACTGAACTTACAGAATAAAACTCCTATTCAGGAATATAGTAGGCTTGTACAATGTGAGAACATCGGTTGTTGACTATTAGACAAAACATTGCAATTTTATGTATCTTGGGTACTACTAGATACAATAATTAATAAGTACGTAGCTACAAATTTCATTTGACAATGTAGATGATGTGTCGACATGTCGTCATTGCCTAAACATGGTAGCGTTCAGATTGGAATTGTTCTAGCACTTGGCAAGTTGAGCATTTAACATCACACAATGATAAGGCTCCTAAGTTAATTTTTTGTGCTCGTGAACTCACAAGCATAGAGTATTGTTATGTATGGTACACCCTCTGTCCCAAATTTAGAGTCCATTTGACTTTTTAAAGCATGTTAAGGTATGCCAATTGCACGCAGAGACATTGTTTGCAATGATTTTTCCTAATATAAAATTTCAAGACAAAACTTATGTTGAGAAAAGGTATGCCTAAGTGTGTTATTGACAAACCTTAATGTGTAACAAGAACAAATGGAGCTCTGATCTTGAGATGGAGAGAGTATAAAACAATTCCTAGACCCTTGGAGATCATCTTACTGTCCCATACTTCCATCAATTAGAACCAAGATATCTGAAAGAAAAAGCATGATTTGCTATCATGCTTGACTATGCATTACTAACAAAGTCGCAAAGAAGGAACACAAAGTTTATGACACTGAATGAAGTTGGATAACCGATATATAGTATTAGTCTTCCTCTTGGTCCTATTGACCTAAGCCGTAGTTTGTTGTGTATAAATAAAATCAGAAATGAAAATAAAAACAAACAAATGGAAACAACAGGATAGCCTGATAGGTACCACTTGCGAACAACTATTTTCAAAGAAAGTTCATTCAACTCAAAATCGCAACAACAAAAAAGGCAACGAAAATTAAGGAAAGCATCACTAAATGGAAAGCTAAACAGAAATAAGAACAGTAGTGTGACTTGCATAGTGATACGGTGGGAAATATCAATGAAGATTTGAATCTCCACACATACTAAAATTTATATCTAAAACTGCCATATAGTTTTGAAACTTTTATAATTCAGCCCCTCAAAATATTTTGTTTGGTTAAATTTTAATCTTATCATGGATACAAGGAAACCTAGTGTAAAATTTATGTGAGCGCCCACTTTTGATGATATTTGTTATTTTAAACCCATTGAGTTTGACATGAAAGATTTTGTTCACGGATTGTTTGGCATTGAAAAATACTTTTATCATCATTGGATTCATGAAGAAGATAAAGTCGGATTGATTTCACAAAAACTTGGTGCATATGCATTCAGATGGTGGTCTAACATACTACCTCCGTCTCATAATAACTGTTTTTTTAGCTTAAATCACACATACCAATACACAAGTTAAAATGACAAAAATACCCTTAATATATTTTCTTTGAAGTTGAAGAGTTAATTAGTGTCATTTAATTGTAGTGATGGTAAGATGCAATAAATACCATTGAATGCATAAGGGCATATATGAAAAAATATTACAAAAATTGTATTGGAGTTCTAACACATCACTTATTTTGGGAAAAATAGTAAGCCTAAAAAAGCACTTATTGTGGGACGGAAGTAGTATATTATTATGAGTGAAATTTATTCTTGGTCAAGGATGAAATTTTTGATGGTTCAATAATTTTTTCCACATGACTACGCATACATTACTTCTACGTTGGATAGATTGATTGTCAAATACTTGAGATATTATGATGAGTGTTTTATTCAACCATACACTGATATCCCGAAGCAAGTGAAAGAAGTTAGTAAAGCCATGCAAAAAGTTTCAAACACGGTCTCGAAAAAGTCTACCAAAATGAAAGATTGTGCATTAAAGAAAATCATTGAGGTACCAAAAGTTGTTCAAGAGTCTAAGATTAGTGTTACACATTGTGAGTTAGAGATATTTGTTGACACATCAGAAATTATTGGATGCTCAAAGGAAGAATCCAAAGCATAAATAGTTGAAGAAACTCTATGTTTGGAAGCTCACAAGGGTATAGTTTTAGAGGAAAGACAACTTGAGATTGAAACTACTACTGTTGAAGAATTCCAAATTCCTAACGAGTTGTCCATTGTTGAGGAGAGCAAAGAAGATGTCACAAAATCAAAGGATGGAGAAACTACAAATAGGGTTTTACGGCACGCAAAATTGGTCATGAGATTGTTCCAGTGTTCGAGGGTATTAAAGTTATTGATTTTTGTTGTTCCTGCAAATTTCTTTGTCATCCATGTAAATGGAAAGATATTGGTATTTTTTAATTTATTTTCAAGATTATCTTTTGAGAGGAAAAATCATGGAGTTTTGATCCCGCGAAGATTGAAGACTCGTTCTTGGTGCTTGATACTCAATTGCTTTAAAATTCGAGAACGAATTTTTTCTAAGAAAGGGAGATTGATACTATGGAAAATATCAAAGAAGATTCGAATTTCCATATTGCCTAAATAATTTTATGTGCAAGTGTGCCAGAGTTCGCAAAACTCAATGTGACAAGTGTTTGTCTAACTGGTAAAATTATATATAGTTAACATTGTCCTTCAAAATCGGCCAACTACTTAGCCAAACTGATTAGGCGATTGGAGAGAAAAAAGAATTGCTTCTCTATGGTTCTTTTTGCCTTTAACTAAGAACTTTAATGTTAGACAACTGGTTACTTTCTTTTTGGTTAACTGATTCTAGATAGCTTAGTAATTTATAGCTAGGGTTAAACTACACTATAAATTGCAAGTTGTATTGTTATTAATTAAGTTTTTTGGTTTAATGAATATAATTATAAACAAATTCCAACTTTTCATATTTGTTGATTAGCACGTCATAGTTAACAAATACATGCAGCAGATAACCACTAATGTCAGACAGTTAAATAAAAACCTGAATATAATTGTTGGGATATGTTGTAAAGTTTACAACCCGGATCGAATACACCGTTGGCAAAGTGCAGAGCAAATCAACAACATCATATAAAGGTCCAGATGAAAGCGGACAACTAGGGTAGAATATGCAACTAAGTTTGAATGGACTTAACAAGCTACAAATCCAAGATTAAATGCACAACTAAGTCTGAATAGATTGAACAAGTTAGCAAACAACCGGTATTGAACGTACAACTAAGTCCAAATGGACGTAACAAGTTGTAAATCCAATAAAACTACCTATTAGTCTATTACAACACTTAACTAAGTCATGTGTTGGCGTAACAAGTTAATTGTTGTTGCCTAAGCTAAAATAATGGAACAAATGGAAGAACGTGAGTGTTCTAGACTGGATGAGTTGTTTTTTTTTTGTGTCCTTGTTAGCAAAATAGACTTCTCCTATTTATAGAGTTGCTAGAAGGTTGTTGCACCGACTTAACTTAACCACATTATACTTGAAATTCAACCCACTAACTCATTTCCTACTAGTGCATCGGGTACTTGAACGTGGCGTACCCACTCAGCTGAACTGATGGAGAGTCTTCACTTGCTTGCTCTGAGTATTGAACTTAACTGTCACGTTCCTTAAATTTTGGCTAACTCTGTTGGTGCGCCAGTTAACTGAACAGGGCCTTTTCATGTTTCTGATTTGAAGGAACGTGCGTATATAATTTATATTCCACGTGTTTGACTGCTTTAAATACGTCTTCAACCGTTTCCTTAATTTTCGGCATAGTTGAACGCCTTTGTCTGAAAGCCATCAGTTAACTAAAACCCTCCAATCATGTCTAGTTGACTAATATAAGCACTTAGCCGATAATTACTTAACTCAAAACTAAAATTTTGGGGTTTGGGTGTAAACACATATGTTAGCATGTGTGGAGATTTAATATATTTTGTGTATTTTTATTTATTATTTAGAAAAATTTAGTAGCTAAATTTATATTTAGTCCGTTTATGTATTGGGCTTTAGTTTTCTAATTTTATTTAGTTTAGAATTTATATTTTCCTTTTTCAATTAGTTGTAGGAAAGTAGTTTAGTATTATAAATATGCTTTCCATAGTTTATTTACATAAAGAACATTTTTGAATCAATATTGTTATCTCTTTGTTCTCTTTGTGAGTGGATTCAAAGGTTTATCTTACATTCTTGTTGGTAAGTTTAAATCTTCAATCACATTTGTATTAGAGCATTATAATCTAACCATATTCCGTTGCATCACATAGTTTTTTAAAAGCACAATTATTTGGATGTATTCATATGCATAGTAACTCATTGTTTCAAGGATTGCTAAAAGAAATTAAATTTAATTCCATAACACTTGCATTTCTGTTAGGTCTCTGAAAGAATGAAAATATAAATAAATAAAAGGAAACAAATGGAAATTGAAAAGTCAACAAAGATAAACAGTTCCAACAGTCCACTAAATTCAATTTAGCACTCTACTTCATCTCATAAACAAGGCGGAAATAAAATAAAATGAGAAAACCTTTTCCAAATCAGAGGATTCAAATGTTAGGAGCTTCATCTCCCCAACAGCAACAAGGAAATTCCTCATGTTCTCGAAATACTGAATTGCAGATTGTGCCGCACCCTCCGTTGACTGAACATCGATTATTGGATTCTCTACCACCTATATATGTTCGCACACACATACATATGAATGTATCCTTAGATATATACATTTATATTCTTTTCCGTTTATTAAAAACATTCGGTAACAAGAGAATTGGACCAAAATTTTTAAGTTTTCCGCCTATTTCTTTTCTTTTCGGTTCATTTTAAAACTCAGTAACAAAGTGCAAGTAATTGTAGATTTAATGTTAGAATGAAAGTTACCTTGAGAACAGCGCCAGGATTGACTTTGTTGAGGACGTTGCAGAGGATGAGGCCGTTGCGGAGAGCTAGACAGAATCCCTCTTCCGACGGTTCCTTTCCGAGAACCTCCAACGCACCTTGATCCATCTGCCGTAGCCATTCCGCCGCCTTGTACCGCCGTGAAGCTGCAATTACACACAAATATTATGAACTTCCCAAGCCTTCTCTTCGATCTATTTTCTTTTCTTTAATTAATTAATAATGGATCACTGGCCGAAGGCTCAACCTATTTAAGGAATTAATATTTTCACAAAAAAAGGGAATTAATATTCAAACTCCCGTCACATGAATACTAAATAAGATTCATATTTATGTGAACGAGAGTTTATAAAAATATCAAATTTTTTAAATAATTTTACAAGATCTCTTTTATATAACTATTTTTAAGAGGGAAAAAAATCAAATTTATCCCTAACCTTTACACTATAAAGTTAGTATTGGTGAGATGACACTATTCAATTTACTTTAAATATAAATAATCACAAGTTAGGAATTTCATATCAAAATTTGAAACCGAAAGAGTACTATTATAATCACAAGTCAATAGTCTATTATGATTATAACTATTGCAAATCCTTAAAATAATAAAATACTCAAATAGAGGACTAGTTAATTGTCCCACTAAATATTAAATAGTACCTCACTTAAATGACCTTATATAAAAAAATAAATTAAAATATTCTTCTTTTAACTATCCAAATATAATATCCCTTTAAGCCAATTTTATAAAGCGTATCCTTTCTGTATTATGTTTAGACCTGGTAATATAGTTAGTTAGTTGTCGAGTCCATCTATATTAACTGAAATCAAATGGGTTGATTAACTGTTTTTATTTATTTGGGTTGATTAAAATTTAGAACCATATTTTTAAAAAGAAATATAGTTCCAACCCGGTTAATTATTTTTCGACCCATATTTTATTCAAAATTCAAATCAAAAGTTCTTTCCATTCATATTTACGTATTTAAGAAGCTCAACTACTCACCGCCACCCCACCCCCACGCCACGCCACGCCACGCCACCCCACCCACCCACCCACCCACCCACTACACACATTACCCTCCCACCCCTACCCCCACCCCCACCCCCACCCCCACCCCCACCCCAATCAAAATAATATTATAAATAATATTATGTGATTATGTATACACCCCTTACCCCCCACACCCCCCACACCCCAAAATAATACTATGTGATTATAATATACACCCCCTTACCCCCACCCCCACCCCACCCCCACCCAACCCAAAAAAAATAATATTATGTAATTATGTATACGCCTCTTACCCCCACCCCCACCCCCACCCCCACCCCAATCAAAATAATATTATAAATAATATTATGTGATTATGTATACACCCCTTACCCCCCACACCCCCCACACCCCCCACACCCCAAAATAATACTATGTGATTATAATATACACCCCCTTACCCCCACCCCCACCCCCACCCCCACCCAACCCAAAAAAAATAATATTATGTAATTATGTATACGCCTCTTACCCCACACCCCACCCCCACTTCCACCCCCCAAAAAAATAATAATATGTGATTATGTATACATCCCTTACCCCCACCCACCCTCCTCACCCCATCCCTACCCTACCAAAAAAAAAATATGTGATTATATATACACCCCTGACCCCCCACCCCACTCACACCCCGCTCACACCAAAAAAAAATAATATTACGTAATTATGTATATTTCATAGTATTACTTAAGGAGCCTAAATTCCACCACTTATATTTGTCTCTCTATCTATAGTATATATTAATTTTATTTTTTTTAAATTTTGTTTAAAAATCAAAACATTTTAAAATGGTTAATATGGTTTTTAACCATAACCATATGGTTCTAACCCACATAACCCATATTAAAAATGATTAATATAATTTTAGTTCTTAAATAAAATCATAATCATATTTTAAAAATCAAAATCAATCCATAACCATATTTTGCGATGCGTAATTATGCTTAACCTGATATTATCTTTTTTGCAATTACTCCAGACAAAATAAAGAACATGAAATTTTTATTAGGTGGACGTATAGTGCTTAATCCTTGTCCCTCCACACTTATGCGGGGTGATATGTAATTATTCTCTTTCATATGGGTAAAGTAGAGATAAAAAATTTTTGAAATTTGGGCCTCTTATGTACAAAAGAAAAAGTACTAATCAAGATGTTTTCCGAGCATGGAAATATGGGCCCAGCTGGGCCCACCAGCCGAAGGAGGGCCCATGTTAGAATGAGTAATTAGGTGCATGTTTTTGGGTTATTAGAAGATCTGCCTACCCAACTAATCAAACATCATGATTTGCCTCACTCACTCACAATCCTCTTTTAGTCTCTAATTCAAAACTAAACATTCTTGATGCAACCACACTCAACTACTACTGCCTTTTGACCTTATAAGGAGAGTGGACATTGATTTTGCTTTTCTGAAAATATAGGGGTTGATTCGTAAATAAGATAAAAAGAGGTGACCACTCTTAAATAATTTATTTTCAAGTGTAAGATTAAAATTGAGAACATATTATAAGGCTAATTTTAGGGATTTTAATTTTATTTTTTTTATGTCAAATGATGTTGTATTAAATAAGATAAAATATATTTTATGACACGATCCCGATCATAAAAAATTTATCCAACCAATACAATAACAAGAGATTATTTTAAACATAAAATTTGACACTCGTAACATTATTCTATTATAAGTCTGGGATATACTTCCCACATTTTTTGACTTATTTGATGCACTACCAAATAGATGATTTCCTAGTGACTTGAGGGTTTATTTGGTAAAACACTAGTTGTGTCTCGTGACTCCAATACTACATGGACGGTGAGATTTATCCTAAATTTTGGACGATCTAGATGATTTATTAGGGTGAGCGAAAAATTCAAAATCAGTTATATTTTATTAGATAGAAATTGTTTTTTTGAGAAATTGCTTTTCTTTTTTGAGAAAATGTATTTTCTTTTGTTTAACATTGAAAATTATGCGCTTTATAAAATAATTTGAATATATGAAGACTCCAAAAATGATTTTATAGTCAAATTTATGTAATTTTTTTTATTAATTTCTTATAATTTTTAATAGGTAAAACGTTAGTTTTTTCAAGTTTAACATTGAAAATTATGCGATAACAAAACAATTTAGAAAAATGAAGCCTGTAGCGTTTTTATAGTCAATTTTATGGTTTTTTTAAATTAATTTGTTATAATTTTGAATAGTTAAAACATTACCTCTAAAAAAACACTCGACCAATATAGTCAGTCATCTTCCGATATTTGGTTTGACTTATAAGTATTATGCAACTAATTAATCTAAAACAAATTAATTAATAATAGTAATAATTTTGATATAAAATAATAATGGCAATAATAGAAAATTAGAAATTACCTGCTTCTCCGGCTTTTCTCTGAGCCAATTCATGATCGTTGATGATCTCTTCGGTGCCGGCGCCGGCGCTGTTGACATTGTTGTTGTTGTTGTTATTGCTATAGCTGATCAAACCTTTTAAACCTCTCAATTTGCTATTAGGAGAGAAAAATATTGAATCCAAGTTCCCTTCTTGTGGCATTATACTTTATATATAGCAACTGCCAGGTTTGTTATTTACGACGGACTGCCTGCCTGAGCTGAAGAACATAAATTGCACAAACAATTAGCATCAATTTCTATGCATTTTTCCATATAATTAACTCTATGGTCAGTATCAGATCATCATTTATCAAGAATTGAAATAACAAGATGTACGCTAATAAAGTAGCTGAAAACACGAGTAAGATAAGGCAGGTTAAAATTATGTCTAACCGGTTAGGCTCTGGTTGCAATGGCGATTCTCCGGCGAAGGTCCGGCGAGGTGTGATGAGTGTTTAATATTTGAGGTTGGATCTGATCTATGCTATTGAAATTTAGAGGAAGGTGAATTTAAAGTGGAACAACAAGCTTCTCGTGTGCAACTGTTTGGTAATTCAAATATACAAAGTCTCAGTCTCTCTCTCTCTCATTAAATGCTGTTCTTGTATTAGGGAGAGAGAGGAGAGAGAGATTTTACTACTGTACGAACTGCACTTAACTGTAACTGTAGTCTGTAGTATTGTAGAGGAGAGAGAAAATAAAAAAAGGAGGAGAATATATGTCCCGTTGTCTGGCTTTGTTTATTGAATGTTTTCCGACCCGCATCATTAAACGGAAAAAATTAACGGGTGGAATATTATTGAATCGATTACAATATTATTAAAAATGATTAATTTTAATATTAAAATTTAAAAAATAATTAAAAAACGGGTCATTGGGTAAACTTAATCGACTTGATCAGTTGAACCACCAGTATATTGCAACGTATATTGAATATAGTGTTAAAAAATTAATAATGATAGTTATTTACGTAACTCACAACTAAAAATTCTGACATATAAAATCGTAAAATATACTTTCTATGTTCTAAAATTAGATATGCAATTTGACACTTTAGATTAAACGATGACATGTTAAATTTTAAATTGATGCGAATTTATTTAATTTTAATTGATATAATTGTTATAATCGTATAGTATATAATAAAATTATTAATTATCAAATTTAATAAATCATATTAATTTTAAAATTTAATATATCGTTATTTGACATCAAATATCAAATATATTAGCTGGATCCCGTGCCTCCGGCACTGTATAGACAATATAATTTATCTCAAACTTTGAACGACCAAAATAATTTATTGAGTGAGCGGAAAATTTAAAGTCATTTTTATTTTATTAAATTATTATTAGATTATTAGATAAATAGATGTATTTTATTAGATAGATGTATGAACGGTGGAATTTATCTCAAACTTTGGACAACCCATATGATTTATTGAGTGAGCGGAAAATTCAAAATTATTTGTATTTTATTAGATAGATGGATGGTGAGATTTATCTCAAACTTTGGATGGCCCAGATGATTTATTGAATGAGCGGGAAATTCAAAATCATTTATATTTTATTAGATAGATGATGTAATAAAAATATGTAACTGCAAGTGCACAGTGTCAAATTGAAGAACTGACAAGTACAGGTCGAACCCACAGAGACTAGATTAATTTTAATGTTTCCTTAATATTTATTTTAGGCGAATTAGAAATAAAGATTGAGAATTAATTAACTAGAATATGAAAACAATTAACGAGAATGCAATCTAGGAATCTGAATCCACTAAATAATAAACATAACATATAATTCAATCTCTTCTATTTTTATAACTCAAATTATGATTTTGATCTCCCTTCCCTTTAATTTAGTAATTTACAATTAACGTGGACAAGCATAGACTATGAAAATTTAAGGATTAACTATAACCCATCAAAACTTCTTTGAGCAAGCATGGATTATGAAAAACTCATATCTTAACAATAATCTATCAAAACCTCTTAATTAATTTAAAATCACATAAGAACTATAAAACGAATGTATTTCAATAACGAAACATGAAGGCGAAATCAATTAAACATAAAAGCATAAATAATAGAAGAGATAAAAAATATTATTAGGAATAATTATTTAATTTCATCTTCATCCTAGATTAAAGAAATTAACTAGACATGAAAATAAATAAATTAACTAAAATAAAGAAGAAGTAGAAGATTGAAAATAAATAAGAAAACTCCCTTCATTCACGATCCTCCAACAAGCGTTAAAACATAATTTAATTTACTCCTACTCCTAACCTAAAATAATACAATACTTAATTCCTTCCTTCTCTCTAAAACAAGAGGCCTATTTATAGGGAAAATAACTTTGAACCCTAATTTAGATTCATTGAACTTGGACACTTTGATCATTCCCTTTCTATGTAGAATTCAACTTCCTAGTAGCAATCAACTTCAAAAAGATCTTCTAGATAGACTTTTCTTTCTCTTGTTGGATTTGAATTGCCCTAAGATTGTTCCACCTCTTTCCTTCTCCATGTCAGATTCTTCTTGGACAATCATTATATGAATAAGAGCATTAAATATAGCTTGATCACCAAGATTTTGACTTTATTGCAACAAGTATTAAATCCTACAAAATAAAATAAAACATATTAATTTAATAAACTAATATAATTAAAAGGACAAAATTAGGGATAATAAAATATATGAATTACGTTTCTATCAATAGACTAGCTGGGTCCCGTGCCTCCGGTACTGTATGGACAATATGATTTATCTCAAACTTTGAACGACCAAAATGATTTATTGAGTGAGCGGGAAATTTAAAGTCATTTATATTTTATTAAATTATTATAAATTAGATTATTAGATAGATAGATATATTTTATTAGATAGATGTATGAACGGTGGGATTTATCTCAAACTTTGGACGGCCCAGATGATTTATTGAGTGAGCGAAAAATTCAAAATTATTTGTATTTTATTAAATAGATTATTATTAGATTATTAGATAGATAGATGTATTTTATTAGATAGATGTATGAGCGGTGGGATTTATCTCAAATTTTGGACGGCCCAGATGATTTATTGAGTGAGCGGGAAATTCAAAATTATTTATATTTTATTAGATAGACTAACTGGGTCCCGTGCCTCCGGCACTGTATGGACAATATGATTTATCTCAAACTTTGAACGACCAAAATAATTTATTGAGTGAGCGAAAAATTTAAAGTCATTTGTATTAAATTAAATTATTATTAGATTATTAGATAGATAGATGTATTTTATTATATAGATGTATGAACGGTGGGATTTATCTCAAACTTTGGACGGCCCAGATGATTTATTAAGTGAGCGAGAAATTCAAAATCATTTGTATTTTATTAGATAGACTAGTTGGGTCCCGTGCCTCCGGCACTGTATGAGCAGTGAGATTTATCTCAAACTTAAAACGGTCCAGATGATTTATTAAGTGAGCGGAAAATTTAAAATCATTATTAGATAGATTAGATAGATAGATGTATTTTATTAGATAGATGTATGGACGGTGGGATTTATCTCAAACTTTGGACGGCCCAGATAATTTATTGAGTGAGCGGGAAATTCAAAATTATTTGTATTTTATTAGATAGACTAGTTGGGTCTCGTGCCTCCGGCACTGTATGGGCAGTGAAATTTATCTCAAACTTAGAACGACCCAGATGATTTATTAAGTGAGCGGGAAATTTAAAATCATTATTAGATAGATAGATGTATTTTATTAGATAGATGTATGGACGGTTGGATTTATCTCAACTTTGGACGGCCCAGATGATTTATTGAGTGAGCGAAAAATTCAAAATCATTTGTATTTTATTAGATAGATTGCTAATTTTGAAATTGACTGATCATCATTTTTCGTATTAAATCGGTTGGATTTGACTTGGGATTGGAGGGGCTTTTGTTCCACGTGGCAATTTTATATGGACGAACAGAATGGGACAAGCTATATCCCGCTTCGGGCCTATTGGACGGCAAATAAATTTTATTAATTTAATAAAAAAATAATAAAATAAAAAATTATTAGGAGTTGTGTTTTCATTATTTATTTAGAGGAATAAATTTTAATTTTTTTAGTCAATGACAATCGGCTTTGCTTTATATTTTTTACTCAATCAACTCTATTTATCCAATATTTTAGCGACATTTGTTAAAACCTCTAGCAAATTTGTTTTTTTTTAATTTCCTTCAAGAATTTTAAATTATGGAGTACTAAAATGGCAAAAATGATGAATGAAAACTCCAAAACCATTTTGAAAAATGACATATACGTCTACAAATATGTGATCAGATTAAATTACGATAGACGTAAACGCTTATGTGATAAGATAAAATAAATTATAATGAGACAATTCTTAGTTCTATCTATTGTATGTGTATACATACGTCGCAATTATATTTATATTAAAATCTTTCGCAATATATATAGTAAGATTCAATTATATTTGTTTTTTTATGGTCACTTGATTCACTGATATGATTCGCTTTTATTGACTCTAGCAGTTAGACTATTTGATAGACTATATTTAGTCTATATGACATCAATAAATGTCTTTCACTCTTTCATCTTTTCAACAGATGGACTGTCCTCGTGGACTATATATAAAAATATTAAAATAATCTACGAATTCAAAAAAGCTTCAATCTCCTTCCACTCTCCCATTTAAATATAATTAAAATTATAGTTCATGGACTATCAAGTTCTTAGATTTAGTCTTGTTGGTGCTTCAAATATAGTCACAGACTATATTTAGTCTACCTGCTGGAGCTGGAAAATAAACCCTAGACTAAATATAGTCTAGAATTGTGCTGCTGGAGTTGCTCTTATGAAGAACGGTTCAACAAACACATTCAAAAGACAGAAACGCGGAAAATATTAAAAGACTTGTAAGTTATTCCCTCCCCAGCTAGACAACCCTTTTTCTCTACGTTAGGATAAATTATTTTAATAGATTAGCACATTCGAAAATAAATATAATTATTTTTGACTCTTATCTCAAGAAATGAAATAATACCCAAGAAAGGTTGTGCATAAACAAAATAAAGAATGCAATGTCATTTTGAGAAATATTGTAAAACTAGTAATTGCCCGTGCCTGAAGGCACGGCGTAACAAAAAATTAGATTAAAATTCGAAAAATACTTTATTACCTAAAGACTCTTTGCAACTTAAAATCAGACATAATAATTATCATAATTTATCACACTACCACAATAATTAATTTTTCTTTAAAAATAGATATCTAGAAAAAATTAAACTTGTCTACAAAACTTATAATTATTAATAAAAATTATCATAATTCACCACACCACCACAATAATTATTATTGTTATTATTGTTGTTGTTGTTGTTGTTATTATTATTATTATTATTATTATTATAATTATTATTACTTTATTACTATTATTATTACTATTATAATATTATTATTATTATATTATAATTATTATTTTGAATTAAAATTAGAATGAATCTGAACCGTACTTGTGCTTTCCCGCTCAAATCAATTAGAATGAATCAGAATCTTTATTATATAGATTATTATAATAATAATAATAATTATTATTATTATTATTTCTATTACTATTACTATTATAATAATAATTATTATTATTAGTACTATTATTAGTACTATTATAATTATTTTTAGTACTATTATTATTATTATTATATTTATTTTTAGTACTATTATTATTTGTTTTTGTGTGTGGGTTAAGAAGAGAGGAGAGAGAAAGATTTTGTGTGTGAACATGAGAGAGAGTATGGTGTATGAGTTAATTTAATTTGGGCGGGAAGAAATATGAGCCTTTAGATTAAGTTGGAAAAATTAAGTTAGAATGAATCTGAACCGTTCTTGTGCTTTGTCAAATGAAAGATTCAAAATGGGTTCTGTTTTATTATATAGATGAGCAAATAGTTCGTACTCGTTCGATTAAAAATTCGATTCGAACTGGACTCGAAATATAAATGATTCAAATATGAGCAAATTTAAAAATTCGATAAATTACTCAAACCTACTCAATTATAATTTTTTACTCGGATCATATTCGTTCGAAAAGTTCAAACTGTTCGGGCTCGATTCGAGATGGTACCCGGCTTGGTAGCTAAATGAGCCTCAATCAAATCTAATTTTATACTCGATAAATTTTGTGAACTAAATTTGAACAACTCAATACTCGACTCGACTCGATTCATTTACGTCCTTAATTTAGACCCAAAAAAAGAATAGAAAATTAAGTTTCCTGCCAATTGTTGTCAAATTATCCATGTTTGTATGTGCTATGACATAAGAAACAGTCTCTGTCTTTTCCAATTTAAACATATTTTTTTATTATTTGGCCAACATGGTAAAATGATATTTTCCAATATGAAAAAAATATTTTAAAAAAAAAGTCCTCACTTTATTTATTTTTAAAAATTTTAGGGGAATATTTTTAAATCTTTTTGACGTCACAATGTTAAGGTGGTTGGTGAGGAGGAACAAGTGGGATTCTCTTAAATATGAGACACATATACAAACATATATAATATAAACGTTGGTGTGGTTTGAAATGAATACGAGCCAAAACTTTGGATCCCTCAATTTAAATAATTTCAGAGGTTAGCTTTCTAATGTCCCTTTTTTACATTTTGCTCCCCGTTTTAACATTTTATGGACCCACACCTTGCCCCACCCAAACAAATCAATTTCTCCTCATCTATCTGTCTCTCCCCAAAACTATCCCCCGTATTCCGTCGTAAAAGGCGGACTAAATGTATAATTTTTTTGACAAAATTATGTTTTCACCACTGTATTTAATAAGTTTATTTAATACACTATTGAATTTTTAATTTTTTGAATTATTTTATTAAATTAATTAAAATAGTAATTTGGGTCATTCCGTTAAAAAAAATTAACAGACGTTAAATATTGCTTATGTGGCGCTGACGTGGTAAAAAAGTAAAAAAATATTGCTTATGTGGCAAAAAAATAATCAAAAAATAGATTTTAAAAATATTAACATTTTAAAGTTTTTAAAAATAACAAAAATATAATAAAATAAAACAAAAAATACAAAAACAGATTTTTTTAAAAAAAACATATTTTTAAAAAAATAGAATTTTTAAAGAAAAAACAGACTTTACTTAAAAAATAGAATTTTTTAAAAACATAATTTTTTGACTAAAGATAATTTGCACTCCAAATTTTATACTGATGTTGACTTTTGCACCCAAATCGAAAAAGGTGTCTAAGTACACTCAAACTTCATTATACGTAACAAAACACACACTTTCTTCACTTAACCGGTCAAAAGTGACCGGCAAATGCGATAACAAAAGTTTGGGGTGCAAATTGTAATAGTTTAAAAAAATATAAACTTTTTTTAACAAATTTTTTTAAAACAAACTAAAATTTATAACAGTTTATTTTTTTTATAACAGCCTAATTTTTTTTTTTGTTAAAAACAGTTTAATTTTTTTTTTGCTAAAAGCAGTTAAAAAAATTGTTTTGTTTTAAAAAAATTTATAACAGTTAAAAAAAAAGTTTATAACAGTTTTAAAAAAAATTGTTTAAAAACAGTTCAAAAAATTTTTTATAACAGTTTTAAAAAAATTGTTAAAAACAGTTAATTTTTTTTGCTAAAAACAGTTAAAAAAATTTATTTTGTTTTTTAAAAAAATGTATAACAGTTTAATTTTTTTTTTATAACAGTCTAATTTTTTTTTTATTAAAAACAGTTTAAAATAAATTGCTAAAAACAGTTAAAACAATTTATTTTGTTTTAGAAAATATTTTATAACAGTTAAAACATTTTTTATAACAGTTTAATTTTTTTTTTTGTTAAAAACAGGTTAAATTTTTTTTTGTTAAAAACAGTTAAAAAAATTTATTTTGTTTAAAAAAAAATTTAAGAGTTTTAAATTTTTTTTGTTAAAAACAGTTAAACAAATTTATTTTGTTTTAAAAAAAAATTTATAATAGTCTAATTTTTTTTTGTTAAAAAAATTTATTTTGTTTTAAAAAAAAAATTAACAGTTTAAAAAAAAAATTATAACAGTTTAATTTTTTTTTGTTAAAACAGTTTAAAAAATTTATTTTGTTTTAAAATTTTTTTTATAACATTTTATAAAAAAAATATAGCAGTTTAAAAAAAATTTGTTCAAAACAGTTTTAAAAAAAATTTGTTAAAAAAGTTATTTGTTTTAAAACAATTTGTTAAAAACAGTTTTAAAAAAATTTGTTAAAAATTTTACTTTGTTTTAAAAATAAAATTATAACAGTTTAAAAAAAATTTATTTTTTAATTGTATGGTAATTGTATGCTAACTATTTTAAAATTCTGTTTTTAAAAATTCTTATTTTTAAAATCATTTTATTTTATTAAAAATTAATTATTTTTGCCAATTTTTAAGATACTGTTACAATTTGCACCGTAAACTTTTGTTACCGCCTTAGTCGGTCACTTTTGACCGATTAAATGAAGAAAGTGTGTGCTTTGTTACGTATAATGAAATTTGGGGTGTACTTAAACATTTTTTTTCGGTTTGGGGTGCAAAAGTCAACACCGGTGTAAAATTTGGGGTGCAAATTGTCTTTTAGTCTAATTTTTTTTTAAAATAGATTTTTTAAAAACAGACTTTTTTTAAAAAAAACAAAATTTTTTTAAAAACAGATTTTTTTAAAAAACAGAGTTTTAAAAAAATATAATTTTTTTTAAAAAAAAGATTTTTAAAAATAGATTTTTTTTTAAAACAACTTTTTTTAAACAGATTTTTTAAAAATAAAATTTTTTAAAAAGGAACTTTTTTAAAAAATATATTTTTAAAAAAAACAGTTTTTTTTATAAAATAGAATTCTGTTTTTTTTCAAATCCGTTTTAAAAAAAAGAATATTTTTTAAAAAATTCTGCTTTTTTTTAAAAATTCTGATTTTTTTTAAAAAGTTCCGTTTTTTTTTAAAAAGTTCCATTTTTTAAAAAATTCTGTTTTGTAAAAAAAAAATCTGTTTTATATAAATTTATATTTTTTTTAAAAAAATTATGTTTTTAAAAAAATCTGTTTTTTAAATTTTTTTTTAAAAAATCTGTTTTAAAAAAAAATCAGTTTTTTAAAAAATTCTATTTTTAAAAAAAATCTATATTTTTTAAAAATATATATATTTAAAAAAAAAAATCTGTTTTTGTATTTTTTTGTTTTATTTTATTATATTTTTTTTATTTTAAAAACTTTAAAATGTTAATTTTTTAAATTTTTTTTATTTTTTTGCCACATAAGCAATAGTTTTTTACTTTTTTTGCCACGTCCGCGTCACATAAGCAATATTTTAATGTCTGTCAACTTTTTTTAACGGAATTACCCAATTTTACTATTTTTATTAGTTTAATAGGGTAATTCAAAAATTAAAAGTTCAATGGTGTATTAAGTAAAACTTGCCAAGTATAGTGGTAAAAACATAGTTTTGCCAAAAAAATTATCTTAAAAATGATGCGATAAAGTAAAAAATAATTAAGTCTTTTTAATAGGGTTTATTAATATAAAAAATTAAAAATATTCATCACTTTATATATTTTGTGGGCTATTAAGGATAAATTTAAAATATTTTTATTCAATTTTTTTGTTTTTATTTTTTTTATTATGTGTGTAAATTATACTTTATTCATTCTTTTAGAGGTGAAGGGAGTACCAGCAAGAATAATATATATATAGGGAATATATATCTTAAGCTCACCCCTTATTCAACTCACCTGAGCTCACCCCCTTTTAGCAACGGACACGGCGACGGTTCGATCATACAACCGTCGTCTATACTTATAGTGACGCTATATGTTATCCGTCACTAAAAGTATAGACGACGGTTGTATGACCGAACCGTCGTCGTGTCCTTCGCTAAATGGGGGTGAGCTCGGGTGAGTTAGATAAGTGGTGAGCTTAAGATCCGGACCGTATATATATATATATATATATATATATATATATATATATATATATATATATATACAACACGGATCAGGTCCGGGAGTCCAGACCTGATCCAAAATTCGGACCTAATTTTTTTTTTTTTTTGGTAGAACAACTAAAAAAAAAAAATTATGGAACTAAAATTTTTCCATAATACAGTGTTTTGGGTGTGTTTTTAATACCTACACCAACCAATGTATGTACACTCTGCCCAGACTGTACAGATATATTTTGTTATACGTATCCAAATCACACCAAAACATTGTATTATGTAAAAATTCAAGTTCCATAATTTTTTTTAGTTGTTTTAAAAAAAAAACAAAAAAAAAAGACTCCGAATTTTGTTAAAATCCGGGAGTCCGGACCTGATCCGGACTCTCTCTCTCTCTATATATATATATATATAGAGAGAGAGCAAGGATCAAGTGCATATCTCTTATCTTACTCACTCGTGCTCACCCCCCTTTAGGCGACGGTTTCGGTCATACAACCGTCGCCTTTACTTTTAGCGACGGACAACATATAGCGTCGCTAAAAGTATAGGCGACGATTGTATGATCGAAACCGTCGCCTAAAGGGGGGTGAGCACGGGTAAGTAAGATAAGGGGTATGCACTTGATCCGGACCGTATATATATATATATATATATATATATATATATATATATATATATATATATATATATATATTGTGTAGAGATATTTGAGAGCTTTTAGCTTCCTTCTTCACAGAACTGAACCGGTCATCCAACCGAAAAAGGTACTAAGTAGATGGGTCACTAGTCCAACCAGTGGTCGAATCGTTATTGACTCGATGACGTCATTAATATATATATATATGTGTGTGTGTGTGTGTGTGTTATTAGTAATTAATAAAATTTTAAAAATCTTTTTTTTGTGAATTAAAACATAATAAAGTTAAATTATAATAATATTAAAAAAATTGGTACAAAAAAAAAACATGGTCACTGGGTCAATAACCAATTTTATTGGTTGAACCGTCGATCCGATCGATGAGTAGAGTGTCAATCGGTTTCGATTTTTAGCGGACGAACCACGGGTCCGATCCCATTTTTAAAACTATAATTATAAGAAATCAATGAGAAAGCAGGCATCATAATCATGAATTCCAAGATACTTCTATTGCAAAACTGCTGTCTGTTTGCTAACACAAACTTGGGTGCTAAATTCAGGCCGGAATTAGAGGGTTGCTTTGTTGGCTCACCTTTTTCTTTTTCTATTTTATTTTTAATCCATGTGTTTCATAAAAAGTTTCATTGGATTTGAGTTTAGTTAACTTATAAAAACCTAAATTTTAAATTCTTCAAACTAAGAAAATTCACACTCAATAGTAGAATTTTATTGTTATAGAAAATAAATGGACACTATATATATATATATTAACTTATTTCAAATTGTAGAAAATAATTTGTCAAGACTACTACTTGATACTATGTCTTTAAAATAATCATGTCCTTCGTACGGTGCTCAGAGTTGAAATCACTTGTCTCCCAGGATACAATGACAATATATACTATAGTAGCACTCCAAATAGTATACTCAACGAACCAATATAAATGCTCTGATTTTCTCTCAAAAATTAAACTCTAATTGAATTATTAAATGAAGAATAATAGAAAAGTAGAATGCTTCTAAATTGAATTAATGAAATGGTTGCCCCCTCCTATCTATTTATAAGAGGGATTAGTGAAACGACGTAGTTTTGGGACAATCGAATGCCTAAATTACTTGCCATCTATAAGTTTAAAAGATTATCGATAGTTTTTTTTTAAATAATGAAATAAAAAATTCATGTAAAGAGCATGCAAAAATATGATAACATATAAATTTGATAATAATGAAAATTAAATAAACAACGTTGAATTATTGAAAAATATATATTTATTTTTCCATGGTTATAATAATAGCTGCCCACAACCTCTAATCAAATGTAATTTTACATAATGTTATATTTTTGTAAGTTCAAGCGGAAAACTATTTTTCTGTTGGTCTGGGAACAATATACTTTGGGCCTTTACCCCAAATTTTAACAAGCAAACCCAATTTCTTAATAAATAAAAAATATTGAGAGGAAATCTTTAATAATTATTACTTCAAGATGCGATGTCATAATCACCCCACCCCACCCCACCCCACCCCACCCCACCCCACCCCACCCCACCCCACCCACCTTGAGTTATCTACATAACGTGTTATGTAGTGGCACATATCTACGAATTTTAAATTGAAACAAGTGAGCATTTTAGTATTTACATTTTTTTTAAAACATGTTGATAACTTCATAATAATATTTAAGTTGTCATACCAAATATACAATTAGCAACATTTTTTATTATTTATTCTAACAACAATTTAAACTTTAAACGACACTTATTGTTCATACATTATAATTATTATTCATCTGTTCCAAAATTAGAGTTAAAATTTGACTTTTAAGGTCAAAATACGGCATATTAAACTTTAAATTGATATGAATTTATTTAATTTTAGTTGATACAATTATTTTTTTTCTAAGTTTTGATACAATTATTATAATTGCATAATATGTAACAAAAACTATTAATTATAAAATTTATTTTATTCTAAATTTTTATGAGTCATACTAATTTTAAAGTTTAATATAATGTAGTTTAACCTTAGAAGACAAGCTATTGTATGACTGTCAATAAACAAAGTAAAATTTATACAAAGGAAATTGATTTTTTCACATAATTTTTGTAAGACCCCAACTTTTATGAATAACGATTTATTTTTTCTCTGAATAGTATTCTAAATAGTAAGGTGATAATTTAATAAATGTTATAGTTATGAGTGAAATGTACAAATTTTGTAAAGTAAGCAAGTTGTCATAAAATATTCGTTTGGTCAGGGAATATTTTTTTTGTTGGGAAATATTGGCGCAATCATTGATGGACCCCATAATGAAATAACTGTCGAATATAGAAAGCGACAAAAATAAATTTTTCATAAAATAACGACAAGACTTTTACCGTTAAACTATTGAAATACTCGGTGATAAAAGTATAATAATATGCATTGTTCCACAGTGGTACGTGATATTACACAGTAGCACACGATATTACACAGCATCTCTGATTATTGATCTTACGTAAGAAGTCACTCAGAATTTCATTCAATAATTGTTACAGTAAAAATATCATAGTATCTCATATTATTGATTCAATAATTTTTATAGTAACATCTGCACAATATTTTATATTATTAATTATCACGACATAGTAACTCATATTATTGAAATGCTATTATTGATTAACATTATTGACAGTGTCTAGAAAGTTCTGTCGAAGAAAGATATTAGGTTATTTAATTGCGCGCCAGTAAAAAAAACCTTTATCGAAAAGCCCCCACTTTCCTGATAACAATCTGATTGTCTGTATTGTGAATATATAATATTAATAGTGAATAATTGTTGAAAGATTAAAAATGTGTTGATTGAAGATAAGTAATTTGTGGTAGATATTTATTTAATTTTTTATATAAATAGAGGGGTTTGTCATGAGACGTTTGTTGTAAGTTTGACTTATTATTCCCTGGAGAAACGTACTAATTTTTTAAACCGTCGGTAGAAAATTATTTCAGTTTTTATTTAATTATTATTATAATAGTAATAAAACAGAAAACTTTTAATACAAAACATTTTTTTTATAATATATATAGTTATTTATTTTATTAGAATATATTATATTATATATAAAGTTATTTATTTTATTATAATAATTTAGATGAATAGTAAAATCAGACGAAATTTTAGAAAATTCACTATTTAGTCCATGATTATTTTTAAATAGTGTCCTGCCATTCTCCTATAAATAGGTTGCTTAGTTAAAAAATGAAAATCACACCAGAATCAGATAATTTTTCTTCTATAATATTAATTGTGCGTATTTCTTTCAAGTATAAGGATACATTGAGTGTAGCTAATAGTGCAAGATTTTATCAAGATAATCTCTATTATACCAGACAGATTTAGTCTCCTACTAAGGTAAAAGATGTTATTTTTTCATACTCATAAGGGTTGTCATCGTAAGACCCCAACTTTTATGAATAAATATTTAATTTTTCTAATTATTATTTTGAATAATAAGGTGTTGATTTGATAGAATGCTTTAGTTATGGGTGATATGTGTAAATTTTGCAAAATAAACAAGTTGTCATATAATATTCGTTTGGTCGGAGAATATTCTTTTTTGTCTGGGAATATTCGTACGACGGTGCAATCATTGGTGCACCACATAATAGAATAACTGTCGAATATAAAAAGCGACAGAAATAACTTTTTTATAAAAATTATGGCAAAACTTTTACTGTTAACTGTTGAAATACCCGGTGATAAAATTACAGTAATACGCGTGGTTGCACAGTAGCACACGGTATTGCACAATATTTTTGATTATTGATTCTTACGTAAGAAGTCACTCAGTTTCATTCAATAATTGCCACAGTAATTATTGCATAGTATCTCATATTACTGATTCAATTATTGTCATAGTATCATCTGCACAATATTTTATATTATTAAATCAATAATTGACACGACACATTATTCATATTATTAGTTAGAAAAGGGGTTAGGTTATATAATTGCGCGTCAATAATGATAAATCCTTATCGAAAAGTCTCCTCTTTCATAGGAATGATCTGGTTGTTAATATTTTGAGCATATAATATTAATTGTGAATAATTATTATGTGGTGGATATTGGTTCAATTTTGGTATAAATGAAAGAATTTTGCATGAAATATTTGTTGAAAGTTTGGCAATTATCTTATCCGATAAAATATTCATTCAAATATATTATTATAATATTATATTATAATAATATAATAATATAATAATATAATTTTTTTATAATGGTAATATTTTTATTATAATATATAATTTTCAGCATGTGAATAAAAGTGGAGTGAAGGTTATCATTTTGATTTTGAATTATTCTTCACGTGCATTCATTTGGAGGAGTGTTTCTCCTGCAATGCAATCCTTTTCCACATTCAGTGGGTCCTCAATCAATTGAAAATAAGGAGTTAGGAAGTAAATGAAAATGAGGAGTTAGGCAGGAAATGAAAATAAGAGGTTAGGCGGATAGGAAAAAGAAAGGAAAAATTAGGCACTCTGCTTAATGTTTCTCCCTCCGTTGCACTATAAAAGGAGGGGCAACCTCCTTCATAAACACACCAAAAATCTTAAGCTTTCCTACTATAATATTGTGAGTATTTCTTTTGAGTAAATGATACTTTGAGTATAGCTTTTTGTGCAATATTTTCTCAGAATAATATTTGATATTTCAGCCAAATTCAGTTTCTACTAAGGTAAATGATATTATTTTATTTCAATACTCGTAAGAAATATTATTTTCTTTCATACTCCATATTATGTAAGTGATATATTTCATTTCATATTCCAAAATTTAAACTTACTATGGTAAGTATTGCTTCAATAATTCCTGAAATAATTAAAAATTTCTTAAATTTTGCGCTTCATCTAATATTATTTCATTGGAATATTAGTCTGAACTTTATTATTAAATTTTAATATTTTCATGTCTGGTACTATTCACGAGTACTATTCACAATAGAATTTAAATTTCTTTTCTATCCAAGTTATTTTTGATACATGAATATCATTCTTGAATTTTACTTCACAAATAGTTATCATGTTGACAATTTGGACATTTTTAAACTCAGTATAAATTGAATTAGAATTCTCTAATATTTATCTTTGATCTCACTTGATTGATTCTTTATATCATTGTCATCATTCTCATTCTTATATTGTGCTGGAGGTCATCTTTAGCCCGTAGTGCAAAAATGGACTGTTGATTGGTATGATTATGACTAGGTATTGGTAAAATCATAACCTTTAATTTTACAGATAAGGTTTGTGGTGAAAGTTTTCTTTGGCCCGTAGTGCATAGATGGACAGGTGTTCGTCATGATCATGACAACTGGTGATACTAACGAATATCCTTAGCCCGTAGTGCATAAATAATTCGTTGATTTAAAATATTTATTGATTGGTGTTACAGGGATAAAATATTGATGATGTACTTTTAAATCATAGATAGTAGATATCATGCTCTACTTGACACTTCTAATGGATTGTTGTTTCCGCTGCAGATGTGATCTAAAACTTGTTGTCTATTGTATTTTATCAGATTTTTTTCTGTTAAGGACTAAGGATAATTTGTTTTCTATATTATCTTAGTCATAATATTCTTTATTGGGCTAGTTGAGCTCATCCTTTTCCTTTTGGTTCCATTATTTTTCTCAGGAGGCGAGACTGTAGCTGGGACTAGTTGGGGAATGGATTAATGGTTCAAGATAATTATTTTAGTAGTCCTCACTATTTTATAAAATAATGTGATAATAATTGTAATTAGGACTTTATTTGAGTTTATATATTGTCTACGAGATAATATTTGTATTAAAACTCACAGCCTATGTGTTGTCGTATTTTGCACGACAATTGTATAATTGAAGTTGTATTTGATTTCTGTATCATGTACTTGGCGACTCAGAATGGGTTATGCGGACCTATTTTGGGGGCGTCACAGTCATTCCATTCCTTATTAATTTGTGGAAATAACCTATTTATGCGGATTGCCGCATGCTTGGTGAATAATCATTCATATTCATTCTTTATTAAGTTATGGAAATGATCTATCTACGCGGTTTATCGAATGACGGGTGAAAATCCATTTGCAGTTCGTATATTTTTTCATACTCGTATATGATATCATTTCTTTTGTACTCGTCAAGGGATATCGTTTTCTTTCATGTTTCTCCATTTATGGTACGAAATAATTGTTTGTTTATATAACATTATTATTAAATGCTGAAAATTCCTGAAATTAGTAGAATATCCATATTAATTTCTGCTTCGTCTAATATCATTTCATTAGAATATTGGTCTGAACTTTCTTATTAAATTTTAATCTATTCATCTGGGGTACTATTCATGACGGGGTACTATTCATGCTGGGGTACTATTCATGCGAGATACTATTCGTGTCGGGATACTATTCACGCCAAAAAACTATTCACGACAGAATTTAGTTTATTTTCTTTGTCCAAATTATCTTTGAAATTTGAATCTTAAATATCATTCTTGAATTTTACTCCACAATTGTGATTATGTTGACAATTTGAACATTCTTAAACTCTGGTTAAATTAAATTATAAATCTCTAATATTTATCATTGATCTCACTTGATTCATTCTTTATATCATTATCATCATCCTCGTGCTTATATTGTGCTGAAAGTCATCTTTGGCCCGTAGTGCAAAGATATACTATTGATTGGTATGATTATGACCAGGAATTGTGTATTGGTATAATCATGACCTTTAATGTTACAGATAAAGATTTGTGGTGAAAGTCCTCTTTGGCCCGTAGTGCATAGATGGATAGGTGTTTGGCATGATCATGACCACTGGTGATACAAACGAATATCTTTGGCCCGTAGTGCATATATAATTCGTTGGTTTGAAACAATTATTGATTGCAGGGATAAAATGTAAGACCCCGAATTTAATGAAATGAAAGTATTCAATTTTCTTAGAATTATTAGTTTATTTCGTAAATGGTTAAATTGATAAAAGGTTAAAGTGAAGGGTGATATGTGAAACTTTTTGTAAAGTAAGTAAATGGTTATATAATATTTGATTAGTCGGAGAATATTCGTTTTAACAAGGAATATTCGTACGACGACACAATCATTGGTGGACCACACAACGGAAGTATTGTCGTAGTTAGAAAACGATAAAATTATCTTTTTATAAAAATAACGACGAAAGTATTACCGTTAAAACTGCTGAACTACCCGGTAGTAAAAGTACAGTAATACGTGTGGTGGCATAGTAGCACACGGTATTGATTATTGATGCTTACGTGAGAAGTCACTTAGTTATACTCAATTATTTCTACAGTAATTGCTGTATCATATCTCTCATATTATTCATTCAATTATTGTCACAGTATCATCTGCATAATATTTTATATATTATTAAATTAATAATTGAGACGATAAAGTTATTCATATTATTATTTACAATATTGACAATGTCTAGAAGTTCTGTCAAGGAGAGGTTTGATCAACTAATTGCGCGCTAATAAGGAGAAATTCTTATCGAAAAACCTCCTCTTTCTTGGGAACGACCTGATTGTTAAATATTGTGAGTTATAATATTAATGATGAATAAGTTCATATTGGTTAAAGATGAAATTGTTATTTCCATTGTGTTGGGATTATTAGTGTTAGTGAAAATCGACATTTATTTTGATAATAATCAGTGTCGGTAGGTTATATTGACCAATCGGGTAATTAACCGGATAAATAAGCAATTAATTGTTATTAATTCACATGCTTATAATTATGTGTTCACATGTGTGTACTATTGATTCACATGATTTAGTATTAGGACAGTTGGTGCAAGATTAATAATACTTGCATAAATAAATTAAAAATGGAGGTATAGATGAATGTACTATACTGTAATTATTTTTTTCACATGATTAGAACTATTGAGTCACATGATTTACTATTAGGGGAGTTGGTGCAAGATTGATAATACTTGCATGACTAAATTAAAAATAGAGGTATAGATGAAGGTACTATACTGTAATTATTTTTTTCACATGATTAGAACTACTGAGTCACATGATTTACTATTGATTCACATGATTTACTATTAGGAGAGATTGTGCAAGTTTGATATTACTTGCAAGACTAAATTAAAAATGAAGAAAAAGAGGAAGGTATTATACTGTAATATTTCGAGCCCTAAAACTTGAAATTATCGAAACTATATTTTTCTATAAATAGAAGCTCATTCTTCCTTCATTTCTCACCAATTCACAAAAGCTATAGAGCAATTATTATAGAGAGAAAGAAGAAGAGAAGTTATTTCAGTATCTAGTTTTTTCTAAGGTAAGAAGTATTATTCTTTCGTTTTCATGAAGAGAGTTATATTCTTTCAATACTCGTAAGAGTTGTTATTTCATTCTTTATTATTATGTTGGAATAATCTGTCTATGCGAAGTATCGCATATATGGTAAAATTCTTCTGTTATTCCATTCTTTATTATTCTGTTGGAATAACTTGTCTGTGCGGTCTATCGCATGCCTAGTGAATTCTGTTGTTATTCCATTCATTATTATTCTGTTAGAATATCCTGTCTGTGCGAATTACGCATGACCTGGTTCCATTCTTTATTTTTTTATTGGAATATCCTGTCTGTGCGGATTACACATGACCTGGTTCTATTCTTTATTATTCTGCTGGAATAACCTGTATGTGTGGACTACCGCATGCATGGTGAATGATCCTTTGTGTTCATTCCTTATTAATTGTGGAAATGATCTGTCTACGTGGATTACCGCACGGCGGGTGAAAATCCATTTGCAGTTTCGTATATTCTATTATACTCGTATGAGATATCATTTCTTTTGTACTCGTCATGAAATATAATTTTATTCGGTATTTTATTTACGAGTTAATATTCACGGGTTACTATTCACCTGATTACTATTCACTCTAGTATTATTCACTCGGGTATTCAGGGAACTTTTTGTGTCAGAGTACTATTCACAGGTAACTATTCACCCAAATTACTATTCACCTGAATATTATTCACTCGGGTATTTAGGGTATTTTTCATGTCGGGGTACTATTCACGATGTATTATTTTAGAAGTACTATTCACGGGGTACTATTTACCCGAGAAATATATTTCTGTTCTGTAAGACCCCAAATTTTATAAATAAAGATGAATTTTCTATAAATATTATTTTTGAATATTGTGGAATAAATTTGATATAATGTTATAGTTGTGGGTAATATTTATAAATTTTGCAAAGTAAGCAAGTTATAAAATATTCGTTTGGTCGGGGAATATTCTTTTTGTCGGGAAATATTCGTACGACGGCACAATCATTGGTGGACCCCACAAAGGAATTATTGTCGGATTGAGAAAACGACAAAAATACTTTATAAAAATAACGGCGGAGGTGTTACCGTTAAAACTGTTGAACTACCCAGTAGTAAAAGTACAGTAATACGCGTGGTTGCATAGTAACACACGGTATTGATTATTGATGTTTACGTGAGAAGTCACTCAGCTATACTCAATTATTGCTACAGTAATTACTGCATCATATCTCTTATATTATTGATTCAATTATTGTCACAGTATCATCTATATAATATGTTATATTATTAAATCAATAATTGAGACGACAAGTTATAAATGATTAATAATTGTTGAAAGATTAAATATGTGTTGATTAAAAATAAAATGATTTGTGGTAATATTTATTCAATCCTTGATGTATATAAAAAGTCTGTTATGATACGTTTGTGGTAAGTTTAGTTATTTTATGGGGGGCATTGGGCTTGGTATGATTATGACCAGTGATTATTCGGTGTAATCATGACCGTAATGTTACAAATGATGTGGTGAAAATCCTCATTGGCCTGTAGTGCATTGATGGACAGTTGTTGGCATGATCATGACCATTAATGAATACACAAATATTCTTGGCCCGTAGTGCATGGATAATTGTGGTCGTGATACTAAAGAATATCCTTGGCCGTAGTGCAGGGGTGATTCGATAATGTAGAATATTTATTAAGCTGAGTCTCAGCTATAACAGTGATGAAAAATCTTTTAAATCATAAAAGATAGTAGATTTTATTTTCTACTTGACTCTTTTAATGGATTGCTGGTTCCGCTGCAGCTAAAGTTGATGTTTATTATATTTTATCAGTTTAACACTGTTGAAGGCTAATGATAATTTATTCTACATTATCTTAGTCATAATATTCTTACTGGGCTAGTTGAGCTCACCATTTTTTTCACTGTTCTATTCAGGAAATAAGAATATAGCTGGGACGAGTCGGGGAACGGAGTAATGGTACAGAGGATAACATTAGTAATCCTCACTATTCTGTGAAATAGTGTGATAATAATTGTAATGAAGACTCTTTTTGAGTTTGTATAATTTCTAGTAGACAATATTTGTATTCAAACTCACAATTTATGTTTTATCGTATTGTACACGACAGTTGTATTAGTAAGTTGTATTTGAATTCTGTAACATGTATTTGGCGACCCAAGATGGGTGATGTATACCTAATTTTGGGGGCGTCACATTAATATTTAAATAAAAAGGAAAAGAATATTTAAGGGGGCCCTAACAATTTTGGGGCCTAAAGCCCGGGCACCTTGGGCTTTAGCCCAGGGCCAGTGCTGCAAATGTTTGAGAGAGATGTAAATGGATTGACTCTACTTCTTGTTTTACATATTTTCATTAGTAACCAATAATAAGTTATAATTAAATATTTTATACATTTTATTCTCATATATTAAACGTGAACTACCTAACCTATAAATATAATTAGGAGCGTAAATGAACTAAGCTGAACCGAGTATTGAGTTGTTCAAAATTGGTTCATAAATTTTATCGAGTTTGAAAAAAGATTTGATTGAGACTCGTTTAGTTATCGAATTAAGCACGATCTCAAATTGAGCTCGAATAGTTTGAACTATTCGAACGAATATGATCTGAGTATCAACATAAAATTGTAATTTACAAATGCTCGAATAATTTATCGAACTTTAAAAATAATTCATATTTGAATCATTTATATTTCGAGTCGAGTTCGAATCGAATAATTACGAATTAAACCCAAACCGTCTAATTCATTTTATAGCCTCAGATTGGATAAGAGAATTGTGTAATGGCAAGAAGTAGCCATGTGAAATGTAAATTGAGGGATTAGTTAAATTTTTTGAAGTATTTTGTTGAAAATCTTTTATACTATACATATATTTAAAATAATTTCGAGTCTGGCATACTTTTTTATGCCCAAAATACACACACACACACATACACTCTTGTTCTACGATATAAGATAATAATTAATTTTTTAAATTCAATTTAAAATATTTTCAAACTCAAGTTTATATTAATTCTTTTAATTTTAGTCAATAGAATAATGAAATTTATAAAAAATCTAAAATGTACTACTCATTGTAAGATTTTTAGTTCCATAAATTTTGATTAATCATCTCAATTGAGTTTAAAATTGTTCTAAATTAATTTTTAAAAATCAATAATAATCTTATAATTTGAAATTAACTGCCATAATAATATCCATTAATCAAAGTGTTTTTATTATGTTTTCAAACACTCACTGAAATTTATAAAAATATAAATACTTTTAATTCGCAATGGTAAAAGTATTTTTATTATGTAATCAAACACTTAAAATCTTTAAAATTGATAAAATATTTTAATTCACCCTATCCAATCCATCCACATCATTATAAATGACCAATAAGTTATTATATACTTAGTTAAAATTTAAGACCATAATCTTGACCAGATCAGGAATATATGGTATAAGTTGTGTGAATACTTTATTTGTTCAGGATCTTAAAAATATCTCATTAGAATTTACAACTTAGAAGAAACTTCATAATGATCCAAATAAATGCTGCCAGCTAATAGACGGTCCAACACTGAACTGGCCTACTCACTTCCGGATAATGTGGGACTCTTAATCCACATCCACCAACTAATTTTAATCTAACTACTCCATCCTTTTCATAATATATTATACTAGCAACAGTCCCGTGCCTCCGACACTATGGACGTTGGGATTTATTCTAAATTTTGGACGACCCAAATGATTTATTGAGTGAGCGAGAAATTCAAAATTATTTATATTTTATTAGATATAATTAGATATATAGAATATAGATATAGATAAATAGAATTAGATAGATTGTATTTTATTACATAGATGGATGGTGAGATTTATCCCAAACTTTGGATGGCCCAGATGATTTATTGAATGAGCGGGAAATTCAAAATCATTTGTGTTTTATTAGATAGATTAGATAGATGACTGACGTGGAACGAAATAACGATTATTCTGCGGACTGATAAATAAATGAAATTATAAATAACGAAACAAGAGATTTATCGAAAAACATAGAGAAATTTCTCTAATGTGTATAATATATTTATCAAAATTGAAGTCCTGGACACTACGATCATGGTGCGGGACTTCTACCGCCGGAATCTGCTCCCCTACGACCACGACCACCAGCCATTAAAATCGATGAGTCTATTCTTAGAAAGATGCTTGAGCTTTGATACCAACTTACGCCCGACGGCGTCGATTTTAGAGTTATGTATAAAAATAAAAATAAAATGAATGTATAACATTAAATATAGTATTAATTATTTATAATACCTTTTATTATACTTGTCTCGTACTCCATCTCTCATCTGTAATATTTTCTCATGAGAGATAATTTTAATAAGATTATGACTAATTTTTCTATATTATATAAAACGTCAAATAATTTAAAACAAATCTATCTAATAAAATACAAATGATTTTGAATTTTTTGCTCACTCAATAAATCATCTGGGCCGTCCAAAGTTTGGGATAAATCCTACCGTTCATACATCTATCTAATAAAATACATCTATCAATCTAATAATCTAATAATAATTTAATAAAATACAAATGACTTTAAATTTTCCGCTCACTCAATAAATTATTTTGGTCGTTTAAAGTTTGAGATAAATCATATTGTCCATACAGTGCCGGAGGCACGGAACCCAGCTAGTCTATCTAATAAAATACAAATAATTTTGAATTTTTCGCTCATTCAACAAATCATCTGGGCCATCCAAAGTTTGAGATAAATCCCACCGTCCATACATCTATCTAATAAAATACATCTATCTATCTAATCTATCTAATAATGATTTTGAATTTCCCGCTCACTTAATAAATCATTTGGGCCGTTCTAAGTTTGAGATAAATCTCACTGCCCATACAATGCCGGAGGTACGGGACCTAGCTAGTATCATATATTATTGGACGGAGGGAGTGGTAATTAATTTTTTAACCCTAGCCAGCCAACCTAGACATTTTTAGCAAGTGGACCCACATTCTGAATCAGTGCCACGTGTAACCTTAATCTTTTTCAATTGCCTTTCACTTCATTATCCTTTTACTTGTATCATTTTGGTTTAATAGGACTAAGGAAATATACTCTCTAGTATTTATTAAAATTCAATAATTTCACTTTATACTTTTTAATTGGATCACTAATACATTATTAGTTGTGGGTTTGTACATATATTGTTGTTTCTTTTTGAAAATTGTTATCTATATGCAAAAATTTTAATATTTTCACAAGACTTTACTCACATGAACGTGAATTCTATTTATTATTCACGTGAGAAAGGTCTTAAAAAATTATCTTTTTATTATTGATAATATAATATGACATAATTTTCTCAAATTTAATAACATAATTTTACTATCAAACCACAACTTTTAAACTAAATATTCATTTTCTTTACGAATAACATATAAAATAGTCAACAAAATAAGATTTTTTTTATAAAATAAAAGAAATATATTTGAACTTATAATATCCGCTCTCACGTAATCTAACCCCTAAAATTTATTTTATAACTACAACTGTAAACGAACCGCGAGCTCGGCCCAAATGGATTCAATTAAGCCTAACTCGAGTCAATTTGAATTCGTTAAACAAGTTAGAAATTGGCCATCCATTGTAATTTCCATGAAAGAAACGAGGGCATAATTGAGACAAAAAAACTTGGTGAGAGTGAGGTCTCTCTTTCTCTCTCTCTCTCCTCCGCTTTCCTATAAATTGGCTGCGTCTGTATCGGGCTTTATCAAAGTGCGTTGGTTGCGTCTCTCTCCTATTAGCACAACTAGGCTTCTAAGATATCCTAGATCTTTTTCTATCTCCACAACTATTCAATTTCAAATCGAGTCTTCAGGTATATTCAAGAATCTACATTCCTCAATCTCTCTCACTTCTTCATGTATTTTATATTTATATATACTAAATTATAATAAATATATACACTCGCACACTAGTATACTATTGTGCTACATTAATGTTAATTGTTTCCATTTTTTGATCTGTAATTAGATCCCAAAAATTAAGCTGAATCTAATACCTTGTATTCGACTTTTAGCCTCTTTTTGCATTGATTAACTGATCAATTACTCGATTTTTAGCCTTTTTTTTGCATTGATTAGCTGATCAATCATTCTGTTGGATCTAGTGTATATACTTGTATCTAAATGATTATCTGTTTGTTTAATTTATGTTGTATTCTGAAATATTGGGCCTTTATATTTAATAAATCTCAGTTGCCAATGTATATCATTTCCTTTGGGGGAGGTTACTTTTCTTAATAGGGTGGATATTATTAGAGCTAAGAGTCAATAGAGATTTGTAGTAACAATTTATTTTTATTTGATTGAATTTCTCTGAGGTGCTGATCAAAGTGTTTTTATTGGTTCATTGTAGTAAAGATGCTTGCTTAACTCTGAACTTGTAAGATAAATAATCTATAGTTTAATATATGATACAGGTGTATCAGAAGAATGAACTCTCCTATTGCATAGAGTTAATTGCCTATAGCTAATCTCTAATATGATATGTGATCGATACTGGCAAGTCAATGAGTCTTGTTTCATATACCAAATATCAGATGTCTACAGTCTCATTATCAACCTATCATATAAAGAACACATTTTCTGCTATATGGTGTCCTCTAATTAAGGCTAAAGATGATACTTTATATATATTAATCTTTTTCTCAGTGAAAACTATCGTGGCTGTGTGGCATCACGGGTAACTAAATACCATTTGTACTGAGGCATAATCCAATTTTACGCGCATATACTGAAAGCGTTGTTCATCTTGTTTTAAATGATCTTTTATAGCGTTCTTCGTCATTTCTTAACTCATTTGAATTTCATTCTTTGATTGCTCAGTGTAAGAGTTTCAGCGAATGGGTTCTAAACCGGTCGAAGATTTAATAGAGTTGTCATCAGGGGTTCATTTTTCTGGATTTCACTTAAATGGCTTGCAGGCAAGAAATTCAGAGGTGGAACACCCAACAACTTCAGTGGCTAAAAGTGTGCATAAACAACCTTTTGTCATCGGTACTTGTTGGACTTACTCCTATAGTTTTGTTGATTTTGTTTGTACTGAACCGAAAATATCATGGTTTCAAAAGAATTCATATGATGAAATGATCTATAAACTGCTCATCAATAGTTGGTCATCAGTAAAGTTTAATTCAAACTTCACAAAATAAAAGAGTAACAACATTTATTACCTTTAGGCAAAGTTATGGTAATAAGTTTGTTACCTGGAAAGCAATTTGTGCGTAGTACGAATACGGGTACACGGTACGCTACATAACTAAAACGCGATAAGCTAGAGTATCTTTATATAAGTTCTCGTTGTTAGGATTTCTTGTAGAATATAAATGTAATAAACAATTAGTATAAATGTAATGTTTTATAAACAATTAGAATTTTTTAGTTGAATCAAGAAGTTGATTGTTTTATAAACAATTAGTATAAATGTAATGTTTGAGTTTCCAATACTAAGTTATAATGTTGTTATTTTGTGCAATTATAGGTAAAACAATAAAGAGATTTTTCGGTGCGCTAAATTTACAGTATTGGTATGTAAGAGTACTTGTTTGGGTACAAAAATACCAATAAATGGTTCGTTAGGTCAATAAGAGTATCTGGTAACTCTGAACTAATAACTAAGATGATTTATGTGACATATCCAACTTGACATTAGTTGAATGTGGATTTTGAATGTTTTATCCTAAAATGAAGTGTCCAATACCTATATCCTTGATCGAGTGTCTAGTGTTAGACACTGGTACTTTAGGGCAAACGGAAGAGTCCATATAGATTATTTGTGGGATCTTTACTTCTTCTTTTTTTCTTTATATATATAATTATAAATATATGTATTATCAAGGTGAGTGAATCTAACCTCAATTTCAACCTTAATTATAAATATATGTATTATCAAGGTGAGTGAATCTAACCTCAACCTTAGAAGACTTTTGGAGATATTTTCATTGAGATAATACGGTCTCTATTGAGTCTCTAACTGGATTTGATCTTTGTACCTCCCCATTAGAGGATGAGAGGAATACCACTAGAGCTATTGCTCATTAGTGATTTTTTCTTTTAATGTTAAAAGTAATAAAAGAAATTTCAGTCTTTAGAAGGAATGACACTCATTTGGTACTCATGTGGTTCCCCCAATTGTTGTGGTTGATGAAAAAAAATAATATTGGAATTGAGCGGAAATATGGGCAGTGAACCTTAACGGGTTTTGTAGACAAGGAGAAACTTAACAAATGCAATTTCTTTGTTCTAGGCCATAGGAACTTTGTAATGCTAACTTATGAAAGCATATTTCTATCCTATTATGTGTAACACCCCAGTCCCACATTGAAACATGTGGAAAAAATTTGTCAAATTAAGTTACTAATAATAGTACCTTCATTCATAACTTTTTGGGTGAGTCTGTGGTGGGCTAATATGACCCAACAAGATACTATTGGTCTAGTGATAAGGCCTTGTTTGGATGGATTTTTTCAATTCTGACTTGGGATTTGTTTCTGACTCGGATTCGACTCGGGTTACATTATGACTCTCTATCCGTCCTAAATTTAGAGTTATTCTTTCTATGTTGTGCATCCCAAATTACAGTTTGACTTTTAAATAAAAGATATCAAGCCCTCAGTGTATTGAAATAAAATTTGATCTTGACCATTGCTTAAAGTTGATGCTCAAATGGAGAGTCAAATTATGAAACAGTGGGAGTATTTATTTTTTAATTTTTTTTTCTAAATAAGGGAGTCTATCATTGAAAATCCTATGAAGGTTGTTAATTTCTATGATAAATATTTTTTTCTTTTTTTACTATGAGTACCATATTTTCTCTGTATTCCTTTTAGAAAGTTGTTATTGGTTTGGTGCATTTTATTTAACCTGATTTCTTGCATAATGAAGAGGTAAAATGGCTTCATATGTATCTGCCTCCAATGTTTTCCCTTTTGTTTGTTCACAATTTCTGAACAATCTGTTTCTAGGAGTCGCCGGAGGTGCAGCATCAGGGAAGACTACAGTTTGTGATTTGATAATTGAGCAGCTTCGTGATCAACGTGTTGTACTTGTTAACCAGGTATCGCTAAACCACTGATATATTTTTATTGGATACAGAAAGAACATTTCACAATAGACCATTTCATCGTGTTCATAATCATGATCATCACCTTGTAGCTGCATCAGTTGGTGGACTAAATGATATCCATTAACTATTTTAACTGCATTCTGGATATTCGTCTATGGTTAACAATGACACATCAATCGCAAACTTCAAAGTGCATAGTATGAACACTAGTTGATTGGGTTCAGTTCCATTATAATATTATAAGTATGCTTCTTCTATGTGTCTCTTGATAGTCCATGAGTACATGCATTCGTAAAACTGTTTCATCTTGTCTATGTGTCTTATAACTATCAGTTTCATCTGGCAAACACATAATATGGATGAGTTGGCAGGATTCCTTTTATCATAATTTGACTCCTGAAGAACTTACAAGGGTTCATGAATACAACTTTGACCATCCTGGTGAGCTTTGTATCTTAATAACACATCACTTGCATAATTTCCTCCTCTACTTGTCAATTTGAAGGATACTTCTCAACCTTAGCTATGATAAAGTTATTCTGCTGGCTACGTAGATATTTGAACACATGAAAATTTGCATCTAATTTTCTGATACATTTGTAAGTAAACCTTTTGTTGCAATCTAAAAACAGAAAATCAAGGGATGAACAAAGATAGAGAAGAGATAATTGCTTTTATTTGGTTGTTTTGAAAGTGTTGGTTATCTTAACTTGCGAACTCAACATAGAGGTAGGAATTTCTCATTATTGCTATACGTGATTGGTAGTAGTGAGCAAAATATACAATTTATTAACATATAGGTTATTGGGTCTTTGTTGTTGACAAAGTATTTTCTGTCATAGTTCTAAGTTTCCGAAGGAGTTCAAGCCGTTTTAGGATAATTAGTCGTTTACAAGGCACAATATATTGTTATGTAATTCCTTTACTTAATGGAGATTGGCTTAGAGAATTGTAGAAGCTTCTAAGATTATGTAATGCAAATTTAGACCTAGGTATGATCCGTATGAAAAATCTGGATTTGAATAAATTAATAGCGGCATAATTATCTGCATGACTGGATTAATCAAAAAGAAGGGTCACAAGAGGTTTTTTCACGCTGGTTAAATTGCTGCTTCGATATGAAAAAATTTCTTTCAGATGCATTTGACACTGAGCAATTATTGTGTGCCATGGAGAAGTTGAAGCATGGCCAAGCGGTTGATATTTCAAAATATGACTTCAAAAGTTACAAAAATGACGTCTTCCCAGCTCGAAAGGTAAGCAATAAAGAGTAAGAGACTTGTGAATCAGTGTCTAATACCAACATTTCACTAAATCATGTTCCTATTTTTGCCTTCTGAAATAATTTCATCATAAACCCTGTTGCTATGAATTCTGGGCAGGTCAATCCTTCCGATGTGATACTCTTGGAAGGCATACTCATTTTCCATGATCCTCGCGTCCGAGATCTGATGAATATGAAAATCTTTGTCGATACAGGTTCTTTTCCTTCATTTCCTTTAACTTGAAACCTTTTTAAGTTTGTTTATTGGACTGGCAAGTCTACATTCTGTTGGTGTATTCTCTTTACTCTTAAAAATTAAGAACATGAAGTGGTTTTCTTATTTATTTATTTCTTTTGTTGAAACTGTAATTTAAATATTTATTCTTCATGGAACTGTAGTAGGAAAGTGTTTAGGATATTTGATTTCCATGTTCTGGTAAACTATACTAGGTACATGGATATAAAATATTATTAAAGTATTCAAAACCTTTATACATGTGAGTGTTGTGAAAAATGTTTTTTTCTGCTCTGACCATATGAAAATCCTTTCTTTGGAAACTATAGGAGGTCAATGATTTCTATTTGAAAGTTGTGGATCGATCCAGGAAGTCTCAATTTATATCTTTTATAGAGAGCGGCATATTGAGATAAGATCAGTGTTTGATAATTTGATGTGTTCCTTTGCATATATATTTTAAGTCCAATTACACATAATATTATAAAGTAAAAAAGTAGTTTCATCTACATAAAGTACCTCCATTAAATTTACTTTAGCTCACCTTCTTGCACTGTAATAGTCAAATGAATTTGTCATACTCGTGTTTTGTTGTGATTGTTCATACAGTATGTAAAACGATGGACACATCACACATATGTGGAACCTGAAAGGGTTTAAATCAACCGAGTAATTTGAACACATTGTTAAATATACCAACGTATCAATTTCTGCGTCACTGTAATAATGAGTATTCTACCATGGTGGATGTTTTAACCTTTGACACTAAAATACGACGACTTTCTATGCCATTAGTCTTGTAGGGTTGAACCTCAGCTATGGGTGAACATGAAGGCAGAAGTTTCACTTAAAATAATGGTGAAATCATAGCACTTCATACCATTTTAGGGCTTAACCGCCTTAATGTTCTGTGTACATTTTTCTTGCCATCTCTGTTTGTATAAATATAGAATCACATAGTAAGTGGACTTTAATAGTTACTTCCTGCTTGCGATATGTGAGTTTTTTAGAAGGACTTTATTTTTGTTCAAGGCTTCAAGCTACTCAGGAAATATCATAATTTGATGTTCTTTTCTAATTTCTACTGGACATCCCACGTGCCCATCTTTTAATACATTGCCTGTCACAGTTTTTCGAGTTTTTCGCTGCCTAAGTTCATTGAGTATGCCTCTATTTTGTTTGTGGTTCTGTGAAAATTTACAATTTCCAAACTTATTTAAGATATATGAGAGATTAGCGTTAATTTCCTCAGTATCTTGCTCTATTTTATCATTAACTGCTATCTTTTGGTGACTTCATTATAGTTAGCTGGGCTGTTAGTCTGTTGGTCATCACAATTTGACATTTTCAGTGCAGATGCTGATGTGCGCCTGGCAAGGAGAATAAGACGAGATACAGGTGAAAAGGGCAGAGATATTGGCATGGTACTTGATCAGGTTAGCAAATCTTCGTCTATTTAAAGAAATGAGGGTGTCTCTTATATGTTGTTTGCATTTCATTCCGCATTGATATAGGGGCCCTTCTCGTTCTTATATGGCTTTGCCACATTAATCATTTAATGACTCATTAAATAAGTGCTAGACTGCTTTGCTAGTTGTATATTTATGTATTGGTCGTTTGTTAACTGTGGAAAATTTCAACCTTGGTGCAGTACTCAAAATTTGTGAAACCAGCTTTTGATGACTTTATACTTCCAACAAAGAAGTACGCAGATATTATCATTCCCCGTGGAGGGGACAATCATGTAGCTATTGATTTGATTGTCCAACATATTCGGACAAAACTAGGTCAACATGATCTTTGTAAAATATATCCTAATCTATACGTCATTCAATCAACTTTCCAGGTAATGTTTTGGTATTTTATGTGAAGTGTTTGTTTCTCTTGGAGTCCATTCTCTAGGGGTCTAGATTACTTTTTAGGTCTTGTTCTTCTGAGTTCAATTCATTTTCTTATTTTCCTCTATTATTATTGTTTGTATAATCTCAGATACGTGGTATGCATACGCTTATACGTGATGCTCAAACAACGAAACATGACTTTGTATTTTATGCTGATCGGTTGATTCGTTTGGTGGGTATATTGTTGATTAAAGAAACCACTTCTAAGTTTGTTGTGCGATGGGATAGTTTTCCTATCTTTAATAGTTTATTGAGTACACTCCATCTTAATCAGGTTGTTGAACATGGCCTGGGACATCTGCCATTTACAGAAAAGCAGGTGATCACTCCTACTGGTGAGTCACCATCACTTACAAGTTCTAATCTTAGTCTTTTATGCTCCTTGAGATTAATTTTGTTGTCCATATCCTTAAGTTCATATTATCTTTCCATTTGGAGATGTTAGGTAAGTAATTTCTCTATCCTAGCATGTCGACAGATTTTATGTCTGAAAGATGTTTTATGTTCTTTTCTGAACAACCTATATATGTGTGCGTGTGTGTGTGTGTGTGCATATAATAGATTTATCACATTTTTTTTACCACTGTTAGTATGATTCAATCAGAGGTAGGTGGGTGGATGAAGATTAGACTTGTTGTTTCATGGCATCATAATCATCTTTTAAGATGAAGAGAGTTGACATCTTATTCTGATATGGCAATTTAGTGATTGATTTAATCGAATGAGGGTCCAACTATGAGGGTTTTTAGGCTCATTTTACTCTGAGGCTACTTTAAATAATTGTGGTTTACTTGGTTTCTTTAGTTTTTTTTCTCCCATTGGTTTGTGTTTAATTATTTGTCCAAAGAAGGATTTTGCTTTTCTTTCCCTTGCGTGTCTCCTTTTTCAAGCCTGTTCTTTGAGATATTATGAATATAATGTGAATATATATTTAGGGAATAACATGGCTGGTTGCAACATATATATATATATATATATATATATATATATATATATATATATATAGAAATAGGATCAGGTCCGGACCTCCCGGACGGGAGAAAATCCGGACCCAATTTTTTTTTTTTTTTTTTTTGTAGAACAACTAAAAAAAGAAAAAAAAAATTTATGGAACTGAAATTTTTCCATAATACAGTGTTTTGGGTGTGTTTTTAATACCTACACCAACCAATGTATGTACAGTCTGCCCAGACTGTACAGACATGTTTTGTTATAGGCATCCAAATCACGCCCAAAACACTATTATGTAAAAATTTCAATTCCATAATTTTTTTTTTTTTTTTAGTTGTTTCAAAAAAAAAAGCAAAAAAAAAAAAAAAAAGGTCCGGATTTTAAACCTGTCCGGGAGTCCGGACAGGATCCGGCCTCTCTCTCTATATATATATATATATGGGAAGTGATCCATAACAATTGGTTTTTATGGACACTATTCCGGTAAATGCATGTCTCATCGTCAAATACGAGATCTAACGGGAGAGATTAATAGAGATTAAACACCTGCCGCTACTAAGAGTAGCGGATGGCAAAATGAAATTAAACCACTGCCACTAGTAAGAGTAGCGGCCAACAAAACTTTTTTTTTTATATGCCTCTACTCTTAGTAGAGGTACGGAGGAATGTCCTAAATAACCTCACCTTAGTTAGATTTAAATAGTTTCAATGTATTTATTTGTAATATAATTTATATTAATTAAATCAAATTGTATTACAATATGGAGTTTAAATTTTAAATAATCAAATTGTAACAAAAACTGAAAATGTTAGATTTTATTACTTATGAAATTATTTATACAAATAAATACATTGAATATAATTGACAATGTTAAATTTTATTACTTAAGAAATTATTTATACAAATAAATACATTAAATATTGACAATTTTAAATTTTATTACTTAAGAAATTATTTATAAAAATAAATTATTAAATACAATTGACAATATTAAATTTTATTATGTAAGAAATTATTTATCCAAATAAATACATTGAAGCTATTTAAATCTAATTAAAGTGGGGGTATTTAGGAGTTAGGACATGGTGGGATATGTGTTTGCTAGAATAATGTCCATAGCGTCCATAGCAACCATTTGCTATGGATCACTACCCATATATACATATATCTATCTATATTTATGTATGTATCTATAAAAATATATTAAAAAACTGTGTATTTGCAGATATATTATTAAAGATTGTTGAGTCATTTATTGTTGGTCTCATTTTTTGTCGAAAGATATTTAATGTTTCTGTAGTTCAAAATTTAAGATTAAATATTCGTACTTGAACAATAATAAATCTTTGGAACCCAATGACCCCAAGATTTCCTCAACATTTTAAATTTGTATACACTATACAGCAACATCGTTTTGGGAGGCTACCTCACCCAATAACACGTGGGACACCGCATCTCCCTTATTCACATATTTAAATATTTTGGAATGAATTTTTTCATAACAGCATTGATAGTCGTCAGTGCTATCACAAGTAATACTAATTTGGATTTTTTCTTGAATTTTTGTTCAATTATCTCATCTCAGCATTCATTAATTATTTGTGTAGTTCTGCAGCTATTGTAACTGATTGTGTTGCTTTTTCAACATTTCTTTTTCTGTGAATGCAGGGTCTGTGTACACTGGTGTTGATTTCTGTAAGAGGTTATGCGGTGTCTCTGTTATTAGAAGGTAAACGATATGGTCTCAAAATCTTGAAGTCCTATAGCAATCAATTTAATATGTTTGTTTTTTTACTGTTCTAGATGTTGAGGCATATGCAAGCCAGTATTTTTTAAACCAAGAAAATCAAATATTCCTACAGCTGAGCTGCGAGTGCCAAACACATTGTAGAAGCAGATAATCCTCAATTCTACTATACATGTGTCTGATTAGGCCTTCAACAGGATTCAAGCTGTAAGGGATAAACAGAATTACTGTTTATATAGAAGGTATTAAAGAATTTAAGCAACGGACTGATGGATGACATTGGATATGAGTATATAACAAAAGGTCTTAACCAAAACATGAATAGAAGGGGTTCTTATGTGCCCCTAAACTCAAATGGTGCAGCAACTGTGTACAAATGAATCCATGTCTCTGTAGGTACTCTTAGATGCTTAGCTGTCACTATATGCAGTTTTGCATACATGCGTCTGATAGAATTTGGACATGTAAAAGTTCATTATCACGTGGAACAATGTGTGTGCAATGTGCACATATACACATGTCTGGCAGTAGCTGAGAACCTCAATTGCAAGCTCCCAATACTAACTAGGCTCATGTCTGATATTTTAGATGACGCATTCCTGTCTGGTTGTGAGTTAATCTAATGGTTATGGGCAGCACTATGTTCCTGAAGACCGACTGATTTCCTAAATTGGTTCAATAGGCCCTGTTCTGTTTGTTCAGTCCATCTATTTTGTCTATTTGGTATGAACTCTAACCATCAGTTCTGTAATTTGAGCCCTTAATTACTAGGAGTTTGTAAATATTTGCAGCGGTGAAAGTATGGAAAATGCATTGCGAGCATGTTGTAAAGGTATCAAAATAGGAAAGATTCTTATTCATAGAGAGGGTGATAATGGTCAACAGGTTCGCACATACTCCGTATGTTGGTTTGGTATGTTTAATACATTTTATCTGAAAGTAATTTGTCATCTCATTGCCTCATTTTTAATGCAGCTAATTTATGAAAAATTACCCCAAGATATCTCAGACAGGCATGTGTTATTATTGGATCCTATTTTGGGCACAGGTTTGTCTACTCTCTTTATCTCATAGTTGGAAAATTCTCTTTTGATGCACTTGTCTAGTAAAATTTCAATCAACATGTTTCAATGCGCAACTGGCAGCTGTTACCCTGTCACAAGTAATTTGTCTTACCGATTGCTGTCTATTTTTTTTTTTGGGTTTCCAGATGCCATGCGGGTTGTGTGGATTATGACATTGATGATTTGTGTCTGATTTTCTAGTTTCTACACTGACAAGTCTCACCTTTAGAATTAATAAATTTGACCCTTATCAATGGTCGGACATCTACATTATGACTTGCAGTTATACTTTTGACATCATCTAGTTTGTATTAAATCTTAAGATTAGAATCATTTTTGGTGGAGAAATGAGAATGTATTCATGAGATATTCTATGTATTAACTTGATGCTTTGGCCATTTCTTCAGGGAATTCAGCTGTTCAAGCTATTTCTCTACTTCTAAAAAAGGGCGTACCAGAGTCAAACATCATATTCCTTAATCTCATATCTGTAAGTTAATTAGGGCCCAAGTACTACTGGCTTCCCTTTCCAGCAATTTACGTACTGCACGAGAGAATATAGGAAAATCACGATGATGATTATACTTTTCTACTCTCACCAGGCACCTCAAGGAGTCCATGTGGTTTGCAAGAGCTTCCCAAGAATTAAAATTGTAACCTCAGAGATCGAAACTGGTTTGAATGAAGATTTTCGTGTTATTCCTGGTATGGGCGAGTTTGGAGATAGATATTTCGGCACAGACGACGAATGATCAACTCGAGGGTGCCACCATTATCATCTACAAGAGGTGCTTGTTTTTCCAACCTTAATGGTTATTACCAGAGAGAAGAGTCTGCTGAACAATTTTTGTGATCCGTGCCGGACATTTGCAGTTTTGATTAATTTTTTTTTTTGAATTTACTGTCAATTTTAAGCAGGAGGAGGCGGACTTAGTTGTCAGTAATGAGAAATACAAGGGGTGGATTTATATTAGCCTTTATTTAAAGGTGCTTTGGATAAAAAAAACACTAGTGTATTATTATCAGTGATTTTTAAACTAATGTAAGAAGGAATATGGCATTTCAGTTGATTTTATGAAAATTTATCCTTTTGGTGTTCCTATATTTACCGATAGTGTATGGAGTATATGACAACTTCACACTCAGTGAATATGTTTGGCCAAAAAATTAGTCTCCTGAGTACTGTGCATAAAAGCAGAGCAATAAAAATAAAAATATTGTCTTGATCAATGTGATAACTATGATATTTTTTATTTTATGAGAGAGTGAGAAAGTACATAAGTACTGTTTTCTATCAAAAAAGAAAAAGAAAAGAAGAATATGGATGAGGTGCCCTAGCTTGCTTTTCCACACAATTTGGTTCGAGAAAGACAAGTGCCAGTTGGAGCAGGGAGTGATCACTCATTCTTCTATCCGAGAATGATAACTTTCCATAGGCTAATCTCTTGACACGTGTTGACAATTGGGACAATGAATCACATTAGCATATTCCCATAAGGTCATCCATCTCCTAGCTTGCTATATTAGATAACTTTCTTGTTTTCATTCTTTCGTGCGTGCTGTGAGCCTTATCCTCAGCAAAAGCATCATGTCTGCCTTTGTGGGAAACTATGCTGGTAGTCCTCTCCCTCTCCATCTCCTAGCTATATTTTATTTGCATGCATGCACATGCGCACACGCACACGCACACGCACACATATGTATATAATAGTTTTATGAATTGATATAATATGTAACACTAGTTTATCAAATATATAGTCGTATGGTACTTGGCCCAACGATAACTCTTGTCTTATGGTTTGTATGGTGTGCTTGTGGAAATTAGAAAAAAAACAAAGCATACAACACGAACTTTTTTATACGGACACTAACACAAATAGCTCAAATTCAAATACACCCGAGTCAAACAAATTTTGACTGTGTTTTTTTTGTTGTTAATTTGTCAGATGAGCTAATCAAGAATGCCAAGTACATTGCCACCCCAGGCAAGGGTATTTTGGCAGCAGATGAGAGCACGGGCACCATCGGCAAACGCCTCGCTAGCATCAACGTCGAGAACATCGAGTCCAACCGCCAAGCCCTCCGTGAGCTTCTTTTCACTTCTCCCGACGCACTCCAATATCTCTCGGGTGTCATTCTATTTGAGGAAACCCTTTACCAAAATACCTCCCAAGGGAAGCCTTTTGTTGAGCTTCTCCAAGAAAACAATGTTGTTCCGGGTATTAAAGTGGATAAGGGCACAGTCGAGTTAGCCGGGACAAATGGTGAGACCACCACTCAGGGCTTCGACTCGCTCGGGGCCCGTTGCGCCCAGTATTATAAGGCCGGAGCCCGTTTCGCCAAGTGGCGTGCCGTCCTTAAGATTGGGCTCACTGAGCCTTCTGAATTGTCCATCCAACAGAATGCTCAGGGCCTGGCCCGTTATGCAATCATTTGCCAGGAAAATGGGCTTGTGCCGATTGTTGAGCCCGAGATTTTGACCGATGGGAGTCATGATATTAAGAAATGTGCTGCTGCTACTGAGACTGTGCTGGCTGCAGTTTATAAGGCTCTGAATGACCAGCATGTGCTTTTGGAAGGTACACTCTTGAAGCCCAACATGGTCACTCCAGGCTCTGATAGCCCGAAGGTATTTATTATTTTAATTCTAATCACAAATTAAATTAAATTAATGTAGCTAAATTATTAATTAATTAATTAATTTCCAATTAATTAACATGCATGCAGGTAGCAGCACAAGTGATTGCTGAATACACAGTGACAGCACTCCGCCGCACCGTGCCACCAGCAGTGCCGGGAATCGTGTTCCTCTCCGGAGGCCAAAGTGAGGAAGAGGCCACTCAGAATCTGGACGCTATGAACAAGTTGGAGGTGGTGAAACCATGGAGACTTTCCTTCTCATTTGGGCGAGCTCTGCAGGCAAGCACAATCAAGACATGGGGTGGGAAGAAGGAAAATGTGGTCAAGGCACAAGAGGCATTTTTGGCAAGGTGCAAGGCAAATTCGGATGCCACTCTTGGCAAGTATAGTGGGGGAAGTACTGCTGCTGCTGGGTTGGCTTCCGAGAGTTTGTTTGTCAAGGGGTATAAGTACTAGCTAGTACTTTTAATTTGATTTCATGCATGCATGGGAAAAGTTAAGGGGAGGCTTTGATTAATTATTTTGTGTATTTTCAATTCTCTAACTAGTAATTTGTGTTTTGCCTCTTTGACATGCAAGCTAGTTGTTAATTAACAATATATATGTGAAAAAAATGTATATACATACAGCTGTGTAGTGGCAACGGTTTTTTTGAACTATAGCGACGGTTCACTCATCGCTATAGTTATTCTGGTCTATGGCAACGGAACCGTCGCTATAGCTCAAAAAAACTGTCGCTATAGGCAACTGTGTACTACACAACTGTGTATATACGTATAGATTATATATATACGGTCCGGATCTTAAGCTTACCCCTTATTTAACATACTTTGCATACCCCCTTTAGCGACGATTCGGTCCGTTGCTAGAGGTTTGGTCCGTGTTGTATGTTGTCCGTCGCTAAAAGTTAAGACGGACGAATCGTCGTCCCATCCGTCGCTAAAGGGAGCTAGGTATGCAAGGTATGTATATATATATTTCACCGAATACACACTTAGATTATAGATATGTGGTAATTTTAATTTTGACGGTACAAATTAGTTGAAACAAATTAGCATCTTAACTCAGGGTTAACTAATGGTTAATTGATAAACCCTATCTCTCCTCTCAATCTATAACCGTTTCATCAAATTAAAAACTAAATCTTCTCCACAGTACTCAAAATCTAACATATAATCTTACGAAAATGAAAAATTAATTAATATGTAAAACAAATTCCCAATGCCAAATCTCATGTACTCATTCCATTCCAAAATATAATACTATTATTTTTAATTTTTTGAAATCAATTTGAGATATTTTTAAACTCAAAATTATACACATAGATTCAATTAATTTTATTCATTACAATAATAAATATTATAAACTATATAAAAAATACTAATGAGTATAAAATTTATTAATTATACTATTTAATAAATCTCTTTAATTTTGAGTCCGAAAATATCTACAACTGATTTTCAAAAGTAAAAAAAATAATCTTATAAATAGAAACGGAAGAAATATTTTTAATTTTTATTTTTAAAACTATATTTGGTGAATTTAATTTTTCATTGTGTTTCACAAGAAACGTGTTTCATTATATTTTTCAATTGTTTTGTTCTACAAAAAGGTTCCTCTTTTTATTAATAGTAATATAAAATGATACAATATTTTTAAATTTATTAGCATAATTTCATTAAATATCACCATTATTAAACTAACAAGTCACTATATTTAATATATGGTAAATATGAAATAAAAATGCATTATTAATATTTGTATATACCACAAATGAGACTCTTTTTATTTAATAGATAGAATAATTTTATTATTTTTCAGATTAATATTTAATTATATGGGGTGCCCCTCTTGATAAATTCATTAATTATGTGTGTTAATAATCTCCAACAACTGATTTATTTTATAATTAAAAGTTTCATCCCATCTTTTGTATCCATCACGTTATTATCTTCTCCATTTTAATTTTTCTTTCAAACTAATATGCATATATATAAACTAGTGTATTTAGAGCAATCTCAATTAATATTATAAACTCTATTCTAATGTATTTAAACTATTTATTTTCTACAATCTCATAAGTTTATTCCGTATGTATTTATATGTTTAGAAAGACCTTGATTTATATAGGATTTGTAAGAGGGAGGGAGATAAATTGAGGAGTCCTGCTATGTATTGGTTCTTAAATAAATTATATCAGAACGTGCTATTACATAGAATAAAATTAATTAATTAATTAGGTATTTATATGAATTGAGAAAAATCATATTGTATGTATCACGTTTCTGTTGCGCTTAAAGGTGAAAGTCTTTAATTGCCTCTCTCAATCTTATGATGGATGTATATGTGTGTTTAAAGTTCTTGAGATGACAACTGTGACCAAACCCTAACTATTTTATTTAGAAAATATCTAAGGGTCAAAATCGTCCATCAAGATTATAAAACCCTAGTGCCCATTATACCAAATTAATATTAGTAATAATATTTATGAGTCACATAATTACCAAACCCATAAATAAGATGATTAAATTAATACAATATGTAAGCCCAATAATTCCATAAATAGTATAGGCCATATAAGGAATAAAATATTCTAACATTCTCCCACTTGGCCAAAATACTATTTATATACAAAACATAACGCTTACAATCATTAATTTGGCCAAGTATTAATTTAATATCTACATCTTGTTCAAATAAAAATACCAATGCGACAATCTTTGTGTCACTATTAATACAAGATCTCCATTAGTTACACAATTAGTACTTTTATTAGAACAAAGATTAACATTAAGCACAATAGGTATGAATAGATTTTACACGAAAATATAATTTTTTGCTCATAAATTCTCAAGTGTGCACAATAAAGAGAATAACAAACCATAAATATAATGGGAAGTTCAAAACAACGAGCTCAAAAAATGTTGTCTTACATCAAAATAACTCACTAATTAAGACTAGCAGTTAAACCCATGTCGACAACATGCTCTAAAAAGAGCTTGGGTGGTAAGCCTTTCGTAAGTGGATTCGCTAACATATCATACGTACTAATATACTTAATGACAACACTTTGATCTTCAACTCTTTCCCTGACAAATAAGTACTTAGTGTCGAGGTATAGTACAGCACCACTCGAACTAATACTGTTGGAAAAACTAACAGTAGAATCATTATCACAAAATACTTTCAATGGCCTTGAAATGAAATCTACAACCTTAAGTCCTGAAATAAGATTCCTCAATAATACGGCGTGACAAGTAGCATATGACTTCTCCACGAAATAGGGTCTCTTGAAAGCATAAAAATGTACATGGTGTAGATTTCTTTTTGTCTTTACAATTAGCAAAATCAGAATCAGAATTAGACCCGATAAACGGGCGGGCCAAGCCCAAACGGGCAGGGTGAGTGGCGGGTTGGGCCAAAAATAGGCGGGCCAAAAAGGCCCGAGTTTTGCTGGGCTAAAATTCTGCATCCCAAAGCCCGGCCCGTGGCGGGCGGGCCGAGACCAATTCATGCCTATTTTATGCTATTTTTTTGGATTTGGCCCAAACGGGCCGAGCGGGTGGCGGGCTGGGCCGGGCCAAAAACACCCGAATTTTACTGGGCTAAAATTCTGCAGCCCAAAGCTCGACCCGTGGCGGGCGGGCCAATCAGAATAACCAACAACTTCAAGGTTATCTGTTTTTCTGAATATAAGCATAAAATCCTTAGTACCTTGTAAGTAGCGTAAAACCTTTTTGACTGCTTTCCAATGATCCAGACTAGGATTTGACTGGTAACGTCCAAGTATGCCAGTTACATACGCTATATCTGGACGTGTACAAATGTAATACCCGAAAAGAAAAGAGAAGTATTCATTTTTGTGTTTTAAATATATTGTTTGAATTTTTTTTGTCTTTAAATTGGGTCAAAGTAATCATTTAAATTATGTGGGCTAATAAATATTAATAAGTGATAGATAATATTATGTGGTTAAAATTTGGGCCTTAATATTAATTTAATCCAAATAGAAGTTTATTAGGGCAACTTAATTAATAAATAACTAAACCTAATATTACTTCATTATACAAACTGAATAAGAAGAGGTTGCTACTTTGGAGATAAAGGGAACAACTACAAAGGGGGCTCGTGTGAAGAAAGACTAGAGATTTTGATCACTAGTGGGGAAATTTCATCTGTAATAAGTAAGTATATTATACATTATATAAAGTGGGGATAAATCACGTGGTTCCATATTAAATTTAATATGTTGTTTTTTTCATCACGAGCAAGTAATTTTGTAATTCAAGATCTAAGAGCGATCTTTAAATAATATGGGAGAGTTTATTTATTAATGTAATACTTATACAGATATACTTATTATTATTATCACTTTATTTCAATCAGATTGAACGGAGGGAGTAGTCTGTGATTGATTTTGGAGATCCTAAAATAATAAATTGATGATTTCTTTAAATAAAAAAATATATATAGCAGTAGTAATTAAAGTTTACGAAAACTTGCATAATTTGCAAAAGATGTTATACAAATAAATATGTAAGATTATATGGAATGAATTAAATCTTAATATTATAAGTAATTAAATTTTATAGTCATACCAAATAGAAGTGTTCATATTTTTATAAATGTACTTACATTTAGTATTATTAATTTGTGTAATTAGTTCGGACGGAAGGAACTTAAAGAGTTATATTTGGAATATAAATTTTGGAGTATTAATAATTGATATAAGGCGATGATTAAAGGCATATTAAATAGATTATGAATTATTTTAGAATTATTGAACTGGATTATATTTAATTTGAGGTGAATATGTTTAGATGATGAATAATATTTCGTATTTGATATCGTTGACATTTGAGGGTAAGATTTTGTGGAGTGTGCTATAAATGGTTTAGAAGTATCAGGTACGAATTCCGTACTCTTTCAGCGATACTCTTGTTAAATTTGATTTGTTCGTTTGTTTCCTTATTTCGAATTGTGTTATAATTTCACATAATTATTTCCTGTGAAATAAATATATTAGTTTCATTTTGGAGTTGATACACATGACTCGTATTTGTACTCTTTGAATTAGGATATCATGTTTAGTATTTATTTTTGATAATTGTAGAGCGGTACATGTTGCTACCTTCTTTTTGAGACCTTGTGACTATAATTTGATTTGGTTCAACATGTACATATAAAACCCTTTTGTTGGTATTATGTCGCATGTGTTGTGACATAGTTTTTGTTAAAATATACTGTAGGGTATACCTGATCTATAACCACCTGTGGGGGTACCACAGGCATGTCGTCTTGGCACGAGAGACATGACACTCTCCGTGGCGGTGTGATTAGTCCACGACGTCTCCGTTTTGGGCTCCGAAGAAAGTGGGCCATTTGGTGTTTTGTTGTGGAAGGCGTATGGGTTAACCCTAGTTTTTTGTTCTGCGGATTGGTGATGTTGTGCCAAACACACTATCCGATTTGCACACATTTGGATTCGCGGTCCAATGTGTGATTTGTTTGTGTTACATTATTTTGGTTGCCTGTGTGGCATCATTTGATTTGCCTGTGTGACATTAGTTTGACTTGCCTGTGTGGCAATGTATATTTCTGGGCTCATTCGGTATGAAATAAAACTCAACCATTTGATTCAGCCTATTATTTTATTGTATTAGTTTTGTTTGTTTCTGTTCAGTTCAATTCATTGAGTTAGTTACTTCAGTTCGTTATTTCTTTATTATTCTATTGGTTTCGTCAATTCTGTTTATTCTGATCTTTGGATAATATATTTTCATCAATATTTATAATTTCGGCTTTGTTTAGTATTTTGTCTCAGTTGTATATCTTTTGTATATATGTATTCGTACTGGGCAATTGGCTCATGTTGTGTTTTTCTTCCGGCAGGTTTGCAGGGGTGATTCAGGGCTAGTTTGATGAGAGAGTTGTCTTTGACCATCTAGGTTGTTGTGAATTTTAGTTTTGATTATTTTGACTCTATTTGGAGAATTGTATTTAGTACTTCTTTGATAGATATCACTATTAATATTTTGAAGTTATTAGTGATTTGTTTACTTATTTTAAGATTTTTTTGTGTTTTGCACGTGACCTCCCTTTCTTTTTCGGGAATGGGGTGTTACAGAGAAGGTATCAGAGCTTAGGTTCTTTCTTGTAGAAAATCTATTTAGGTTTGACCTGTGAGTTGTGGGTAAATCACTGGGTAGACGTAGGAGTTTGATTTGATTTTTGTTCTCTCTGTAATACCCCCTTCCCGAAAAGGAAAGGGAGGTGACGTGCAAAACACAAAAAAACCTCAAAATAAGTAAACAAAGCACTAATAACTTCAAAATATTAATAGTGATATCCATCAAAGAAGTACTAAATACAATTCTCCAAATAGAGTCAAAATAATCAAAACTAAAATTCACAACAACCTAGATGGTCAAAGACAACTCTCTCATCACACTAGCCCTGAATCACCCCTGCAAACCTGCAGAAAGAAAAACATAACATGAGTCAATTGCCGAGTACGGATACATATATACAAAAGATATACAATTGAGACAAAATACTGAACAAAGCCAAAAGTGTAAATATTGACAAAAATATATTATCCAAAGATCTTAATGGAATATATCTGAATCAACAGAATTGACGAAACCAATAGAAGAATAAAGAAATAACGAACTGAAGTAACTAACTCAATGAATTGAACTGAACAGAAACAAACAAAACTAATACAATGAAATAATAGGCTAAATCAAATGGTTGAGTTTTATTTCATATCGAATGAGTTCAGAAATATACATTGCCACACAGGCAAGTCAAACTAATGCCACACAGGCAAATCAAATGATGCCACACAGGCAACCAAAATAATGTCACACAGACAAATCATACATTGGACCGCGAATCCAAATGTGTGCAAATCGGATAGTGTGTTTGGCACAACATCACCAATCCGCAGAACAGAAAACTAGGGTTAACCCATACGCCTCCCACAACAAAACGCCAAATGGCCCACTTCCTCTGGAGCCCAAAACGGAGACGCCGTGGACTAATCACACCGTCACGAAAAGTGTCATGTCTCTCGTGCCAAGACGACATGCCTGTGGTACCCCCACAGCTGGTTATAGCTCAGGTATACCCTACGGTATATTCTAAAAAAAATACTATGTCACAACACATTGACATAATACCAACAAAAGGGTTCTATATGTACATGTTGAACCAAATCAAATTATAGTCACAAGGTCTCAAAAAGAAGGTAGCAAAATGTACCACTACAATTATCAAAAATAAATACTAAACATGATATCCTAATTCAAAGAGTACAAATACGAGTCATGTGTATCAACTCCAAAATGAAACTAATATATTTATTTCACAGGAAATAATTATGTGAAATCATAACACAATTCGAAATAAGGAAATAAACAAACAAATCAAATTTAACAAGAGTATCACTGAAAGAATACGGAATCCGTACCTGATACTTCCAAACCATTTATAGCACACTCCATAAAATCTTACCCTCAAATGCCAACGATATCAAATAAGAAACGTTATTCATCATCTAAACATATTCACCTCAAATTAAATATAATCCAATTCAATAATTCCAAAATAATTCATAATCTATTTAATATGCCTTTAATCATCGCCTTATATCAATTATTAATACTCCAAAATTTATATTCCAAATATAACTCTTTAAGTTCCTTCCGTCCGAACTAATTACACAAATTAATAATACTAAATGTAAGTACATTTATAAAAATATGAACACTTCTATTTGGTACGACTATAAAATATAATTACTTATAATATTAAGATTTAATTCATTCCATATAATCTTACATATTTATTTGTATAACATCTCTTTCAAATTATGCAAGTTTTCGTAAACTTTAATTACTACTGCTATATATATTTTTTATTTAAAGAAATCATCAATTTATTATTTTGGGATCTCCAAAATCAATCACAGACTACTCCCTCCATTCAATCTGATTGGAATAAAGTGATAATAATAATAAGTACATCTGTATAAGTATTACATTAATAAATAAACTCTCCCATCTTTAAAGATCGCTCTTAGTTCTTCAATTACAAAATTACTTACTCATGATGAAAAAAAACAACATACTAAATTTAATAATTTAATATGGAACCACGTGATTTATCCTCACTTTATATAATGTATAATATACTTACTTGTTTCTGATGAAATTTCCCCTCTAGTGATCAAAATCTCTAGTCTTTCTTCACCCGAGCCCCCTTTGTAGCTGTTCCCTTTATCTCCAAAGTAGCCACCTCTTCTTATTCAGTTTTTATAATGAAGTAATATTAGGTTTAGCTATTTATTAATTAAGTTGCCCTAATAAACTTCTATATGGGTTAAATTAATATTAAGGCCCAAATTTTAACCACATAATATTATCTATCACTTATTAATATTTATTAGCCCACATAATTTAAATGATTACTTTGACCCAATTTAAAGACAAAAAAAATTCAAACAATATATTTAAAACACAAACATAAATACTTCTCTTTTTTTTTCGGGTATTACAACAAACTTGAGAAAAATAAGACTCTCAACCACAGAATCATAGGGGATAAGATTCATTTGATCACGTTCAAGTTGATTCTTAGGACATTGATATAAGTCAAATTTGTCACCCTTAACAATAGGGGCGACAGTAGGGGTGCAATTTTTCATGTTGTATTTGTTAAGAACTTTGTCAATATAAGCTCTTTGGGACAATCCTAATATCCCACGAGACCTATCTCGATGAATTTCAATACCTATAACATAAGAGGCTTCACCGAGATCCTTCATATCAAAATTTTCAGAAAGGAAACGTTTGGTCTCATGCAACATGTTTAAGTTATTACTTGTAAGTAGTATATCATCAACATACAAATCAAGAATAACAAATTTACTCCTATTGACCTTCAAGTATATGCATTGATCCACTATATTTTTTTAAAATCAAAATTATTCATCACCTCATGAAACATAAGATACCATTGTCGAGAAGCTTGTTTTAACCCATATATAGAATTCTTAAGTCTACATACCATATTTTGCTCGCCTTTATCCAAAAAACCTTCTGGTTATGCCATATGGACATTCTCATGCAAGTTATTATTAAGGAATGTAATTTTAACATCCATCTGATGTAACTCATAATGAGCTACTACAGCCATGACTATTCTAAATGAATCTTTCCTGGATACTGAAGAGAAAGTTTTATTATAATCCACACCTTCCTTTTGAGTGAAACCCTTAACAACCAATCGAGTTTTATACCTTTCAACGTTTCCTTTAGGATCTAATTTGGTCTTATAGACCCACTTGCAACCAACATGTTTAACATCTTTTGGTAATTCTTCAAGATCCTAAATGTTATTAAGCTTAATTGATTTCAACTCATCATTCATGGCTTCAAGCCATTGAGTTCATTGAGAACTCGTAATGGTCTCTTTATAGGAGATAAGATCATTAATTTTACTTGAATCAGAGAAAATCTCATTAAGATAGGTTATAAAATCATCAAAATTAAAAGGCTTTCTAGGTATTTATAATTCCAGGAATATGATTTTCAATAATATGGGGGTCAACATTAGGTGGTGGCTCAACTATTTCAGGAGCATCATTCGCCTCAATAGGATGTTGTTGTGCCTCACCCTCTTGAATTACAGGATTAAGAACATAAATACTATTTTCTTCAAGATTAATTTTTCTAGGCTCACCACTCCCACTTAAATCACAATTCTCTAAAAATTCTGCATGCCTAGTATTAACAATTCTAGTGGTATGTGAGGGACAGTAAAATCAAAAACACTTAGATCTATCAGGATATCTAATGAAATGGCAACTAATGGTTTTAGATTCCATTTTTTTTATTTATGGATTAAAAATCTTAGCCTCGGCTGGACAGCCCCACACCCGTAAGTATTTTAAACTAGGTTCCCTACCTGTCCAAATTTCATAAGGAGTGTTAGGAACAAATTTGCTAGGAACCCGGTTTAAAATATGAACAGCTGTCTTTAATGCCTCAGTTCACAAAAATGCAGGTAAATTAGAATTGCATAACATACTACGTACCATATCCATAAGGGTACGGTTTTGCCTCTCAGCTACACCATTCTGTTGCAGTGTACTAGACATTATATACTGAGTGACGATGCCATTTTCTGGCCAAAATAAGGCAAATGGACCAGGACTATGACCTGTATCAGAGTGTTTACCATAACAATCTCCGTCTCTATCTGATCTTACTACTTTAATTTTTTCGATCAAGTTGATTTTCAACTTCGACCTTAAAAATTTTAAATATATTTAGTGATTCAAAATTTTCATTAATCAGGTAGACATATGTATAACGAGAATAGTCATCAATGAACGTAATGAAAGATTTGTGTCCACTAATTTCATGAGAAAATGGTCCACATATATCAGTGTGAACCACTTCAAGAAGTGCATCACTTCTAGTGACTCTTTTCTTTTTACCTTTCACAAATTTTCTTTTTATACATTCAATATAATAGTTAAGATTAGAAAAATCTATTGAATAAAGAATTCCATCCTTTATAAGACGTTACATTCTATCTTTTGTAATATGGCCTAAGCGTTAATGACACAATTTTGAAGAATTCTCATTATCTAGTTTTATCTTATTTCCACTTTTAGAGGTATTTTCTGTCACATTCATTGTCAACAAGGATTCAGCAAAGACATTATCCAAATTTATCTTATAGAGGTTTCCCTCTAAAGAGCCATAACCAATAACATGAGAGTAATGATAAATATATACTTATTTTATTATTTCCAAACTTAAATGAAAATCCATCAACGTCAAGTTTAGATACAGAAATTATATTCCTTATCATACTGGGAACATAAAGAGTGTCATATAAATATAAGGTGAAACCACTCTCCAAAACTAAAGGAAGTGTTCTTACAGCTTCAACTTGTATAGACTCTCAATTGCTAACTTTAACTTTAATGGTTCTTTCCCCCTTTTGGAGTGTCTTCTTTGAAAGGAATCCCTGCAATGAATTAGTAATGTGAACCATAACACCAGTGTCAATACACCATGTATTAGAACGAACATTAATTAGAAAGGATTCATAAGTTATATAATTGAATGACGATATACCCATCTTTTCAAGTCATTCTCTGAATTTAGGGCATTATTTCTGAGTATGTCCTTCCTTCTTATAAAAGTGACATTTAGGGCTTGCCTCAGAGTTGTTACCTGAATAATTTACCTTATTTATTTTGGTAGAAATTTGTTTATACTTATTTTTAAAACCTTTGCCATTTTTATGAGCCTTCTTCTTATGAGATCTAGTGGTAGTCAAATGAGCAACATAAGCAGAAACACTAATTGGAGTAAATGCTGAAACATAATCAAGCTCATAAGTATGCTTAAAAAAAAACTAAAAGAAATCCGTAATGTACAACAATAATTAATAATTAATCATAATAAAAACCAACTGTAGGCCAATCAGTTAGTTACATAAAATCTATTTACAACACACAAAAATAGATTTTAATGAGATGTTGGTGCACAATTATTAATCTTTCGTTGGTCCAATTAATAATATACTAATAACATCCCCATAAAATAATGCATAACACATTTATTCATGCATCACCGTTGGGCAGAAACAAAATAAACATGTTATTTATGCAATAAAATTCCATTTAATAAATTCTAATTCTGATTTTCCACGCGTTAGGTAAAAGTAAAATCTGTATTTATTAAATGTAACATTATGTGACTTTTCTTACTCTTTAATTGTTTCAATTAATAATCGTCTATTAGGCTGATTATTAATTTTAACAATAAAAGAGTCACGCATACATGTAAATTATTATGATCAAACTCAATAATTTTCTTTAAAACATTATATTAATCAGGTTTGAAACATTAATATTATTTATAATTTATATGTAACAACTTAAAAGCCCTAATAATATATCATATAATGTTCTAGAATCTTAAATTAGAATATATAATTATGAACATGAATTGATTATACAATATTCACATAAATTTCAAAACTAAATATATATTGACATGATATGAATTAAATATTAATTTGGTATAATAAATAATACAACTATCAACATAAACAGATAAGTCAATATTAATAAAACATGAATTCATGTTCAATATATATAAATAATATTTGATGTATATATACTGTCATGTTCAATATATATAAATAATACTTGATGCATTCACGTTTGTCTTTTTTTTTGATGAATTAATTTTATGAATACAAGTTGTGGGTAAGGAAATTGCGCCTTTCTAGTTAATGTTTTGTATTGGCTGAGGAGGAGAGAAATCCACGAAGAGCACGGAATTGGTTGATTGATTGAAGACGGGAGAAGAACAAGTGGACGATTACTCCAACGACACGTGGCAGAACTCCTAGAATCCGGGAACCTTGTTAAGGTTATTGGGATTCCAAGAGCCTTCTTCTTGAGTCCTTCCACTCCTAGAATCAGGAAACCTTGTTAGGGTTATTGGGATTCCAAGAGTCTTCTTGAGTGTTGAGAGAGAATGTCCAGGTCCTTCGATCTTCCATGAGTCCAAGTTCTTCGCCCGAAGAGAGGTCCCCTACCCAATTGAATGGAAGGGGTATTTATAGGATTTTCTGAAAAGTGGTCATCTGCCAGACACATGCTTTCAAAGAAATTCTAGAAATACCCTTTAATCATCAGAGTAATGTCTAGATCATCTTGTCCTTCTATCCATCAATCCAATCCCTCAAGCAATTCCCAAAACGAGCCGCCTCCTCGAGCCTTTTGCCTCGGGACACGACGTGGAGGCTTCTCCCGAGTCTAGTACATTTATTTTGAATTTTTCATCTTCATTTAATTAGGTTATGCAAACCCTAATTTATACATTTAATGAGGTCGTGGAACCCTAATTTTAATTCAATTAGGTCATGTGAACCTTAATTTTGTACTTGGGCCCACACTTGCCCCCTATGCGAGATTCACATTCCTAAATAGACGATTGTGCAAGAATACTTCAAGCCTTTGAACAATTTTGCGGGACTTCACTTTACAAGTCTTGAAGACAATGGTCCTAGTAGAGGGAACCCCTAGGGAGCCAAACCCTTAGGGTTAAACCCTAGGGAGGCAAAACCTAGCAGGGCTCTTCCATAAACATACTGGAAAATCTTCTGAAAATCTTTCCATAGTTTTCCCAATATTTGTTTCCTTATTTTTCTGGAAATTAAGACAAGGAAGATCATCAAATATTACCAAATAAAATTTAATCTAATAAAATCTTTCTTTTGGTAAACTAAATCTTTCTTTTCTATCAAATCAAATCAAATCATAATTTTTTTGGGAAATAAATGTTTTTTCTTTATTTGATTTTGAAGACAATAACCTTCTTTATCATTATTATCATTTAGAAGGAAAAAGTTAAATTTCAAATTTTCCCTTTATTGGGAGAAAATCAAATCTTTTTTTATATATATATTTAGAAAATTATATCTTTATATATTTCTATTTAGAAATAAATTCAAAGATACTTCTTTTGGAAATCAGATTGAATCATTCCCTTAATGGAAAAAGAGGGGTTGCTTCCTTTTCCGTTGCAAGTATACTTTGGGGGATATACATGTATTCATATGTATACATCTCCCAAGCCATTCACGCCTCCTTGCTTATCTTGCTTCATTTTAGATTTTCTCTCTTCCTACGAGCTAGTCAGGAAGATCCTCAAGGGAGCAGCAAGAAGACATTCCTCAATCCGAGCGAGAGGTAACACAGAGGATTCCTCCTTATAGAGCCAAACCCTAAGGGTTGAACCCTATAGGGGACCCAAACCCTTGGGGCTCCATTCCTTCTTCTTGTCTTCGCTTTTCTATTTTTTTACTTGCATGTTTTCTTTCGAATTAGCAAAACTAATGATTTAGCCACCGAAGTTGGCACGTTTTATTGAATACCTGATTAAAATTTTAATTTTTCAAATTAACTCACTGAACTAATTTTTATTTTTAAATTGGGTCATTTCGTTAAAAAAAGTTGATAGCCGTTAATTTTTTTATCTACGTGGCACTGACGTGGACGTAAAGAAAAAGGAAAAAAAAAGAAAATGACAAGGAAAATAAAAACAACTTTTTGCAAATGAGAATCAATTATTCATGTAATTTTATGAGTAAATGGAAAGAAAGAGAAAGATTCTATAGAGAAACTCACCGATCAGAAGAAGAAAATGATGTTGATGAGGATGAGGCAACTACCAAAAAAACTGATCTCAAATGAATCCACGGCGATGACGATGGTGAAAATGATTTCGACGACGAAGGCGAAGATGATTTTGAGGACGATGACGGCGAAGTTTGACTTCGCCGGAGGCCTTTCATTTATCTACAATTACTATTTTTTACTATGAATAAACCTATCAGATTCTAGGGCCAATAATTGATGTTTTGCTTCTACTACTTTGATTTTACCTACTACCGTAGAATATGGCGGTGGCTATGGCGATTCCGGCGACGGCCGTGACGGTGAAAACTACTCTGGCATTAGGACTTGCTGTCTCCATCCAAAATCTAGCACCACCGCCGACGAAGACGTCAACGAGTTTAGTACTAAGCTTATGGATACTGATGCCTTGAACAACATTAGTGCCGGAGCTGAAGAAGAGGGAGAGCATAGTATAGATGAGAATAGGAGTGGGGAGATATTTATCTATAATGATGGATTTACCCTTCTGCAACAAGAGGACTCTCAAGTGGAATTTCCATGTCATTTTCTGTTTTCTTTCTTTTTTTTACGTCTACGTCAGCGCCATGTAGATAAAAAATTAACGTCTATCAACTTTTTTTAATGGAATGACCCAATTTGAAAATAAAAATTAGTTTAGTGAGTTAATTTAAAAAATTAAAAGTTCAATCAGGTATTCAATAAAACGTGTCAACTTTGGTGGCTAAATCATTAATTTTGCCCTTTCGAATTTCTCTTGACTTGTTTCCCCTATTTCTTTTTTCTGTTTCAGGAAATTGTAGTCTTTCTTTGTTTCTGAGCCCCATCACCTTGATCATATCTTGGTTTTTTCCCTCAGAATTCATCAAAGAAGGCTATAATTTTCGCGACGAAGGAGCACTCGTTCCAAGCGTTTGATTTGTGGAGCAACAGGACCTCAAAGGAATGAATAGAGGGAACAACCCCTAAGGGCTGAACCCTAGGGGACTGAAGCCTACAGGGCCGAACCCTAGGGGACTGAAGCCTACAAATTTTTTTTCCTAGGACTCCCCAATCTTTCCTTTGTCTTCCGAGCCCCATTACCTTAATTACATTTTGGTTTTTTCCCTCGGATAATAAAGAAAGATTTGGCGCTGTTCCGATAAAAAATACGAAGGAGAACAAAAAATACTTTACATGCAGCAGAACCACTCCCAATAGTCGAACCCTAGGGGGCGAACCCTTGGGGAAAATTAATATTTGGGCGAAAAAAATGAAGTTCGGGATGAACAGTTACTATTTGGATCGTAACTTTTGATCCGTTTGGAGTTTCGAGGCCAGTAATATATCAAAACGAAGCTAGCAACGAGCCCTACAAAAATTATGGCCTTGGCCATGTCATATGTTGTTATAAGTCCAAAAATGGCTTCGAAGGATGCCTTTTAGCTGTCCAAAGTTTTTTTAAAAAATTTTAGAAATTATTTTCTTGCATAATTGTGATTCCTAACTCTTTCTAACATTGTTTCTTCTTCTTTTCAGGTGTTTTGAAGCTTAACTCTCAGACTTTCTCTTTGCCATGAGTACTTCGAGCTCAAACACTTTACTTGAAGTTCAAATGACATACTTATACTGAATTCAAGTTCAAATGCCATGGATTTCTTCTTTGCCATGGTAAACACTTCAAGTTCAAATGCTTTCCTTGTCATTCGTTTCCTTACTCTTTAGACCCCTTATGCTGAATTTTTCTTGCTTGCAGGCCCTCTCGATTGAATATTTTATAGACCTAGAAACCACAAAGGAGGCCCTATTTCTTAGTGATTGGGGAAGGGCTCCCCTCTTTTGGTCTTTCCAACGTATTTTTCAGAGCAAGTCCAGACTTATAACCGTACAACTCTTCCTCCGCCAGAGAAGGAAGGCTTGTTTCTATATGCATCGGCTTATGGAGGTTAGGATGTCTTCTTATCTGATTCATCTAGCCACCTTCAAGAATAACATCATCGGATCGAAAAACACTTGGAAATGCTAATTATGTGATATACTAAAGAAATGACTAACATTCTTCTTTCATCCAGCCATGCAAGAACATTCATATCTAACAGGACCATGGTGCTTCTCTACATGCACATTCGTCACTGCATGGGGGGAATGCACCTCTACTCTGGAGGATGTCTATGACATCTACCAGTAAACATTTACCCCCTGCGCGTGAGTCACACCTTTGGTGAGATGATCGCATAAATATTTTTAACTGTTGAAGTCTTGATTCCAATTTCTGAACACTTCGCAAAGCTTGATGTTTTGCAAGCCTCGAAATTTCTCTTTTCTTTAGAATTAAGAAGTCATTGAGAATCAAGAAGTTCGTGAAGGCCTAATAGCCTTGAAGGCTAGATAGTATTGAAGGCCTGATAACATTGAAGACCTGATAGCCTTGAAGGCCTGATAGCCTTGAAGGCCTGATAGCCTTATAGGCCTGATAGCCTCATAGGCCTGATAGCCTTGAAGGCCTGATAACCTTGAAGGCTTGATAACCTTGAAGGCCAAGCTATTCCCCTCTCTTCAGTTCGACATGTCATGGCTTTTAGATCATGAACTTTCGTAGTTTTTTTTTTCATTTCCTGTATTAAAAAATTCATATACCTATATTTCATGCAAACTAACACTTGAATCTATACTTTTCTTTTTAATAAATCAGAAGAAATAATCAAGTATAAGTGAAATTTGACAAATTTATTTATAATCAAATTGCTGTTAATGAAAAGCATAACGTTTCATATAATAAATCTTGCTTTTGTTAGAGAAAGCATAACGTTTATCACTTTTAGAGATAAAGTGTAAATTTTTCGGTATTGAGGGTTTATACTCAGGCACCTCAATTACTTTTAAAGTTGAAAGTATAACTTTTTGGGTCGAGGACTTATAGTCAGGTGCCTCATTCACTTTTGATGATAAAGTGTAACACTCGGGTGACTCGTCACTTGGGTCGTCTAATTTCTCGTCAAGCGCAGTCTATGAGGACTTGAAATTGGGTGCCTCGTCACTTGGGTCATCTAATTTCTTGGCAAGTGCAGTCTATGAGGACTTGAAATTGGGTGCCTCGTCACTTTGGTCGTCCAATTTCTTCGCAAGTGTAGTCTACGAGGATTTGACCACCATTTATAGTGGACCACCATCTTGGGTGGATTTATTTTTGCGTCAATTCTTGTGATTCCTCCCTTGGTCATCCAATTACTTGGCAATGGATATTCCCGAGGACTTAAACTACCATTTTTGGTGGACCACCATCTTGGGTGGATTTTTAATTCATCTGTAGTTCAGAGTTCTTTCGATGATAGAACCATTATTTGGGTTCTTGACTTCCAGGACTGCACCATGGGTGATAGTGTTGCACATTTCTTCTCCTAGTTCAATCTCCTCGACTTCCAGCTTCTCATGGTATATCCTCCGCAGACTGTAACAGTCCATAGTTGAATGCCCTGCGTATTGGTGGTATACACAGAACTCTGGTCTTATTTTCATCTCTTCCGTCACAACCAACCGGGGCTTTGGAGGTTTCACCACTCCGTGCTCGACCCATTATTCATACAGGCTCCTGAATGTCTTCTTGGTGCATGTGATAGCCTCCAGAACATGCATTCTGGTATGCGTTTTCCCATGCTTTTCTCTGCTTCGCTCAAATTTCTTATTTTTCTCCCTCTTGCCCCTTTGTGGTTTTGACTGAGAATCCACCAAAGCCATAATTGTTGTCATCTTGCTCTTCCATGAAACCATCGCATGGCTGGTGGGAAATGTCATGATTCCTCCCAAGTCTTGTTCAAAAGATGAGAGGGTTACAAATGAATCAAAAGCCTTGGTAATGAGGTGGGGCTTGAAGGCGTATAAAGCACCATTGTTACATATGCTAACCAAGTTCTTTTATTTAATTGGATCTGCACACTTCTGTGCTTGGGCCCTGAACCTATCCACGTAATCTAAAAGCTCCTCGTTTGGCTTCTGCTTGAATCGCATGAGCTCTATGATGGTTACCTATTTCTGCACACAGAAAAATTTCTTAAAAAATTGTAATTTTAGATCATCTCAATCGTGGATTGATCCCTTCTCCAAGTTGTAGTACCAACTGAAGGCATTATCCGTCATAGTCTTGTTGAATTCCCCCATCAACAAATTGTGATTGTTCCTTTCATCATATCCTAACCATGGAGACATCGACTCCACAAACCTGACAATGTGTTCACTGACATTTTCTTTCTCCCCATTGTATTTTGGAAATTACGGGGGATGCTCGATATACCCTGCCAGGTAAGGTTGTCTCCGAATATGTGCCGGGTAAGGTGGAGTAAAGTCTAACTTTGAAGATCAGGATGTCTGCTTGTGAAGTTGATTGATCACATCGATCATATCATCCTTTGTCATATATTGGCTTGTGGTATGGACTCTCTGTGGTACAGAAATTGGCTGATATACACTGGCATCATGTAAATTTTGTGTTGGTTGTGCTTTTGGGCAATTTCGTTGAACGAGGCTTGGGATGGTTGGTATCTACACTTGTGAAAATACGGGGATAGTGGTCGGAATGATGTTTTTTTTAGGTTGGCTGACTTCCAGTCTGGGTTGTGGCACGTCACCACTATTCTGAGGTTCCAAGTGGATGATTGGAACAGATTGATTCTTCGTTAATGGGGGTGCAATCTGATTCTCCTTATTGTTGCTATCGTTTTTATGGGATCTACATTAATTACTGACGAAGATTTCCCATTTTCTCCTGCTTCTTCTGCATCTCCAGCATCATAGCCATCATCATCCACTGTCCTTCTTGTGCTTCCTTCAACGCCTTGAGCATCTCCAGTTGCACAACATTTGTATGCTTTCCACTTTCTTCCTCACTTTGCCTTCCTGCACCTGTCTGCCTGACATTTGCTGGTTGTTGATCAGCCATGTATGGTGATGTTGAACTTCCTTCCGATGCGTCTTCAAGGATGGGTTGATCGAGATTTAGATTCACGCCTTGGAAAGCTTGACTTGCTTGCCTTGGAACTAGACCCGGTGAGGTAATGCTATTTGTTGGTGAAGCTCTTCCTGTTGTTCTCCCACTTCGAGTTGTGGGCATACCATTCACGAATTCTACACCTCCCCAGCAAAGTCGCCAAAGAAATATGGTGTTGTGATGCAAGGCACGATTTCATTGCCCACACAAATATTACAGAATTAAAATGCATAACAATAGCAGTACATGAAGAATCAAAACATGTAATTTCCAAAAGCCATGAATAACCGAAATCAGATTACGAATGGAAATAAATCACTAATTAATTATTAATTACGAATCAGGTTACATAATTACTTTTTGAAAATTATTATTTTCATTCAGAGATTTCTTAATACACTGAATAGTTCTATATTATTGCAATAAAAAAGATTATGCGGAATTAAAATTTCTAGCATAATTGAGTAATTAATTTATTCTATATAATAACGTAACAATTGCTCTAATACCAGATGTTCAATAAATTATATCGGAACATGCTATTACATAGAATAAAATCAATTAATCAATTAGGTACTTACATGAATTGAGAGAAGTCATCTTGTATGTATCACGTTTTCGCTGCGCTTAATGGTTAAAGTCTTCAATTGTCTCTCTCAATCTTATGATGAATGCATAGGTGTGTTTAAAAACAACTAAGACCAAACCTTAACTGTTTTATTTATAGAATAGCTAAGGGTCAAAATCGTCTATAAAGATTATGAAACCCTATGGCTCATTATACTAAATTAATATTAGTAATACTATTTATGCGTCACATAATTACCAAACCCATAAATAAGATGATTAAATTAATACAATATGTAAGTCCAATAATTTCATAAATAATATAGGCCACATAAGGAATAAAATATTCTAACATTGCCGACTTACAATTACAAAATTTATCAATACATGAGATTTGTAAGAATTATAGGAGAGTCCCACTTATTTCACATTTATCCAAACAAATTACCACTAATAATCTTATCAACATAACTGTCAATTAGATAGTTAACATAAAACATTTGCAGCATATATAATTACTATAAATTGAATGAGGAGTTTAATTTTTGTAGTATTCCTTGATTATGAAGGATAATCAGATCGGGATAACATACTATTAGAAGTTAATCGTGAGTTGATATTTAGTTAATAATTTAATTTGTTTAAACTAATCTGAACTATTTAAAATTAAAATTATAACATGTTTATAATTTAGATGTATAATGATTAATGGGTAGGGATGATAATTTCTCCCGTCCCCACAGTAAACTTCAAGACCCGTCCCAAATGAGGACGGTGATTTTGACTCGATCGAAGATGAAGAATCACCGAATATGCTACTTATGAGGATGAGGGGATGCTATTTACTTCCTCCACCCAACCCCAACCCCAACCCCAACCCCAACCCCAACCCCAATTTCTAATCCGTACCCACCCAAAATAGTTATATATTAATTAAGTTAATTTATATTATTATATATTACATAAATAAAATATATGTCCTTGTGTGTGTGTGTGTATATATATATATATATATATATATTTATATAATTAAAATATATTATTATGATTATGGGGCAGATGGGCTACACAAACACATCGCGGGCTAATGTATAACAAAAATGCTATGGGGATCATGGATGGCGACCAAATCAATTTTTTTATGACTCTTAAAAAATTAATGTGATTTATAACATTATTTTTTATATATATTAAAATGACGCCTAAATCACTGTTTTGTATAAAAATTTCAGTTTCAATAAATCACATTAATTTTTTGGAAATCATAACAAAAATAATAATAATAATAATTTCAGACAGGTGACCGATCGCCCCTGGCCGGTCCCGTAGAAGGATTGAATGTATAACAAAACCTGCCGCAGAAGTCTTTAAGCATGCAGAGCAACAAAAGTTGGGGCAAAATGAAACATAACAAAAATACTCTACACTGAAAAATCAAACTAAAAGAAAACAGAATTAACATAGGCTACAAAGGTATCTTCTGAAGCACAATAATAGAGTCAGTTTCCAAGATAATACTCCTTCGGAAATATAAAATATTGATATTAATTTTTTGATATTAATTTTAGATATTTGTAATTTAAAATTTTATTTAACTTTAAAAATAATAAAATTTTTAATTATTGATTTTTTTACATAATTTATTATTTTTATAATTGTAATCCGTATTCACATTAGAAATTGATATATTCCCATGCAAGGGTAAGACCATCTCAATTAGAGTTACACAAATTGCTTGCGGCCTGACCTTGGTCCGGCTTGGTCAAAGCTCGACCTAGTCAAGGCCTGGACCGGTCAGGCCCAGCCTGAAGGCTGCTAACAGACCTCACTATTTTGGCCTATATCCGACCTGGTCTGACCTTCTAAAAAGACCGAATTGTCCTGGCCTGAGGCCTGGTCCGGCCTGAGGCCTGGTCCGGCCTGAAGCCTGAACCGACCTGAGCCCTGAGGCCTGGCCTGGATCGTTTAGGGCCTGCTGAAAGTGGGCAAGGCTGTAAGTTTCAATTGGGCCATGGGCCAACCCCATTCCACTAAATTTAAGATAATAAGTTGTCGGCTTGAATTTTTTTTATGTGACTTAGTCACCTGACTCACCAGCTCACTTTAATGCCTTAATGGTTTGAATTCTAGCCCATTATCTTCCACTGTGTTCACGACCTGTACCAGGAAGTTTACTTATCAGAAACTTGAAATTATAATTATGTAAACGGGTTGCACCAAAAGTCAAGTTAGGAACAATTCATTTATTACATGTTGTCATGAAACTTTTAATACAAAAGTCAGGAAATTGAAAAGCAACGGTCAAAACTCAAAAAGTAAAAAAAGTTGAGTTGTCTTATCATTTGTTCATATGTTGCCTGCTGAAAGCTGTTCTACTGACAAAGTAGAAAAAACAAATTGCTTTTTTTTTGCTTCTAAACAAACGGATAGTGTGCAGTATTTTTTTTTTAAACAAACGGTTATATTTTGTTTCTATAAAATTCATTTAATTAACCGCAAAAATATTCACATATCTATATCTTGCAATCTGCTTTCTCTTCCCAATTTTCGTTCTTGATCAATATTCTCTTTATTCACAATTTTCACATCTCTCTATTTAGTATTTTGATATTATCTGATAATTACAAACTTCAATTGATATTATTATAATTTTTAATTTGTATTATTATTACATTTTAATTATTACAATACAATGGATCCCTCCAACTCCAACACTCCACAAATGCCACAATTTATTCAAAACGATTCAAATATCATTATGCCTGAAAGTGTTGTTGCGGGTTCGAGTACTTTATTTCCACGTCCTACCTGTAAGACCCCAAATTTTATGAAATAAAAGTATTCAATTTTTCTATTTAGTAAATGGTTAAATTGATAAAAAGTTAAAGTTAAGAGTGATATGTGAATTTTTTTCAAAATAAGCAAGTGGTTATAAAATATTCAAGTTTTTTGGGGAATATTCGTTTGGTTGTGGAATATTCTTGTTGTCGGGGAATATTCGTACGACGGCGCAACCATTTGTGGGCCCCATAACAGAATAGCTGTCGGATGAAGAAAGCGACAAATTTGATTTTTTATAAATAACGGCGTAATTGTTACCGTTAACATTGTTGGAATACCTGGTGGTTAAAATACAGTAATACGCGTGGTTGCACAGTAGCACACGATATTGCACATTATTTTTGAATTATTGGTTCTTACGTAAGAAGGCACTACTCAATAATTGTTACAGTAATTACTGTTCAATATTTTATATTATTGATTCAATAATTGTTGCGTTGATATGTTATATTATTGTTGTTTCAATAATTGTCATTGCACAATATTTCTCATTATTAGATCAATAATTCATATTATTTGAATATTATTATTAAATAGCATTATTGACAATGTTTAGAAAGTTCTGTCAAAGAGAGGTTTGGTCACCTAATTGCATGCCAGCAAGGAGAAATCCTTATCGGAAAGCCCCCTCTTTCCTGGGAACGGCTTGGTTGCCATAATTGTGATTCTGTAATATTATTTGTGAATAATTAATTATTGATTTATATGATAAGGACATATTTATTTGATCCAGATTTAAATGATGGATTTTTTATGTGGTTATAAATGAAAGAATTAATGTTGATGTGTTTTATCAGTATTTTGTCGGAATGGAGGTATTAAAAATCAAATCAGTGTTCTTAAAGCTCTATTGCGTGAGTTATAATTTTTAATCTGACCGTTGGATCGTTGTGATTTTTGGATATGTTATACATATATAAGTTGAGTATATGTCCACAAATTTTGAACCGTTAAAAATGAACGTATGATTTGTTATGAATTTTAAGAGGTGATTGATTCAGAAAATGTTGAAGTTTCTGAATTTATCATTTTAGTGGAAAATTCTAGAATTGGTGGACCCCACTTTTGGTTGGTGAGAAATTTGCTCAAATTGAATTTCAAATGTGGTGGGTGGCAATAGTAGCAGGTAAAGTCATCAGGTTGCAGGTCAAGTCTGCTTCGGCATGCTAACATTTTCCTATAAATAGAGGGCTAAGTTAAAATTGAAAATCACACCAGAAACAAGTTTTCTCTATTTCTCTCTCTATATTATTAAGCGTATTCTTGTGAGTATTTTGATACTTTGAGTGTTGCTATATGGTTCAAGTTCCTTCAGCACTATATCCAGTATTCCAGTCAGAAGTACTGTCTTTTTGAGGTAGGGGATTGTAAGGGATAGAAAGGGATGTTGTTCTCTTCATAATGATGTTATTCTTTCAATATCATTATACCGAAATATTGGTATTGATTTTATTGTGGAATTTCTACCTTTTTGTGTCAGGGTTACTATTCATGTATACATCACTATTCACGTATATGGCACTATTCACGTATACGGCACTATTCACGTATACGACACTATTTATGTATATGGCACTATTTATGTATATGGCATTATTTACGTATACGGTACTATTTACGAATACAGAGTACTATTCACAAGTTACTATTCATGAGTTACTATTCACGACAAAATTGGTTTCTTTTTTTGACAAAATTATCGTTGATTTATGAATCTTACTTTTGAAATTAACTGCAGTTGTTGATCATATTTTTTTATTATCATGTATAACATTTTTATAACTCTGGTGAAGAACTTTCTCTTTGATTTGAGTGTAAAGATGGGTAGATTATTGGTATGATCGTGACTATGAGTTCTCTTTGGCCAGTAGTGCAAAGATGAATTGTTGACTGGTATGAACATGACCATTGAATTTATAATTGAATATTTTAAGCTTAAGTGCAAAGGTGAATTGATCAACATGGTTATAATTATGGTTTATATAAATTCTGAAATGAATTATTGATGAATATCTTTTGCCTGTAGTGCAAAGATAACCTGTTGTTGAATATCTTTGGCCGGTAGTGCAAAGATGACCTGTTGTTGAATATCTTTGGTCAGTAGTGCAAAGATGAACTGTTGATGAATATCTTTGGCCGTAGTGCAAAGATGAATTTATTAGTATGATTATAAACAGGAAATGTGATTTGGTATAACCATGATCTCTGATATTTCAGGTAAAGACAGGTGATGAAAATTATCTTCGTCCTGGGTGCGAAGAGGAATTTTAGAATCATAATTATGATTATGAGTTATTCATATGATTGTGGAAAGGAACTGTTGATTGATGTTACAGGGATAAAAAATTGTTGGTAGACTTTTAACGTCGTGAAAATAATAGACTTTATAGTCTATTTGACTCTTCTCATGGATTGCTCGTTCCGCTGCAACTATGGTTGAAAAGTTTTATCATCTACCATATATTCTAAATCTCTGATTTATTACTGATGAAGGCTATTGATAATTTAATTATCTTTAGTCATGATATTCTTTACTAGGCTAGTTGAGCTCACCCTTCTGCTTCACAATTCTTTTCAGATAATAATAGTGTAGCTGGGTCGAGTGGGGGTCACAGGGGAATAGAACGGTGGTCTCTAGCTATGGAAGTTCTCCCTAAACAGTATAGAAAAGTGTGTTGTATTTTATACATCTTTTAGTAGTTATATTTGGTGAATCAAATAGGGTGAGGCGAACCCAACGTTGAAAGAGTGTTTTGCCACAATCATACAAGATGTCTAATGACATACAACCACGTGTTATCATAAGACAGGGTTGTGCACATCCACTTGCTGAGTATATCTACGAGCACTACCTATATGATTTTGGAGTTTGGTTGAAGTATAATTCTCAATTAGAGACAGTGGAGATAGTCATATGTCAAGAGAAGAATCACCACTGGAAAGAATATAATAGTAATCTTATCATTTTTCTTTGGGGTCTATTGGGTCAACCAAGGATAATTCTGTGGACATATGATATCTATCATAACCTAGACGCATGGCCTCCCATGTACGAAGGTTTCCTTGAGCACTTCCCAAAGATTCTAATTTCTAAAACAGTTTTGATTGTACCTTTATGTAATGTATCAATGTGAGGTGCTGTCCATAGTTGGGACATGAGTCACAACATGGTATTAAAACTCACAGTATATGTGCTGTTTTATTTTGCACGACAATTGTAGTAATAAAATTATAGTTTTTTTCTGTACCATGTATTTGGCGACTCAGAATAGGTTGGAGATTGGACCTATTTTGGGGGCGCCACAGTTGGTATCAGAGCTTAGGGATATGATCCCTGGCTGAGATGTGAGAATAAAACTAGGAGGGGAGAGACGAGTAAATCCTTCGCTAGTGTGTCCTACCTAAGCTTATTTTTTGGTCGGTCATAATATCGGGATATTATGTGATATGTTAATTTGTTCAATTAACCTTTGTTTTGAAGCTGTATTCTAGAATGATATCTGAAATACAGGAGATGAGCAATGGAGAAATTATGATGAGAGGGAAGATGGAATCTGAAATGAAAGCAAGGTATTCTCAACTCTTTGAATTATCAGGTACGTAAATTTCGGGGATGAAATTTCATAAGGAGGGGAGATTGTAAGACCCCGAATTTTATGAAATAAAAATATTCAATTTTCCTATTTAGTAAATGGTTAAATTGATAAAAAGTTAAAGTTAAGGGTGATATGTGAAATTTTTTCAAAATAAGCAAGTGGTTATAAAATATTCAAGTTTTTCGGGGAATATTCATTTGGTTGTGGAATATTCTTGTTATCGGAGAATATTCGTACGACGGCGCAACCATTTGTGGGCCCCATAACAGAATAGCTGTCGGATGAAGAAAGCGACAAATTTAATTTTTTATAAATAATGGCGTAATTGTTACCGTTAACACTGTTGGAATACCTAGTGGTTAAAATACAGTAATACGCGTGGTTGCACAGTAGCACACGGTATTGCACATTATTTTTGAATTATTGATTCTTACGTAAGAAGGCACTACTCAATAATTGTTACAATAATTATTGTTTAATATTTTATATTATTGATTCAATAATTGCTGCGTTAATATGTTATATTATTGTTGTTTCAATAATTGTCATTGCTCAATATTTCCCATTATTAGATCAATAATTCATATTATTTGAATAATATTATTAGATAGCATTATTGGCAATGCCTAGAAAGTTCTGTCAAGGAGAGGTTTGGTCACCTAATTGCACGCTAGTAAGGAGAAATCCTTATCGGAAAGCACTCTCTTTCCTGAGAACGGCCTGGTTGTCATAATTATGATTCTGTAATATTATTTGTGAATAATTAATTATTAATTTATATGATAAGGACATATTTATTTGATGCGAATTTAAATGATGAATTTATTTATGTGTTTATAAATGAAGGAATTAATATTGAGGTGTTTTATCAGTATTTTGTCGGAATGGAGGTATTAAAAATCTAATCGGTGTTCTTAAAGCTCTATTCCGTGAGTTATAATTTTTAATCCGACCGTTGGATCGTTGTGATTTTTGGATATGTTATACATATATAAGTTGAGTATATGTCCATAAATTTTGAACCATTAAAAAATAACGTATGATTTGTTATAAATTTTAAGAGGTGACTAGTTCAGAAATTGTTGAAGTTTCTGAATTTATCATTTTGGTGGAAAATTCTAGAATTGGTGGACCCCACTTTTGGTTGGTGAGAAATGTACTCAAAATAAATTTCAAATGTGGTGGGTGGCAATAGTAGCAGGTAAAGTCATTAGGTAGCAGGTCAAGTCTGCTTCGACGTGCTAACATTTTCCTATAAATAGAGGGCCATGTTAGAATTGAAAATCACATCAGAAACAAGTTTTCTCTCTTTCTCTCTCTATATTATCGAGCATATTCTTGTGAGTATTTTGATACTTTGAGTATTGCTATACGGTGCAATTTCCTTCAGCACTATATCCAGTATTCCAGTCAGAAGTACTGTATTTTTGAGGTAGGGGATTGTAAGGGATAGTAAGGGATGTTATTTTCTTCATAATGATGTTATTTTTTCAATATCATTATACCAAAATATTGGTATGGATTTTATTGTGGAATTTCTACCTTTTTGTGTCGGGGTTTATATTCACGTATACATCACTATTCACGTATACGACACTATTCACGTATACGACACTATTTATGTATATGAAACTATTTACGTATATGACATTATTTACGTATACGGTACTATGTACGAATACAGAGTACTATTCACGAGTTATTATTTATGAGTTATTATTCATGTGTTACTATTCATCAGTTACTATTCACGGATACTATTCACGACAAAATTGGTTTCTTTTTTTGACCAAATTATCGTTGATTTATGAATCTTACTCTTGAAATTAAATGCAGTTGTTGATCATATTGTTTTTATTATCATGTATAACATTTTTATAACTTTGGTGAAGAAATTTCTTTTTAACTTGAGTGTAAAGATGGGTAGATTATTGATATGATCGTGACTATTGGTTCTCTTTGGCCAGTAGTGCAAAGATAAATTGTTGACTGATATGATCATGACCATTGAATTTACAATTGAATATTTTTTGCTTAAGTGCAAATGTGAATTGATCAACATGGTTATAATTATGGTTTATATAAATTCTAAAATGATTATGTATTTCTTTGAGATATTAATATCTTTGGCCTGTAGTGCAAAGATAAATTATTGATGAATATCTTTGGCCGGTAGTGCAAAGATGACCTGTTGTTAAATATCTTTTGCCTGTATTGCAAAGATGAACTGTTGATGAATATCTTTGACCGTAGTGCAAAGATGAATTTATTAGTATGATTATAAACAGGAACTATGATTTAGTATAACCATGATCTCTGATGTTTCAGGTAAAGACAGGTGATGAAAATTATCTTCGTCCTGGGTGCGAAGAGGAATTTTAGAATCACAATTATGATTATGAGTTATTCATATGATTGTGGAAAAGAATTGTTGATTGATGTTACAAGGATAAAACATTGTTGGTGGACTTTTAACGTGGAGAAGATAATAGACTTTATAGTCTATTTGACTCTTCTATTAGATTGCTAGTTCCGCTGCAACTATGGTTGAAAAGTTTTATCATCTACCATATGTTCTAAATCTCTGATTTATTACTGATGAAGGCTATTGATAATTTAATTATCTTTAGTCATGATATTCTTTACTGGGCTAGTTGAGCTCACCCTTCTGCTTCACAATTCCTTTCAGGAAATAAGAGTGTAGCTGGGACATATGATATCTATCATAACCTAGACGCATGGCCTCCCATGTACGAAGGTTTTCTTGAGCACTTCCCAAAGATTCTAATTTTAAAACAGTTTTTGACTGTACCTTTATGTAATGTATCAATGTGAGGTGCTGTCCATAGTTGAGACATGAGTCACAGCATGGTATTAAAACTCATAGTATATGTGTTGTTGTATTTTGCACGACAATTGTAGTAATAAAATTGTAGTTGTTTTCTGTGCCATGTATTTGGCGACTCAGAATATGTTGGATGGATTGGACCTATTTTAGGGACGTCACACTACCAGTGAACAAAGCAAACGTACAACGGCTATTTGGGAACATTTCATCGAAGTGTGGTCTGCCGAAGGTGTTAAAAAAGCCCAATGCAAAATATGTAACGCCTTATTTGATACTAAAGCCAATAACACATTACAATAACACTACCATTCGTGTTTGCAAAAGCATAAACTAACCGATGAAAGCTCTCAAGCATAAATTGATCGTCCCGATCACAATTGGAGTTATGATCAAACTACAGAAAGAGTAGCAAGCCAAAGTAGTGATCTAAAAGGAGCACCCGTTCAATTTTTTTGACGATGTGCGATGTACCAATTACATTCAAGGCGCATTGCAACCGAAATATAAACAAGTAGAATGACTACTAAACGTGATTCAATTAAATTATATAATAAAGCTAAAAGGGAACTAATTGAATATTTTGAAAATTTTGACGGTAAAATTTGTTTAACTAGTGATGTTTGGTCTGCTGATCATCAACCCGGACTTAGCTATATTTGTATTACTGCTCATTGGATAGATTTTGAAATGTAAATGCAAAAAAGAATTATAGGATTTGAATTTTTTGAATTACCTCATAATGGTCAAATAATATATGCTCAAATTATGTCTCTTATTTGTACTTCTAAAATTAAAGATAAAATCATGAGTATTAGTTTAGATAATGCAAGCAATAACACTAGTTCTATTAGAATGTTAAAAAATGATTTAATGCCTGTAGTAAATGGTGCATTTTTACATATTCGATGTGTATGTCATATAATAAATTTAATTGTTCAATCTGGATTCAATTACTTACAAGCTTCAATGCTTATGGTTCAAATAGAAGAGTTCAAAATGTTAAAAAATTTTGTCATGCAAGAGGAGAAAAATTTAAAAGACCATAATTTGATAATAACATTAGGTGGAATAGTACATATGATTTGTTTAAAGATGTCTATAAACGTAAAAATATACTTATGGAGTTTTATAATACACAAGCTGATCATGAATTAACGAATCAAGATTGGGATCTACTTGGTCAACTTTTAAATATTCTTAATATTTTTAAAAAACACACAAAAATATTAAGTGGTGTTTATTATCCTACAATTCACCATGTTCTTTTTGCATGTTTAGAAATAACAAATATGTTTCAAGATTTTAAGTATGATCCTTTTTGGGCTAACCTTATTTTGTTAATAGAGGAAAATTTTAAAAATACTTTGAAGACATGCCAACTGTTATTACTTGTGCGGCTGCATTAAACCCAATTATAAAATTACAAGGTGTATAAAGTATTTTAGAAGATATTGTAGAAAATATGGGTAGTACTAATATTGATTATATTAAAAGAAATTTTAATAATACATTTACTGAATTTTATAAAAAATATGAATCTATATATTCTACATCTATACATGCACCACCCCCTGCCCCTTCATCTTCTAAATTTACATCATTATTAAAATCACTATCCAAGAAACCAAGAACTTCAACACACACAAATAATTTAAACAAACTTGGTTTATATTGTAATATTGATTTTAGGAGTTTTATGACTGATCAAGAATTTGAAAATTTTAATATACTCGCTTTCTGGGAAAAACATAAGAGACAATTTCCTACTTTGGCTATGATGGCTCGTGATCTATTAACTATCCAAGCTAGTACCCTAGCTTTGGAATCTTGTTTTTCTTTATCTGGCAGGATATTGGATGAAAAAAGAAGCAGACTTGGTCCGAAATTGTTGGAAATATGCATTTGCTATAGAGATTATCTTGCCACGCAAAGAAGAGAACAAAACGTAATAGACGAGCAAGATAGCTCGGACGATCTTGAAGTCGGAGCAGAAACTGCCGAAAGAGCAAATATATAAAGGGTGAAGATATATTTTATGAAGATTCAAAGACATATTTTTTGAAGATGTGTGGACATTTTTTAAAGATTTGAAGACAAATATTTGTAATAGACTCATTCTTGATTATTGTTTAAGTTATACTTTAAAGTTATAAACTTATACTTATTCATCAAATTATTAATTCAATAAATTAATTTTTTTTACTTATTCATTATTATAATTTGTAAGTTGTAACTTATAAGTTGTAAAACATTACTTTTAATTAATACATCAATCAAGTTTGAAGTTTTAATTTTTCATTCTTTATTTTTTGTAAGTATACTTAATTAATTAATATACAAAAGAAATGAGGCAACTTTTTCTTTCTTTATAAATTATTGGGCAAAATCTAATTTTTTAATTGTAAGGTCTTTGGGACCTGGGAGACTAATTTAGTTATATTGAGAGAGTGAAAGAGAGTAGGACTTAATTACTAGCCTAGCCTAGTAGCCTGCCAACTTTGTTTTTGTCCCGTGTAATCTTTAAATTTTGGATAGATGATGGATTGGACCCTTAAAATTTTATATGGATTATGCAATGGTTGGTTGGAGTTTGGACCAAAAGAAAAAAAGTAAAATAAATAAGCCAAATAAGCTTATAAGTTATGAGGCTATACCGCTATAACTGCTATAAGGCTTGAGCTAAGCTGCTAAGGCAGTAAGGCTTAAGGGGCGTCAGGCCCAAGGCCCAGTCGGCTAGTCCGGAACCGAAAGTCTCAAATATGAATCAGTTTAGACACATAATATTTTTTTTAAAAAAATCAAGTGCAGGGCCAGACCGGACCAGCCTAGGCCTGGCCTACAGGCCTTAACATGTCAGATTTTTGTCGATGAAGTCTGGCCTGGACTTGAAGGCCCAAAGTCAAGACCTGGCCTGGTCAACGACCAAGGCCTGGCTGGCCCAGGCCGAACTAGGCCAGACCGGCCTGTTGTGCAACTCTAATCTCAATACATGATAAAGAATCAAGTGACAAAATTAGTAAGGAATGTAAATCTTTCTGTCCTTTTGTTAGAAATCTTCATATATAAAAATAGTTAAATTATTTTATCAAAAATGATACTGTCAAAGTAAATAAATATATATATATATATATATATATATATATATATATAATTATTTTAGTAATACTTAACACTTTAAGCAATAATTATTACTATAAAAATATCATTTTTTACTTTGTAAAATATCAACGACATAGATCGATAAATGATGAATAATAATCATATTTTATTGATTATAGTTTACTTTATAATATTTTTTAATTATTTTAATCTTCTGGTACAATATTAAGGATAAAAATGGAATACAATTATCACTAAATTATAGGGAGAGTCTTTTAAAGTCATTTTAATATTAATAATAAGTGAGCCTTACAATCAACCTTGTAAAAATAATTTTAAATTAAAAGTGTAAAAGTGTCACTTCCTAATATATAATTGAAACAATAAATGATAGCATGAAAAAGTAATATATAATGTGATACACTAAATAAATTATCTCTAATGTCATATAAAATTACATAATTTCAATTAATGAGTGACACATCAGTAAATAACTATACTTAATTTTGTGTATATTTTCTTACTCAGCATTTGATGTATTTGGAAGTTCAAACGCACTTAAAAATCTTGTTTGTCTAGTAACAATTTATTATAATATTTGGAAGTACAAACACCGCAAATGTTGGAGTGCTAGGTTAGAACCAGCTATTTCTATTTGTAAGTTTTATTTAGGTTTCACTCTTTTTTTTTACTAATTTAAATTTAAACTCACACACACAACATTTGCCACTGTTAAACTTTGAAACCCCACTCTCTTGTAACTTAAGAGATGAGGATAACCGTTGAGGAAATCTATTCCTAGATTTGAATTGTAATAATATAGGTTCTTAAAGTAAAAAATTGTACATTTTGAATATTTTTACAAATATACCAATTTATATTGAGTCCTTCTAGGGGGACATTCTTGTAGCGACATTCTAGTAAAAATTTTTGGCTTTTTTTGTAGTACCTCCCAAAAAATGTATAATATTTATTCCAATTGAATTTTTTTTTATAAAAAATAGTGTTTTAGGTGTAATTTGGATAAATACAAGAAACATGAAGAATCATGGTCTGTACAGTCTGTACAACCTTATTTCTTGTATGTATCCAAATCTATAAATTATACTAAAATGCAGTACATGGCACAATAGCTTGACATCTGTCATCCTTAGAAATCAACGCATGTTCAGTCTAATTAATACTCCTTATTACCCTTAACATAACAAATGAGGTTAAAACAAACCTAAATTCATTCCCTTAAATCTGGAATTAACTATTCAAATATGGCATCTACCCTCTCTCGACGCATCGATTTCTGAGGTAAATTTCGTAGAAACGACGAAGAAGAAGCAGACCCAAAGGATGAACATCCTAATTCATTCAAATTCCTTAGAGACAACGAAGAAGAAGCAGATCACGACGAAGAAGAAGCAGACCCAAATAATGAACATCCTGATTCGTTCAATTCAGAACATTCAAGAACAAATTCTCAGACCCAGACCCAATAGAGGAAACTAATTCTTATTGTGACCTTCGATCTGTAAGCCTTATCTTTATTTTTATTGGTTCATTATTGCTATTTTAGCTTATTATTTAGTTTTGAGCTTTTAGGTTAATACCATCATGGATCTTTAATGATGCCTACAATATGAAGTTTAATTTTAAAAAACTTGGTGAATTATTCTCTCACAAAATTTGAATAATGTTTTGCAATAAATTGTTGAATTGTCTACTCATGAATTTTAAATAAATTAGATGGCAGAGTACACCAAAGCAAGAAATTCCTTTGGTTGATCTCTTAGATTTACAATTCTTTGCTGATCTTGACAATATTTTTGAGTTCAATTATGTATCTCAGTTTTTATAGTAACGTTTCTTAATTATTATCTCCTAAAATCACTACTTTATACTCCCACATAAATATTTTGAATTTGTAATTCCCTAAATCACTACAAATATAAACAGTTTTAGTTAATAGCATAATGTTATGATATTATCCTCTGTAATTTAATTGTTATCTCTTAATTTATTGAATTTATAATCCCCTAAATCACTACTACAAAATTTATAATATATATACTATTTTTATAATATCAACTTTTCTGATATTGTGACGCCCCCAAAATATAGGTATACATCACATATTCTGAGTCGCCAGATACGTGGTACAGAATTCAAATACAACTTAATAATACAACTGTCGTGTATAATACGACAAAACATAAACTGTGAGTTTGAATACAAATATTGTCTACTAGAGATTATACAAACTCAAAAGGAGTCCTCATTACAATTATTATCACACTATTTCACAGAATAGTGAGGACTACTAATGCACCATCTAGGACCATCCCTCTGTTTCCCGACTAGTCCCAGCTACGTTCTCATTTTCTGAAGATAACAGTGAAAGAAAGGGTGAGCTCAACTAGCCCAGTAAGAAATATTAAGACTAAGATAATGCAGAATAATTTATCGTTAGCCTTCAACAGTGTTAAACTGATAAAATATAACAAACATCAAGTTTAACTGTAGTAGAACAAGCAATCCATTAGAAGAGTCAAGTAGGGAATAAAATCTACTATCTTCAATGATTTAAAAGGTTTTTCATCACTTTTATCGCTGGGACTTAGCTTAATAAATAATCTACATCATCGAATCACCCCTGCACTACGACCAAAGATATTTTTTAGTATCACGACCACGAATTATCCATGCACTACGGGTTAAGATAATCATGTTTTCATCAACGGTCCTGATCATGCCATAAAACAATTCATCTTTGTACTATGGCCAAAGAGAATCCATAGCCATAATCATACCAAAAACTATCCATCAATGCACTACGGGCCAATGAGGACTTTTTCCACATCATTTATAATATTACGGTTATGATTATACCGAATAATCCCTGGTCATAATCATATCAAGTCCATCTATGCACTAAAGGCCACAGATGACTTTCAACATAATATAAACATGAGTATGATGACAATGATACAAGAATTTAATAAAACATGTTCAAGAATTAGTTTATCCAGGAACTGATAACGTTCAAATTGTCAACATGATACTGCTTTGTAGAGTAAAATTCAAGAATGCTCAGAAGAATATTTCCATGAAAAATTACTGGATGAAGCGCAAATATCATGGATATTCCACTAATTTCATGGAGTATAGAAGTCAAAACTTTAACCAACTGAGTATAATAACGAATGGAATAACAACAGAAATCATCATGTATGCGATACTTCGTATAGACATGTTATTCCAACAGAATAATAAGTAACGAAACTAGGTCAGAAAAAATTCGCACCGACATGATGTTCCAACAGAATAATAAAGACGGAACCAGGTCCGGCGTAAACGCACAGACAGGATATTCTAACAAAACAATAATAAAGATGGAACCAGGTCCGGCGTAAAAGCACAGACAAGATATTCCAACAGAATAATAAAGACGGAATCAGGTCCAGCGTAAAACGCACAGACAAGATATTCCAACAGAATATTAAAGACGGAATCAGGTCTAGCGTAAAATGCACAGATAGGATATTCCAACAGAATAATAAAGACTAAATAATAGAAGAATATCACCAAGTATAGGGTAGCCCGCGTATACAGTTTATTCAAATAGAATAATAAAGAATGGAATAACAGAAGTTCTCTTCATGGATAAGAAATAAATAATACTCCCTACCTTAGAAAAACTGGATACTGGAATATTGAGGTAGCAGACTTCTCTTCTTCTTTCTATAATTTCTCTCTATAATAATCGCTCTAAAGCTTTTGTGAATTGGTGAGAAATGAAGGAAGAATGAGCTTCTATTTATAGAAAAATATATTTTCGATAATTACACGTTTTGGGGCTCGAAAAATTACAGTACAATACCTCCAACTTTCTTTCATTTTTAATTTAGTCATGGAAGTATTATCAAACTTGCACCACCTCCCCTAATAGTAAATAATGTGATTCAATAGTAAATTATGTGAATCAATAGTTCTAGACATGTGAAAATACGAATTACAGTATAATACCTCCTTCTATACCTCCATTTTTAACTTAGTCATGCAAGTATTATCAATCTTGCACCAACTCCCCTAATAGTAATAAGAATGTGAAACAATAGTATACACATATGAACAAATAGTTATAATCATGTGAAATAATAGCAATCAATTGCTAATTTATCCGGTTAAATACCCGATTAGTCAATATAACCTCCAGACATCAATTATTATCGAAATAATTGTCGATTTTCACTAACACAAATAATTCCAACATAATGAAACCATTTTTTATCAAAAATATAAATTTTGAAATTTCGAAGTTTGACTTTTCCCAAAAAAGTCAACTATTGACTTTTTGACCAAATAGTGAATTCCGGAAAATTTTGTGTTTATAGACTATTTTTATTAATTTCATCGTTCCAGAATCAAATATCACGTCAGCGTCTCCAAATTCAACTCCAAACACAACTTCAATTTTAATAACATTCATCATTAATATTGTAACTCACAATATTTATCAACCAGGTCGTTCTCAGGAAAGAGGGGGCTTTTCAATAAGGATTTTTCCCTATTAGCGCGCAATTAGGTCACCAAACCTCTCCTTGACAGAACTTCTAGACATTGTAAATATTGCAATTTAATAATATGAATAACTTTGTCGTCTAAATTATTGATTTAATAAAATAACATATTATACAGATGATACTATGACAATAATCGAATCAATAATATGAGAGATATGATGCAGCAATTACTGTAGCAATAATTGAGTATAACTGAATGACTTCTCACGTAAGCATCAATAATCAATACCGTGTGCTACTATGCAACCACGCGTATTACTGTATTTTTACTACCGGGTAGTTCAACGGTTAACGGTAAAACTTCCGCCGTTATTTTCATAAAGTATTATTGTCGTTTTCTCAATTCAAAAATAATTCCGTTGTGGGGGTCCACCAATAATTGTGTCGTTGTACGAATATTCCATGTTAAAACGAATATTCCCCGACCAATCGAATATTATATAAAAACTTGCGTACTTTGCAAAATTTATAAATATTACTCACAACTATAACATTATATCAAATCCATACCATAATATTCAAAAATATATTTCGAGAAAATTTAATCTTTATTCAAAAAGTTAGGGTCTTACAGATATTATCCTTTTTAATTTAATTATGAACTCCTAAAATCACTACTTTATGCTATTAATTAATTTTTTGGATTTATAATCCCCTAAATCACTACAAATTTAAATTGTTTTGATAATTTCAACTGTTTTGATATTATCCTTTGTAATTTAATTATACCAACTGTTTTGATATTATCCTTTGTAATTTAATTATATCAACTGTTTTGATATTATCCTTTGTAATTTAATTATTTTCTACTAAAATCACTAATTTATGATATTATGGCTATTACTTTCCATTGTTTAACCTAATTTCCTCCCTATAAATACCAACTCAATACACAACAACTCATGCTACAAACGGTCAACTCCTTATTATTTTACCTATCCCAATATTTAGATGACGACTAGGTACGATTTTGCTGATGACATCAGCCCTATCAAAGAGACGTGGAAGATTAAAGTTAGGATAACTCGACTCAGGATTATGCCAAGCTTCAACAAAGCAGATTACATAAACAGCATCGAGATGGTATTGTTGGATGAAAAGGTATATATATATATATATATGAGCGATGATCAAGTGCATACCTCTTATCTTACTCACTCGTGGTCCCCCCCCTTTAGGCGACGGTTTCGATCATACAACCGTCGTCTATACTTTTAGCGACTGACAACATATAGCGTCGCTAAAAGTATAGACGACGGTTATATGACCGAAACCGTCGCCTAAAGGGGGGTGAGAACGGGTGAGTAAGATAAGGGGTATGCACTTGATCCGGACCGTATATATATATGTATATATATATATATATATATATATATATATATATATATATATATATATATACAAACACATACATACGCAACTCCAAATTACAACATCTTACCATATGCATATTATACTTTTATAGGACACCAAAATACAAACGAGTATCAAAAGGTCTCTTTTTACAAAATTTTAAACATCAGTCAAGGAACAATAAATATTTATAATCACCAATTTTGTTGTCAGTCAGAACAGTGGTTCTTTCAGAGGTACTCAATATCCATACAAAATTAATTTTATGTATTCTACCTCTCTGCGAGAGTTGGATGAGGCTCCCATTCATATATATGGATTTCAATTCACTCCATACGATCAAATACTATCATCTGCGGTTGATGATTCATACTTAGTTGGTATGTTTAACAATAATTAACCCTTTAGATTTTTACATACTGAGTTTTTTAATTACCTACATAATTTTGTTGTGTATAACCAGATGTTATTGGACAACTGAGATCGATAGGGAGTGTAGAAATCAGTACAAGCAATGGTAAACAGAGCAAGAGAGTTAATATTGAATTAACAGATAATAGGTAAACTTTTATACTGTATGAACACTTCTTTTATTAATAACTATGATCATTTAAATTAATCTTACATTGTTTTTTTTCTAACAATTATAATGTATTGAGCTTCACCTTGTGGGATGACTTTGCAAACCAAATTTGTTCATTTACTGAAATTGAAAAACAAAAAAACATTATAATTATTTTACAATTTGCAAAAATCAAGTTCTGGAAAGGTACTAATACTTATATTTGGATGAAAAATATCTTTCCAAATATATGTTTATTAACTATGCAACATCTGCCATTACCTAGGTACACCAGCTTTGTCCAACTTAATGTTCTTTTCGAGACTTCTTATAAATTCAAATATCCATGAGGTTGTTACTTTTAAAAATAGGTATATTGTGTTCTTCTTTGAACTCCTTATTAAAATCTATTACTACTACAAGTTAATTTTCCCTTTAACTACCTTCACTGTTGTCTATCAGCATTTGTGATGCCAATTCCGGTAAAAATACAATAACTCATTTATCCAGCCAGAGCGCATTATCTATTACAGATGAATTCCTCCAAATCTGTGATAGAAAAACTCTTGAGGAGATACGGGATGCAACAAAGGTAAAACCGTTTTTAAAACACCTTACTTCTTTCACAACATTAACTTATATTCTGTTGCTCATTTTTTTAAACTCCAGGAGTCATCATGTGTGGTACTTGCTACTATTCTGTGTATAGAAACCGAATATAATTGGTTCTACAATTCTTGTAAAAAATGCCGCAAAAAAGTAAAACTAGACAGCGAAAAATATTGGTGTGATAAATGTTTTGACCATGTTAATTATTTTGTTACACCAAGGTATTGTGATACAGTATTTTGTTATACGTTATATCTACCTTATGTTCATAATTTGTTCACTCTGTTAATATTATATAACTTCATTAATGTAACTTTTAATTTTAGATTTAAAGTTCAAGTTAAAATAATGGATGATACGTCAAGTGCATCTTTTGTTCTATTTGATCGTGAGGCCCAACACGTCATAAGAAATTCAGCTTATGAATTGAGGAAACAATTGATTAAGGTAAAATTAAAATAGAAAAAATGCAATACATATTTAAAGTATATAGTCTTAAACTTATGTACATAACTGTTTTTAATTCATGTTTTTTAAATGTGTTAAAGTATGGAGACTCTGATTGTTTTCCGGATGAACTCAATTTATTGTTGCAAAAGAGGTTCCTTTTCAAAAAAAAGATATCATCTTATAATTTGAAGGTAAATTATGCCACATACACAATTGCTAGAATGTCTAACGAAGAAAAAATAATTGAATCCTACACAAGTATATATGATGAACCTCAGGTAATATCAATTTTACACATAATTTGGTTGATGTTGAATCCTACAATAAATTTGTTTATACATATGAAAAAATAATTGAATCCTACACAAGTTTAATTATGTTACTACAGTCTTTACATGGTGAGTCATTACTCGATGTTGTCAACTGTGTCACACCTATAAGTAAAAGGCCTATACATTCAATCGACAATGATGATGTACAAGGATCTCAGTCAACTAATGTTGAAATATCAACCAACAAAATGCAAAAGAAGATCAAAATCGAGAAAGATGACAACTTTATTGCTTCAAATTAATTTCAATCATTATCTCATTTTACTACGTAACTTGGTTGTTTTAAATATTAGTAACTTCTAAAGACATTTAGTATAATCATCTTTGATTTTTTAATTTGGATTATTTGGATGAAACTTCCGTATTATTTGAGATTATAAAGTTCTTTTATATAATTCATTATATTCAACATGATTCATTATATTTAATTATAATACTATAACTATATTGTTTTTATTCTTGGAATTTCCTTAAAATGCTAATCTATTGTTATCAAATCATGTAATATATTCTGTGTGACATGTATGTCCTCTTAACATGTCACTTTTTTCCCTGTTTGATTATCTGATATGCAAGAATGAGATATAGTTTCAGACACAGACAACTCAAAGCGGAACACTTTCCTGCGCATGTTAGTCTAATTCGGTTTCTTCTATTTTGCTGTCAGTATATCTAGAAATGTTTCACTGTACTTCAATTACTTGGCTCGACATCTTTGTTCCATGTTTCTCATGTGAAGCTTAACCGTACATTGGTTTCAATGCTGAATGATTTAAAAAGTCATGTTTGCTGGCATGTTTATGGTTTTCTATATAGGTCAGACAGAGAATATACGGAGGCAATTAAATGCTACCGAAATGCGTTGAGGATTGATCCTGATAACATAGAAATACTGAGAGACTTGACGCTTTTACAGGTATATTGCATTGTAACGGTAGATTGTATGTTTATAATTGGTTGAATATCAAGTTATTTGTGGTGTCGTAAGCTCTTTTAAGATTTCAATGGGATTACAAATTTACATCCAACAGACTTGAAGGCCATGAAAAACTTCCAAATCTCCCTCCCTCCCTCCCTCCCTCCCTCCCTAAGACAGTTGGCGTGTCACTGATTTGGTGGAGTATTTATATAACTTGAAAAATAAAGCTCCTAGATGGCATGAGCAGTTGCAATGTTTGTGTCTGAATTCTAAAGGTCGTGTCACGGTGGCTTCTGTTAAGAACTTCCAGCTGGTTATAGCTGTTGATTCATCCCAAGACATTCCATCTTTAGAGCAAGAGAAAGTGATACTATAATTTGGGAAGGAAATTTTTACCATGGATTATCGCTACCCTCTCTGCCTTCCAAGACTTTGTTATATGTTTAAGCAGCTTTAATACTAAACCCGCCTGCGAATAACTATGTCATTTTCTTTTTCTAGAAGTTATTTGTAGGTATTTTCTTGAAGAAAGCTCTTTATGCCTTACCATTTTCATCTATGAAGAGTTTTGGAGAACATCTGTTGATTTATATGATGTCAGTTTCAAATATTGTATCCAAATCCAAGAAGAACCGAATTTGTGTTTAACTTCATCTTCATACTGTTATTATTTTAGGAAGTTAGCCTTTTATTTACAGAAGAATTTCTTATTAGTTGTAGATATGTAATGTTGTGAAATCAGATTTTAATAATTGAAAGAAATTACATTATAAGGCAATTTTCTTTGGAAATGCCTAATGATTTATAATCCAGAATGCAATCAAAATGCATATTTCTGTGGACGATGTAACATCCTTATAATTACTGTTTAAGTATTATATACATAACTTTGATACATCTTCCGGCACCCAGTACTGAATATTTCAAGCATGTTTCTGTGGCTGCAGCATCCTTATTATGTAAAGAACTCTGATATCTTTCAATATTGCATGCATGTTTCAATATTGCAGCAGTTAATGATGTTTTAAGTTATATAAATGTCTAAAACCAAGATATTGTATATAGAAAATGAGTTCAACTTATGGTGTTATATAGATAATGCAAGAAGATATTACTAAGAATTAGATGGGATCATAATTAATTACAAAAATTGAAGAATAATTAGATGGATTACAATAAATCATTTTCTAAAAGGGCAGTTTAGACGGACAAACTACAGTAAATTGGGAGCCATAGTCTGCCTAAGAGTCCTTATTACCAAAATTTTAACTTAAGGAACCTTAACAAATTTATGTCCTGCCTTTTGTCCATCTTAGAATATGCCCCTGTATTATACATCTTTACCAACTCCAATGACATATCTTTTTTTCGTATTAAGTATTTCCTTCTTCTATTGGACCCTATTCTTGTGATTAGTTGTCTCCTTGATATTTTGCTCTATGAGGTTTTAAATTGCAATTTGGTATAATTTATCTTCCCATCTGGTATAGGAAAGCTTGACTATGCTCCCTTTTTCAATTGTCATCATTATATTGTGTTTGCGCACCTAATAGGTCAATTCTCTCTGGTCTTTACAAAAAGAACAGCTGAAGTACACTCTTACCGGTTAATACTAAGAACTTAAGGGGGAATCTTTTGCTCAATTGGCATCAATAAATGCTGAATCTACGACTTGGTGATTATCTTATTGATAATAGATATTAGTTACTTTGGTAAAAGTTGTTATTGTCACATTTTTTTTCTTGGCGTCATTACATGCTTTTGTCTAATTATTTGCTTTTAAATGCTTGCAGTGAAAGGATGATACAAGTATTTGAGGGTGTGTAGCACTACGGGTAGTGACAGTGATTAGTACTTTAAAAGCGATGGCTATGATTTTTTTCCTGAATTCAGTTGTGTTTTCTTTTTATTCTTGAATGAAAAGTTTTTCTATAATTTTAAGTGAGGTGGTTGTAAGACCACAACTTTTATGAATAAAGAATAATTTTCTCAAAATATATTTTTGAATATTATGGTGTGGATTTGATATAATATTATAGTTGTGGGTAATATTTATAAATTTTGCAAAGTAAGCAAGTGATTATATAATATTCGATTGGTCGGGGAATATTCGTTTTAACAGAGAATATTCGTACGACGGCAGAATCATTGGTGGACCCCACAACGGAGGTATTGTCGTAGTTAGAAAACGACAGAATTATCTTTTTATAAAAATAACAACGAAAGTGTTACCGTTAAAACTGTTGAACTACCCGGTAGTAAAAGTACAGTAATACACGTGGTTGCATAGTAACACACGATATTGATTATTGATTCTTACGTGAGAAGTCACTCAGTTATACTCAATTATTGCTACAATAATTGCTGCATTATATCTCTCGTATTATTGATTCAATTATTGTCACAGTATCATCTGCATAATATTTATTATTATTAAATCAATAATTGAGACGACAAAGTTATTCATATTATTATTTGCAATATTGACAATGTCTAGAAGTTCTGTCAAGGAGAGGTTTGGTCACCTAATTGCGCGCCAATAAGGAGAAATCCTTATCGGAAAGCCCCCTCTTTCCTGGGAACGACCTGATTGTTAAATATTATGAGTTATAATATTAATGATGAATAAGTTGTGTTGATTAAAGATGAAATTGATAGTTCCATTGTGTTGGGATTATTAGTGTTAGTGGAAATCGACATTTATTTCGATAATAATTGATGTCTGGAGGTTATATTGACCAATCGAGTAATTAATCGGATAAATGAGCAATTAATTGCTATTATTTCACATGCTTATAACTATTTATTCACATGTGTGTACTATTGATTCATATTCATGTACTATTAGGGGAGGTGGTGCAAGATTGATAATACTTGCATGACTAAATTAAAAATGAATGTATAGTTGAAGGTACTATACTGTAATTAGTTTTTTCACATGATTATACTATTGAGTCACATGAATGAACTATTAATTTACATTATTTACTATTAGGGGAGGTGGTGCAAGTTTGATAATACTTGCGGGACTAAATTAAAAATGAAGAAAAAGAGGAAGGTATTATACTGTAATATTTCGAGCCCCAAAACGTGCAATTATAGAAACTATATTTTTCTATAAATAGAAGCTCATTCTTCCTTCATTTCTCACCAATTCATAAAAGCTTTAGAGCAATTATTATAGAGAGAAATTATAGAGAGAAAGAAGAAGAGAAGTCTGCTACCTCACTATTCCAATATCCAGTTTTTCTAAGGTAAGGGGATATTATTTCTTTCGTATTCATGAAGAGAGTTATTTCAATACTCGTAAGAGTTGTTATTCCATTCTTTATTATTATGTTGGAATAACCTGTCTATGCAAAGTGCCGCATACATGGTGAAATTCTTCTGTTATTCCATTCTTTATTATTCTGTTGGAATAACCCGTCTGTGCGGTCTATCGCATGCTTGGTGAATTCTGTTGTTATTCCATTCTTTATTATCATGTTGGAACATCCTGTCTGTGCGGATCACACATGACCTAGTTTCATTCTTTATTATTCTGTTGGAATATCCTGTCTGTGCGGATTACGCATGACTAGGTTCCATTCTTTATTATTTTTTTGGAACATCCTGTCTGTGCAGATTATGTATGACGTGGTTCCATTCTTTATTATTTTGTTAGAACATCCCGTTTGTGCGGATTACGCATGACCTGGTTCCATTCTTTATTATTCTGTTGGAATAACATGTCTGTACGGATTACGCACGCCTGGTGAATTCTTATGTTATTCCATTCTTTATTATTCTGTTGGAATAATTTGTCAACATGGATTACCGCATGGCGGAAAAAATCCATTTGCGGTTTCATATATTCTATTATACTCAGTTGATTAAAGTTTTGGCTTCTATACTCCATGAAATTAGTAGAATATCCTTGATATTTGCGCTTCATCCAGTATCTTTTCATGAAAATATTCTTCTGAGCATTCTTGAATTTTACTCCACAAAGCAGTATCATGTTGACAATTTGGACGTTATTGATTTCTGGATAAATTAAATTATAAATCTTTACAAATTTATCCTTGAACTTGTTTTATTAAATTATTATATCATTGTCATCATCCTCATGTTTGTAATATGTTGAAAGTCATCTGTGGCCTGTAGTGCATGGATGGACTTGGTATGATTATGATCAGAGATTATTCGATATAATCATGACCGTAATGTTACAAATGATGTGGTAAAAGTCCTCATTGGTCGTAGTGCATTAATGGACAGTTGTTGGCATGATCATGACCATTGATGAATAAACGAATATCCTTGGCCCGTAGTGCATGGATAAATTGTGGTCGTGATACTAATGAATATCCTTGGCCGTAGTATAGGGATGATGTGGTTTATTTATTAAGGTGAGTCTCAGCGATAAAAGTGATGAAAAACTTTTAAATCATAGAAGATAGTAGATTTTATTCTCTACTTGACTCTTCTAATGGATTACTTGTTCCGCTGCAGTTAAACTTGATGTTTATTATATTTTATCAGTTTAACAATGTTGAAGGCTAATGATAATTTATTCTGCATTATCTAAGTCATAATATTTCTTACTGGGCTAGTTGAGCTCACCCTTTCTTTCACTGTTCTCTTCAGGAAATGAGAACGTAGCCGGGACTAGTCGGGGAACGGAGTGACGGTCCAGATGATAGCATTAGTAGTCCTCACTATTCTGTTAAATAGTGTGACAATAAATGTAATGAGGACTCCATTGAGTGTGGATATTGTCTAGATGACAATATTCTTATTAAAACTCTTAGATTATGTTTTGTCGTATTTACACGACTGTTGTATAATTAAGTTGTATTTAAATTTTGTACCATATATTTGGCGACTCAAGATGGGTGATGTATACCTATTTTGGGGGCATCACAGTGGTGGTTATCTTTCAATGTTATTTTTCCCTTTTCTATGGATACAAAAATTGATTAAAATCTCATATGATATGATATCGGGCTTGTGTAAGTTATTATGTGTTTGAGTTCTTCAGCTTTTTTTACTATGTTTATGGTAATGTTTAATAAAGCTTAGCAATCAATGGTGACGTCCTTTTGACAGATACCACATTGGTACATTACGATGATTAATTATGTAGATTAGAATTGCCTTAAGATATTTGCCTACCACACTCTGGTATCTTTGTAAACATTTGTATGTTCAATCCATCCAACCAAGTACTTGATCTCAAAAGATCCCCATTTCCTGCACCTATTGACTTCATGATCTCCATTGATCTGAAATGGAAAGCTCGGCACAACCTGCATAAAAATAAGAAAATTAACTTGAATCTAAATATATATGCCAAAATTTATAGATATCGTTGACATCAAATTAAAGGAAGAAAGCAAACAAATGACATACCCATGATTTGCAATACATTTCATTAAATTTCTAATATAACGTTACTGATCTTAGTACAAATCTAGCCAACATTTGTGAACACCATACCATACCAATAAATTTTCCTTTTTTGTCTTGGAAACATATGGAATAATTACAACTGAATACATAGAAAACATGACTAAATAATTATATACTTTTTTTGAATAAGAGTTAAATAATACATATTGCCAATATTATTGGATAAAAAGGGATTGATTCATATCCAATATATCGTGACCATTCATGTGAGACCCCGAATTTTATGAAATAAAAGTATTCAATTTTCTATTTTGGTAAATAGTTAAATTGATAAAAGTTTAAAGTTAAGAGTAATATGTGAAAATTTTCCAAAGTAAGCAAGTTAATATAAAATATTCATTGTGTCAGGGAATATTCAATTTGTCGGGGAATATTCGTCCGACGGTACAATCATTGGTGGACCCCACAACGGAAATATTGTCAGATTGAGAAAAAGACAAAAATATTTTTTATGAAAAATAACGTCGGAAGTTTTACCGTTAAAACTGTTGAACTACTCGGTAGTAAAAGTATAGTAATACGCGTGGTTACATAGTAGCACACGGTATTGATTATTGATGCTTACGTGAAAAGTCACTCATTTTGGTTTAATTATTGCTACAGTAATTGTTGCATAGTATCTCACGTTATTTGATTCAATTATTGTAAATATTTTATATATTATTAAATCAATAATTGAGACGACGAAGTTATTAATATTATTATTTGCAATATTAACGATGTCTAGAAGTTCTGCCAATGAGAGGTTTGGTCACCCAATTGCGCACCAATTGGGAGAAATCCTTATTGGAAAGCCCCCTCTTTCCTGGAAACGACCTGGTCGATTAATATTGTGAATTATAATAAAGGTAATAAGTTTTGCTTTATTATTATTATAAATGTAATAAAACAGAAAACTTTTTATATAAAACAGAATACTTTTATAAAGTTATTTATTTTATTAGACTATAAATAGAATATATAATATTCTATTATGCATAGTATTTGCATAGTGTCTGCATAATGTTTGCATAGTAAAATCTTTTTATATAAAATAAAGTACTTTTATAAAGTTATTTATTTTATTAGACTATAAATAAAATATATAATATTCTATTATGCATAGTGTTTGTATAGTGCCTGCATATTGTTTGCATAGTAAAATCTTTTTATATAAAACAGAATACTTTTATAAAGTTATTCGTTTTATTAGATTATAAATAGAATATATTATATTTTATTTAAAATATATCTAATGACATGCAGCCTCGTGTTATCATAAGACATGGTTGTGCACATCCACTTGCTGAGTATATCTACGATCACTACCTATATGATCTTGGAGTATATTTAAAATATAATTTTCACTTGGAGACAACGGAGATAATTATTTGTCAAAAAAAGACTCACCATTGGAAAGAAGATGATAGTAATCTTCATGTTTTTCTTTGGGGACTTTTGGGTCAACCAAAGACAATTCTGTGGACATATGATATCTATTATAACCTAGACGCATGGCCTCCCATGTACGAAGGTTTTCTTGAGCACTTTCCAAAGATTTTAATTTCTAAAATAGTTTTTGACTGTACTTTTATGTAAAATACAATTGTAAGGTTGTGGTCGAGGCACCATGAGAGTTACATACATCTGTATTAAAACTCACAGTTAACTGTGGTCGTATTCTATACGATAGTTCAACAGTTGTATAAATGAAGTTTGTATTTGATTTTTATAGTGTGATATCTGGCGACTCAAAATAGGTCGTGTGGACCAATTTTGGGGGTGTCACAGTTCATATTGCAAACATTTACATGATATTAAATATTTCACATTAATTTAATATGTCATCATTTGAATTAAAAGTCTAATTATATCTTTAATTTTAAAACAAAAAATTATTACTTTTGTGAGTTAAACAAATTATATTAAATTAGTTATAAAATGAAAAATATTTTCAAGCTTGTGAAACCTCTATAGTCTAATATCATTAAAGTAAGTCAAGCGGTCCATTTTATAGATTTTCTTGACCTAACCCATCCCAATATAGAGTTGCACAAATGGCCTGCGGCCTGGCCTTGGTCCGGCCTGGTCAAATCCCGACCTAGTCAAGGCCTGGACCGGTCATGCCCGGCCTGCATGCCTGGTCCATATCCAGCCTGGTCTGGCCTTCTAAAAAGTCTGAATTGGCCTGGCCTGAGGCTTGGTCTGGCCTGAAGCCTGAACCGGCCTGAGGCCTGGCTTGGATCGTTTAGGGCCTGCTGAAAGTGGGCAAGACTACAAGTTTCAATTGGGTCATGGGCCAATGCCAATCCACTAAATTTAAGATAATAAGTTGTTGGCTTGAATTGATTTTTAGGTGACTTATTCACCTGACTCACCAGCTCACTTTAATGCCATAATGGTTTGAATTCTAGCCCATTATCTCCCACTGTGTCCAGGACCTGCACCAAGAAGTTTGCTTATCAAAAACTCGAAATTGTAATTATGTAAACGAGTTGCACCAAAAGTCAAGTCAGGAACAGTTCATTTATTACATGTTGTCATGTTCATTGTTTTAAACTTTTAATACAAAAGTCATGAGATTGAAAAACAACGGTCAAAACTCAAAAAGTAAAAAAAAGTCAAGTTTTCTTATCATTTGTTCATCTATTGCCTGCTGAAAGTTGCTCTACTGACAAAGTAGAAAAAATAAATTGCTTTTTTTACTTCTAAACAAACGGATAGTGTGCAGTATTTTTTTTAAACAAATAGTTATATTTGTTTCTATAAAATTCATTTCATTAACCGCATAAATATTCACATATCTATATCATGCAATCTGATTTCTCTCCCCAACTTTCATTCTTGATTAATATTCTCTTTATTCACAATTTTCATATCTTTTTATTTAGTATTTTGATATTCTCTGATAATTACAAACTTTAATTGTTATTATTATAATATTTAATTTGTATTATTATTACATTTTTATTATTACAATACAATGGATCCAATACAATGGATCCCTCTGACTCCAACACTCTACAAATGTCGCGATTTATTCAAACCGATCCAAATATCATTATGCTTGAAAGTGTCGTTGCGGGTTCGAGTACTTTATTTTCACGTCCTACCGGTGAACAAACCAAACATATAGCGGCTATTTGGGAACATTTTATCGAAGTGTGGGCTGCCGAAGGTGTTAAAAAAGCCCAATGCAAAATATATAACGTCTTATTTGGTACTAAAGGCAATAACACATTACAACGACACTACCATTCGTGTTTGCCAAAACATAAACTAACCAATGAAAGCTCTCAAGCACAAATTGATCATTCCGATCACAATTGGAGTTATGATCAAATACTACAGAAAGAGTGGCAAACCAAACTAGTGATCGAGAAGGAGCTCCCGTTTAATTTTTTTTGACGATGTGCGATGTACCAATTACATTCAAGGCGCATTACAACCGAAATATAAACAAGTAGGTAGAATGACTACTAAACGTGATTCAATTAAATTATATAATAAAGCTAAAAAAGAACTAATTAAATATTTTGACGGTAAAATTTGTTTAACTAGTGATGTTTGGTCTGCTGATCATCAATCTGGAGTTAGCTATATTTATATTAGTATTCATTGGATAGATTCTGAAATGCAGAAAAGAATTATAGGATATCAATTTTTTGAATTACCTCATAATGATCAAACAATATATGCTCAAATTATGTCTCTTATTTGTACGTTTAAAATTAAAAATAAAATCATGAGTATTATTTTAGATAATGCAAGCAATAACACTAGTTCTATTAGAATGTTAAAAAATGATTTAATGCCTGTAGTAAATGGTGCATTTTTTATGTTCGATGCGTATGTCATATAATAAATTTAATTGTTCAATCTGGATTCAATTACTTAAAAGCTTCAATATGTAAAATTCGTGTTATGATTAATTATGCTTATGGTTCAAATAGAAGAATTCAAAATTTTAGAAATTTTTGTCATACAATAGGAGAAAAATTTAAAAGAGCAAAATTTGATAATAACATTAGGTGGAATATTAGTACATATGATTTGTTTAAAGATGTCTAGCTATAAACGTAAAAATATACTTATAGAGTTTTATAATAAACAAGCTGATCATGAATTAAAAATCAAGATTGAGATCTACTTGGTCAACTTTTAAATATTCTTTAAGTTTTTAAAAAACACACAAAAATATTAAGTGGTGTTTATTATCCTACAATTCACCATATTTTGTTTGCATGTTTAGAAATAACAAATATGTTTCAAGATTTTAAGTATGATCCTTTTTGGGCTAACCTTATTTTGTTAATGGAGGAAAATTTTTAAAAATACATTGAAGACATGCCATCTTTTATTACTTGTGCGGCTGCATTAAACCCAATTATAAAATTACAAGGTGTATAAAGTATTTTAGAAGATATTGTAGAGAATATGGGTAGTACTAATATTGATTATATTAAAAGAAATTTTAATAATACATTTACTGAATTTTATAAACAATATGAATCTATATATTCTACATCTATACACACTACAAGAAAATTCTCTATCTGCGACCAAACCTTTCAGCGACCGCCCTTTCCGGTCGCTGATATCAATAATAGCGACCATTTGCGACCGAACTTGCTTCTAGTTGTTAATCATTCTCAGCGACCGCATGCAGTCGCTGAGTGGTCACTGGATTAACTTTCCCTCCCAAAAATTGGTGCCAAATTGGTGCCAGGCCAGACCAAGCCTTCACTTTTTTGGCCCATATCCAGCCTGGTCTGGCCTTCTAAAAAGTCTGAATTGGCCTGGCCTGAGGCTTGGTCTGGCCTGAAGCCTGAACCGGCCTGAGGCCTGGCTTGGATCGTTTAGGGCCTGCTGAAAGTGGGCAAGACTACAAGTTTCAATTGGGTCATGGGCCAATGCCAATCCACTAAATTTAAGATAATAAGTTGTTGGCTTGAATTGATTTTTAGGTGACTTATTCACCTGACTCACCAGCTCACTTTAATGCCATAATGGTTTGAATTCTAGCCCATTATCTCCCACTGTGTCCAGGACCTGCACCAAGAAGTTTGCTTATCAAAAACTCGAAATTGTAATTATGTAAACGAGTTGCACCAAAAGTCAAGTCAGGAACAGTTCATTTATTACATGTTGTCATGTTCATTGTTTTAAACTTTTAATACAAAAGTCATGAGATTGAAAAACAACGGTCAAAACTCAAAAAGTAAAAAAAAGTCAAGTTTTCTTATCATTTGTTCATCTATTGCCTGCTGAAAGTTGCTCTACTGACAAAGTAGAAAAAATAAATTGCTTTTTTTACTTCTAAACAAACGGATAGTGTGCAGTATTTTTTTTAAACAAATAGTTATATTTGTTTCTATAAAATTCATTTCATTAACCGCATAAATATTCACATATCTATATCATGCAATCTGATTTCTCTCCCCAACTTTCATTCTTGATTAATATTCTCTTTATTCACAATTTTCATATCTTTTTATTTAGTATTTTGATATTCTCTGATAATTACAAACTTTAATTGTTATTATTATAATATTTAATTTGTATTATTATTACATTTTTATTATTACAATACAATGGATCCAATACAATGGATCCCTCTGACTCCAACACTCTACAAATGTCGCGATTTATTCAAACCGATCCAAATATCATTATGCTTGAAAGTGTCGTTGCGGGTTCGAGTACTTTATTTTCACGTCCTACCGGTGAACAAACCAAACATATAGCGGCTATTTGGGAACATTTTATCGAAGTGTGGGCTGCCGAAGGTGTTAAAAAAGCCCAATGCAAAATATATAACGTCTTATTTGGTACTAAAGGCAATAACACATTACAACGACACTACCATTCGTGTTTGCCAAAACATAAACTAACCAATGAAAGCTCTCAAGCACAAATTGATCATTCCGATCACAATTGGAGTTATGATCAAATACTACAGAAAGAGTGGCAAACCAAACTAGTGATCGAGAAGGAGCTCCCGTTTAATTTTTTTGACGATGTGCGATGTACCAATTACATTCAAGGCGCATTACAACCGAAATATAAACAAGTAGGTAGAATGACTACTAAACGTGATTCAATTAAATTATATAATAAAGCTAAAAAAGAACTAATTAAATATTTTGACGGTAAAATTTGTTTAACTAGTGATGTTTGGTCTGCTGATCATCAATCTGGAGTTAGCTATATTTATATTAGTATTCATTGGATAGATTCTGAAATGCAGAAAAGAATTATAGGATATCAATTTTTTGAATTACCTCATAATGATCAAACAATATATGCTCAAATTATGTCTCTTATTTGTACGTTTAAAATTAAAAATAAAATCATGAGTATTATTTTAGATAATGCAAGCAATAACACTAGTTCTATTAGAATGTTAAAAAATGATTTAATGCCTGTAGTAAATGGTGCATTTTTTATGTTCGATGCGTATGTCATATAATAAATTTAATTGTTCAATCTGGATTCAATTACTTAAAGCTTCAATATGTAAAATTCGTGTTATGATTAATTATGCTTATGGTTCAAATAGAAGAATTCAAAATTTTAGAAATTTTTGTCATACAATAGGAGAAAAATTTAAAAGAGCAAAATTTGATAATAACATTAGGTGGAATATTAGTACATATGATTTGTTTAAAGATGTCTAGCTATAAACGTAAAAATATACTTATAGAGTTTTATAATAAACAAGCTGATCATGAATTAAAAATCAAGATTGAGATCTACTTGGTCAACTTTTAAATATTCTTTAAGTTTTTAAAAAACACACAAAAATATTAAGTGGTGTTTATTATCCTACAATTCACCATATTTTGTTTGCATGTTTAGAAATAACAAATATGTTTCAAGATTTTAAGTATGATCCTTTTTGGGCTAACCTTATTTTGTTAATGGAGGAAAATTTTTAAAAATACATTGAAGACATGCCATCTTTTATTACTTGTGCGGCTGCATTAAACCCAATTATAAAATTACAAGGTGTATAAAGTATTTTAGAAGATATTGTAGAGAATATGGGTAGTACTAATATTGATTATATTAAAAGAAATTTTAATAATACATTTACTGAATTTTATAAACAATATGAATCTATATATTCTACATCTATACACACTACAAGAAAATTCTCTATCTGCGACCAAACCTTTCAGCGACCGCCCTTTCCGGTCGCTGATATCAATAATAGCGACCATTTGCGACCGAACTTGCTTCTAGTTGTTAATCATTCTCAGCGACCGCATGCAGTCGCTGAGTGGTCACTGGATTAACTTTCCCTCCCAAAAATTGGTGCCAAATGTTGGCGCATTTAGTTTTTGCGACCAATCTCTATCAGTGACCGTTAGGCGGTTGCTGATGTGTCAACGTCATTAAAAATCAGCGACCGCGTGCGGTCGCCGATGGCGGTCAAGTGCGGGCTCTGATCATATTAACATTTACCAGTTTCAGTCATTCGTTCGACATAGGCGAAGAAGATAAAAAATGAGGGAGCAGGATAGAGAGAAGAGGGAGAAAGGGGGAGAATAGAAGAAGGAGAATCCAGCCACCGCCACCGCCTCACTCTGCCCACTCTGCCACTGGCCACCGCCTCTCCTCAAACCACTTGTGACCTTTGAATCATTAAGTAAATTCATTATGGACGTCCTAATCCTTCGTTCCTTTTCCTTTAAATGATAGCAGTTGGACTGTTAGGGACTAAGTAGGATAAATGGCTAATGTATTGGAATTAATACAATATATGACTATTTTAATTGCTATGTGAACAGCTGTGATTGGGACTATTTAGTATGGTTCTGTGCTTCTTGTTGTTTTAAGCCATAAGGCTGGGGTCAATAAGCTAAGAATTATGTATTATGTGTAAGTATATAAACTTCCCTCTATATGTTTGATAAATTGTCAAGTTAAGGACTGATTTAATTAGTATCAGTGTATACTAACTATAATATGGAGTCCAACTAAAGTAAAAATGCTCTTGTAATGGGGGTAATACCTCAAGAATACTCTATGCTTGACCTCATCATAGTTCATTATGACTTGTAATCTTGGGTAGTTTAAAAAACTTAGACAAAGCAAGTAAGAATGGACTGAAATAGTAAGCTCCCTAATGACTGTTATTTGAGACGAAAACAAAGGTAATGTCTATCATTTGCTTCTAATATGTTTAGTATACTATAACATGATATCTATCACTCCAACCCACTAATGCTTATAATTATGAAGCTTAAGCTTGTTATAATTCAAGGAACCAAAATCAGTCCTTGTGACACTTTAAAGCTTCACGATAAGAATGTTAATGTCTAAGAGGTGTGGTCATTGATTGTCTAAGAAGTAGCTAAAATAGGTCATCCGAATGAAAGACATACCTACTAGATATTATGTAAGTAACCAATTCTTGTTTACTTGTTGCTTTAGAAATGCAGATATTTCATTGCTTAGTACTGTTTTGGTGTAATGGTATTAAACCATGTCTATAATGCTCTATGTGAATTATAGTTATGCACATTCTGTTTTGTTGTTGGGATTATATTTTACTGAAATTGGAATTCACATCCTTTGATTTGAGACTTCATATTATTTGGTAATTTTTTGTGTCTTGCGTGCCTAGAAATGTTCATATATGCTAGTCCATATTGTAGGGGAGACTCTGTCGAATTTTTTTAAGTATTATAAGTATAAGTTTGAAAAATGTTCATAAGTATTATAAGTATAAGTTTGTAGAAGAGTCTGGGTGCTGCTTATCAATTGGATATAAATATATTGGTGATCCACTAGAGCCTATTAAGGGGCTGTTGGGGCTGATGGGCTGGGCTTGGGGCCGCGAGACCACACGAGGCCACGCCAAGCTTAGCCAAGCCTCACGGGACCAAGCCAAGCTTGATTGTCAGCATGGTAAGCTATTAAGGGACTGTTAAGCCAAAATAGGCAGTGCTAAGGAACTGTTAGTGCAACAGAGAAGGTAACTTGACACACTTGGTCAATAAAGAGACTATTTTGGCTATAACAAAAAAACAAGGGTATTTAACACTTATGTATACAAGAATAAAGCTACAAAATGTTATAGAAGCTATAAATTGCTCAACCAAGTTGTGACTATCCCAAAACATAAAATCTTATAGAAAGATTATGGAAACATTTCAATGCATCTGAATACCAACCAAATAAGTATTACTGATATAAAGCTAGAATGAATGAAATACCTTACGTATTCACTTACGATTAACAATAAAAAAAAATTTAAAATAAATTAAAATAAAATAACATGATATAATATAACTATTAAACTAAGTAGTATTTACTTAGTTTCTCATACTAAATTTAATAACATTTAAAGTTTCTTATACTGCTTTAATTTGCATTCATTCGTTAACATTGAGTATGCTTAAATGTTAATCATATAGTTATAAGTATGCTCAAGTCATATAGTTACAAGTATGCTCAAGTCATATGCTTACAAGTATGATGAAATGTTAATCATATGCTTACAAGTATGCTCAAGTAATATGGTTACAAGTATGCTCAAGTCATATGATTAATAAGCTCATGTTGTCTGTAGTAGGTACCTTGGAATCATGGACCTCTATCCAGACCGTAGTTGGATGGCACGACGAATGTCAAGTGCCCAGATAGGTGCTACAGCTGAATTTAGAGCTGGTTGCCAAGTTTTTTTGGAGTATGCGCATAGTCACCCGGAATGTATGAATGGTCAGTCACATATACGATGTCCATGTTTGAAGTGTAATAATATAAATTATATGGATAGAGACGTGGTAAACTATCATTTACTTGTTTCTGGGTTCATGAAAAATTACAAAGAATGCTGGTGGGCACATTGGCAGAGAAGAGATGGTGGTATCACAAAAGTACACAATTCGGGCAGTACTACTCATCGTATGAATGAAATGGTTCATGATATTGCAGGGCCAGATTTTGATTGGGAACAAGGCAGAGAGCAACCTATGAATTCTGATGCCAAAGACTTCTTTAAGTTGTTAGACGAGGGTGACGAGCCATTGTGGCATGGTTGCACCAAACACACTACATTGTTTGCAGTGGCGACATTACTTAACATCAAGGCTGATCATAACATGAACAATGAATTTTTTGAGTCGCTCTTGAAGGCCATTAAGAGTATGTTGCCTGACGGTGAGAAATTACCTGGTAACTATTACTTTTGTAAAAAAATGGTGAAGAAGTTGGGTCTTGGATACCAAAAGATCAATGCATGTCCCAACGATTGTATGTTATTTTATAAGGAAAATGAACAGATGACAAGGTGTACGTTTTGCAGCCATGATCGATTTAGGTCTAATAAAGAGGGTGTGACTACAAAAAAATAAGTATACCGTTTAATATTCGAAGGTATTTTCCAATAACACATCGGCTAAAAAGATTGTACATGTCTTCAAGAACAGCTGAACATATGAGTTGGCATGAGAAATCTCCAGCTAAAGATGGAGAACTAAATCATCTCGCAGATAGGCAGGCTTGGAAAGATTTCAACTTAACACATCCTGGGTTTGCATTGGAACCTAGAAATGTGAGGCTTGGATTGTCCACCGATGGTTTCAATCCGTTTGGTCACTCAGTTGTTCCGTACTCATGTTGGCCTGTGATTGTTACTCCGTATAACTTGCCTCCTTAGATGTGTATGAAACAGCCATACTTGTTTCTTTCACTCGTGTTTCCTGGTCCTAAGAGTCCTGGAAAGAACTTAGATGTTTACTTGAGACCTCTTATAGACGAGTTGAAGGTATTGTGGGAGGATGGAGTATAAACTTGGGATGTTACAACGAAAACAAATTTCAACCGTAGGGCAGCGGTTATGTGGACTATAAGTGACTTCCCAGCTTATGGTATGCTAGCTGGATGGAGTACACACGGGAAGTTGGCTTGTCCGTATTGTATGGAGCATACAAAGTCGTTTAATCTATCAAAAGGTTGAAAGCCTTGCTGGTTTAACTGTCATCGTCGGTTCTTGCCGGTAGATCACCCATTTTGAAGAAATAGAGAACACTTCTGGAAAAGGAAAGTAGACAATGATATGCCTGCACCGCGATTTTCGAGAACAGAGATGCAAGATTGTGTGATGAGATTGTCAGTTATCCCATTTGGTAAGATTGATGCCACAAACATAATCAATGGGTTTGGCGAATCTCATAACTGGGTTCGAAGAAACATCTTTTGGGAACTGCCTTATTGGTCTTCAAATTTGATTCGTCATAATCTAGATATGATGTATATTGAGAAAAATGTGTTTGACAATGTGTTTAACACCGTGATGAATGTTACGGGGAAAACAAAATATAATGATAAGGCACGTTTGGACATGAAAGATATTTGTAAGCATCCTAGATTAGAACTTTATGAATCTTCTAATGGTAAGATTATCAAACCGCATGCAAGGTACACATTGTCCAAAAAGCTAGTTGAAGATGTGTGAACATGGGTTAAGTCTCTGAAACTACTAGATGGATATGCGTCAAACATTGCAAGGTGTGTTATGGGTGGGAAATTGCAAGGGATGAAGAGTCATGACTGTCATGTGTTCATGGAAAGACTCATGCCTATAGCATTTTGGGATCTGCTTGATAAACCAATATGGGATGCTTTGACGGATCTTAGTCGTTTCTTCAAAGTCTTATGTTCAAAATCATTAAATGAGAAGGACATGTCTGTACTTGAGAAGAACATCATAGAGACCATGTATAAACTCGAAAAAATATTCCCACCTGGTTCTTTTGACTCCATTGAGCATTTGCAAATCCATTTTCCCTATGAAGCTCGTGTTGGGGGTCCAGTTCAATATAGATGGATGTACCCTTTCGAGAGGGTGATGGGAAACCTTAAGAAGAAGGTGAAGAATAGACCTTATGTCGAGGGGTCGATATGTGAGGCATACAGTTTCGATGAGATATATACGTTTATCTCAGACTATTTTTCGAACGAAGTCTTAACAAAGGCCAATCTAGTATCGAGACATGATGATGGGGGAAATGTTGAACTAAATGGTCGACTCTCTTTATTTGGTCTATCAGGCCGCGCTTATGGAAAAGGGAAGCGCATATTCCTCTCTGAGCAAGAATTACATGTTGCACATACTTACATTTTTCTCAATTGCGAGGAGATTGATGAATTTGTGAGGTACACATGTAAACTTGATAATTTATCTTTTAATTTGAAAATTTATTCCAATATGTTAATGTTTTTAACATGGTATAGATTTTACGATAACGAGTTAAAAGTGAAGCATCCCGGCATAACTGATAAAGATATTCAAATCAACCGTGATAAAAAATTTACACTTTGGCTAAAGGACAAAGTAAGTTCAATTTCTTAAGCACGACATATATATATATATATATATATATATATATATATATATATATATATATATATATATATATATATATATATATATATATATATATACACACACACACTCCATATTAACTATGACTTCATTTAATAAGATGGAGTTTTTGTAGGCTTTGACTAAAAGATCAACAATTCCGGCTAATGTACAAGTCCTAGCTATGGGGCCAGACATGGACCAAGTCAGCCGCAATGGTTACAAAATAAATGTTTGTGAATTTCATACAAAGGCATATGGGCGCGGTAAAATAACAACAAACTCTGGAGTGTGTGTCCAAGGAGATTGTTACAATGAGGTTGGTCATGCCTTTTATGGGGAGTTGGAGGAAATCGTAGAGTTGTCGTACAAGGGCACGTACATGGGTCATATTAACTTGTTCAAGTGCCGTTGGTTTGATTCAAAAAAAGGTATACGTGTTGACAGACATGGAATCGTCGATATTGACCTCCATAGGTCTGCGTACTCCAACGAACTGTTTGTTTTACTAACTCAAACAGTACAAGTATACTATACTCCTAGTCCTGTTAGGAAAAGGGATAGACCGCCTATAGATTGGCAAGTTGTAATTCATACTTCCGCGCGTAATCGTGTAGAAGTAGTTGATGGAGAGATTTACCAAGAGCAGATGCTTCATAGTCAAACTATAATAAATGTAGAGGACGACAATGAAGTAATCCAGTTAGATGGTGGAGATGTACCACATGAATTAGATCCTGAGTCAATACTTGTATCAGATGACATTGATACTGAGGAGGAAGCGTTATTGACTGAATCTGACACTGAATCTGAAGCAGATGATGGTTATGAATCTGCAACACGTATACAAGATGATTCTGAATCAGACACTTGAACAAATAAAATGTATGTTTAGCATTACATGTTTTTTATATCATTGTCATGTTTATGTACTTAACTATTTAAATGCAATTTTTCTTTGTTGTCATTTTATATTCATATATATACATGTTTATATCACTGTCATGTTTATTATCATTTTATATATTTATATATACATGTAATCAAATATAACTCATATATACATCTTGATTTTTGTAATATACAGATGGCTTCTGAAGCAGCGCAGAAAAACCGCGGGTTGGGTAGAGGACCTAATCATGTGCCCAAGGCCCCTACTAATCCGGATGATCAGATTCTTATTCAGATTCGCCCTCCTCCGAATAACACGTACGTTCCGCATCATTTAGATTCCATTTATACAAGATATATAGAACTTATATGTAAATTGCTTTAATATATCTACTTATCGTTGATGTAAATTGTTGTATACTATAGTGATTTTTCAGATAATAAGATCGTCAAGTGCATATCAAAGCTGTGTTTACAGAATTGGCCGACACCTGTGATTACGTGGGCGAGCACACCTATCGCCCACAAGGATGCTGTTTGGGTTGAATTTCAGGTATGTTTTTTTTAATTATGATAGATAATATAATATTCTAATTAAGGATAATTGTTTAGTAATGTTATTATTGTTGTTTTATTTGTAGAAAAGGTATAGATGGGAGGACGCGCAGGCTTCAGTGATTCAGACATTATCCTGGCAGAAGTGTGCCGTCCGCACCAAGGATAATTTGAACAAAGAACGATAAAACCCCTTCACAATGCCGAGATCGACCATCTAGGCCAGGGAGAGGATTACATGCACGAGCATAGCCCCTAGTGGTGCACCCAGTCCATATGGGTTGAGATGTGTGCCCAATGGAGAGCTGAGAGCTGGGTGAAAAGATGAAAGACTGCCACCACCAACAGATCCTTGGGTGTACCCGATGGCGAAAAGGCTAAAGGAACATACAAGGGCGGTAGTATTTCACAGTTGCAGCATATCACTGCCAGTGTGCGTATTTACAAGTTTTAATATGTTTACAATCATGAATTATAGAAAATATATCACATTTTTACTTAGTAATATTGTGCTATTTTTTGTATAGGAGTCTCAGTCTCTAGGTCAGCCTATCCATTGGCTGGATGTGTACGTGGCCACTCGTGATGGTCTGCCTGATGCTATCCAGATAGCGGTAATAAGTTTTAATAACTCGATCTTGTTTATCAATGCTTACAGAATTTATTTTTAACTATTTAATTGTTAACATGATGACAGGATACTCATAAGCGTTTATTAAATGAGCGCTATCCTGAAGGCACTCCATGTCCGCCTATTGATCAAGAGTTGTGGGAGAGGGAGTCTGTTGTGAAGAAGAATTACATTAAAGGTCAAGGACAACGACGACGCCCATCCTTCAGTGGCTCAGGATTCTCTTCTACCCAGTCTTCACAGTCATCGAGTCATCCAGCTGTTCATACTATGGTTGACTGTGTGAGAGCTATATGTCGAGATCGAGATCTTCTGAAGATACTGGGCGGGCATCTGGGGGCTCTGAGTCCTGATGAGTTAGCTGAAGCAGTAGCAGCAGCAGGACAACATGAGGATGACGATGAGGTATAAAATCAATTTGTTGTATATATTGTCTTAATATATACCATTATCAACATAGTTACTATATTTGTAATTTGTTTTATAATTTTGTTAATTACAGGGTGATCAAGGAGGCGATGATGCTTGACGACCGATTTAGTGTTGATTTGTAGTTATTTGATAAGCTTGTACTTGTATATTCATTCTTTGGATGTTTGTTTGTTACTTAAACATTAGATTTATGGTTATTTATTCAATTCATAGCGGTTTTTAAAGGTTTATATATATAGTTTATATACTAATTAGTTTGGTGGACGATGGATGTTTATATTGTTGTGCACACTGTTTATATTGTTGTGTATGTGTGTTGGGATATAACAGGTACAAAACAGGTACAGTTTTTTGGCAATTATGCAAAATAGCAAAAAACTGGTTTTCAGTTTTTTAGAATCAGCGACCGCATGTGGTCGATGATATCTATTAGCGACCACTGAGCATTTGAGGGTATCAGCGACAGCAGGCGGTCGGTGATAGCAGTCGCGAACACGTGAACCATGTTAGCCTTTGACCCTAAGCCATGCTGACTCATCTTAGCGACCGAAATGACGAATTCGGCTGCTATTCGCGGTCGCGGATATATCGGTCGCTAATAGTGGTCGCTAATGTGCATCCCAGCGACCAAATTTTATGCGACAATTATCAGCAACTGTAGTCGGTCGCTAATAGCTATCTGTAACCAAATGCGGTCGCTGATACGCGGTCACTGATAGACCCTTTTCTTGTAGTGACATGCACCACCCCTGCCCTTCATCTTCTAAATTTGCATCATTATTAAAATCACTATCCAAGAAACCAAGAACTTCACCACACACAATGTGACGCCCCTAAAATAGGTATATATCACCCATCTTGAGTCGCCAAATACATGGTACAAAATTTGAATATAATTTAATAATACAACTGTCGTGTAAAATACGACAAGACATAAACTGAGAGTTTTAATACGAATATTGTCTTCTAGACAGTATTCAACTCAAATGGAGTCTTCAATACATTTATTATCACACTATTTCATAGAATAGTGAGGACTACTAATGCAATCATCTGGACCGTTACTCTGTTCCCCGACTAGTCCCGGTTACTTTCTCATTTCCTGAAGAGAACAATGAAAGCAAAAGGGTGAGCTCAACTAGCCCAGTAAGAAATATTATGACTAAGATAATACAGAATAATTTATCGTTAGCCTTCAACAGTGTTAAACTGATAAAATATAACAAACATCAAGTTTAACTACAGCGGAACAAGCAATCCATTAGAAGAGTCAAGTAGAGAATAAAATCTACTATCTTCTATGATTTAAAAGGTTTTTCATCACTTTTATTGCTGAGACTCATCTTAATAAATAATTCACATCATCCCTGCACTACGGTCAAGGATATTCATTAGTATCACGACCACAAATTATACATGCACTATGGGCCAAGGATATTCGTGTATTCATCAATGGTCATGATCATGTCAACAACTATCCATCAATGCACTACGGGCCAATGAGGACTTTTACCACATCATTTGTAACATTACAGTCATGAATATACTGAATAATTCCTAGTTATAATCATACCAAGTCCATCTATGCACTACTGGCCACATATGACTTTTAACAGAATATAAACATGAGGATGATGACAATGATATAAGAATTTAATAAAACAATTTCAAGGATAAATTTTTAAAGATTTATAATTTAAGTTTTCCTTAAATCAATAACGTCCAAATTGTTAACATGATATTGCTATGTGGAGTAAAATTCAAGAATAATATTGTACCAAAAATAATTTGGAGTGAAAACGAATCAATTTTTATCATGAATAGTACCCCGTGTGAATAGTACTCAAGTGAATAGTACCCCGTGAATAGTAATTCGAGAATAGTAATCCCGTGAATAGTACTCCAGCATGAAAATGTTAAAACTTATCAAGAATGCTCAGAATAATATTTTCATGAAAAAATATACTGGATGAAGCGCAAATATCAAGGATATTTTACTAATTTCATGGAGTTTAGAAGCCAAAATTTTAACAAGCGGGTATAAAATTCGAAATCTAAAACGAAATAATATTACTTACATACTACAGATTATGGAAGAAAATATTATTTCAAGCGAATATTGAACAAAAATAACATCCCTTACCTTGAAAAGAAGAGTATTTCAACTGGTATAGCGGGAATATTCTTGAAGAAAACTTTCACTATTTTTCACGCTCAAAGTTTTCTAAAACTCTAAAGAAATACGCTCAAGATTATAGAAGAAGAATTCTCTGATTTTGGTGTGATTTTCAATTCTAACTTAAGCGCCTATTTATAGGAAAATGCTAGAACGCCATAGCAGACTAAAATAATAATAATAAAAAAATTCTACGCACATATATTTGAAAAAAATTCAGCCACAACAAGTGGGGCCCACTAAAATCAGCCACCTTTCCCAACAACCAAAAGTCGGGCCCATCCATATTTTTAATAAAAATATTTTAATTTCCAAAACTTTAATAATTCATAATAAATAACCATTTTATCATCAAAATATGAATTTTATGTCCATTCCACACGAAATCGAATTCTCTACAATTTTACAGAAGAAAGTTTTTTCAAATTCCAAATAGAAAATATCCGAATTCCATAAACGGATAATTTTCAACACCTCTTAAAATTCATTACAAATCATACGTTAATTTTTAACGGTTCAAAATTTGTGGACATATACTCAACTTATATATGTATAACATATCCAAAAATCACAACGATCCAACGGTCGGATCAAAATTATAACTAACGCAATAGAGCTTTAAGAACACTGATTTGATTTTTTATTCCTCCATTCCGACAAAAATACTGATAAAACACCTCAACATTAATCCCTTCAATTATATCCACATAAAATAAATATTTTCCTATCCATCATTTATGTCCACATAAAATAAATATTTTCTTATCATATAAATCAATAATTAATTATTCATAAATAATATTACAGAATCACAATAATGACAACCAGGCCGTTTCCAGGAAAGAGAGGGCTTTCCGATAAGGATTTCTCCTTACTGACGCGCAATTAGGTGACCAAACCTCTCCTTGACAGAACTTTCTAGAAATTGCCAATAATGTTATCTAATAATATTATTCAAATAATATGAATTATTGATTTGATAATGAGAAATATTGTGCAGTGATAATTATTGAAACAACAATAATATAACATATCAACGCAACAATTGTTGAATCAAAATAAAATATTGAACAGTAATTACTGTAATAATTATTGAGTAGTGCCTTCTTACGTAAGAATCAATAATTCAAAAATACTGTACAATACCGTGTTCTACTTTGCAACCCCGCGTATTACTATATTTTAACCACCAGGTATTACAACAGTGTTAATGGTAACAAATACGCCTTTATTTATAAAACTCAAACTTGTCATTTTCTCAATTCGATAATAATTACGTTATGGGGTACACTAATGATTATACCGTCGTACGAATATTCCCTGTTAAAACGAATATTCCCCAACCAATCGAATATAATATAACAACTTGCGTGCTTTGCAGAATTTATAAATATTACCCACAACGATAACATTATATCAATTTCACTCCATAATATTCAAAAATGATATTTATAGAAAATTCATCTTTATTCATAAAAGTTGGAGTTTTACACATAAGTAGTTTAAACGAACTTGGTTTAATTGTAAGGTCATTAGGACTTGGGAGACTCATTTAGTTATACTGAGAGAGAGAAAGAGAGTAGGACTTAATTACTACCCTAGCCTAGTAGCTGTCAACTTTGTTTTTGTCCCGTGTAATCTTTAAATTTTGGATAGATGATGGATTGGACATCTGGACCCTTAAAATTTTAAATGGATTATGCAATGGTGGGTTGGAGTTTGGACCAAAAGAAAAAAAGTAAAATAAGGCAAATAAGCTTATGAGTTATGAGGCTATACCGCTATAACTACTATAAGGCTTGAGCTAAGCTGCTAAGGCAGTAAGGCCTAAAGGGCGCCAGGCCCAAGGCCCAGTCGGCTAGTCCGAAATCGGAAGTCTCAAGTATGAATCAGTTTAGACACATAATATTTTTTAAAAAAATCAAGTGCAGGGCCAGACCGGACCAGCCTGGGCCTAGCTCACGGCCTCGCCGGGTCTGGCCTACAGGCCTTAACATGTCAGATTTTTATCGATGAAGCCTGGACTAGCCTGGCCTTGAAGGCCCAAAGTTAAGGCTTGGCCTGGCCTGGTCAACGGCCAAGGCCTGGCAGTCACAGGCCGATCCAAGCCAGGCCGACCTGTTGTGCAACTTTAGCCCAATACTATTAATAATTACAGATCAAACTGGAATTGGCGTCTGTAATTAGATCATCCCATTCATTATCAATTCCCTCTTTTAGGAACTCCATTCTAATACATTCACTCCTACCAAAGTTTGAATTTCAAAGAGTGGAATTGGAGAGATTTTTTTGTTCTAGAGGAACTCCATAACTCGCTCGAAAGAATAACTTTGCACAAATTTTGGTATTTTCACTCCTTCAGTCTTTTCATTTTGATTTTACTTTGATATATGTACTTACTGTTAGAGTTTATGCCCTAGAGGTCAATTATTTGATATAATTGTTTAACATTTTGATATTATATTTGATTGAATAAATGAATGATTTTATTGTGCTTTTATTTACTGCATTATATAAATATTAACATAATAAAAGTCCTTAGAATAGTGATACAAATTATATAGCTTCAAGTAAGTGACTTGAACATGAGATTATATAATTACAATTAGTATTATTGCTCTTAAATGTCCCTAGTCGAGTATCATTGTTAATGGGACAACAATGATATATTGAGACTAGTATATGGATTAACTGATGACCAAATCTCATTGGTCATAAATATATGAGATATTGAGTCAATGCATTGGTACATGTTAGAGAACGATGTACCGGACATACCCACCATGAGAATTCTACGTGGAATATTATGCAAGGTGTCATTAGCGATTCTCATAGTGAGAATGATGTAATGATCCTCCGACCTAAAATCACAATATTACTACACGAGAATTTATGTACTTTAATATCATCAAAAGTCACCTTTAATAGGGTGGACTATAAAGGTGATTATTGGGTACATCATGAATCATGTGAGGAATATGAGTGCTCTAGATGGAATTTAACCATCCTATATATTAAGGGTGATATCTATAGGCCTCTTGATTGAGTAGGACTATGAAATGCATGGTCATGCTCAAATAGTGATTTGTTTCATATGTTTACTCATTGATCAAGAAAACTCTGATTAAATTATGAAGAGTATGACACATTCCATGACTCGAGTTTAATCTAGGATGTCAAGGTTAAAAGGATTAAATTACATTGAAACATTGGTCACGAAAAGGTTGCATCGAATCATCGATCTTATTATTACTTGGTTTGCAGTGATGCATTACTAGATGTCACTCACTGTTTATAATTTTATACTATGATTTTAAAATTATTATCAACGTAATAATATTCTATAGGGTCACACACAAAGAACATAATTAAAAGGGAATTAATTTAAATTGTAAAGATTTAAATATGTCAATATGATTGATAACATTTAAATTACAAATTTAAATTAATAGGATAATTTATATATAGGTATATTAATTAAGTAAGACTTGATTAATATATATATATATATATATATATATATATATATATATTCGGATTTTAATTAAATTAGGTTTTGATTAATTCTTTTTAACTGCTATATATATGATATATATCAGCCATTTAGGTTTTACATTATAACCTAAGAAAACCCTAGCCGCTCATAGAGAGAGACTAGAGAGAAATCAGAAAATCTGTTCCTTTGGTGGCTAGTACCGCAGCTCCCTTTTTGCAGAATTGTGCAACGATTCGCGGGCATTCGTGTGGATACCGTAGAAACGTAGTTCATTCGGATTACGTTGGAGATTCAGAGTGATTTCAGAGTTTACTATAATCGGTATAAATTCTAAACCACTGAATTATTTCTGTTTCGCATGGATCATGTGTTGGGTTTCGAAAATTGCTTTGTAAATTATTATATTCCGCTGTGCGTCTCTGTGCCAAAAATCCCAACACTTACGTGAACATCAGATATAATATGTTTGTGTTTAATTTATCTTTGTCGATATGCAAGGATTGTGATTCCAAATATTGGGGAATTTATCCATAAGTCATACATGAATATTTAAACCTAATTTTTATATATATGTAATATGTACATTTTTTTTATTTTTTGGTGGTAAAACAAATTAGTTACTTATGGCCAAATATAGAATTTTGGGATTATATGATTAAAATGATGAATTCAATCAGTACCCAGAATGTGTAATAAACATGTATTGTGAACTTAATTGGATGAATTGGTGCATTATTGTTATTTTAGTACTGCTATTGGATCAAGATAGTTTTAGCTTAGTGTCTGGTTTAAAGGTTTTAGGTAAATGCTTCTAGAATGAGTTTTTTCTGAGTTTGGGTATTTTTTTTGTGGCTCTACCTAATGCCATAGTCATTGCTTATTTAATTTTTTGACATCAATTGTACTACATCAACATATGTGAGTTCAATGTATAAAAAGCGGATGTTTGCAATTAAAATGTAATTTGTCTCACATATATAAATGTATACCATCATGAAAATGTAATGATGTTGTGGGCAAGGAAATCGTGCCTTGCTAGTTAGGCTTTCGTGTTGGCTAAGGAGGAGAGAAATCCACGAAGAGTATGGAATTGATTGATTGATTGAAGAGGGGAGAACGACAGGTGGGCGATTACTCCAACGACGCGTGGCAGAACCCCTAGAATCCAGAAACCGGTTTAGGGTTATTGGGATTCCAAGAGCCTTCTTGTTGAGTCCTTGAGCGCGAGTATCCAAACCCTTTAGTGCTTTTAAGTGGAATATCAAAGCCTTAAGTCACCAAAAGAGTTCAAGTCTTGTGTCTCCTGAGAGGTTTTTTTCCAAATGGAATGGAAGAGGTATTTATAGGGTTTCCTGAAAAGTGGTCATGTGCCAGGCACATGCTGTCAGGGAATTTCCAGAAATACCCTCTAATCATCAGAGTAATGCCCATATTGCTCTGTCCTTCTAGCCACCAATCCAATCCCTCAATCAATTCTCAAAATGAGCCGCCTCCATGAGTCTTCTGCCTCGGGACTCGTGGCGGCTTCTACCGAGTCTAGCACATTTATTTTGAACTTCTCTGTCTTCATTCAATTAGGTTATGCGAACCCTAATTTGTGCATTTAATGAGGTCTTGGAACCCTAATTGTGCATTTAATTTAATTAGGTCATGTGAACCCTAATTTTTCACCTGGGCCCATAGATGCCAACAAGACTACATTTTTCTTTCATCGTTTAATACAGTATGAAGTTTAATTTTATAGAATTTGGTGAATTACTGGCTCTCAAAAATTTGATATAATGTTTTGCAATAAACTATTGAACTATCCACTTAAGAATCTGAATCATGCATCAATCTTGTGATGCTAAGTTCTAATATAATCAAATGTTACGCTTTGAATGTTTTGTGTATTATTGGGTTAGTTGATTTAGGGGAATTATTGGGAATTACAGCACATGAGTTGTTCCAAGCTCTAGGTTAAAGGAGTTGTTTCATACTCCAAGTGATTGTACTGACACGGAATCTAAGCTTTGACATTCTGCAACTAAAAGGGTATCATTATGTTTCTTATTTTGTGAGGGTTTAAATAGTAGCACAATTATATTACTAAAATCATTTATCGCTTTTACTCTATTTCATTACCTTTTGTAATAAATCATGTGGAGTCATGAAGACTTTGCTTGCAAAAATTATCTTGATCCTTAAATATTTAAAACTATGTATTAATCTTTATATGTAATTGCTTCCTATACCATACTATAGTTGAGAATTCTATCAATATAAATTAAAACAAAGCAACTGTGAATTAATTGTGGTGCTTGTAAGACCCCAACTTTTATGAATAAAGATTAAATTCTCTCAAAATATATTTTTGAATATTATGGTGTGGATATGATATAATGTTATAGTTGTGGGTATTGTTTATAAATTTTGTAAAGTAAGCAAGTGGTTATATAATATTCGATTGGTCTGGAAATATTTGTTTTAACAGGGAATATTCGTACAATGGAACAATCATTGGTGGACCCCACAACGAAAGTATTGTCGTAGTTAGAAAACGACATAATTATCTTTTTATAAAAATAACGACGAAAGTGTTACCGTTAAAACTGTTGAACTAACCGGTAGTAAAAGTACAATAATACGCGTGGTTACATAGTAGCACACGATATTGATTATTGATACTTACGTGAGAAGTCACTCAGTTATACTCAATTATTGCTACAGTAATTGCTGTATCATATCTCTCATATTATTGATTCGATTATTGTCACAGTATCATCTCCATTATATGATATATTATTAAATCAATAATTGAGACGACAAATTTATTCATATTATTAAATTGTAATATTTACAATGTCTAGAAGTTCTGTCAAGGAGAGGTTTGGTCACCTAATTGCGTGCCAATAAGGAGAAATTCTTATCGGAAAGCCCCCTCTTTCCTGGGAACGACCTGGTTGTTAAATATTGTGAGTTATAATATTAATTATGAATAAGTTTGTGTTGATTAAAGATGAATTTGATAGTTCCATTGTGTTGGGATTATTAGTGTTAATGGAAATTGACATCTATTTCGATGATAATTGATGTCTGGGGTTATATTGATAAATCGGGTAATTTATCAGATAAATGAGCAATTAATTGCTACTAATTCACATGCTTATATAACTATTTGTTCACATATGTGTACTATTGAATCACATTCTTGTACTATTAGAGAAGTTGGTGCAAGATTGATAATACTTGTATGTCTAAGTTAAAAATGGAGGTATAGATGGAGGTATTATACTGTAATTCTTATTTTTCACATGATTATACTATTGATTCACATGATTGAACTATTGATTCACATTATTTACTATTAGGGGAGGTGGTGCAAGTTTGATAATACTTGCAGGACTAAATTAAAAATGAAAGAAAAGTTGGAGGTATTGTACTGTAATATTTCGAGCCCCAAAACGTGTAATTATCGAAACTATATTTTTCTATAAATATAAGCTCATTCTTCCTTCATTTTTCACCAATTCACAAAAGCTTTAGAGCAATTATTATAGAGATAAAGAAGAAGAGAAGTCTGCTACCTCACTATTCCAGTATCCAGTTTTTTCTACGGTAAGGGGTATTATTTCTTTTGTATTCATGAAGAGAACTTCTGTTATTCCATTCTTTATTATTCTGTTGGAATAACCTGTATACGCGGACTACCCTATACTTGGTGAAATTCTTCTATTATTCCATTCTTTATCATTCTGTTGGAACATCCTGTTTGTGCTTTACGCATGACCTGGTTCCATTATTTATCATTCTGTTGGAACATCCTGTCTGTACTTTACGCATGACCTGATTTCGTTAATTATTATTCTGTTGGAATATCATATCTGTGCGTTTACGCATGACCTGGTTCCGTTATTTATTATTCTGTTGGAATAACCTGTCTGTGCGGTCTATCGCATGCCTGGTGATTTCTTTTGTTATTCTATTCTTTATTATACTTAGTTGGTTAAATTTTTGGCTTTTATACTATATAAAATTAGTGGAATATCCTTGATATTTGCGCTTCATCCAGTATCTTTTCATGGAAATATTCTTCTGAGCATTCTTGAGTTTTATCCCACAAAGCAGTATCATGTTGACAATTTGAACGTTATTAGTTCCTGGACAAATTAATTCTTGAACTTGTTTTATTGAATTCTTATATCATTGTCAACATCCTCATGTTTATAATATGTTGAAAGTCATCTGTGACCTGTAGTGCATAGATGGACTTGGTATGATTATGACCGGGGATTATTCGGCATAATCATGACCGTAATGTTATAAATGATGTGGTAAAAGTCCTCCCTGGCCGTAGTGCATTGATGGACAGTTGTTGGCATGATCATGACTATTGATGAATACACGAATATCATTGGCCCGTAGTGCATGAAAAATTTGTGGTCGTGATACTAATGAATATCCTTGGCCGTAGTGCAGGGATGATATAGTTTATTTGTTAAGCTGAGTCTCAGCGATAAAAGTGATGGAAAACCTTTTAAATCATAGAAGATAGTAGACTTTATTCTCTACTTGACTCTTCTAATGAATTATTTGTTCCGCTGCAGTTAAACTTGATGTTTGTTATATTTTATCAGTTTAACACTATTGAAGGCTAATGATAAATTATTCTGCATTATCTTACTCATAATATTTTTTATTGGTCTAGTTGAGCTCACCCTTTTGCTTTCATTGTTCTCTTCAGGAAATGAGAACGTAGCTGGGACTAGTCGGGAAACGGAGTGACGGTCCAGATGATAGCATTAGCAGTCCTCACTATTCTATGAAATAGTGTGATAATAAATGTAATGAGGACTCCATTGAGTGTGGATATTGTCTAGATGACAATATTTGTATTAAAACTCATAGCTTATGTTTTGTCGTATTTTACACGACAGTTGTATTATTAAGTTGTATTTGAATTTTATACCATGTATTTGGCGACTCAAGATGGGTGATGTATATCTATTTTGGGGGCATCGCAGTGCTTGTGCGATCCGTTCATTTTTCATGAAATTAACTATCAATTACTACAATAGCTGCTAGATGGTCATTGATTTTAGTATTGGCTAAAAAGGAGACATAAGTGCTATTAGTTTACTTTCTTTGGTCTCTCGTGCAATCTTCTCTGTTCAGTAATAACTTCTACTGCTTCTTAAATGTGTTGATATGGTATACATATATATGTGTGTCTGTGTGATCAACTGTTTCTTAAATGTGGTGATACGTTATACATAAATACGTGTTTGTGTGTGCCTATGTCCAATGTGTCAAATACTTCACATTTGATCAAGACATGGCTTCTAAGTTTCTGTTTCTTCATTTTTATTTAAGCTTGTTCGTTCATTTTTTTCCTTTCCCTTTTAGTAGTTCTATTAATTATCTAAGGTTTAGTTTGTATTCTTTGTGTTATCATTGAACTAAGATATTGTACTTTCTTATTCCTGCAAGAAGTACATTATTTTATAACCTTTTATTAAATAGTTGTTATACATGTTAATAAGATATGAATAACAATAATAAATATTGTGAATCACATGTTATCATTCGTGCTCCAAAATAAGTAATGATATAGTTGATGTTTGTCATTCAGCCATTACGTACTTTAGCTCTAGACAAGTGAAGTAGAGAGTTACAATTCATTGGGATAGTATTAAGTGTGCTATAGTTATTCTTTATTTTAACCTAATCTATCTTATCATTATTTCACTAAAAAAATTTCTTTTGTATTGCTAGGATTTCATTGAATCATCTCTAGCACATATATGTTAAAGTTGACTTTATGAGACCGTATGAAGATCAACATACCACAATTTTAAATTATCCACAGTAATCGGTTTTAAGTATTTTCTACTGATAGCCAGTTGAATATGAGAAATACCTGAACTAAACGACCATTATGATGTAACTGCTATCAAGCATAATGATGGAATTGCATTCTTATATAGTTGGATAACATGACCGATATGATTATGGTGATGTGAAATTTATTCTCTAGGCATATTTGTTCTAATCTGATGATTATCGGTGATATATGATTGCCATGCATCCTAGATTTTATTTATTTTTCGTCTGTTTCCCTTCACGTTCATGGTGAGTGCCATCTCTCAAAAGTACTTCTTTCAGTAACTCCATATTTCAGATAATATCAATTAGTATTTAATTTTTAATACTAGATTTTTTTTTAAATATGTTGTGTAATAATTACAGCTTTGGATCCTATATTCTTGTATGTAGATTACAAGATTGAAGAGCCTATTTCGAAAAAAAAATCCAAAAATTGGGGAAATCAACCTTAAGCCATACATGTCAGAAAGCAAGGAAAAACATGAATTTACTATAAACCAGTGGGACAAAACTCAGTCAAGGATGCATAGAAGGATGATTATGCTGGAAAAATGAGAAAAAAAACTGCAACGTATACTTTCTAATTAGTTAATCATTAATTAAGTGTATACAAATATTTTTCTAGTGTCAAAATATCCTATGCATATTGATTGTGCTTCCTATTTCATGTTAGAATCCACCAACAAAATGAGCACAAGTACTACATCTGTGAGAGCAAGCAAAACATCTAGAATGCATCTAAGTGACATTTAAAATGGTAATTATTTCATTAAATCTTTGTATTTATTTTTCTGTCAATATAATTGCTTATCCTAATATCATATGAATTTTTTATGTAGTTTGTATAAATCTCAAATCAGCTTTCGATGAAGTTGCTGGTAGTCGTATTGATTCAATACCAAATACACATTTACAAACAGCAAAACATTGTCAGCGTATAAATCAACAAGATTGTGTTCATCCAGTACCTAATGATGGTATTTCTATATTCAATTTCTTTATTTTTAAGCTTTGAAATTCAAATTAATTTCATGAAATCTAATTTTTTTTAATCATGACACAAAAGTTATTCAAGGAAAGGAAAACATTCTGATTAACAAAGAAAATTATGTTCATCTTTCGGATAATGGTATTTGATGTTTCCATTTTAATTTTCTTTGCTTTAATAAATTGAAAATGTTATAATAATTCAACAAATGTGGGATGTCATATTTATATATGTTCGTGTACTTGTTATTATATTCTAGGTACCTATCCAATGAACCTTTCTACTATTTCTACTTTTTTACTCAAATCATCCAATAATGTCACCAGAAGAGATTTGCTTAATATGAAACATAACAAGTCAATAATGTCGATGTCCGACATTTCAAATAGTAATAAATGTCTACTATTTTGCTTACTAGATGTGCTAAACTATGATTATTTATCAAAACCATAAATTTAGTTATTTTATGCAGTTTGTACAGATCTCAGTACAACCTTTAATGAAGTAGATGTCAATCATCCCGAATCATGTTCTACTGAATCGATGCAAACATCAAGGTTTAATCTACAATATACTCCGCATTCCAACATACATAATGTTACTCAGAATAGAAAGAGTAAAACATCTCAACTAGGATCGGTACATATTGCGGATCATGTTAATGCATCTATGAATAACCAAATATTTTATGTCGACACATTTCATACTTCAGAAGTTTCTATTAATCCCCTTGACAATGGTATGATGTTACCTTATTATACTAATAAACACCATGCACATTTAAATTTATAATATTTTAACATCATTCTTATTTATCTAACAAATATATTAACCATTAGTATGTCTAAATAATATTTACAAATACTATTTAGAATTTATGTATAAATTGTAAATAGTATTTGATCCCATTTTTTGTCCCATTTTTTTATATACAATAATTGTTCTTATAATACATTTATTAATCTTTTATTTTAGGTGAAATGGATGATGATGTTCATTCTGCTAATGATGGTATATTCTTCAACTTGTTTATCATTTGGCATGTTCCAGTATTTTTAATTTTTTATGACAATTGTACTTTAATGATAATATATCCACTTAAATGTATTAAATTCAGATTAGTGGGACATCGGTGACCCAAATTGGGAATGTTCATCATGTAATGCGTTGACGTGGTATCAGGAAAGAATAAATAAGAATCGAAAAAGAAAAAAATCCAGAATTCTCAATGTGTTGTGCTGGAGGAAAAGTTTAACTACCTCTGCTGAAAGAACCACCCCATATTCTGAAAGCTCTTCGTAATGGTTCTGATCATAGAAGCAGGCATTTTATTGATGTTTTCTTTCATATCAATGGGTGGGAAGATTGATTCATCACTTAACAATGGAAAAGGGCTAGCTGTTTTTAGATTACATGGCCAAAGTTGTCACAAAATTGGAAGTTTGATACCAAATATAGGATCCATTCCAAAGTTTGCTCAACTATATATATATGATACAAAAAATGAAATTGAAAATAGAATTGGTGCCCTCAGGTTTGTATTACTCGTTTCTATGTAATCTTCAAAATTTAATGATTATTATATACTACTAACTAAATTTTCCTTTTGTTATTTTATTAAACAGTTCAACAAATAATTCAAAAACATTTGAATCATCGATTGTAGCAGATTTAATAAAGATGCTTGATGACAACAATGTTGTGGCTCAATCATTCAGGTTTGTATTACTCATTTCTATGTGATCTTTAAAATTTAATGATTATTATATACTACTAACTAAGTTTTCCTTTTGTTATTTTATTAAACAGTTCAGCAAATAATTCAAAAAACATTTGAATCGTTGATTGTAGCATATTTAAAAAAGATACTTGATGACAAAAATGTTGTGGCTCAATCATTCAGGATGTCTAGGGATAGGTTTGATTCAAGTGAATTCAAAGATGTTAAATTGAGGCTTATTCGAAAAAGGAGATGTGATGGACGAAGGCATAATCTCTCTACTGTACCTGAAGTTGCTGGTTTAATTGTTGGTGACATTGGAAGCTTAAATAATGATAGGGATATCATAGTGGAGACTCAGAATGGTTTATTAAAATGAATAAGTGAGTTGCACCCTTCCTACCTTGCAATGCATTACCCGGTGCTTTTCCCATATGGTGAAGATGGATTTAGACATGATATTCTTCTTATTGAAAATTCAAAAGGAAAAAGGAAAGAGTAAGCATGAGACAATTTTTTGTCTTTATTATACAAGAAAGGAAAAATGAATCAATGACACTTTTACATTCAAGGAAATTGTTTCAACAATTTTTGGTCGATTCTGACACTATGATTGAGGCGAATAGGTCATTTTTTATTCATACTAATCAAAAGAATCTAAGAGCAGATATGTACAAAGGTTTAACTGAAGCTTTGTTGAAAGGAGAAACCGATCCATCATCATAAAGGAAGTGAATTATATTACCTTCTTCATATGCTGGTGGTGCACGATACATGATCCAAAATTATCAAGATGTTATGACGATTTGTAGGTCGGTTGGATACCCTGACCTTTTTATTATATTCACGTGCAATTCGAAGTGGCTAGAGATACAGAGGTTTGTTAATCAAAGAGGCATTAGACCCGAAGATATTGCTGACATAATTTGTAGAGTCTTCAAAATAAAACTAGATCAGTTAGTTATAGAATTGAAACACAAACAATTTTTTGGAAGGGTAAAATTATGTATGCTTAATTTTACTAAATTTTTATAATTTAATTAGTTCATCAAAATCTATTTTAATTATTTTTTTATCTTTTGCAGTTTTGTATAAAGTTGAATTCCAAAAGCGTGGCTTGCCTCACGCTCATATTATACTGTTCTTGCATCCAGAAGACACATATCCTACTGGTGATGATATCGACAAAATAATTTCAGCGGAAATACCGGATCAAGAAATTAATCCAAAGATATATGAAGTTGTGAAAAACTTCATGATACATGGGTCGTACGGTGTTTCTAACAAAAAATCGCCATGTATGAAAGATGGCAAATGTTCAAAACACTTTCTTAAAAGATTCAATGATCAAACCACTATAGATGGTGAGGGTTATCCCCTATATAGACGCATAGTTGATGGTAGAACTGTGGAAAAGAATGGAGTTGTACTTGAGAATAGGTTTGTTGTTCCTTATAATCCACAACTATTACTGAAATATTGTTCCTTATAATCCACAACTATTACTGAAATATCAGGCTCATATTAATGTTAAGTGGTTCAATCAATCGAGGTCAATAAAGTATTTGTTCAAATATATAAACAAAGGTCATGATCGGATCACTGTTGCTTTTTATCAGAATAAAGACAATACAGAAGAACATAAAGGCCTTGATGAAATCAAAATGTATTATGATTGTAGGTATGTTTCTCCATGTGAGGCAGCTTGGAGAATCTTTGGTTTTAGAATTAATTACAGGGATCCAGGTGTAGAGAGGTTAAACTTCTATCTTCCAGAAGAGCAGACAGTGGTATTTGAAGATGATGATCTAATTGACTCAGTTTTGAACAAGTATACGAATAATTGGTTGATGTTCTTATAGTGGATGTAGGCTAACAAGGATTACCCAGAGGCTAGAGAAATTACCTATGCTAAATTTCCATCAAAGTTTGTATGGAAGGAGAAACTTGAAAGTGATGGAGTTACAAAGAAGAAAAAATGGTGTCCAAGAAAGCAACGGGTAAGCGTTGGTAGAATATTCTACGTTCCTTTAGGGAGTGGAGAATTATATTACTTGAGGGTTTTGCTAAACACAGTCTAAGGTGCAACATGTTATGATGATATCAAGACTGTGAATAGGGTTTTATATCCTTCATTCAAAGAGACGTGTTATGCATTAGGATTATTGGATGATGATAAGGAATATATAGATGGAATATCAGAAGCATCATTTTGGGGTTCAGCTAATTATCTACGAAGTCTTTTTGTGACTTTACTATTGTCAAATTGTCTTTCAAGGCCTGAAGTAGTTTGGTAAAATACATGGAATCTTCTTGCACAAGATATTCTTCATAAACAAAAAATATTCTGCAATATAAAGGTATGTTTATCAATACTATATAAACATTCTTATTTTTTTAGGTAAACGTTCATTACACAAGATAGATAAACTAAATCTTCCTCCTTTATTGTGTTTTATTTTGAATTCCAAAAATCATTTATAGTCGTAACGCACATGCTTTCTTTTTTGTATTTGTAATTTTTGATTACATGTTATATATCTAATATTTGAAATATTTAATTATTAAGTTATTTTCCTTAAACATCGTCGCTTGCTTTGAAATTTGAATTTTGATATCTTCTGTTTTGTCAATTATTACATTAAGTTTAAACATCCTTTGTTATTATTAAATACATATTACACATTCAACTTGAACCAAATTTATATTTCATAATGAGTTTATACATTTGCTTTATAATATATCTCCTTTAATTTGTTAGCTTTTTAGCTTTGACTGACAAATTTTAAAATAATTACTTTTCTGCATTGATAGTAAATTATATCAATTGGTCGTTCATTGTTTAATAATGATTTTTTTTCAAAACTATATTGGATCATATGCTTAAATAAACATAAACTTAAAAAGAAATACCATACTCTGCATTTGATACACCCATGATATAGTAGGTCTTTACTCCAATCAATATCCATGATATCAGTTACCTTTACATAAATTATCACTTAATACCATCCATATGGGTAGTTATAGGTGGAGTTGTACATGTTTATATTATAATGCATGTTTTTTAAGAATATACTACTTTTTAAATTTTTTTTATTTTTTCGAATTATCTATTTAACTTTTAACTTGGAATTCTTATATTTTATAATTTTCTTTCTTAATGAGCATATTTGGAAATGAGTGATGAACAATTGAAGAGTTATACTCTTGCCGAAACTGAAAAGCTACTACAAAGCAATTGGAAAACTTTGCGAGATTACCCTACACTGCCTTTCCCAAGTTCGATAATTATTGAAGAGTGGCAAAATAGATTTATTCAAGATGAACTTTGTTATGATAGGATAAACTTGGAAAGAGATCATAAAACTCTTCTTTTCAGTTTAAATAATGAGCAAAGAAACATTTATCAACCCATCATGAATGCTTTCTTAAGGGATGAAAGAGGTGTTTTATGGATATGGGGGAACTGGGAAGACTTTTATATGGAAAACTTTATCTTCTGCACTACGATCAACTGGTGAAATAATATTAACTGTTGCATCAAGTGGAATAGCTTCTCTTCTTATCCCCTAGAGGTAGAACATCTCATTCTAGATTTTGTATCCCATTAATTATTACTGAGGATTCAACTTGCAACATTAAACAGGGAAGTCAATTGGCTGAGTTGCTTAGAAAAACTCGACTTATTATATGGGATGAAGCTCTAATGGTACATAAACATTGTTTTGAAGCTTTGGATAAAACATTAAGAGATGTCCTAAGATTTAGTAAGTCGGATAGTATAGATCAACCATTTGGTGGAAAAGTAATTGTATTTGGTGGAGATTTTAGACAGATATTACCTGTTATTCCTAAGGACAGTAGACAAGACGTTATTTTAGCAACTCTGAATTCTTCATATTTGTGGAGTTTTTGCAAGGTTTTGACTTTAACAAAGAACATGAGACTTCAGTCTCAAAAACTAAATTCTGATATAGAGGATTTGAGAAAATTTTCTGATTGGATATTGAAGGTTGGAGATGGCACAATTGGTGGAGCTAATGATGATGAAGCTGATGTAGAAATCCCTGATGATATTCTTATCAAAGATCTGATCAATCCCCTTGCAGAAATTGTTGATAGCAAATATCCTAATTTATTGGAAAATTTTGACGATGACTTTTATTTCCAAGACCGAGCCATCCTTGCTCCTACACTTGATGGTGTAAATAAGGTGAACGAATATGTGATGTCTTTATGGCCAGGTGATGAGGTAACATATCTAAGCTCGGACAGTTTATGTAAGGTTGATGAAAACTCAAACAACTATGAAGGCATTTACACCCCAAAATTTTTGAATAGCATTACATCTTCTGGAATGCCCAACCACAAGCTAACATTGAAGATTGAGGTTCTTGTAATGTTGCTCCGAAATATAGATCAGTGTTTTAGTTTGTGTAATGGCACGAGATTAATAGTAACTCAATTGGGAAAACATGTGATAGAAGCAAAAGTAATTTCAGTCGGCAATTTTGGGCATATGATTTTCATACCTCGATTGGTCTTAACACCTTCAGACACTAGATTACCTTTTAAATTCCAACGAAGACAATTTCCTTTGGTTGTTTGCTTTTCCATGACAATTAATAAGAGCCAAGGGCAATCTCTCTCACATGTTGGACTTTATCTGTCAGGTCCAGTTTTTAGCCATGGCCAATTGTATGTAGCAGTATCACGAGTTACAAGCAAGAGTGGATTAAAAATATTAATTTGTGACAAGGATGAAAAAACATATAATACTACAAAGAATGTAGTTTTCAAGGAAGTTTTTCACAATTTAATGTAGAAAGGTTTGACTATTTCTAGATATTATCTTTTTGTTACTCATTATTAGTGTAAACCCTAACTATTTTATTATTACATCTCCTAAAATTTTTACTATAATCTATTTGAATCTTATTAGGTAAATCTATGACCTGAATTCACACAGCCATCTCGATCGATCCAAATTCAAGTTGCAAAGACAAAAAACGATAAACACTCAACATTACCCCCTAAAAAATTGTTTAGTTTTTATTAATCCTTCAAATTTTGAACTGTCAACTCAAAATTTTGTTAATACATGTATTAAGTAGAGTTTAGGTATATTCATTTATTTTTCTGTGTATATATATTCATTTGTCATATAGAACATAATTTAGTTGGACTGACATGGAACATTATTTATCTGTCCAAGGGATTATTTATTTGGTTGATAGTTTATGTTATGTTGAAATCAACTATTAAGTATGTCTAAACTCTTATATCTTACTATTGCCCAGATTCTTGTTGTAAATATTTATAAGATTGCAGTGACTTTTAAAAAGATCCCTTAAGTGCTAATTTTTGTTTGTTTGGATATATTGAGTAAAATAGTGAATTCTATCCGTACCAAAAATTGATTGCATCATGTTTTATGAAATTTAATGGATGAATTGGTGCATTATTGCTATTTCAACAATATGTACTATTTGCATTTTTTGCTTGGGTCAGCTCATGTCCTGAAGCAAACATTGTTTCAACGAGCATGTGAATTAGCTTTTGTTGAATGCAACATTAACAGAAACCATTACATTTCACAGAAAGAAGTTGGTCTTTCTCTATCTATTCCCTTGATACTGATTTGACTTTAAATTGCATACACTTAGATTTTTGAATTTGTTTGCAACAGCTGGGAAATTCAATCACAAATGCAATTCAATCCCATGCACTCTCACACGCAGACATGTCTGTTCATTTATGCATGTTTTAGACGTACTCTAATACCCTTCCAGACCCATGTCGACTTACTGATGACATGTTAAAAGAGGTACTGGAGTAATGGCAAAGTTATTAACTAAGATATTATCTATCTAATATTTCAAGCTCATTCCCTACGGCAACGCTAAGATTCGCAAATACAAGAATGGAAAGTATCCAAGAGAGACCCTGGGATTTTGGTTATGTTAAAGAGAGTTCATTTTATTATCCATGGGTGCAAACTACTTATTGATTTCAGTAGTCTCTACAGTCTTAAGCTACGCTGGCCTCGGATGTTGGACAACACTATCACCTGAAAAACTAAAGCCAGATGGTTCAATTAATCACAATTTTATTCACTTTGGAAATGCTTTTAAAGCCTTGGAGTTATTTTTGGGCTCTTACACCTCAATCGCGTTGGTGGATAATTTTGCAATCAACATATTTATTCTGACCATTCTGTCTGTTAAAGTAAAATTTATGTTGTATGAATTACTCAACACAATTTTCTCATGAGGGATGGATTATATTGCACTAAGCAACTCATTTACATATTTTTCAATACATGAACATCTTCTTGTGATGGAAAATTGATTTTCTCTATTATGTGGATCTTATCATGAATGTATTGTTATTGTTAGATGTTTTACCATTGTAAAGAACATGTAATGTTTAGCCTAACAAATTTAAGGATGTTAATACAGAGAAGCCACATAAAGAAGAGAAAAGGAAATCTATTTCAACTCATGATTAGATATAAGTTGATAGTTTATAATCTATGATTCAGTGTATCTGGATGAGTTCAAGTCTTTAACGAAAAATTTTACTGATGGTTAAATATCTTCTTTCAGCTTATCCTCGACTGAGTAATGGTTAGAATTACTGCCTTTTGTTGTTTAGTATGCAATGTTTCACCTCTTTGCTTTTCATTATTGAGGTTCAGGGTGACTTGGATATGTATTTGCACACAAAACTTTTATCTAACTCTATGTAACATATGTTATAAAAATTTGATTATCGCACAACAATCTACCATCTTCTTATTATATTTTAATTTATTAATTGTATGTATAAATTTATTATTAACAAAGTAAATAATCTCGCCGCAACGCACGGGTTTGTATCTAGTTACACCTAAAACACTGTTTTCTGTAAAAAAATTCAGTTGGAATAAATACTATATATTTTTTGGAAGGTACTACAAAAAAATAAAAGATGCTAGAAATGTCACTAGAACAATGTCCGACTTATTGATTTATATTTCATCTTTTTACATGAACTTGCACATAACTTATCTAGGGATGAGGATATTATTTATTAGACTATTCATGCAATTTGTATCAAATCTAATTAACAAAACACAAATGATTTTGAATTTCCTGCTCACTCTAATAAACGATGAGACCCGTCCAAAGTTTGGGATAAATCTCACCGTCCATTATATCCTCTTTAATTTGAAAGGATAAAAAATTACTCTCTCACTTTATCCTCCTCTATTCTCTAGCGCTGACTAGGAGTGAGAAAAAAACGGATAAAATCGAACTACCTAACCGAATTATTTTGGGTTTTCAGCTTTTTTTTCTTATTTCGGTTATATCCGATTTATTACTCATTATTCGGTTTCAATTTTGGTTTTAAAAATAGATAATTCGGGCACCTGAATAACCGAATATTAATATTTAAAAAATAATAATTTTATACTATTATTATTATTATTATTATTATTATTTGAGTATTCACTTATTCTTATTCAGTCATTTTTTGCCCTAGCTGCCGCTCCTAAGTCCCAGATCTCAAATCAAGAGCTCAGCCTCTTCTTGCTTGATGTTTCTCGAGTCTCGACTCTCGACTGTGAAGTGTGAATTGTCTCGGTGTTTCCGACTCAATTTCTACTCCAGCCTCCGCCTCTCTCCGACTCTCGACTGTGAAGTGTGAAAATAAGACCTCATGAGTCATGGCAATTACTATGGAGCCTCGTCTTTCTTGTGAAAGAGTTGTTGTCCATACGGGTACTCGTCTTTCTTGTGGGTATCTCTCTCTCCTCTATTTTTCTCTATCTAACCATCTTCGCCGGTGGCTGGCGCCGTCAGATCCCGGTAATCGTATACCGGTGAACTTCATTTGATTTGTGGACACTTCATAATCGAGTTGATTCGAATTAGTTCAGAAAATGAGCTATTTTTTGGCGCATTTGTATTTGATTTTTGTGGGTTTAATTGGTTGATTATATTCCAATTAGGGATTTTTTACTGCAGTAGTTTTGCAGCTTTTGAGTCCATTTTTGTAATGTGCGAAAAAGTTACTGTTTTTGTGTGCTCTTTGGGGAAGGAATCTGTTAGTTATCAACATTTAAGGTAGAGAAAGATTGGGAATTCTGTATTTAAGGTAGAGAAATATTAGGAATTCTGTAGTTACTTTATAATCTGTTGCTTTATTCTTAATTTTAATTTTGAGCACAGGTTTGGTTATTACCCGAATTTCTGAATTGTACATTAGGTAATTCGGTTAGTTTCAAATTTCTGTTAGTATTTCGGATAGTGGAATTATCGATAATTCGATTTTCGGTTATAACCGAATAGCCATTTTGGTTCGGTTATAACCGAATGATCACAGTGCCGGAGGCACGGGTTGTACTGCTAGTATAAGTACATTTTAGCGAATGCTTTAAACAACCACAACAGCGGCACAAATATTAACAATAACTAATATCTTCATTAAATTTAATTTTTCATCACTAATTATATATTTTTAAAAAAATTTATGAAAAAATATCATGAAAAGGATCTTCGGTTAAAAAAGTAAAAATAATATTATCAGAGCGAATATAAATTTAATATTATAGTAAAAATAATATTATCGGAGCAAATATAAATTTAATATTTGTTAAAAGGTGATTCCCTACCTGTGACTTTCCTTTCTTCTTAATTCTCTTCCCGTGCTCCCTCCTCTCTCTCCTCACCCTCCTCTCATTCATTCTCTATATAATGGAAGGAAATACAGAAGGAAATAATAAGAATTCCTCTGAAGAATTTCTCTCTCTTTTCTTTTGCTTATTCTCTCTAAATTTATGCAGTAATTATAAGAGTATCTTTATACACTTTGCTAAAGTTTTATAATACGTTATCAACACGAAGCTCTAACCAACTGAGACAGTAAAATTAAATTCTTGCAATTTATTATTATATTACCGGTTTGGCTATGCCACCAATAATATAATTTTATTTATGTTTTATTGTCCATTTTAAATTATGTTATTTACAGAGGTACCATCTATCCTTGTTGATCTTACAAGACTTGGTGGGAACCCTTTTTTTTACCGCTTATTAAATTGTGGGAATAACTTGTATATGCGAAGTACCGCATACATGGTGAAATTCTTCTGTTATTCCATTCTTTATTATTCTGTTGGAATATCCTGTCTGTTCGAATTATGCATGACCTGGTTCCATTATTTATTATTCTGTTGGAATATCCTGTTTGTGCGTATTACGCATGACCTGGTTCCATTATTTATTATTCTATTGGAATAACCTGTTTGTACGGTCTATCGCATGCCTGGTGAATTCTTTTGTTATTCCATTCTTTGTTATTATGTTAGAATAACCTGTCTACGCGGACTACCTCATGCATGGTGAATAATCCTTTGTATTTCATTCTTTATTATTCTGTTGGAATAACATGTCTATGCTATCTACCGCATGCCGGGTGAAGATCCATTTGCATTATAAATATAAGAATATTTATATTTGTATTTTATCACCACTTGAGGTCGTGACTTAGTTTATTTTCTCTATATCATACATGCAATTATTTATTGTTTTAATAAATAATAAAATTGTGTTTTAACCCAGAATAGATGGAAAACTTGGTAAAAATAGATTTTTCTATTTTGAAAATCTCTGTAGACAACTATTTGGCTTGGGCACTTGATGCAGAATTCCACATTAATGTAAATGAGTTAGAAAAGACCATTGAATCAGGAAATACAGCAACTTCGGCACAAAATGCAAAAGCCAAAATTTTTCTTCGTCACCATATTGATAAAGGATTAAAGACTGAGTATTTAATAGTCAAAGATCCTTTATCTTTATGGACACAACTGAAGGAAAGATTTGACCACCAAAAATTAGTTGTTCTTCCTAATGCCAAATTTGAGTGGCTTAATTTAAGGCTACAAGATTACAAATCAATTACAGAATATAGTTCCAATGTTTATAGAATAACCTCTACTTTGGCTTTGTGCGGAGATCCAGTTTCTGAAACCCAAATGTTAGAGAAAACACTCTCAACTTTTCATCCCACCAACATGATTCTGTCACAACAATATAGACATAGTAAGTTCACAAAATTCAGTGACTTGTTGTCTATCCTCCTTGTTGCAGAAAAGAATAATGAATTGTTGTTGAAAAACTATCAAGTACGACCAACGGATGCTACCCCATTGCCAGATATTAACAGCACGTCATTTCAGCAAAATAAACGTAACAAGAGATGGTCATATAATAAGAAGTCTTGGGGACGAAAGAACAAACGATGCCATCATAACAACAAATTCCAGAATTGCGACAATTCAAGTCACCAGAAGTGGTAAGTGTCTGGGTCAGGTAAAATTAAAGAAAATGCAACACAGATAAAGAACAAACCAGATGTTTATTTTAGGTGTGGGATGAATGGGCATTGGTCCCGTACCTGTCGTACGCCGAGGCATCTGGTTAATTTATTACAGGAGTCTCAAAAGAACAAAGTAATGGAGGCAGAAACAAAATTTGTTAATCATCAATTGAATATTGTTGATGTTCCACCAATGACCAACATTGAGGAAAAGGTTGTTGATATTACTGAACCTTCTGAAAGTATCTTTTGGGATATCATTTAATTTCTTGTTTTAATTAAACACCCTGCATGTATAATATTATTAGTTTTCATTCTATATGTGGTATGTGTTTCTCATGAATAAAATTATATTTGAAATGTAACTTTTCTTATTTATGTTTTTATATGTGTCAGACCATTTTTAATGGATATGGAGGATATATGTTTTGCAGACAGTGTAACAACTCATACAATCCTTCGAAATGAGAAATATTTTTCACAACTGATCAAAGCTAAGGGAAATGTAGAAACTATCTCTGGCACATCAAATTTAATCGTGGGATTTGGAAAAGCTAGTTTCTTGCTACCAAATGAGACACAAGTTTTTATCAAAGATGCTCTATATTCTAGTAAATCAAGAAGAAATTTGCTTAATTTTAAAGATATTCGACTGAATGGTTTTCACATTGAAACAACTAATAAAAATGATAATGAATATCTTCTCATCACTTCTATTTTTTTTGAAAAAAAGAATATCCTAGAAAAACTTCATTTAAATTCTTCTGGATTATATACTATGAAAATTAGAGCAATTGAGTCTCATAATGTTATGATTCCAAAAATCATAGATCCCAAATCCTTTATGCTTTGGCATGAAAGACTCGGTCATCCAGGTACTTATATGATGCGTCGTATTATTGAAAATTCTACTGGTCATCCTCTCAAAGATAAGAAGGTTTTTTCTAATAGTGAATTTCCTTATGCTGCGTGTTCTCGAGGAAAATTAATTGTTCAACCATCACCAGTAAAAGTTTATAAAGAAACCCCAAAATTCCTAGAGAGAATTCAAGGAGGCATTTGTGGACCTATTCACCCATTGTCTGGCCCATTTCGATATTTCATGGTTTTAATAGATGCTTCAACTAGATGGTCTCATGTTTGTCTTCTTTCTTCTCGAAATTTTGCCTTCTCAAAACTTCTTGCTCAAATAATCAAGTTACGGGCTCAGTTCTCAGATCATCCAATTAAGTCGATTCGACTTGATAACGCAGTTGAATTTTTATCAATGACTTTTAATGATTTTTGAATGACTATTGGAATATCTATTGAGCATTATGTTCCTTATATTCATACACAAAATGGTTTAGCTGAATCTTTAATAAAAAGACTTCAATTAATTACACGACCATTAATGTTAAGGGCTAACTTACCTACCTCAGTTTAGGGTCATGCAATTCTTCATGCTGCAGCCATCATTCGAGTAAGACCAACGGCTCTTCATAAATTTTTCCCTCTACAGTTAGTTCTTGGACAGATACCCAACATATCACACTTTCGAGTTTTTGGAAGTGCAATATATGTTCCAATTGCACATCCACAAAGAACTAAGATGGGAGCCCAACGAAGAATATGTATTTATGTTGGTTTTGATTCTCCTTCTATTATCAGATATATTGATCCTTTAACTGGAGATGTTTTTACTGCACGTTATGTAGATTGTCATTTTGATGAATTTGTATTTCCAACATTAGGAGGAGGGAAATTTTTAGATAAAAAACCCTCTAAAATATCATGGAATGCATCAGATTTAAATTCACTTGATCATCGTACAGGACAATGTGAAATTGAAGTTCAAAGAATTATTCATTTACAAAATATTGCAAATCAAATGCCAGATGCATTTAATGATGCTAGAAAAGTGATAAAGTCACATACACCTGCAGTGAATACTCCAGCAAGGATAGAAATACCTATTGAAAAATCAATTCCTGGAGAATTGACGAATAAGGTAATAAAAGAATCTAAACCACGCCAAAAGCGTGGAAGACCGGTTGGTGCAAAAGACACTGTACCACGAAAATCAAAAGCAAATAAGGGAATCCTTGAAGGAATACCCGTTCAAGAAGTAGCACATATTCCAAGAGTAAGAATAGCCCCAGAAGAGGTACAAACCGCTCCAGAAGCAGCACATATTCCAAGAATGGGAATAGCCCCAGAAGAAGTTCAAAATCTTAGTGAAGGGATAAGAGATGAACACCAAGAGATCTCAATAAATTATGTACATGATGAGAAAATATGGGATCGAAGTAAAGTCATGATTGATGACATATTTTCTTTCTCTATAGCATCAGATATTACTTTGATTCCTGACACGAATCCTGAACCACAAAACGTGAAAGAATGTCGGAAAAGAAAAGATTGGCCAAAATGGAAAAATGCTATTCAAACTGAGCTACAATCTCTATTGAAAAGAGAAGTATTTGTACCAGTAGTCCAAACACCGCTGGGGTGTAATCCCGGTTGAAAATAAATGGATATTTGTACGAAAGCAAAATGAGAAAAATGAAATTGTGAGATACAAAGCCCGACTTGTAGCTTAAGGATTTTCACAAAAACCTGGTATTGATTATCATGATACATACTCTCCAGTAATGGATGGAGTCACTTTTCGCTTTCTGATAGGTATGACAACCATGGAAGGTTTGGAAACACGTCTGATGGACGTTGTAACAACATACCTATATGGCTCACTTGACAGTGAGATTTATATGAGAATCCCTGAAGGATTGAAAATGGCTGAATCACAAAGGCCCCGTCACATATATTCAATCAAGTTACAGCGCTCATTGTATGGGTTGAAACAGTCTGGTCGTATGTGGTATAATCGACTTAGTGATTATTTAATAAAAAATGGATATATAAATGATCAAGTATGTCCATGTGTTTTTATTAAGAAATCACAAAGTGAATTTTTCATCATTGTTGTATATGTGGATGATTTGAATCTTGTAGGTACTCCTGAAGAACTCACAAGAACTGCTACTTATTTAAAGGATGAATTTGAAATGAAAGATCTTGGAAAGACAAAATTCTGTTTGGGAATACAAGTGGAGCATTTAGCATCTGAAATTTTTGTTCATCAATCCACATATGCTGAAAAGATTCTCAGTCGTTTTCATATGGATAAAGCTCATCCTTTGACTACCCCGATGGTTGTTCGATCTTTAGAAGTTGATAAAGATCCATTTCGGCCTCTAGAAAGTTGGGAAGAAGTTCTTGGACCTGAAGTTCCATACCTAAGTGCAATAGGTGCTCTTATGTATCTTGCAAACTGTACACGACCAGATATTACTTTTGTTGTCAACTTGTTAGCAAGATACAGTTCTTCTCCTACTAAGAGACATTGGGATGAGATCAAACACATTTTGAGATACCTCCGTGGAAGTATAGATCTTGGGTTATTTTATCCAAGAGATTCAACGTCGCGATTGGTTGGATATGCCGTTGCAGGATATTTATCAGATCCACACAATGGAAGATCACAAACATGTTATGTATTTACATATTGTGACACTGCTATATCCTGGAAATCCACAAAGTAAACCATGACAGCTACATCTTCAAATCACTCATAGATTCTCGCTATACATGAAGCAAACAGAGAGTGTGTTTGGTTGAGATCAATTATTCAGCATATTCAAAAATTATATAGATTACCATCAATCAAAGACATTCCTACAATTCTGTATGAGGATAACGCTGCATGCATTGCTCAACTTAGAGGAGGGTACATCAAGGGAGATAGAACAAAGCACATTTCACCTAAATTCTTTTTCACACATGAGCTACAAAAGAAGGGTGATATAGATGTGCATCAAATTCGATAATGTGATAATATAGCCGACTTATTCACAAAGTCGTTACCAAATGCAACGTTTACAAACCTTCGAAAAAAGATCGGAATGTGTCGACTGAAAGACTTATGACAACATTTCATCGAGAAGTAATGAATTACTTTTGAGGGGAAGACTGTACTCTTTTTCCTTAGTCACGGTTTTTATCCCAATGGATTTTTCCTGACAAGGTTTTAACGAGGCAGTCAATTAAGATATTTATGTAAAAGATATGTACTCTTTTTCCCTTCGTTAAGTTTTTTCCACTGAATTTTCTTAACAATGTTTTTAATGAGACATAATCTTTTATCGTAAGAAATCAGGGAAAGTGTTAAAAGGTGATTCCCTACCCGTGACCTTCCTTTCTTCTTACTTCTATACCCGTGCTCCCTCGTCTGTCTCCTCATCTTCCTCTCATTCATTCTCTATATAAAGGAAGGAAATACAAATGGAAATAATAAGAATTTCTCTAAAGAATTTCTCTCTCTTTTTTCTCTTGTTTATTCTCTCTAAATTTATACAGCAACAATTATAAGAGTATCTTTATACACTTTACTAAAGTTTTATAACAATATTAATACTTTTATATATTAATTATAATTAATAATTTAAACAGTACTTATTCCACCTGTTTCTCTCTGCTTTCTCCGTCTGCTCCACTCCCAGTAACAAAGCCCTCTGAGCCACAAGAATCTCTCTGTCCATGGCGGTTTCCACTTCATTCCACCTATTCTCAGCTAAATTCCCCCAATCTATCTTCCACCCCATTAATTCCCCAATACTTAGAACCCTAATTATCTCCCCAATTCCTCCACTACCCACCTCAAATTTCTCCTTTTTCAGATCAATTTCTATCCAAAGAATACCCACCACTCCTCACTCTTCTTCTTCCTCCTCCTCACCCTCTATTTCCCTTCAACCCATTGAAGATCTCCCTTCAAAGCTCCAAAAAATTGTCAAACTCTTTCAATCTGTTCAAGAGCCAAAGGCCAAATACGAACAGCTCTTGTTCTACGGCCGGAATTTGAAGCCCCTCGATTCCCAGTTTAAAACTGCGGATAATAAGGTTCAGGGTTGTGTTTCTCAGGTCTGGGTTAGAGCTTACTTTGATTCTGAGAAAAATGTTGTTTTTGAAGTTGATTCTGACTCGGTATTGACTAAAGGGCTCGCTGCTTTACTTGTTCAGGGCCTTTCTGGCCAATCTGTTGAGGAAATTGTTCGGGTTTCGCCCGATTTTGCGGTGCTTCTTGGGTTGCAACAGAGTTTAACTCCTTCTAGGAATAATGGGTTTTTGAATATGTTGAAACTGATGCAAAAGAAGGCCTTGCAGCTATATGTGGAAGCTGAAAAAAGTGGTGGGGGTGGCTCATTTAATGGTGGTGAAAACCCGATTGAGAGTTCGAAATCGGGCTCTGTGAATGATAGTGGTATTAATGATTTGAAGGTTGTGGCTAGTTCTGAAGTGGGTGTTGATGATTATGGATTGAATTCGGATAATATTGTTGTTTTGGGGAGTAGAGGAGAGAGAATTAGGGAGAAATTGGAGAGAGAGTTTAAGCCTGTTGAATTGAAAGTGGAAGATATATCTTATCAGCATGCTGGGCATGCAGGGGTCAGAGGTAGCATTGGAGAGACACATTTTAATGTGAAAGTGGTTTCGAAGGAGTTTGAAGGGAAGAGTTTGGTAAAGAGGCATAGGATTATCTATGGGCTGTTGCAAGGTGAAATGCAAAGTGGACTACATGCACTGTCTATTGAGGCAAAGACACCAGCTGAAGCTGGTAGTAGGTGATGTGTAGTCATGAAAAGAGGTTCTTAAAATTTTCCTTCCTTATTTTTGTCCGGAGTTTAATTAGTCTTGCTTTAAAGTATTATGTTGTATTGATAGTTGCTAAAGGATTAATAAATTGGATATGACGAATCCCAAATCATTATAATGCATAATCAAATATATTGCCTCATATTTGTTCTTTGTTGTTTCTCAAGAAGAATTTTCAATTTAGTTTATTGTGTTTTGTTTTAAACTTCTAAACATATTGCAATAGATTGCCTGATTATTTGTGAGACTTCTGAATTGCTGATAGATGTGCCATTTGTCAAGTAATTTTTTAAAAAAAATAAAAACAAGTATATTTGTCAAGGGATCTTTCTTTTGAGTTCTCATTAATCCTCTAAAGTTCTTATCATAGAGTATTTATTTCATTTGCATATTGGCCACATTAATAGTCCTTTATCAAGGGTAGTATCAAATGCATTTTGAGTAAGGATCATGCTTTGAGGAATCCATGTTATAAACTGTTTCACATACATTTCTTTTGGGATTTTGCAAGCGTAAGATAGGTTTATGGATCATTAATTTTCCTGTATTAAAAGAAATTTTTTCCCAAATTTTAATATGCTTCTGTCAAAAGTTTCCATTGCATTTCACAGATAGTATATATATACCGGAACTTACTTGCACAAAGAAGTCTATGAGAGCATTGGTTTTTCTTTGGACAGTTTGCTTTTCTTACGGCCTTCTCTCTTGTTTGAGCTTTAATGTCAAGTGACATTGATCTCATTAAATTACTCCCAGTACCTTTTCATGGTTTTGTGGTGCACTTTCTTTCACTTCATTTCCCCCACCCATCACAATTTTCTCCTTTGGTTATGATGTCGGGTTATGAGTTTAGGCCAAAGTGGTTGTCTTTGTTGAATGAGGGTGCAAATGTCAGTCTAGATATGTACCCTATACCCCTAACTCCTGGAATATGCATAAAATCTACTTTGCAATCTCTCAAGCTTATGGTTAATGTAGAGATCTTCCCTTATATTGTTTAAGTGCACTGCATCATATATTCCTGGATTGAACGTTTCTTATAGATTTTCCTCATCATGAGTCAGAAAATAGCCAGCCTACCTAGTTTGAGATAAAAGGCATTGTTGAGTTGAGCTTGAGTCCATGGAAAATGATTCTTTGGAACTGAATTTGCAGAATAAGCAAGTACAATCTTTGTAAAAAGATAGAAGGAAGCGAAAAAAAGCTGATTATCATTCTAGGGAAACAGTCAACGAAGAATATCGAGTAACCCAATGGTCTCATGAATTTACCTTATTGGTGGCTTATGTTGTATCAGATCAAATTGATGGAGTTCATCGATCTATTTCAAGTTTTCGAATGCAAGTCTGAAGTAACTGTTTAAGACCACCTACGAGAGCATTGATCCGTGATAGCAGTTTGAATTTTTCAATCAGGACACCACTCTTTAGACACATTTCAGTTGAGATAAATAGCCTCTTAACAATGACACTTGGATGCAAACTTTGAATTACGTGAGCAATTGTTTGCGTTGCAGCTTAGTTATCTATTTGTAGGTAGGAATGGAAGTAACGTACATGGCCTTTTGAATGCGAGCTTTGGCCTATAAAGCAAATATAAGCTGTGTTATATCTTTTTTGGTAATAAACTTCAGTTAGTTTGTACCAAGAAATTTCAGTGAGGCTCTGCAGAATTATAATGATTTGAAAACCTTAACTTGAAGAGTCAAAGGTAAAGATATTTTCTGGATGATGGTATATCCATTTTCCCCCTTTGAGCCTGGAGTCGGGATAGCTGGACCTCCAATGATACGTTTTGAAAATGTACTGGAATTTTCTTTGCAATTTTTAAGCTTTAAGCTTTTAAATGAATTGCACCTTTAAGCTTTAAGCTTTTAAATGAATTGCACCTGACATTGCCATTTCTAGATTTGAACCTCTTCCTAGGGAAATGTGGCATTTGGTGGGAAAAAGTTCTATCAAAATAAAGCTCCTTTATGGAGATCCATAGTTGTAAGCAAGCAAAATTATTGAATAGACTCTACGCTGCACTTATTGGTGATTTATTTACAAATTCTTTCTGACCTTACAACTTGGTTATCTAACTGCTGCCATTATTGGTATCTACTAAACCTGAATTGTAACAGAGCAGAGATCCAGAGGCGGTTCCTCTTTCTTTTACGAATTTTCAACGGAGAAAGCCTAAATCGAAGGTATCATAAATAATTTTCGAAGCAAAGCAAGTCGTCTTTGTTCTGTTAGTTTTTTCTTTCACAATTCCCCTCAATTTTAATCATGGATCAGTAATTTTTTCCCTCCAAATTTGATAATTGATCTTTAAAATCTCCCTTTTGGGCTGTGAATTTTGCTAGGGTATTTGGATGGAAAGGGAAGTAGTTGTAATTTAATGTTTTGTTTGTTATGTTTGGCTTGGATAGAAATGTAAAGAAAGGAAATTGGAAGGGATTTATGGAATTGGAGCAAAAGGAAACCATATGATGCTTAATCAAGGGGATGAATAATCAAGGAACCGTCCATTTATTAAACCTAATGCATATTGGTTATCTAAAAATAAGATGTTGTGCCTCTACCCCAATTTGAGTTTATCTGAGCTGATGAGAGATCAGTAGCTTATTACATCAAGGTATTTCTCCTTTTTTTGTCTGTTCATATTCTCAATTTTAAAATCTATTGCTAGTATTGTTATCATCATTGAAGGGGGTTTTCTTTGTGTGAAGAATTATTAGGTTAGGAGCCGAGTAAAGAAGTATAAGAGGCTTAAATTGCAGTCATTTTTAGGTTTTGAATTTGAATGGAACCTAACAGCAAATATCTGTAGCTAATTTTGGAGTATTATACATAAAAATTATCTACTTTCTAAACTTTGTTTGATGGGGTGCTTTACTCTGGGTTTTAAGAATTAAATTTATATCTATTTGTCAATTCCAATTTAGCCCATTAATTACATCGATCCTCCTACTGATTTGGATTGTTTCAATTGACTATACTTGAAATTGGTGTGATTGATTTACCTTTTGTTAAATGTTGGAGAGTAATTCCTAAGCGTGCATGTTACCACTGATAATATGTCATCTTTCTTCTCTTAGCTTTTATAAAAAGCTAATAATATATATTCATTCACAATTTCAGATATACATATAAGTATATTTATATTTACATTTTAAAAAAATTACTTTACTTTAAGCTGATGACATGCAAAATATGAGAATGTTTTGTTAGGTTATGAAGGCTTGCTGATATGTGGAAAAAGTTGCAGATTAAGATGGATTAATTATTTGAGGCCTGATCTTAAAATGGGCATGCTATCCGAAATGGAAGAGAATCAGATTTACAACTTGCTTGGCAAATGTATAATGGATTTGGTACAGATGATGCTAAGGTAACTCCCAAAGTAGTTCTCTAGAAATTTCTATCCTCCAGTGTTGATTTTGCACCATCTATTGATGTTTGGCGTTTTGTTGTAGTTTCTTTGTTTCGAAAAAAGGTCTTGGGGTCTTCCTATTTATATTTGGCAGTCTTTTGATATGTTTTCCTTGCACTCTTTGGTACATTGCTTTATTTCACAGGGATGAAAAACTCAATTCCAAGGAAGCAAATCGAAAAAAAGACCACCACACCAAAGACAACTTAAATCTTTGGAAGATAAAATATTGTATTTTTATGTGGTGTTTGAATTTTAGGATGTAAAATGGGCTTGCTTAGGGTTTGATAGCATTTGTAATCTTGGTGTTCAATTTAAGAGAATTTTGGGTATGAATTAGTTATAAAAATATCTAAGTGTATTAATCTCCGGGTGTGTAAATAACAAATTCACAATTATTTACATGTGCAAATTTATAATAATGTGGGGTTGGGTGTGGGTGTGGGTGTGGGTGTGGGTGGGGGTGGGGGTGGGGTGTGAATGGGTGTCTACAAGAGAGAAAGATGCCTCAAGGAGTTTCCAACCACAGGACTTGTTGAGAACTGCCGTCCAGATGAATTTGCCTAAGGTTTTGTTCACCTTTCCCTCCGCGAACAATATGTCCGTTTGAATAAACTTTTACACATTTTCTAAGAAAAAGACATGGTTTAAAAATTTAAAATAATGAGAGAAAGATGGAGAGTGCAGGAAGCTGTTTCACTACATGCACTGATTTGACATAGAGATAAGGGTAACATCTTAAGAAAACTTTTCTTCTCATTGCTAGTTATGTACTCTCCTATCCTATTGATTGACCTCAAAATTTAACAAAAAAAACGCCCCTTACAAATCTCATAATCAATCCTACATTGTTCAAATGTTCACTCACATTTCTTTTAGAATTTTTTTTTACAATTAAATAGTACATTAAGAGCGCCAAAAAGGGAGTGACCCAAAGGAAACGCCGAGTCTAGGAAGCACGGGGATTTGACATGGGTGCTAATTCATTCAGAGCATGTTTGGCTTCAACTTAAAATGCAATGATTACATGTGCAGCCGAATAAAGGTCACGTGTTAAGAATTCTATAGACAATAACGAAGACGGGTGATCATGTAAGTAAGAAACTCCTTCCATCCCACTTTTATTTTTAATAATATAATGTTTTGATATTTTTATTATAAAATTGTTAGACTTTCAACTTTATTAAAAATAACATTAATCAAAATAATATTTAAACTCAGCTTTCAGTGAGGGCTAAGGAAGTGGCCGATTCGTTATCTTTACTTGAAGGGATGGAGACAAGGATGGGTGAGCCAGATACCGTTCGCTGGAAGGAGCATAGAAGGAAGAATTTCCCGCATACGATGAGGTGTATTCAGACTTTGCTCCGTCATTTACCATTCTAGCTATAAATGAAAAATTAAATGATCGATCCTCTCTTTCTCATGTCCGGCATATTTTTTTGAAATAAAAATCAAACTTTCTAGGTGTTTCACTTTCCTTCCTCCTATAAGGAAATAATCTAATGTCCACACCCAGTAGCACCCAAAAAAAGAACAATTATCAACGCACCCGAATTTGGGCAGCAAAACCCCAAAATTCTAACCTTTTAAAATCATAAACCCTACCCCAAATACACACTTGCACTCCCGCTACTTCTCTTCTCCCGTTCCAAAGCTTCAAAATCTCTCCAAAATACGAGCCGAACACAGACCCCGAAGCCCAAAATGCCCTCACAGATTACCTCTACTCTACCAAAAATTTACCCTTCAGTCATGCAGAACACATTGGCAAGAATTCGATTTTCTCTCTCAGAAATCATTGTCAAGGTCGAGTTTTCGATTTTCTCTCTCAGGTACCATCCCATTAACGAGTTCAAGTTTTTCTATGAAAGTATAGGCATTAATTCTGATGAAATTGATGGGTTTTTACTGGTAAATAAATTCTTTCTGGCTGAAGATTATCGGGTTTTTAATGCTGTTTGTGCACTTTGGGAATTTGGGTTTCCTTGGAATAGGTTGGGCAAGTTGTGCAAAGAAGAAATTTCGATTTTTTACAAAGATTCCAGTGAATTAAATGAACGGCTTGTTGGTTTTAAAGAGTATTGGGTTTGACAATGCGATGATTATTGGGATATGCTTGAATTTTCCTTTTGTGTTGAGTGGGAATTGTGAATTGGGTGGTGAAATTGATGGATTGTTTGATGATTTGAGAAAGGTTTTTGTCAATTATGATATGATTAGTTGTGTTGAGGGAAATGTGGATGCTTGGAGTGAGGTTTGTAGGAAAATTCCATTTTTTTATGACTTGGGTTGCGTGGAGGGCAAGTGGGTGAATTGATGGGTAGAAGCAGGAATGTTTTTCTTGAGCACCCAGAGGAGATTTTGGTTCAAAAAGTTGAGTACTTTAGTAAGTTAGATGTCAACAAGGTGGAGATTTTGGGTGACTTGGGTTGCGTGAAGGGCAAGATGGGTGAATTAGACTTTTTTATTTCCACCACAGGATCAAAAACAAAATAGTAGCAAAAAAAATTACTTCGAAGAAAGAAAAGAATTTGGGAAAAAGCACATTTATCCCATTGTGATCGTCGTATTTTAAGCAATTAACCATTGTATTTTAAAAAATTTAATTAGCCCACCGTACTTATTAAAAATTTAAAATCAAGCCATTTCGTCCAATTTTCGTCACAGACGTTAAAAAATCACTCAAGTTTCCTTATGTGGCTTTATAAAAGAAATGCTTAAAACACGTGTAATTGCTGATTTAATGAGTAAGAGAACTCAGGTTATCATGCGTGGAGTTGGGCGGGAGGCAACAACCAAACAGTTGTCGAAGAAATCGAGTTCGAGTTCGAGATCTGAGAAGAAAATGATGAAGTTGGTCTTAATGTCAGGCGAAATCAAGTGGGTCGGTTGAAGATCAGAATACATGTAAAGGTCTTGATTGTATGTTATACCAGTAATTGAAGTGAAGAACTAAAGAACTAGGGTTTAAATTTCTCAGCAAAATTGCAGGCAACAAGTGCACGAAAATTAGGGCTTTTACCTGATAACTGGTATCCAGGTTAATGCCACCTTAGTCTGCATCTAATATGGCTTCATCACGATCTAGATCATTGTCAACCACTGCTGTTAGGGGTGCTCAAAAAATTCGGGTTTTCGGTTTTTTTACCGAACCGGTTGGAACCGGTACTGGCGGTACCAGTTTTTTACGGCTTCGATTTTTTTGGTACCGGGTTTTCGATTTTTTTATACTTTTCGGTACCGGTAGCGGTAATAAAAATTTTGAATTCGGTAAAACTGAAAAAAAAACGAAACTAATAAATACTTAAATACTTTATTTACTTTCTCTCTTTTAATTCTACAAAGCTTCAGCTACTTACCTACTTTACTCTTTCAGTTTCAGTCTTCACTCTCTCTAGTCCCTTCTTCTTCAGTCTTCTACCGTAGTACCCGTTCTCCTCCATTAAAGCTCACCCTGTCTTCTCTCAAATCTCAACTAGCGCCGGCCGCCGAGCACGCAACACGCAACCAACTGAACCAAGTACCAACGTCTCCGACTAGTGCCGACGGCGACGGTAAGTCGTTAGATCTGTAAATCTGTAGTTCTGCACTATTGTTATCTGAGATCTGAGATCTGTATACAGTATATAGGTGCAACTGTGCAAGTGCTGCTAGCTGTGCATCTCGTAGACTCGTACGACTCATAGAATTACTTTCTGTTTGGTCCTTCCCATGCTTTTGGGGAAACAACTTGTATGATGTTTTTGTAGTACAATGCTTCCTAAAATTCTACTTGAATCAAACTTTTGCCAATCTTTTTGATTACATATATTTGAGAATTTTACTGTTAAGATAACTATCAAACACATCTATCTTATAAATATTGTTTTTTATCCTAAAATTCATATCAAAGTGATTGTTATGAGCCTTCTCTTTTTATCGTTCTCTTATTTGCACTATTGGAATTTGCGAAATTGAAACTCAACTTTTGCATTCATGTGTAAATTCATCAAAAATGGGACTGAGTTACAAATTGTGAAGTTTCATTTCTCAGTTATATTCTGATGACCGCAGGGTATATGTTAAGCTGAAGTTTTAGGTAGCACACTGAAGCCTAATATGTAGTAATTATGGTTGTTTTCTTTGTAGTAGTTATGGTTGTTTTTTTTGTAGTAGTTATGGTTGTTTTGAGCATGTGTAGGTTATAATGGCTGAGCAGAAGTCTGAGGCAGAGGCACCCATCAACGTGGAATCGAATGCTGAAAATCCAATTCATATTGATGAAGAGGAGTTGAATGAAGGTGAAATTGAGCAAGTTGATGCCGGTAAGACTCGTGCTAAAATTTGGGCTCATTATACAAGATTTAAGTAAAATGGTCAAATTAAAGTTAAATGCAAATATTGTGGAGCTATTTTAAGTGCTGATCCAAAAAATAATGGGACTAGTGGTCTAAATGCTCACAATAGGAGATGTAAAATTTACCCCCCAAATGTGGAGTTAAGAAATCAAGCAATCTTGAACTTTAAATCTACAAGTGCTAATAATGATGATGAGACCATGGAAGAGGAGCCAACAAATAATTGTCTTTGGAAGTTTGATGTGGAACTAACTCGGGCTGCTTTAGCATATATGATTCTAGTTGATGAACTTCCTTTTAAATTTGTCGAAAATGAGGGATTTCGACATTTTGTGTCCATCACATGTCCTAGGTTCAATGTTCCTTCACGTCACACAATTACAAGATATTATTTTAAAATATATATGGAAGAGAGAAAGAAGTTAAAATCCATTTTTAACTCATCTTCTCAAAAGATATGTATTACAACTGACACATGGACATCAATGCATAGACTTAATTATATGGTTGTGACAGCTCATTACATTGATGATAAATGGAGATTGAGAAAAAAAAATATAAACTTTGTTCCAATTTTGAGTCAAAGGGTGAGGTCATTGGAATGGCAATTGAGAATTGTTTGATAGAATGGGGGATTAAGAGAGTTTTTACTATAACTGTGGATAATGCTAGTTCAAATGATGTTGCGATATCTTATTTAAAAAATCAATTGTAAGTATGGGGACATAGTGTTTGTGAGAATAAATTCATTCATGTTCGATGTGTTGCTTATATTTTAAACTTGGTCGTAGTTGATGGGTTGAAAGATGTTAATATTTTGGTTGCTCATGTTCGAGCATTGATTAGGTGGGTAAGGCAATCTCCATCTAGGATTAAAAAGTTCAAGGAGTGTGTTGACTTTGAAAAAATTGAAAATAAATCACATTAATCCTAGATGTTGCTACTAGATGGAACTCCACTTATTCAATGTTGAATGTTGCTCAACATTTTGAACATGCTTTTAATAGGCTTGGGAGTAGGGATCCTTTGTTTAACAAGAAATGATCTCAGGTGAAGGGTGGTCAACGGTGGAGGATTGGGGTAATGTGAAAAGAATTGTTTTGTTTTTGAAACACTTCTATGAATTAACACTTAGAATCTCTAGCACATTATATGTTACATCCAATGGATTTGTTCATGAGTTTGTGGAAGTTGATGGTCTTTTGAAAGAAATGGAAGATGATGATGATTATCAAATGAGAGAAATGACTATGAGGATGAGATCAAAGTTAATGAAATATTGGGGGGGATGTTCATAAAATGAACAAGTTGTTATACATTGTCGTGGTTCTTGATCCAAGACACAAATTCACTTTCGTTGAGTTTGTATTTAATCACATGTATGGTAAAGAAAGTGATTTGGCAATCAAAATGATTAGAGGGGCTAAAGATGTATTATTTGAGTTGTTCAATTATTATAATCTCAATCATTTATCGTCCCAAGGTCATTCATCTCAAACTCCAAGTGGGAGTGGAAGCGTAACTCGAAGTGGTGGCTCAACATTAGTAGAAAGTATGTCAAGAAAAAAAGAAAAATTGACAGCTTGTTTGAACAACATGTTGAGGATGTTCAAGGTGGGGAAGTTCAAACTGAGCTAGAAATGTATTTAAATGATCGAGTTGAAAGAAAAGATGAAAAATTTAACCTTTTAGCTTGGTGGAGATCCAACACATAGATTTCCTGTTCTTTCATTAATGGGTAGAGATGTCTTAGCGATTCCCATTTCTACCGTGGCTTCCGAATCGTCATTTAGCACAGGAGGACACATACTTGATTCCTTTAGGAGCTCTTTAACTCCTAGGATGGTGCAAGGAATTATTTATGCTCATGATTGGCTTCGCCGAAGCAACGAACCAATTGATATCGAATAAAAGTTAGAATCCCTTGAAGAAATTGAAAAAGGTACATCACATTAACACTGTAACACTTTGTATTATTTATTTATTTTTTTGTAATGTAGTTTAAATTCTTCTTAATAAATTATGATTTGCTCACATTTGTCTTTTAAAAATTGTAGAATTTTCAGCAGGCGATTTAGATGCATTAATCTTGGATATGTAATATGGTTGATTTGTTCTAGAATGGAGACTTGATAGTTGAGAGAATTGTGCCTTGTGCGTTGTTTGTTTTTAATCTTGGATTAGTTGGATATGTAATATGGTTGATTGGATTACTTGCTAGTGAGTAGTGGTTACTGCATGTTTTAGTTGATTGGATTACTGATTATGTATTACTTTAGTTTTCTGTTTCAGTTGATGAAATGACTTTAGTTGATGTTTTATCACATGGTTATCAGGTTATGTTCAGGGAATATACTGTTCTATTATGTTCAGCTGATGAAATGACTGTTTTATCACATGGATTTGCATTCTTTTTTAAATTATGTGTTGGCAGTGTTGCATTCTTGTTCATAACAGAGGTGATGAAATGACTCTGTTTTGCATTCTTGTAAAATTCTGGGCGTTTGCTTTGTTCTGGTACTTCTCAGTTCTCACCTTGACCATGTTGCTTGGAGATCCAAGTTGAACATGCATAGTAATAATTCTGCAGTTTACAAGTCCACATTTATTAAACAGCTTAGCCAATCACATATTCTGTTAAATAAATCACTCTATATGAGATCCCATTATCAAATAGCACAAAGTCCATGAAGGCTCCAGTAGTCCAGTGACAAACTAACAACAAGCCGGTACCGATTAAAAAAAATTATGCACAAGATGGGGCTCAATAACGTTTACCCATGAGCAGGAAAACACAAATATGCACAAGATGGTTGATGTTAATGTGAATAAGTAAAAGAACCGATAGTTACGCTGCAACCATATCAACATTCAACAAGGAAGAGCCTGTTATTTTTAACAAAAAATAAAGAACATTATAGTCCAAAACATGAGTTTAAAAGGGAAATTAAAAATGAAGAATAAACAGAGCACCATAGCTTATTAAAAAATATTATTTAATTATTATTATTTATTAATAATTATATATGTGACGCCCCCAAAATAGGTCCACACGACCCATTTTGAGTCGCCAAATATCGCACTATAAAAATCAAATATACACTTCATTTATACAACTGTTGAACTGTCGTGCAGAGTACGACAACAGATAAGCTGTGAGTTTTAATACAAATATATATAACTCTGGTGGTGTCTTGACCACAAGACCTTGCAATGGTACCTTGCATAAAGGTATAGTCAATAATTGTTTTAGAAATTAAAATCTTTGGAAAATACTCAAAGAAATCTTCATACATGGGAGGCCATGCGTCTAGTTTATGATAGATATCATATGTCCACAGAATTATCCTTGGTTAACCCAAAAGTCCCCAAAGAAAAATAAGAAGATTACTATCATCTTCTTTCCAATGGTGAGTCTTCTCTTGACATATAATTATCTCCGTTGTCTCCAAATGAAAATTATATTTCAAATAACTCCAAGATCATATAGGTAGTGCTCGTAGATAAACTCAGCAAGTGGATGTGCACAACCCTGTCTTATGATAATACGAGGTTGTATGTCATTGGACATCTTGTATGATAATGGCAAAACACCCTTCCAAAGTTGGGTTCACCTCACCCTATTCGGTTCACCAAAATTAAATATCAAATGACGTATACAATACGACACACTTATCTAAAGTTCTCAACAAAATTATTTCCATACAATTTAGGGAGAACCTCAACAGCTATAGACCACCGTTCTATTCTCTTGTTATCCCCGCTCGACCCGGCAACACTCTTATTACCTGAAAGGAATTGTGAAGCAAAAAGGGTGAGCACAACTAGCCCGATAAAGAATATCATGACTAAATATAATTTAAATCATCAATAACCTTCATCAGTAATAAAGCAAAGATTTAGAACATATGGTAGATGATAAAACTTTTCAACCATAGTTGCAGCGGAACTAGTAATCCATTAGAAGAGTCAAATAGACCATCAGGTCTATTATCTTCTCTATGTTAAAAGTTCACCAATAATGTTTTATCCCTGTAACATCAATCAACAATTCATGTCCACAATCATATGAATAACTCGTAATCATAATTGTGATTCTAAATTCCTCTTCGCACCTAGGACGAAGATAATTTTCATCATCTATCTTCACCTGAAACATCAAAAATTATGGTTATACCAAATCACAAATCCTGTTCATAATCATACTAATAAATTCATCTTTGCACTTCGGCTAAAGATATACAACTTTATTTTAGAAGAGTCAAGTAGAGCATGATATCTACTATCTTCTACGAATTAAAAATGTATAATCAATATTTTATCGCTGAGACTCAGCTTAATAAATAATCCACATCATCGAATCATCCCTGTACTACGGCCAAGGATTTTCATATAATCATCAATGGTCATGATTATACCGAATAATCCCTAGTTATAATCATACCAATAACTGTTCATCAATGCACTACAGGCCAATGAGGACTTTTACCACATCATCTATAACATTACGGGACAAGATTATACCGAATGATCCCTGGTCATAATCATACCAATAAACAGTTCATCTATGCATATAAGCCAAAGATACTCATCGATCAACAATCCATCTTTACAAGTAAGCCAAAGATATACAACTATAAAACCAATAATCAACAGTTCATCTTTGCACGTAAGCCAAAGATATACAATTGTAAAACCAATAATCAACAGTCCATCTTTGCACGTAAGCCAAAGATATACAACTGTAAAACCAATAATCAACAGTCCATCTTTGCATGTAAGCCAAAGATATACAACTGTAAAACCAATAATCAACAGTCCATATTTGCACGTAAGCCAAAGATGATTTTCATCATAATATAAGCATGAGGATGATGACAATGATATAAGCATTAATCAAACGAAATCAAGGATAAATATTAAAGACTTTAAATTTATTCAGAGTTTAAAAATATCCAAATTGTCAACATGATACTGCTTTGTGGAGTAAAATTCAAGAATAATATTCATGTACCAAAAATAATTTGGACAGAAAAGAAATATATTTTTTTCGAGTAAATAGTACCCCCTGAATAGTACCTCGTGAATAGTACCCCGACATGAAAAGTACCCCAAATACCTGAGTGAATAATATTCGGGTGAATAGTAATTTGGGTGAATAGTAACCTGTAAATAGTAACTTGTGAATAGTACTCCGACACGAAAAGTGCCCGAATACCCGAGTGAATAATATTAGAGTGAATAGTAACCCGTGAATAGTAACTCATAAAAGAAAAATACCAAAGAAAATGATATTCCATGATGAGTACAAAAGAAATGATATCTCATACGAGTATAATAGAATATACGAAACTGCAAATAGATTTTCACCTGCCATGCGGTAATCCACGTAGACAGATCATTTCCACGATTTAATAAAGAATGAATACGAAAGATCATTCACCATGCATGCGGTAATCCACATAGACAGGTTATTCCAACAGAATAATAAAGAATGGAATAACAGAAGAATTCACTAGGCGTGCGTAATCCACACAGACATGTTATTCCAACAGAATAATAAAGAATGGAACCAGGTCATGCGTAACCCGCACAGACAGGATATTCCAATAGAATAATAAAGAATGGAACCAGGTCATGCGTAATCTGCACAGACAGGATATTCTAACAGAATAATAAAAAATGGAATAACAACAGAATTCACCAGGCATGCGATAGACCGCACAGACAGGTTATTCCAACAGAATAATAAAGAATGGAATAACAACCCTTACGAGTATTGAAAGAAAATAACTCTCTTCATGAATACGAAAGAAATAATACCCTTTACCTCAGAAGAAACTGGATACTGGAATAGTGAGGTAGCAGACTTCTCTTCTTCTTTCTCTCTATAATTTCTCTCTATAATAATTGCTCTATAGCTTTAGTGAATTGGTGAGAAATGAAGGAAGAATGAGCTTCTATTTATAGAAAAATATAGTTTCGATAATTGCACGTTTTGGGACTCGAAATATTACAGTATACTACCATCCTCTTTTTTTTCATTTTTAATTTAGTCCTGCAAGTATTATCAAACTTGCACCACCTCCCCTAATAGTAAATAATGTGAATCAATAGTTCAATCATGTGAATCAATAGTTATAATCATGTGAAAATACGAATTACAGTATAGTACCTCCATCTATACATTTCTAACTTAGTCATGCAAGTATTATCACTCTTGCACCAACTCCCCTAATAGTACAAGAATGTGAATCAATAGTACACACATGTGAACAAATAGTTATAATCATGTGAATTAATAGCAATTAATTGCTCATTTATCCGATTAATTACCCGACTGGTCAGTATAATTTCCAAACATCAATTAATATCGAAATAAATGTCGATTTCCACTAACATTAATAATTCCAACACAATGGAATTATCAATTTCATCTTTAATCAACACGAACTTATTCATCATTAATATTATAACTCACAATATTTAACAACCAGGTCATTCCCAAGAAAAAGGGGGCTTTCCGATAAGGATTTCTTCTTATTGGCGCGCAATTAGGTGACCAAACCTCTCCTTGACAGAAATTTTAGACATTGTCAATATTGCAAATAATAATATGAATAACTTTGCTGTAAGACCCCGAATTTTATGAAATAAAAGTATTCAATTTTTCTTATTATTACTATTCAGTAAATGGTTAAATTGATAAAAGGTTAAAGTTAATAGTGATATATGTAAATATTTTAAATACGCAAGTGGTTATAAAATATTTATTGTTGTCAGAGAATATTCGTTTGGTCGTGAAATATTCTTTTTGTCGGGAATATCCGTACGACGGTGCAGTCATTTGTGGGCCCCATAACAGAATAACTGTCGGATGAAGAAAACGACAAGTTTGAGTTTTTATAAATAACGACGTAATTGTTACCGTTAACACTGTTGGAATACCTGGTGGTTAAAATACAGTAATATGCGTGGCTGCACAGTAGCACACGGTATTGTACAATATTTTTAAATTATTGATTCTTACGTAAGAAGGCACTACTAAATAATTATTACAGTAATTACTGTTCAATATTTTATTTTATTGATTAAATAATTATTGCGTTGATATTTTATATTATTGTTGTTTCAATAATTGTCACTGCACAGTATTTTTTATTATCAGATCAATAATTCATATTATTTGAATAATATTATTAGATATCATTATTTGCAATGTCTAGAAAGTTCTGTCAAGGAGAGGTTTGGTCACCTAATTACGCACCAGTAAGGAGAAATTCTTATCGGAAAGCCCCCTCTTTCCTGGGAACTGCCTGATTGTCATTATTGTGATTCTGTAATATTATTTGTGAATAATTAATTATTGATTTATATGATAAGGAAATATTTATTTGATGTGAATATAAATGATGAATTTATTTATGTGATTATAAATAAAGGAATTAATGATGAGGTGTTTTATCAGTATTTTGTCAAAATGGAGAACAAAATATGGGATTTTCAGAAAATTAGTTTATTACTTGATTTTATAAAATCTATAACTCTTTGTGTATAATGAGTAAGGTGATGAGCCATATATCAAAAGAAAGCCCTGGAAGTAAGCTAAATGTAGAAATTAGAATCACTCAAAAATTCTTTGTGGATATTTCGTGGTGAATTTTGGAATGAAACTGGTCCGAAGGACTAATAATCCAAAAAATCAGTGTTCTTGAGATATATTACGTGAGTTATAATTTTTGATCCGACTGTTGGATCGTTGTGATTTTTGGATATGTTATACATATATAAGTTGAGTATATGTCCACAAATTTTGAACCGTTAAAAATTAACGTATGATTTGTTATGAATTTTAAGAGGTGACTGATTCAGAAATTATTTTTATAAATGTTTTGAGTGGAAAATTCTAGAAGGCGGGCCCCACTTTTTGGTTGGTGATTGAATGCATGTGTTGAATTGGATTTTCAAAGGTGACGGCTGCCATTTTTTCAAAATGGCATGCATATAAAATAAATTAATATTTTATTAATTTAGTCTCCTTTGGTGTTCTAGCATTTTTCTATAAATAGGTGCTTATGTTAGAATTAAAAATTACACCAGAAATATAAGTTTTCTCTCTCAATATTGTCGAGCGTATTTTTGTGAGTATTTAGATACTTTGAAAGTTGCTATTCAGTGCAAGGTTCCTTCGGCTTTTTATCTGATATTTCAGTCAGAAGTACTACTCTTTTGAGGTAAGAGATTTTAAGGGTTATTATGTTTTTCAGTTTTGTAATTTTTTCGACCCTCAAAAATTCTGAAAAAATTTAAAATGATAATTTGATGAGTTTTCTAGATTGTGTCCAAAAATGGCGATTTTTGGATGTAGATATTATGAGTTATGAATTTTATGGGAAAAGACTATTTTAAAAGTAAACCCTTATTACTCCTTGTGGTTAACTCCAAAATTGGTAAAATTTTTATTAGGAGTACATGTATATGATAGAAGTATACTCTGTAAATTTCGAAATTTTTGGATAAAAGTACAATTTATGATAAATGTCTAAATATTCGGCTGTTTTGGCCATATGAAAAATAGTAAATAAATTTTAAAAAATTTCGGGAAAAATATATGTTCAATATGAGACTATATTCTGCTAAATCTCAGAAAAGAAATATTTTTAAAACTGATTTGGTATTTTTCATAAAAATTGACTAGTTATGAGTAAATGAATTAAATATGTTATGTGAAGTAAAAAAATTGGAAAGTAGGATTTTATGGCTTGTGAATCCTACATGAGGTATATGCAGATTTTTTATGAGGGTTTTGGTTATTGGTGATGAAATCTTATGAGTTTGGCATTTTAGGATGATTAAATGCATTATTTAGTAAAGTGTAAACAATTAAAATAAATTGTTTATAAGTTTAAGAAGTGTTATTCTTTCAGTATCATTATACCGAAATATTGGTATAGATTTTATTGTGGAATTTTTATCTTTTTCATGTTGGGGTTACTATTCACGAGTTATTATTCATGAGTTACTATTCACGAGTTATTATTCACGAGTTACTATTCACGGGTACTATTCACGACAAAATTGGTTTCTTTTTCTGACCAAATTACCGTTGATTTATGAATCTTACTCTTGAAATTAAATCTATGTTTTGATCATATTGTTTTTATTATCATATATAACATTTTTATAATCTTAGTGATGAAATTTCCCTTTGACTTGAGTGTAAAGATGATTAGATTATGGGTATGATCGTGACTATGGGTTCTCTTTAGCCAGTAGTGCAAAGTTAAATCATTGACTGGTATGATCATGACCATTGAATTTATAATTGAATATTTTTAGCTTAAGTGCAAAGGTGAATGGATCAACATGGTTGTAATTATTGTTTATATAAATTCTGAAATGATTATATATTTCTTTGAGATATTAATATATTTGGCCTGTAGTGCAAATATGAACTATTGATGAATATATTTGACATGTAGTGCAAATATGAACTGTTGAAGAATATCTTTGGCATGTAGTGCAAAGATGAATTGTTGATGAATATCTTTAGCCCGTAGTGCAAAGATGACATGTTGTTGAATATCTTTGGTCAGTAGTGCAAAGATGAACTGTTGATGAATATCTTTGGCCCGTAGTGCAAAGATGAATTTATTAGTATGATTATGAGCAGGAACTGTGATTTGGTATAACCATGATCTTTGATGTTTCAGGTAAAGACATGTGATGAAAATTATCTTCGTCCTTGATGCGAAGAGAAATTTAGAATCACAATTATGGTTATGAGTTATTCATATGATTGTGGACCAGAACTGTTGATTGATGTTACAGGGATAAAACATTGTTGGTGGATTTTTAACATGAAGAAGATAATAGACTTTATGGTCTATTTGACTCTTCTAATGGATTGCTCGTTCCGTTGCAACTATGGTTGAATTTTTTTTATCATCTACCATATGTTCTAAATCTCTGATTTATTATTGATGAAGGCTATTGATAATTTAATTATCTTTAGTCATGATATTCTTTACTGAGCTAGTTGTGCTCACCCTTTTGCTTCACAATTCCTTTCAGGTAATAAGAGTGTAGCTGGGTCGAGCGGGGGTAACAGGGGAATAGAACGGTGGTCATCATTTAGTAGTTATATTTGGTGAATCAATTTGTGTGAAGCGAATCCAACGTTGGAAGGGTGTTTTGCCACTATCATACAAGATGTCTAAAGACATACAACCTCGTGTCATCATAAGACAGGGTTGTGCACATCCACTTACTGAGTATATCTACGAGCACTACTTATATGATCTTGGAGTTTATTTGAAGTATAATTCTCAATTAGAGATAGTAGAGATAATTATATGTCAAGAGAAGACTCACCATTGGAAAGAATATGATAGTAATCTTCTCGTTTTTCTTTAGGGTCTATTGGGTCAACCAAGGATAATTCTGTGGGCATATGATATATATCATAACCTAGACGCATGGCCTCTCATGTACGAAGGTTTACTTGAGCACTTTCCAAAGATTTTAATTTCTAGAACAGTTTTTGACTATACCTTTATGTAAGGTGCCATTGTGACGTGCTATCCAAGGTTGGGATGAGAGTCACAGTTGGTATATATTTGTATCAAAACTCACAGCATACGTGTTGTTGTATTTTGCATGACAATTTTTGTAATAAAGTTGTAGTTATTTTCTGTACCATGTATTTGGTGACTCAGAATAGGTTGGATGGACTGGACCTGTTTTGGGGTTGTCACATTTGCCGTCTCAATTATTGATTAAATAATATAACATATTATGCAGATGATACTGTGACAATAATTTAATCAATAATATGAGAGATATGATGCAGCAATTACTGTAGCAATAATTGAGTATAACTGAGTGACTTCTTATGTAAGCATCAATAATCAATACCGTGTGATACTATGCAACCACGCGTATTACTGTACTTTTACTATCGGGTAGTTCAACAGTTTTAACGGTAACGCTTTCGCCGTTATTTTTATAAAATGATAATTCTGTCGTTTTCTAACTACGACAATACTTTCGTTGTGGGATCCACCAATGATTGTGCCATCGTACGAATATTTTCGATAAAAAGAATATTCCTCGACCAAACGAATATTTTATAACAACTTGCATACTTTGCAAAATTTTTACATATCACCCTTAACTTTAACCCTTTCTCAATTTAACCATTTACTAAATAAAATAATAATTATAAGAAAATTAAATACTTTCATTTCATAATTTCGGGATCTCACAATACATCAAAAGCAAGTATCTTTAAAGAGATAAGATCAACAGGTAATTTGATAGTGCCAACTAGGATCATGCAAGATTTATAAACTGTAGATGTAACGAAGGTTTCACCCAACGGAGTTTCAACAGATAAATCAAAGTCTAATTTCTCCGGAGTCAAGTTTAAACGTTGAGCACAAGCAGGAGAGATAAAAGAATGGGTAGAACCGATATCTAGTAAGGTATAAACTTCACAAGAATTCAAGATTAGCTTACCCGTGATCACTTCGTTTGGGTTCCTCACATTTTGGCCAGTCACGACAAATGCTCTTCCAGGAACCGCTGATTTCGACTTATCCGGGACAGCCCTTGGAATCACCACTCCCGCTGAACTTGGTTTCGCTATAGTACAATCTCGAGCGATGTGGCCTTCCTTTCCACAGTTGTAACATACCTTGGATTGTTGTGGACAGTTTGGGTTGATATGTCCCTCCTTCCCGCATTTGTAACATCTAACTAGCGGTCGTTCTCCTCCCCTAGCATTTGTTGTTGGTGCTGGTGCTGCTGTTGATATCTTCCCGTCATTGTTGATTCTTCTCTTTCTGAAATTTCCACTTGAGTCACCTCTCCTATTATCATGTCCACGATTACCACTTGAGTGGTTACCGCCTTTGTCCGTATTCTTTCCTCCTCGCTGGTTATCATCGTTCTGATGACTACCCTGGTTGTGGTCCCTCGGTTGAGTATACTCACTATCTCGCTCTAATAACTGAGCCATGTTGACAACATCTGAATACAGAAAAAATTTATGAGAGATAAGGTATTGACGAATCTCGGGTTTTAGACCTCTCAGAAACATACGCGTCATTCGTTCCTCATTCTCTACCAAATGAGGTGCAAACCTGGATAACTCTGCGAACCTTGACTCGTACTGAGACACCGTCATGTTGTTCTGTTCGAGTCTAATAAACTCTACCTCCTTCATATGACGAATACTTTCTGGAAAGTACTTGTCATTGAACAGTTTCTGAAATCTTTCCCAAGACATGTTGAGTGCATCTAGCTGGGTACGCTTCACAGATTCCCACCAGTAATTTGCTTCACCACGAAACATGAAGGTAGCGAATGGAACCTTTTGTTCCTCCGTGCATCCCAAGACATCGAATATCTTGGTAATTTGCTTGACCCATGTTTCCGCCATGATCGGATCCGGTTTTCCCTTAAATTCTGGTGGTCCCAACTCCTTAAACTGCTTGGCTGTGACAGACCGTGCATTGCCATCATTTCCACCCGTATTTTGTACACGAGTCTCCCTCGTCTGATTTTGCATGAACTGTAAAAAGCTCCTAAATATTCCATCGTTCATCGTTTGTTCGGTAGTGTTGTTTACAGGAGGAATATTGTCTTCCTGTTGCACGTTCTCCTGGTTTGTGACTAAAGGTTGCTCCACAGTCTCGTACACTCCATTGTTAACGTTCTCAGCAGCCATTCTTAAATACTGCCATAAAACCAGGGTTAATTAAACATATCACATAATATCCCTATATTATGACCGACCAACAAATAAGCTTAGTAGGACACACTAGCAAATGATTTACTCATCTCTCCCCTCCTAGTTCTATTCTCCGATCTCCGCCAGAGACCATATCCCTAAGCTTTGATACCAACTGTGACGCCCCCAAAACAGGTATACAACACCCATTCTGAGTCGCCAAATACATGGTACATAAAGCAAACTACAACTTCAATAATACCAATGTCGTGTGAAATACGACAATACATACTGTGAGTTTAAATACAAATATTGTCTTCTAGACAATATTCACACGCAAATAAGTCCTCATTACAATTATTCATACACTATTTTACAGAAATAGTGAGGACAACTACAACATCTTCCTAGAACCATCACTCCATACCCCGACTCGATCCCGCTATGTTCTCACCTCCTGAGAAGAAAAATGGAACAAAAAGGAAAGGGTGAACTCAACTAGCCCAGTAAAGAACATTATGACTAAGATAATATACAACAAATTATCGTTAGTCTTCAACAGGGAAAAATCTGATAGAATACAATAGACAACAAATTTTAGATCAACAAATACAGCGGAAACAACAATCCATTAGAAGAGTCACGTAGAGAAAGAATTCTACTGTCTTCTAAGGTTTAAAAGTCCATCATCAATATTTTATCCCTGTAACAACAATCAATATACATCTTTAATCATCTTTGCACTACAGGCCAAAGATATTCATTTGTATCATCAGTTGGTCACGTTCATCTCAACACCTGTTCATCTTTGTACTACAGGCCAAAGATATTCATCAGTTAATCATTCATCTTTGCACTACAGGCCAAAGATATTCAATAGTATCATCATTTAGGACTGAGGATGATGAAAAATATTTTTTTAAAGAAACGAATCCAGTGAAACAAAATGACAAGGATTAAGGATTAAGGATTCGTACTTTAGTTTGTTCAAATTCAAAAATACTTCATAATAAACAATTATGAACCAAACTTCAAGAATGAAGATCAAAACATGGATACAATCAAAGGTAGTAGCCAAAATAGACGTCTTGGACAAAAAAAAAAATTTTATTTTTCGGTGAATAGTGCCGTATTCGTGAATAGTGTCGTATACGTGAATAGTAACCCCGACATAAAAAGTTTCAAATTTGATAAAAACGTTCACCAATATTTCGGCATAATGATATTGAAGAAAATAATATCATTTAAGAAGAAAATAACATCCCTTACCTCAAAATAACAGTACTTCGAAAGGAAAGGTCGGAAGTGATGCTGAATAAAAACTTCTACTGAACAGCAACTCTCAAAGTATCAAAATACTCACAAAATACACTCAATAATATAGAGAGAGAAAGAGAGAAAACTTTGTTTCTGGTGTGATTTTCAATTCTAACTTAGCCCTCTATTTATATGAAAATTTTAGCCCGCCGAAGCAGACTTGACCTACTACCTGATGGCTTTACCTGCTACTATTGCCACCTACCACATTTGAAATAAAAATTCAGCACATTTTTCACCAACCACGAGTGGGGCCCACTCAATTCTAGAATTTTCCACCAAAATCATTTATAACCCTAATTTCTGAAGCAGTCACCTCTTAAAATTCATAATAAATCATTCGTTCATTTTTAACGGTTCAAAATTTGTGGACATATACCCAACTTATATATGTATAACATATCCAAAAATCATAACGATCCAACGGTCGGATTAAAAATTATAATTTACACAAAAGAGCTTTAAGAACACCGAAATCCGACAAAATACTGATAAAACACCTCAGTGTTAATTCCTTCAATCATAACCATATAAAATAATTAAATCCATCATTTATATCAAATAAATATTTCATTATCATATAAATCAATAATTAATTATTCACAAATAATATTACAGAATCACAATTATGACAACCAGGCCGTTCCCAGGAAAGAGGGGGCTTTCCAATAAGAATTTCTCCTTACTGGCGCGCAATTAGGTGACCAAACCTCTCCTTAGACAGAACTTTCTAGACATTGCCAATAATGTTATCTGATAATATTATTCAAATAATATGGATTATTGATCTGATAATGGGAAAATTGTACAATGACAATTATTGAAATAATAATAATATAAATATCAACGCAGCAATTATTGAATCAATAAAGTAATGAACAGTAACTCCTGTAGCAATTATTGAGTAGTGCATTCTTACGTATGAATCAATAATTCAACAATACTGTGCAATACCATGTGCCACTGTGCAACAACGCGTATTACTGTATTTTAACCACCAGGTAACCCAACAGTGTTAACGGTAACAATTTACGTCGTTATTTATAAAACTCAATCTTTGTCATTTTCTTTCATCCAACCGTTTTTCGTTATGGGGCCCACAAATGACTGCGCCGTCGTACGGAGATTCCCGACAATAAGAATATTCCACGAATATTCCCCAACAAAAAGAATATTTTGTAACCACTTGCTTATTTTGCAAAAATTTACACATTTCACCCACAACCAAAGTATTATATCAAATTAACCCTTATTAATTTAGAATAATGAATAAAGGAAAATTTAATTTTATTTAATAATAAGTTGGGGTCTTACAAATATTGTCCTGGATTGCTGTAAATCTACTCAATTTATTGACGGCTTGTGTTATGTCAGGATGTGTACAATTCATTAAGTACATAAGGCTTCTAATTATTTGTGCAAACTCAGGTTGTGATATGTTCTCTCCTTTATTTTTAGACAAGTGTAGATTTATATCTACCGGTGTTCCTACAGGATTACAATCATGTTGATTAAATTTCCTGAGTATTTTCTCAATATAGTGTGATTGTGATAACATTAATCCATCCGATGTTTTAGAAATTTTAATTCCTAATATTACATCGGCAACACCCATGTCTTTCATGTTAAATATATTATTTTAACATTCGTTTAGTAGTTTTAATGATTTCATTATTACTACCCATAATAACCATATCATCTACATAAAGACAAATAATAACATACTCATTCTTATTGTCCTTGACATATACACATTTGTCACACTCATTAATTTTGAAACCATTTGATAATATTGCATTATCAATTTTTTCATGTCATTGTTTAGGTGCTTGTTTTAATCCATAAAGAGACTTTACAAGCCGACAAACTTTTTTTCCTTGTCCTGAAATAATAAATCCTTCTGGTTATGCCATGTAGATTTCTCCTTCTAAATCTCCATTCCAGAAAGCTATTTTTACATCCATTTGATGTATTTCTAAATTATATATAGCTGCAATGACTATTAACATCCTAATTGAGGATATTCTTGTCACAGAAGAATAAGTATCAAAATAATCTAAACATTCCTTTTGCATGAATCCTTTGATTACAAGTCTTGCTTTATATTTGTCTATAGATCCATCTGCTTTCATTTTCTTCTTGAATATCCACTTATATCCAAGAGGTTTAGAACCTGGTGGGAGATCTACTAATTCCCACGTATGATTATGTAAAATGAATTCTACTTCACTATTTATAGCCTCTTTCTAATCTGGAGCTTCAGGACTCGATATTGCTTCTTTATAGGTTTGAGGCTCATTTTCAAACAAATAGGTTAGAAAATCCGGACAATAAGATTTTGATGTTCTAGCACGTTTACTACATCTAGGTTCATCAATATCTTCTAAACCATGATTACTATCATTAACAGCATCATAAGTTCTTTTATTTGAACTTGTTTCTTGTTCGTTAGAATTTGGCTCTTGTTCATTTTTATTAGGAAATACTGTTTCAAAGAATTCAGCATCTTTTGACTCAATAATCATATTTTCATGTATTTCCTCTATTTTTGATTTATTAACCAAAAATCTATATGCACTGCTATTATTAGCATAACCTATGAATATACAATCAATTGTTTTCAGTCCTATTTTTACTTTTTTGGGTGGAGGAACCATTACTTTTTCTAAACACCCCCACATTTTTAAGTGTTTATAAGACGGATTATGTCTTTTCCATAATTCATAGGGTGTAACATTAGACTTCTTTTGAGGTATTCGGTTGAGAATATAATTTGCTGAAAGAATTGTTTCCCCCCACAAATTCTGAGGTAGCCTAGAACTTAATAACAATGCATTCATCATTTCTTTTAAAGTTTTATTCTTTCTTTCTTTCTGTAACATCATTTTGTTGTGGTGAATAAGGTGCAGTTGTTTGGTGTATTATACCATGTTGTGAACAAATTTCAATAAATAGAAATTCATATTCCCCACCTCTATCACTTCTAACTATCTTGATCTTTTTATCAAGTTGATTCTCAACCTCATTTTTGTAATGTTTAAACATTTCCAAAGCCTCATCTTTACTTCTCAATAAGTAAACATAACAATATCTTGTACAATCATCTATAAAAGTGATAAAATATTTCTTACCTCCTGTTGTCTGTATATACTTTAAATCACAAATATCAGTGTGTATTAATTCAAGAGGTTCTGTACTTCTTTCAATTGATTTAAAATGAGATTTTCTAAGTTTTGCCTCAACGCAAATTTCATATTTATGATTAGAGTTAATCTCACATTTTGGCACACAGTCCATATTAATTAATCTACGTATAGTATTATAATTAACATGTCCTAATCTACCATGCCATAAATTAGATGACTCAATCATATAAGCAGAAGATGTAATTTTATTAATATTAGAAGGTACAATAGTCATTACATTCATTTTGAAGAGCCCATTGCTCATATATCTCTTTCCCACATACATCCCATTTTTAGTTAATACAAATTTGTCTGATACAAAGATTAATTTAAATCCCTTTTGACTAAGAAGGGATCCTGACACTAAATTTTTCCTAATATCAGGCACATGGAGCACGTTGTTGAGGGTGAGTTCCTTGCCAAATGTCATCTTCAGAATCACCTTTCCTTGTCCAGCAATCTTGGATGAAGAAGAATTTCCCATGTCTCCATTCTCAATTTCTTGATATGTGGAGAACGTCTTCTTGTCGGAACACACGTGGCCGGTTGCTCCAGTATCTACCCACCATTCTCTTGGATTCTCAACCATATTTATTTCTGAAACAACCGCTGAAAGGTTCATTTCAGAAACATCTTGAAGAAGACCATCCACTTCCGTTACATTGGCTTATGCAGACTTCTTATTCTAGTCTTTACTTTTTCGACAATCCTTTTACCTATGTTCGGGCTTGTCACAGATGTAGCATTTGCCTTGGAACTTCTTATTTGTTCCTTGTTGAGGCCCATTACCAGAGAATTTTCTCTTTTTGGACTTCGGACCTTGTTCCACCACATTGGTTTTATACTCCACAAAGGTCCTTCTTGTTTTCTTTTCAGAGGCACGATTGTCCTCTTCTATCCTTAATCTTATGATTAAGTCTTCAAGTTTCATCTCTTTGCATTTATGCTTTGAGATAATTTTTGAAATCTTTCCACATAGGTGGTAGTTTTTCAATAATAGCAGCAACTTAGAAAGATTCACTTAATGACATACCTTCTGCATGTATTTCATGCAGGATTACTTGTAATTCTTGGACTTGGTTGATGACCGCCTTGGAATCCACCATCTTGTAGTCCAAAAACCTGTCAACTACGAATTTCTTCATGCCAGCATCTTCTGTTTTATATTTTTTATTCAAGGAATCCCATAATTCTCTTGCTGTTTTGAGAGAACTATACACATTGTATAATGTGTTATCCAATCCATTAAGGATATAATTTCGACACAAAAAATCTGCATGTTTCCATGCATCTATTGCGGCAACAACTTGCATGTCTGTTTCATCTTCTTTGAGCACAGGGGGATCTTCGTGAAGAAATCTCGCCAAGTTCAAAGTAGTAAGATAAAACAACATCTTTTGTTGCCATCTTTTAAATTTTGTTCCATTGAACTTTTCTGATTTTTCACCATGGTTCACAGGAACATTTGGTATATAAGAAGAACCAATTATAGTAACAGAATTGGTATCCATATTTCTTGCAAATATATATATAAAAAAATGTAATTGTCTTAAAATTGTTATGAACCTTAAAGGAAATTATATATTTATATTAACTTATCTCGCAGTAAATGATTTGTCAAGGCTTGTATTTGGTACTATGTCCTTAAGACAATTATGCCCTCCGTATGATTCTTAGAGTTGATAGCACTTGTCTCCCATGATATAATGACACTGTATACTTTAGCAGCACTTCAAAACGTATACTCTACGAACCAAAGTAATGCTCAGACTCTCTCTCAAAATAAACTTAAAGAACTAATGAAGAAATAAAGACTAGAATGCTTTATATGCTTAAATGATTGATTGAATGAATGAATTTGAAGGCTGCCTCCTCTTATCTATTTATAGGAGGGGTTGGTGACCCTTCGAATGGGTACCTAGCCCTTGAAAAGGCATGGGATGCTACTGAAAGGGCATATATGATAACTTTTGGTCAAAACGACGTAGTTTTGATCATTAATAGAATAGGCGCAATTAGTCGGACCCATAAAACGACGTAGTTTTAGTATTAACAGAACCAAAACTACGTAGTTTTAGGCTTGGTAGAAAGGGCGCGACAAAAATGACGTAGTTTTGGGCCGCCCGTTCAGACTTATACCCTTTTCAGCAGATACCACTTCTCAAAACAACATAGTTTTGGTAATAGAATTAAATAAATAAATTTTAATTAAAAATTTTTGTCTAAAAAAATTATATATAGGACCCAGACCCACGTGCCACGAGCCAGAGCCAGGTCGGCCGATCGACGACGGCGCACGTTGGTTCGAACCTAGCATGTTCTCTCCCTTCCACAAAAGTGGGGTGCCACTTGGGGCCCAAATCCAATAACACTTTACTTGTATATAAACATATTAAATTTTTAATTCCTGACCTGTGTGAAACTTGGTTTTTTCCACATGCATTTATTATCTTTTATCATTTCTAAATATGATCTTTGAAAGTTAATATCTCATTCATTACTCCATGGATTTGAGTTTCTAAATACTTAATTTAATCTACTCATAGAGTAGAACACATTAATATATGGAATCATTAAAAATAATTAATGACACCCACATTAATTTAGGCTCAAATTTCAATATAGATTTATCCTAAACTTTGGATGGTCCAGATGATTTATTAGAGTGAGTGAAAAATTCAAAATCAATTGTATTTTGTTAAATAGATATTTATACTTTTAATTAAGTTTAAATAATGTTTTGTTTAAATAACTAGTTAGATCATAGTCTCTCCCTCTAAGTTTGGCTACTTTCATAAGCGTATTTGAGAAGCTACCCAACTTGATCTATAACGCTCTGTTTCTGAGTTTTAAAATGGACAGAAAAAAAAAATGAACGGAAAATTTAAGTTTTCTTTTCAATTCTTATGTTTCTGAGTTTTTTAATAAACGGAAAAGAAAAGAAATTGATAGAAAACTTGGCCACTTTTCCTGCCAAAATTTTTCGTCCAAAATTGGCATGATTTGGACGGAAAAGAAATTAGAATAAGTAATATTTTTATAATTACCATATTATCCTCAACTTTTAATATAATAAATTTTAAATTACAGCTCATGTCCTTAATTTTAATTTTTTTATTATTTTCTATTAAAAATTCAAAAACAACACAAAAAAAAATTTTAAATTTTTTATTCTTTTCTTTTCTGTTCTAATTTAAGTTTTCTTTTTTTTTTTTTTTTTCAAAACTCAGAAACTGAAGATAGTCCGAGTCCTGCTTTTTCTTCTACCACCACTTCTTTTTCTCTCTCTCCTGTCTCTGCTATTATTGAGCTCGAGAAAACGTTAATGGCGGAAAGGGTAGAAGCAAAAATCAAAGAAGAAGAAGAGAGAGAAGAAAAATGGGTAAAACATTACTCATCATCTCATCAAATACTGTTGGTGGGTGAAGGGGATTTCTCTTTTTCAAAGAGTTTGGCTCAGTCTTTTGGCTCTGCTTCTAACATCGTCGCCTCTTCTCTTGATTCTTATGGTATACTATTACTATACTCTCTTTCATTTATTACCCTTTTCTTTCTTCTTTCATCTCTTTAATTTCTCGTTGATGATTATCTCTTTAAACTGTACGGCATTTTTTCAATTCTATCTATTTTTAATTTTTTTAAATTTTATTTTAGTGATCCTACATAGGTTCTTCATACAATTGATATTTTGCAAGTTCTTAATCACATACATATGTTATAGACTTTATAAGTTAAGCATTGTGCATACTTTCGAAATACATTCTAAGATCAATCTTGTGTTTTTTTAAAGTTAATTTGAGAAAATTTTAAATTGATGTGATTTAGTTATTTTTTGAAAATAGTAAGTATTCTAATGAGTAATACTTAATATTAGATAAGTTTGAATTACATTGAATAAAATTAACCTAATTCATATCAGTTATGAATTTGAAAATATCTCAATTTGAGTTAAAAATTTCAAAAATTGATCATATATTCAGTCAACTTGGCAAATCCTGAAATTCAAAATTAATGTGAATTCATTTGATATTTGCTAATGTAATCTAATTAAGGTAAACTATCTGAAAATACTTAATTATTATTCCCTCCGTCTCATTCTGGCGGACTTTTCATGCATATTAAAAAGATGAATGAAATGACAAAATTGTCCATAATAATGTCATTAAATATGGAGAGAGAATTAAAATAAGAAAAATATGAGATATTTAATTTTACGGGTATAATAGGAAAATATGTGTAAAAGTTTGGTTATTAAAGAAAAATGGACATTTAACATGGGACTATCCAAAATAGTAATAAGGACTTTTATCATGGGACGGAGGAAGTAAAAAATATATATTTTCAAACTTAGATCAATAGCAGCAATTTTAAATGACTTCAAAACAATCAAAATTATGTTGTTTTTTGTGGGATGCAGGGGAGGGAGTTGAAAAGTTAAGGTATATAAATGTAGCTCCATCTGTCTATTTACTTTCATTCTTTTCTTTCTCGTCGTTATAGTCCTTGGGAAAGCATAAAGGAAGCAAAGGGAGTATAAAGAAATTGATAATCTTCTTTTTTATTGTGTATGGAAGTGATCAAACAGAACTCGAAGGGGCAATTGTTATCCCATTTTTTGTTGCTCTGAAAAATTAACAGGGAGGATTTTATTTTCTTCTTCTCCTTATGTGGGAGAGTGTTTATTTTATTTGGTTGCAACTATAAAATTCAAGTTTTAATTTTTTAATTGTTTCCTTCTCTTCTTTTTTCCCCTTACACGGAATTAAGCTTTTGGGACATTATATATGCTCTTATGATGATATTATCAGCAGTAATTTGATGTGATCTAAATTTACCAAAAGAATTGGCTCTAGATTCTATAGGATATTTGACTCTTGGTTTAGTTAAATAAATTTATGGTGTTTGGTTTGATTGAGTTTCTGCAAAAGTTCATAAATGTTCTAGTCTCTTGGTTGGCTATTTACGACAAAGCTGTAAACTTGTTATTGTTTTCAGATCAGTTGTATTCATTTTGTCAAGTTTTTGTGATTACCTTTTCTTTGCCCTCTTTATTTAAAAAGTAGTACCTAATAGTTTATTTTTACTAGATGATGCGATCAAGAATTACGCCCAGGCAAAATCAAACTTTGAAATTTTGGAGAAGTTGGGAGCTTCCCTTTTGCACGAAGTCGATGCAACCAAAATTAAGCTTCACAGTAATCTCAAAATGCGCAGGTTCGACCGGATCATTTACAACTTTCCTCATGCAGGTTTCTATGGAAGGGAAGACAATAGTTGTCTCATTAAGTAAGTAAATTTATCATGTACTACATATATGTATGTGCATGTTTTCTTTTTAATTTATCGCTTCTCATGTTAAATATGGTCTTATAATTTGAGCATTCAATCGGCAGTCTTCTTACCTTAACAGCAAGAAAGCCATATGTTCCATCTCTATGTTAAGTTTTATATATTTGGGTTAATATTAGATCTCTTTATAGCGCATGATGGTACCTGAAGCATGCATATCCAGAAAACAAAAGTTGTATGCAGATGAGAAACAATTTTCACTTTGTTCCACCTTATCAACAAAATGATAACGGTATCCTAGTGACTGGGATACTGGTTGAAATATATGTAGCATATAGGAATGAATTTACTTTCATCCATTTTGATAACTATTTGTAAGGCTGATAAGCTCTGCATATGATCTTTTTACCCTAGAGAGAATTTTACAGTACTGTGATATTATTATGCTAAAGAAGACCACATGCTGAAAGTTGAAACATATGTATCATATATCATATATCATTAGTGGCGGAACCAGAACATTTATAGAGGGGGTCAAAATACATCAGTAAAAAAATTATTTATTAACACTTGGAGTGCTTCTTTCAAATTCATTTTGCCCAATTATAGTATTTCACAACATCCTATTCCAACCCTTGTCAACTTTTGAGTTGTGAGTCTAATGACTTTAAATATATATATATATATATTAATTTTTTCCGAACTACGAGACTATTAATCAGACTTAAATTTTTAGTCAACTGGTTAGCTACTTTTATAGATAAATTATAAATTATAATATTATATATTCAAAACCTTATATTGTGGTTCATGAGATTAATTAGTTTAAAAGAATGAATTCCAACAACAACAAAAAAAGAGAGAAGACATATTAATAATTTTGATAGGATAGAATTATGGTGAACTTATGATCACTATAGTAGGATAAAAAAAAATTGTTTTATTTCTTTAGCTTTTTATTTTTAATTAGTTTACAGAGAGAATTGTTACCACTTTTTTTTGCCTCACTTTAATGATAAATTAAAAATAAAAAAACTAAGGAGAAAAGGAAATACATAAAAAAAAAAGAAGGAAAATAAAAATAAATAACCTCCGAAAAAAAGAAAGAAACCAATGCTAGCTCCGACTATTATTTCCTATCCAACATCTGAGTTTGAACCAAAATGAATATTCAGTAGATGATACAACACAAAATATATTATGGTTTTGTTTTTGTAATGAAGTGAAAAATTACAAGTTGCAAGGTCTTTTGAAGGGGTACAAAAATGCATCTATAAGATTGTTGTTGAATGCTGTGTCTTGCATTAAACAAGTAGGAATGTCCTCACTAGGATTGAACAAAGAACCAAATTGGAACCAAAATCGCACCAAAAATCGCACAAACCGCACTAATTATAACCGCACCAATGGTTTCGGCGTATGTGGCGTTTTAGGTGGGTTAAAAAATCAAATTTACGGTTCTGGTTTGGTTACTAGCCAAAACTGCACGCATAATACCGAAACCGCACCATAATAGCTTATAATATTTCTGACTCTTTGTATTATGATTGTAATATTACTGTAATATGATCTTTGTTAACAATATGTTGTAATATGATTGATTTACTCTTAGTAACAATATATTATAATATGGTAGAGTAGCCTGTAAATTATTACAACATATTATTACTAAGAATATTACAACATATTGTTACTAAGAGTAGAGTAGCAAAGATTGTATTTAACTTTTGTTTACTCTATTATATCATACTTTAATAATTTACATCATATTACTATATTATATTTAGCTTTTGTTTAGACAAAACATTAAAAGTAAGGTCATGTGTTATCTAAGTGATATTTAATATTGTGTGATGCTAAATTGTTAATTTAAATTGCATAAAATTTTGTTGTTTCAATTAGTTTTGGAACCGAAACCGCACCAAATGAAACCGCACTGCACGGTTCAAAACCGAACCGCACCGCACCGCACCGCACCAATCACAACAATCACAAGAGGTTTTATGTGCGGTTTTGGATTTGTTAAACTGCACCTAAGCGGTTTCGTGTACGGTTTAAACTTCAAACCGTACCATGCTCACCCCTAGTCCTCGCACATGCATTTTTTGGGTCCTGCATTCACTTTCATTAACCCTTCTTGGCCATGAATAGCATGCATAGGAATCTTGTTAGCGGCTTCTTCAGAAGTGCAAAAGGTATGTTACGAGTGAACGGTGAAATACATGTGAATCACAAAACCACAATTCCATTTTGCCTCTGGAATCTGAAGGAACTTGGTACTCAAAATTCTTTGGTTCTGATTGAGACTGTTGCTTTCAAAAAGGAAGAATACCCTGGTTACAACAATAAGAGAGGATCTGGTTCAAGACGTGATGAGCCCTTCCCTTTGGGCGAGTGTTGTACCTTCAAATTCATTTACATCCCAACAGCTAAGAAGGTGACTCAAGAAAAAAACTTGGATTTACTTTTCAAAAGGCCTAGAGACCTTGTAGAGGATCCCATGTATGTGTCTCAGCAGTCCCAATCAAATTTTGTTACAAAAATGAATGAAATCCCTTGCAAAAGATCTCATGAACTTATAAAGATTCCTCTATATGCTCCTCAGCAGCCGAATTATTATGAGTTTAGGCACCCCTCATCTAATTTCAATCCACTAATGCCTTACCTCCCAAGGTGTATGGTATCACCACCAACTGTGAACGTTTCGATGGATTGCTTTAGGATCTTCAGGGGATACTTCGAACACGTGGAAACATTTGGAGGACATGATGGGAATGCATCTGAAGATAATTATCTTCAGGAAGCTCTGAGACTTGGTTATGAAAGGTACATGATTGAAGAGCCCGGGAAAACTATGAGTGGGGGGTATATAAGCATTTTGGAAGAGCTTCGCCACTTCTTCATCGCGAGACAAGAATGGGCAAGCAGCATGTTGGAGCTCTTGTCACCGCATTTTCAATAGCGTAAGTGGAACTTTCACTTGAGGGTTATCGAGAAACTTGTGTGTTTTTGTTGATAAGTAGGGAACTAACTACGGGGACAAACTTGGGCATACATTTTGTGGTACAGGATTTCTATGGGTTGGTGTTGTTTACAACATTCATTGACCATTCTTTGCCATGAATAGCATGCATAGGAATCTTGTTAGTGGCTTCTTCAGAAATGCAAAAGGTATGTTACGAGTGAACGGTGAAATACATGTGAATCACAAAACAACAATTCCATTTTGCTGCTGGAATCTGGAAGAACTTGGTACTCAAAATTCTTTGGTTCTGATTGAGACTGTTGCTTTCAAAAAGGAAGACTACCCTGGTTACAACAATAAGAGAGGATCTGGTTCTTGAGGAAGCCCCAAAATGTCATTACATCTATCAATGGCATCCAAGCGTTGAATTTTCCTTGTAGAAGATCTCAAGAACTTCTAGAGGCTCCTTGGCAGCCAAACTATGGTAACTTCAGCCACCTCCCATCTAAGTTTGTTCCACTTATTAGTGGCATCCCACGGTTTATTAAATAATATCATTCAGAGTGTTTTTGTGCAACACCTTTTTCTCATAATGCTGAAGATATATGTTTAGTACCCAACTTGAAATTCATGATTTACAGGTCTTTTGAGTGCCGAGACTAAATTTGTCCCATTATGGAATGACCTCCTAGAGTTCCGTCACCCAAAATGGAATGATCCTCCTACAGTTCCGTCACCCTAAATGGCCTTTGGCTCTCATTTTTGAAGTTCATTTGATGGTGCATTTTTAGAGATGCCAGAAATTCGACTAGAGAGTACGACTGTCTGAGAATTCATGGCAAAAAGCTCAGAGAGGCACTTTCAATTGGAATTTGATAAAGGGAATTGGCTGGGTGGGTGGCTAGACGAATTGGGTAATTCAGGTTTTACTTGAGGCAACAATATAAGACTGATGCCTCAAATACTGGGATTGGGGTGGTTGTATCAACCCAAGAAGGCAGACCATTGGCCTATTTCAGCATGCATTAGGACCAAAAAGTCGAGAGCTTGTCTATTACCACCAGCACTTGAATAAACACTATCATTAAGACTGATCATAGGGCCCTTAAGCATCTCCTAGAACAAAAAATGAACCACCTTCTACATCAAAAGTGGCTGACCAAATTAAGGAAACTGATCATTTTTAGATGAAAAAATATGATATTTTACATGGTTTCTCATGAATAGTAAATAAGACGACTCATGAAACAATCATATTTAGATGTGAAAGTGAAAGTGAAACTATCAGTTCTCCGTATAAATCGGGAGCGACTATACAAGAAATTAGGAAAAGGAAAATAATGTGGCAGATAATCTTTTCTCGCATAAACATACACATCGGTTATTGTTTTTTGGATAAATTACTATATTCATATTTGTATGGAGTAAATTATTCAAATCTATTTCAATTTTAAATTTGAAAATATTTAAAATTAATTTCAGAAAATCTAAACTATCAAAATTAATGCTCCCTCATTTCTAAAATATAAGATTATTATTGACTTTTTTAACGTCAACTTAAGACATTTTCAAAACTAAAATTAATATGGTTCTTTTAATTTTAGTTAATTCAGTAATGAATATTACTCCATCAGTCACAAGATAAAAGTTCTAGTTGACTTTTTTGTACATGACTAGTGATACTCTATAAATATGTATAAAGATTAAAATATGACAATTAATACTAATGTGGTAGGAGTATTTGATTGCATCTTAATGCATCTTAACAACCAACTTCTTAAGAAATTTTAACAACCAACATTTTTGTATTAAGAGGTACAGTGAATAATTTAGACTCATATTTATATCTTAACTATCAGAAGATCTTTTAATACAAATATGTGGGCTTTTAAGAGCAGAGTCGTTCCTGAGATTTTGGTGGCTAAAGGCGAAAAATAAAAACGAGACCCTTTTTGAGACATTGTCTTCACAAAAAAAAATAAAAATAAATAAATAAAAAGTACAAGATGTATCCAAAAAGATATTTTTTTCGGAACTTAAAACGTAATAGTTCAACTACAACAAAATATATGAGAAATTTGACTACATCAAAATGTATGATAAGTTCGATTACAATAAAATATATGAGAATACATTTATTGAAAGATACTTCTTTTAGTATTTTTAAAGCCAAAATTTTCAATCAAATGTTCAAAATCATATATATATATATATATAGAGTTCGGATCAGGTCCGGACTCCCGGATTTTGTTAAAATTCGGACTTTTTTTTTTTTGCTTTTTTTTTTTGAAACAACTAAAAAAAAAAAACTTATGGAATTGGAATTTTTACATTATACAGTGTTTTGGGTGTGATTTGAATGCCTATAACAAAACATGTCTGTACAGTCTGGGCAGACTGTACATACATTGGTTGGTGTAGGTATTAAAAACACACCCAAAACACTGTATTATTGAAAAATTTCAGTTCCATAATTTTTATTTTTTTTTAGTTGTTCAACCAAAAAAAAAAAAAAAAAAAAAAATCAGGTCCGGATTTTCTCCCGTCCGGGAGTCCGGGCCTTATCCTTATTCTATATATATATATATATATATATATATATATATATATATATATATATATATATATATAGAAAGAATCAAGTGCATAATCCTTAAGTTGCATAACGCCTTAAGTTGCATAATTTTATCAAAACGACGTAGTTTTGATAAGACGCGGTGACATTTTTGTAAATACGCGGTGGCATGGTATTTACAAAAATGCCACCGCGCCCCTCCAAAACTACGTCGTTTTGATAAAATTATGCAACTTAAGGCGTTATGCAACATAAAGATTATGAACTTGATCCTTTCTATATATATATATGTGTGTGTGTGTGTGTGTGTGTGTGTGTGTGTGTAGGGTATCCATCCACAGCAACCGGTTGTTGGGAGAAATCCCTTTTGGCCCAGCCGCTACAACCTGTAGCGGCTGGTACAACCTGTGTCAGCCGCTACGGGTTGTAGCAGCTGGGCCAAAAGGGGTTGCTCCCCAACAACCGGTTGCTTTGGATGGAATCCCATATATATATATATATATATATATATATATATATATATATATATATATATATTGTAAGACCACAACTTATTATAAATAAAATTAAATTTTTCTTTATTCATTATTCTAAATTAATAAGGGTTAATTTGATATAATGCTTTGGTTATGGGTGAAATGTGAAATTTTTGCAAAATAAATAAGTGGTTATTAAAATATTTATTTTTGTCGGGGAATATTCGTTTGGTCGTGGAATATTCTTGCTGTCAAAAAATATTCGTATGACGGCGCAGCCATTTGTGGGCCCCATAACGGAAAACGGTTGGATGAAGGAAAACGACAAAGATTGAGTTTTATAAATAACGGCGTAAATTGTTACCGTTAACACTGTTGGGTTACCTGGTGGTTAAAATACAGTAATACGACTGGTTGCACAGTAGCACACGGTATTGCACAGTATTGTTGAATTATTGATTCATACGTAAGAAGGCACTATTCAATAATTGTTACAGTAATTACTGTTCATTATTTTATCTTATTGATTCAATAATTGCTGCGTTGATGTTTATATTATTATTGTTTCAATAATTGTCACTGCACAGTATTTTTTATTATCAGATCAATAATTCATATTATTTGAATAATATTATCAGATAACATTATTGGCAATGTCTAAAAAATTTTGTCTAAGGAGAGATTTGGTCACCTAATTGCGCGCTAGTAAGGAGAAATCCTTGTTGGAAAGCTCCCTCTTTCCTAGGAACGGCCTGGTTGTCAGTACTGTGATTCTGTAATATTATTAATTATTGATTATTATGATAAAGAAAATATTCATTTTATGTGGATATAGATGGAGAAAATTTTTAATGTGACAATTGTTGAAAATTAATATTTTATCTTTTTCTGATAAAATAATTTATTTAAATATATTATTTTAATAATATATTAACGGTGATATTTTTACAATAACTGTGGGATATATGAGTATATGAGGAGGAAGAGTTTTTTTGTGGCATTAAATGTTTAACAAATTTTTTGTATGTCGGTGGACACAATTCTTAACCGAAAATTGATTATAGACTGTAAAATCGCCCGTTTATGGATTTCGGTCAAATTTTGTTTGGAATTTGGAAAATTTTTCTTCTGCAAAGTTGTAGAGAATGGAATTTCCCATGGAAAGTTACGAGTTTCGAATTTTTCTGATAACCGAGCTATTTTCTACGAATTATTGAAGTTTCGGAAGATAAAATAATTTTTATTAAATAATGGGTGGGACCCACTCTTGTTTGACAACATGTGGGCTACTGGAAATTTATTTTCAAGAGTGGCATGCTGGTCTTTGATGGCTAGCATGCGTAGAAATGTAATTTTAAATAATAATAATTTATTAATTTAGTCTCCTTTGACGTTCTAATATTTTCCTATAAATAGAGGGCTAATGTAGAATTGAAAATTACACCAGAAATAAAGTTTTCTCTCTTTTTCTCTCTATATTATCGTGCGTATTCTTGTGAGTATACTTTGAGTGTTGATATACGGTGCGAGTTTCTGTCAGCACTATACCGAAATTCAGTCAGAAGTACGGTTATTTTGAGGTAAGGGATGTTATTTCTTTCGCAAATGATATTATTTTTTTCAATATCATTATGCCAAAATATTGGTGAATTTTTTTATCAAATTTGGAACTTGTTGTTCCGGGGTTACTATTCACGTATACGGCACTATTCACGAATACGGCACTATTCACCGAAAAATGAAAATTTTTCTTTTTGTCCAAAATATCTATTATGGTTACTAGCTTTGATTGTATCCATGTTTTGATCTTTATTCTTGAAGTTTGGCTCATAATTGTTTATTATGGAGTATTTTTGAATTTGGACAAACTAAAGTACGAATCCTTAATCCTTAATCCTTGTCATTTTGTTTCACTGGATTCGTTTTTTTAAAATATATTTTTCATCATCCTCAGTCCTAAATGATGATACTACTGAATATCTTTGGCTTGTAGTGCAAAGATGAATGATTAAATTGATGAATCTCTTTTGCCCGTAGTGCAAAGATGAACAGGTGTTGAGATGAACATGACCAACTGGTGATACAAATGAATATCTTTGGCCTGTAGTGCAAAGATGATTAAAGATGTATATTGATTGTTGTTACAGGGATAAAATATTGATGATTGACTTTTAAACCTTAGAAGACAGTAGAATTCTTTTTCTACGTGACTCTTCTAATGGATTGTTTTTTCCACTGCATTTGTTGATCTAAAACTTGTTGTCGATTATATTTTATCATATTTTTTCCTGTTGAAGACTAACGATAATTTATTGTATATTATCTTAGTCATAATATTCTTTACTAGGCTAGTTGAGCTCACCCTTTTCTTTTTTGTTCCATTTTTCTTCTCAGGAGGTGAGAACATAGCAGGATCGAGTCGGGGTATGGAGTGAGGTTTCTAGAAAGATGTTTTAGCAGTCCTCACTATTTCTGTAAAATAGTGTTTAAATAATTGTAATAAAGACTTATTTGCGTGTGAATATTGTCTAGCAGGCAATATTTGTATTTAAACTCACAGTTTGTATTGTCGTATTCTACACGACATCTGTATTATTAAAGTTGTAGTTGCTTTCTATACCATGTATTTTGGCGACTCATAATGGGTGTTGTATACCTGTTTTGGGGGCGTCACAGTTGGTATCAGAGCTTAGGGATATGATCTCTGGCGGAGATCGGGGAATAGAACTAGGAGGGGAGAGACGAGTAAATCCTTCGCTAGTGTGTCCTACCTAAGCTTATTTGTTGGTCGGTCATAATTTAGGATATTATATGACATGTTAATTTGTTTAATTAACCTTTGTTTTATGGCAGTATTTAAGAATGGCTGCTGAGAACGTTAACAATGGAGTTTATGAGACGGTGGAACAACCTTTAGTTGCAAACCAGGAGAACGTGCAACAGGAAGGCAATATTCCTCCTGTAAACAACACTACTGAGCAAACGATGAACGATGGAATGTTTAGGAGCTTTTTGCAGTTCATGCAAAATCAGACGAGGGAGACTTATGTACAAAACACGGGTGGAAATGATGGCAACACGTTGTCTGTCACAGCCAAACAGTTTAAGGAGTTGGGATCACCAGAATTTAAGGGAAAACCGGATCCGATCATGGCAGAAACATGGGTCAAGCAAATTACCAAGATATTCGATGTCTTGGGATGCACGGAGGAACAGAAGGTTCCATTCGCTACCTTTATGTTCCGTGGTGAGGCAGACTACTGGTGGGAGTCTGTGAAGCGTACCCAGCCAGATGCACTCAACATGTCTTGGGAAAGATTTCAGAAACTATTCAATGACAAGTACTTTCCAGAAAGTATTCGTCATATGAAGGAGGTAGAGTTTATTAGACTTGAACAGAATAACATGACGGTGTCTCAATACGAGGCAAAGTTCGCAGAGTTGTCCAGGTTTGCACCGCATTTAGTGGAGAATGAGGAACGCATGACGCGGATGTTTCTGAGAGGTTTAAAACCCGAGATTCGTCAATACCTTATATCTCATAAATTTTCTTTATATTTAGATGTTGTAAACAGGGCTCAGTTGTTAGAGCGAGATAGTGAGTATACTCAACCGAGGGACCACAACCAGGGTCATATCGGTGACAGCAGTCATCAGAACGATGATAACCAGCGAGGAAGGAAGAATACAGACAAAGGCGGTAACCACTCAGGTGGTAATCGTGGCCATGATAATAGAAGAGGTGACTCAAGTGGAAATTTCAGAAAGAGAAAATTCAACAACGACGGGAAGACATCATCAGCAGCACCAGCACCAACAACAAATTTTAGGGGAGGAGAATGACCGCCAGTTAGATGTTACAAATGCGGGAAGGAGGGACATATCAGCCCAAACTGTCCACAACAATCCAAGGTATGTTACAACTGTGGGAAGGAAGACCACATCGCTCGAGAGTGTACTACAGCGAAACCAAGTTCAGCGGGAGTGGTGATTCCAAGGGCTAACCTGGATAAGTCGAAATCAAAGGTTGTTGGAAGAGCGTTTGTCGTGACTGGCCAAAACGTGAGGAACCCAAACAAAGTGATCACGGGTAAGCTAATCTTGAATTCTTGCGAAGTTTATACCTTACTAGATACCGGTTCTACCCATTCTTTTATCTCTCCTGCTTGCGCTCAACGTTTAAACTTGACTCCGGAGAAATTAGATTTTGATTTATCTGTTGAAACTCCGTTGGGTGAAACCTTCGTTACATCTACAGTTTATAAATCTTGCATGATCCAAGTTGGCACTATCACATTACCTGTTGATCTTATCTCTTTAAAGATACTTGCTTTTGATGTGATTTTAGGAATTGATTGGTTAATCACTCATTATGCCAAAATTGATTGTTTTCGTAAGGTTGTTAGTTTTCATATTCCTAACCAACCTGTCATACGAATTCAAACCACTAAACCACTAAAACCAGTCACTGTCATATCAAGCCACAAATCTATTCGTTTATTGAAAACGGATGTCAAGCTTTCTTAGCCCATGTTATGGATTTGAATAAAGACAATTCAAATTTGAATAATATTTCTGTGGTTAGAGAATTCCCTGATGTATTTCCCGAAGAACTTCCTGGTTTACCCCCAGAACGTGATGTTGAATTCTTTATTGACCTTGAACCGGGTACAAAACCCATTTCTAAAACCCCATATCGAATGGCTCCTATTGAACTTCAGGAGTTAAAAGTCCAACTACAAGAGTTATTAGACATCGGTTTCATTCGTCCTAGTACATCTCCTTGGGGTGCTCCTGTTTTATTCGTAAAAAAGAAAGACGGGAGTATACGACTTTGTATTGACTACCGAGAATTGAATCATGTCACCATCAAGAATAGGTATCCGCTACCTCGTATTGATGACCTGTTCGACCAGTTACAAGGAGCACAATTCTTTTCAAAGATCGATCTTCGTTCTGGATATCATCAGCTGAAGATTAAAACTGAGGATATTCCAAAGACGGCATTCAGGACTCGATACGGGCATTATGAATTCTTGGTCATGTCTTTTGGATTGACTAATGCTCCTGCTGCTTTCATGGATATGATGAATCGTGTATTCAAGGAATATTTGGATCAGTTCGTTGTTGTCTTTATTGATGACATCCTCATCTATTCTAAAAGCCGTGAAGATCATGAGCACCATTTGAAGCTGGTACTACAAAGACTTCGTGAACACAAGTTTTATGCCAAGCTGAAGAAATGCGAGTTCTGGCTTGAGGAAGTAGCATTCCTTGGGCACGTGGTGTCAAAACAAGGAGTATCTGTTGACCCGACAAAGATTGAAGCAATACAAAGTTGGGAGCAACCGAAGTCGGTGACCGAAGTACGCAGCTTTCTGGGCTTAGCTGGTTATTATTGGAGATTCGTGGAAGGATTTTCTCGAATCGCTACTCCGTTAACTCAGCTGACTCGGAAAGATACAAAATTCATATGGAGTGGAGAATGTGAGAAGAGTTTCCAAGAGCTCAAGAGGAGACTCATTTCGGCACCTGTTCTGGCAATACCATCTGGTTCGGATGGATTTGTTATATACAGTGATGCTTCAGGCAAAGGGTTAGGATGTGTTCTCATGCAACATGGGAAAGTCATAGCCTATGCCTCGCGACAACTCAAAGAATATGAGAGAAATTATCCTACTCATGATCTGGAGTTGGCAGCAGTCATATTCGCGTTGAAGATATGGAGACACTACTTGTATGGAGAGAAAGTGGAGATTTATACTGACCATAAAAGCCTCAAATATTTCTTCACCCAAAAAGAACTCAACATGCGGCAACGACGTTAGCTTGAGCTGTTAAAAGATTACGATCACACTATTCAATATCATCCTGGAAAAGCGAATGTAGTAGCTGACGCATTGAGTAGAAGATCATATGCAAGTACGAGTGCAATATTGTCAACGCAAAGGCCCATTTTATACGACTTACAAAGGATAGAGATAGAATTAAAGACTCCAAGGTCCCACATGATGATGGCGAATATACGAGTAGAACCGACTTTAATTGATAAAGTTAAAGCTGCTCAAGCTACGGACCTGGGGCTGATGCAAATGAAGAAGAAAGTACAAGAAGGTGCTATTCCAGAAGCAAGAATCGATGAAGAAGGAATACTTCGATTCAACTCTCGACTTTGCGTTCCGAACGACTCTGATTTAAAGCATAGAATCATGATGGAGGCACACAACACACCGTTTGCAATCCATCCTGGGAGTACCAAAATGTATCATGATATTCGACATACATTTTGGTGGAACAATATGAAGAAAGAGATCGCGGAGTTTATCTAGAGGTGTTTAACTTGTCAACAAGTAAAAGCAGAGCATCAAGTACCAAAGGGTCCATTGAAACCACTTGAGATTCCGGAATGGAAGTGGGAACACATTACAATGGATTTCGTTACAGGTCTTCCCAAGGTTTCTCAAGGCATAGATGCGATTTGGGTTATTGTTGATAGATTAACCAAGTCTGCTCATTTCTTGCCGATACGAGAAACTTATTCCCTTAAACGTCTTGCTAGTATGTACGTGAATGAGATTGTGCGATTGCATGGCGTGCCAGTATCCATAGTTTCGGATCGTGACCACTTCAAGATTTTGGGTTAGCTTGCAGAAAGCTATGGGCACGAATTTACGATTCAGTTCAGCATACCATCCTCAAACGGACGGACAATCAGAGAGGACTATTCAAACCCTTGAAGATCTATTAAGACTCTGTGTCCTAGATTTCAAAGGAAGTTGGGATAAGTACCTACCACTGGTGGAATTCTCCTACAACAACAGTTATCAAACAAGTATAGGCATGGCTCCATTTGAGGCGTTGTATGGACGAAAATATCGTTCTCCAGTATGCTGGGACGAGGTGGGAGAAGCAACATTGTTGGGACCAGAATTAGTACGCATGACTACAGAAAAGATCCAAATGATTCGACAACGTATTCAAACTTCACAAGATCGACAAAAGAGTTATGCTGATCTTCATAGAAAGGACGTGGAGTTTAATATTGGAGATCATGTATTGTTACGTATTGCTCCATGGAAAGGAGTTACAAGATTTGGGAAAAGATGAAAGCTCAATCCAAGGTTTGTTGGTCCATTTGAGATTCTTGACCGAATAGGAAACGTAGCCTATAGACTAGCATTACCTCCAAGTATGTCTCGTGTTCACAATGTATTCCACATATCTATTCTTCGTAAATATGTGAAAGACCCGAACCACATTATTGCGTTAGAACCAGACGAGATAGCTGAAGATTTAACATACGAGGAGATACCTATTGAGATTTTGGATAGGAAAGAGCATGTCTTACGCACGAAGGTTATACCACAAGTTAAGGTTTTGTGGAGAAACCATGCAATTAAGGAAATGACATGGGAGTTGGAATCGGAAATGAAAGCGAGGTACCCTCACCTGTTCGAAACACCAGGTACGTACGTCAATTTCGAGGACGAAATTTCATAAGGAGGGGAGGTTGTAAGACCCCAACTTATTATAAATAAAATTAAATTTTTCTTTATTCATTATTCTAAATTAATAAGGGTTAATTTGATATAATGCTTTGGTTATGGGTGAAATGTGAAATTTTTGTAAAATAAATAAGTGGTTATTAAAATATTCATTTTTATCGGGGAATATTCGTTTGGTCGTGGAATATTCTTGCTGTCGAGGAATATTCGTACGACGGCGCAACCATTTTGTGGGCCCCATAACGGAAAACGGTTGGATGAAGAAAAACGACAAAGATTGAGTTTTATAAATAACGGCGTAAATTGTTACCGTTAACACTGTTGGGTTACCTGGTGGTTAAAATACAGTAATACGTGTGGTTGCACAGTAGCACACGGTATTGCACAGTTTTGTTGAATTATTGATTCATACGTAAGAAGGCACTACTCAATAATTGTTACAGTAATTATTGTTCATTATTTTATCTTATTGATTCAATAATTGCTGCGTTGATGTTTATATTATTATTGTTTCAATAATTATCACTGCACAGTATTTTCCATTATCAGATCAATAATTCATATTATTTGAATAATATTATCAGATAACATTATTGGCAATGTCTAGAAAGTTCTGTCTAAGGAGAGGTTTGGTAACCTAATTGCGCGTCAGTAAGGAGAAATCGTTATTGGAAAGCCCCCTATTTCCTGGGAACGGCCTGGTTGTCAGTATTGTGATTCTGTAATATTATTAATTATTGATTATTATGATAAAGAAAATATTCATTTTATGTGGATATAGATGGAGAAATTTTTTAATGTGACAATTGTTGAAAATTAATATTTTATCTTTTTCTGATAAAATAATTCATTTAAATATATTATTTTAATAATATATTAATTGTGATATTTTTACAATAAATGTGGGATATGTGAGTATATGAGGAGGAAGAGTATTTTTGTGGCATTAAATGTTTAACACATGTTTTGTATGTCGGTGGACACAATTCTTGACCGAAAATTGATTATAGACTGTAAAATCGTCCGTTTATGGATTTCGGTCAATTTTTATTTGGAATTTGGAAAACTTTTCTTCTGCAAAGTTGTAGAGAATGGAATTTCCCATGGAGAGTTACGAGTTTCGAATTTTTCTGATAACCGAGCTATTTTCTACGAATTATTGAAGTTTCGGAAGATAAAATAATTTTTATTAAATAATGGGTGGGACCCACTCTTGTTTGACAACATGTGGGCTGCTGGAAATTTATTTTCAAGAGTGGCATGCTGGTCTTTGATGGCTAGCATGCGTAGAAATGTAATTTTAAATAATAATAATTTATTAATTTAGTCTCCTTTGGCGTTCTAACATTTTCCTATAAATAGAGGGCTAAGTTAGAATTAAAAATCACATCAGAAACAAAGTTTTCTCTCTTTCTCTCTCTATATTATCGAGCGTATTCTTGTGAGTTTACTTTGAGTGTTGATATATGGTGCGAGTTTCTGTCAGCACTATACCGAAATTCAGTCAGAAGTACGGTTATTTTGAGGTAAGGGATGTTATTTCTTTCGCAAATGATATTATTTTCTTCAATATCATTATGTCAAAATATTGGTGAATTTTTTATCAAATTTGGAACTTGTTGTGTCGGGGTTACTATTCACGTATACGACACTATTCACGAATACGGCACTATTCATCGAAAAATGAAAATTTTTCTTTTTGTCCAAAATATCTATTATGGTTACTAGCTTTGATTGTATCCATGTTTTGATCTTTATTCTTGAAGTTTGGCTCATAATTGTTTATTATGGAGTATTTTTGAATTTGGACAAACTAAAGTACGAATCCTTAATCCTTGTCATTTTGTTTCACTAGATTCGTTTCTTTAAAATATATTTTTCATCATCCTCAGTCCTAAATGATGATACTACTGAATATCTTTGGCCTGTAGTGCAAAGATGAATGATTAATTTGATGAATCTCTTTGGCCCGTAGTGCAAAGATGAACAGGTGTTGAGATGAACATGACCAACTGGTGATACAAATGAATATCTTTGGCCTGTAGTGCAAAGATGATTAAAGATGTATATTGATTGTTGTTACAGGGATAAAATATTGATGATGGACTTTTAAACCTTAGAAGACAGTAGAATTCTTTATCTACGTGACTCTTCTAATGGATTACTTTTTTCGCTGCATTTGTTGATCTAAAACTTGTTGTCGATTATATTTTATCATATTTTTTCCTGTTGAAGACTAACGATAATTTATTGTATATTATCTTAGTCATAATATTCTTTACTGGGCTAGTTGAGCTCACCCTTTTCCTTTTTGTTCCATTTTTCTTCTCAGGAGGTGAGAACATAGCAGGATCGAGTCGGGGTATGGAGTGAGGTTTCTAGAAAGATGTTTTAGCAATCCTCACTATTTCTGTAAAATAGTGTTTGAATAATTGTAATAAGGACTTATTTGCGTGTGAATATTGTCTAGCAGACAATATTTGTATTTAAACTCACAGTTTGTATTGTCGTATTCTACACGACATCTGTATTATTAAAGTTGTAGTTGCTTTCTATACCATGTATTTTGGCGACTCATAATGGGTGTTGTATACCTGTTTTGGGGGCGTCACACACACACACACACACACACACACACACACATATATATATATATATATATATATACGGAGAGTCTCTAAAGCGAACCTTAAAAAGCGAACCAAAGACGAACCGTCGTCTTTGGTGTCTATGGCGACGGTTCGGCCCGTCGCCAAAGACTACATAGCTATGGCGCCAGATAGAACCGTCGTCATTGACACCAAAGACTACGGTTCGTCTTTAGTTCGCTCTTTAATGTTCGTTTTAGAGACGGACCGTATATATATATATTGGGAGACCCTCTAATCAGGGGTCCAATGCGGTCGACCTTCCCGTCTGTGCTCAAGAACGGCCTTGCTTAAGAGGCATTAAGAGGTGAATTATTAAGATGCAATCAAACACTACTAAGAGAGAATACTACTTATTATTTAAAAATACTACTTATTATAATATTTATTTTTATAATTTTAAACAAATTTATTTTAATTTTAATTTGAAAAATATTTTAATTTCAAAAAATTAATACTCCCTCCGTCCCATAATTATAGGCTGATTTCTTTTGGCACATAGTTTAAGAAAATTATTTAAGTGACAATTTTTAACATAAATTTTTCACATATACCCCTTAATATGGAATTAATGAATAAGTTAATTACTCCTTACTTATCACACTAGAACTCTCAACTTCATTTATTGACGTGTACTGACCATTAAAATTCGTAAACTTTAACCAAAGAGAATACAACAACATTAAATGTGGTGATAAAAATAATGACATTGAATGTTGTTTATTCAAAAAAAAGTAATGGTTGAATATTTATTATAAGGGCATAAAAGTAAAACAATGAACTAACTAAATTTTATAAATAGTAAATAGTCTATATATTGAGACATTTTAAAATGAAAAATCAGCCTATAACTATGGAAGGGAAAGAGTAATAATTTAGACTTATATGGTATTTGTATTTTGGAATGAAGGAGTATAACACAAGCAGTACTCAAGTCCAAATGGCTGGTATACAGTGAGAACATTAAAATGCCACTTTTTTGGGAATAAATTTGCTGATGTACTATCAAGTGTTAGTGGGGGTAATTGGAGAGTTATGACTCTGTGACTCTTGGTGGGAAAGAAGATAAAGAGATTTTCTATTGGAACAATATACTCCCTCCATTTTATATTACAAAAAAGTCTAGGGGGACAGGTTTTGAGCGACCGGCCGGATTTTTTTTTTTTTTTTAAAATGTCTCCCAAATAATTTATAAGATTTATTGGAACTGGAATTTTTACAGAAAAAATTGTTTTGGATGTCATTTGGATACACGTAAAAAATATTTTTTACGTGTATCCAAATGACATCCAAAACACTTTTTTCTGTAAAAATTCTAGTTCCAATAAATCTTATAAATTATTTGGGAGACATTTAAAAAAAAAAAAATTCCTGCCGGTCGCTCAAAACCTGTCCCCCTAGAAGTGCTCTTTATATTATCCATCACTAAAATAATTTACACACTTATTTAGGATAGTAATTATTTCATTTTTTTATTTTAGAAGATTTTTTAATTTTTTCCATTTTACATTTATCTAGGAGAACAAACCAATCATTTCTTATTTTGTCACTAAAAAAATAGTAATTAATTATTACTCTTATATGGGTAATAATGAAATTTCAAACTAATATTATTAATTATTTAACATTAGAATTAATGAAATTTCTTAATATTATGTCTTAAAAACAACTTATATAATGAAAATGAGGGAATAATAGTTTAACTTTAAGATAAAAATGACATTGTTATCCTTTATTGAAAAAGTAAAGAAAATAAAGAGTAATTGTTTGATTGTATTAATTAAATATTCTTAGAAAGAGAATATAAATATAGGTATTATAGTAAGAAAATTTAATTTTTTTTAAATATATGCAAACTATAATTATTTTAAAGCTGAAACGACAGTATAATGAAACGGAGGGAGTAATTATTATGTTATGGGGAACAAAATTTTCCTCATGAGTTGTGAAATTAAAGAGACACGACGACAGCATTGTTTGCATGCATGCATGGTTCAGATTCCCAATATAAAATTAAGGGATTGATATCTTGTTATTTTTCTTTTCTTTTTTATTTGTTTACTAAATAATGTTGTTATTTTTCACTAGTATTTTTAATATCGTATAAACATAAAAATAAATTATTAATATATTTGTTGGGCCATGATATATTAGACCCGGTTTGTATAATGGGTTGCCGTCCACATGAGGTTTGAATCCATGTGAGATTCTGTTTTGATAGTTGGAATAATTTAAGGAATCAAAGATTGTTAATTATATCCCGTTTCTAAATATAGGAGGAGGTGTTGGGATTAGAACCAACTTCCTTATTTTTAGGAGATCTTAAACAATCTCATTAAGGATTTATACCGAAACCCTAATTCAATACGGGGAAGGACTCAGAGAAGGTGGTGAAATCACTATAAATACAAGGTTTTACACTCGGTCTAAGGTACACACAACTCATTATTATTTTTCAGAACTAGAGTTTTTTTCCTCTATTGTTAAACTTTGTTCAGCCTGTACTTATTCTCACACCGGAGCTATCCCCCGGAGACACAAGTCATCAAGCTTTTGGTGTGCTTACAGTTTCTGTGCAGGATTGGACGCGTTTTTTGGTGATTGAGGCGCATAGACGAATCTTGGCGTTAACAATGTTTATAAGATCTCTTTCACATGAGTAAATGCTTATTTGTTTGAGTGGTAAAATGTTTTTAAATTTTAAAAATTTGAAAAAGTATTTAATTATGAAATTGAAAAATTACTTTCGGATAAATAATCATCAACATCATTCAAAATTATGTGGTTTAGACTCTCAGTTTTTCTTTGATAATTTAAGAAAAAATTTGTATATTATGTTCTGATTAGAAGTGTTTAAAAAGGGGTTAAATATTTTTTAGGTCATTCTACTTTAGATCGACTTACAAATGGGTCATTGAACTTTTTTTCTTACAGTCAACTCACTAAACTTGTATTTACTAACAAAAAGTTTACAATTCCGTTAAATCTGTTGACTTTAGACGGAATTTGACACATAAGCTGCAGACGTGTAAAAAATTTCTGATGTGGCACGGATCAATCCCATGTGGCTTTCATTATGTGAAAATGGAGGAAAAATTTTATGAAGAAAATGAAATATTTATTTTAAATAAAATAACATATGTCAATTAATCAAACAAAAAGATAGTAAAATTCAAAATAAAAAAAATAAAATAATAGTTTACATCATTTTACCAAAAAACAACATATATCATTTAATCAAAACAAAAAAGGAAATACTAAAATTCTAAAATCAAAACACGTAATAGATTTACAAAAATTAATCACAACCCTCATCCAAATGCGTTGCATATGATAAGGTATCCCATTCTGTTGACCTTTCAAGTTTCTCCCATTTATCCATCACAAACAAAAATATTCATTTTTATTAAATTCAGATCTAGATCCATCTAGATTTACATGTGCTATGACTTGATTTCATCCAGAAATTCTTCGTGGAGAGGGGCGACGGAGGTCAGGAGGCAGTGGCGGTGGTGAATCTGATTTGAGGTTTGGATTTGGGTGGAGGATATGGGTTGGAATTTGGATCTGGTTCTATCCCGTCTCGCTTTTCTAATTTATATTATTATATTTGTAAATAATAATTAAATAAAAATTCATTTGATATGAATTACAAAAATAAACAAATATATATTTCATTTATTTTCTTATTTTTTTGACAAACTTTTTTAATTTATATAATAATATTTGTAAAGAATTAAATAAAAATTAATTTGATACTCATTACAAAATAATTGAATATATTTTTCATTTATTTTCTTGTTTTTTGGCTAACTTTTCTAATTTATATTATTATATTTGTAAATAATTAAAATAATTCATTTGATATTAGTTACAAAAATAATTAAATATATATTTCATTTGTTTTCTTATTTTTTGACTTGTATTTCTAATATTTATTATTATATTTATAAATAATTAAACAAAAATTCAATTGATATTAATTTCAAAAATATTTAAACATATTTATTTATTTATTTTCTTAGTTTTTTAGCAAAATTTTCTAATTTATATTATTATTTGTAAAGAATTAAATAAAAATTTATTTGGTATTAATTAAAAAAATAATTAAATACATATTTCATTTATTTTCTTTTTTTTGGCTAACTTTTCTAATTTATTTTAACATATGTTGTTTTATTTAGACTAAATCTTTCATTTTCTCTATAAATTATTTATTCAATTTTCACGTAAGAAAGCCACAAGGGATGATTTGTGCCACATAACAATTTTTCTACATGTATACAACTGATGTGAAATTTTTTGTTAAAAGTCAACAGGCTTAACAGATTTTCTAACGTTTTGTTAGTAAAATGTAGTTCAGTGAGTTGAGTGTAATAAAAAAAAGTTCAATGATTCATTTGTAAGTTGACGTAAAGTACAACGACTTAGAAAGCATTTAACCCGGTTAAAAAGAGAATTAAGTCTGGGTTATCATATTTGGTCAATATATTGCCTTGGGAGTGTATTCAATTAAGATTTTTAAAAACTTTTTTAAGTGACATACTTTTGTAAAGTTTGTGAATTTTAATGATTTTTAAATGCTTTAAATGCATTTTTAAAATGACTTTTTACACTCCATAGAATAAGTGACAAACTTTAATAAATTTTTTATCAAGATTTTGATAGACTTTTGTATACCTTCTAATATATCTTGCAGCTTATATTAATTGTTAATTAACTCATGTGTACAACCTCTCCCTCTTTTTTCATTACTAGAGGAAATCTCATTATTGTTGGAAATGGTTTTGACAAAATAAATATTAAAGCATTTTGAGGCTTAATTTAATGCGGGATCCACACTTCGAAAATGTCGGGTCCATGCACTAATGCGTTCTCTTCCGCGAGTAGTATAACGTGGTATATTTTTATGTTCAAATCCATTAAGAATTGAATGAGAAAATTGAATCCAAAGTCACCTACTTGAAGTTATAAATTGCAAAAGTCCCACATATGGCATTAGAGGGAAAAATGAAGAACATATATATGGAATGTTTGCTCAATGGCAAGGGCCCCAAGGGGCACCCCACTTTTGTGGAAGGGAGATGATCTAATCAAGGCATGGTTGAAATCCACACGCGCGCGCCGTCATCCGGTCGGTCGGGCCGGGCTCGGGGTCGTGGGCATGATATATATTGTTTGGACAAAATTTATTTAATGTTTTATCAGATTTTGTTAAAATAATTATCATGATACTACGTAGTTTTGCCAACGGTTTACATGCCAACGGTAATATCCCAACCTATCATAATATCACAATCAAACAATGGCATGAGAAATTTGATAATGTTATGTTATCAAATGATTTTAAAATCAATGAATATGATAAATGTGTTTATGTCAAAACACTCAAAAAGAATATGTCATTGTTTGTCTTTATGTGGATGATATGTTAATCATGGGTAGCAACAATGAAGTTATCAACTCTACCAAACGTATGTTGACAAATAGATTTGATATTAAAGATTTGGGGGTTGCTGATATAATATTAGGAATCAAGATTTCTAGAACATCTGATGGAATTATATTATCTCAAACTCATTATATTGAGAAAATACTTGAAAATTTTAATAAGTATAATATAATTCTAAATAAGACCCCAGTTGATATAAATCTTCATTTAGCCAAAATAGAGGTAATAACATATCTCAACTAGAATATTCTCGTATAATAGGCAGTTTAATGTATGTCATGAACTGTACTAGACCAGATATAGCTTATTCAGTAAGTAACCTAAGTTGGTATACGAGTAATCCAGGTAAAGATCACTGGAAAGCTATTTTGAGAGTTTTGTGATATTTAAAACATACTCAAAACTATGGACTGCACTATACAAGATATCCAGCAGTATTGGAAGGATATACTGATGCTAATTAGATATCTAATACTAAAGATTCAAAATCCACAAGTGGATATGTATTTACACTTGGCAGTGTAGCGGTATCTTGGAAATCCTCAAAACAAACATGTATTGCAAGGTCAACAATTGAATCAGAATTCATCGCTTTAGACAAAGCTGGAGAAGAAGCAGAGTGGCTTCGTAATTTCTTAGAAGATATTCCAAATTGATTAAAACTTATGCCAACTATATGTATACACTGTAATACCCAATCAGCAATTGGAAGAGCACAGAATCATTTATATAACGGTAAGTCACGCCATATACGACGAAGACATAATATCGTTAGACAATTGCTCACAAATGGAATTATCTCAATTGATTATGTAAAGTCAAAAGATAATATTGCGGATCCGCTTACGAAAGGTTTAACAAGAGAACAAGTGGAAAGTTCATCGAAGGGAATGGGTTTAAAGCCTATTGTTAAAGAGTCGTCATAGTGGAAACCCAACCTAATTGACTACAAATCCCAAGATCTAGGTTCAATGGGCAAACCTAACTATGTGGTACTTAGTAAAGCACTGAGGAGATATATACTCCTAACCATTCCTATGATGAGACAGTGCACATCTGCAGTGAGAATCATGATAAGTTACTCTTTTAATGATTTCCATATCTTGAAATACGTTCAAGTGGAGTATTGCAGGATACTCTTTATAGAAATCACCTATGGGAGTAAGAAGGGGGCCATTTCTATGAGAATTTAAAGGCTGAATTCTCTAATATACTCACGAAACCAAGAGGTGTTTCAAGGCCAAAATGAACACAAACGTGAGAACCAACTATGTTTTGAAGAAATATTTTGTGAATTCTATTGTCTTGGTTTACACTAAAAGCTGACAGTTCAAAGACATCAACTCTACTGAATAGCCAAGTAAATCCGATAGATTATGCTATGGTAAGTTCAAAGCCACTAGGCTACTTAACCTGATGAATTATATTTTCTTATGTACTGAACTAGAGTCTGCATATTCATAATATTTTTATTTTTATTTCCATGTTGTAAAGCCAATTTTACATTCATGTGGGGGATTGTTGGAAATGGGTTTGACAAAATAAATATTAAAGTATTTTGAGGCTTAATTTAATGTGGGATCCACACTTACAAAATATCGGGTCCATGCACTAATGCGTTCTCCTCCGCGAGGAGTATAACGTGGTATATTTATATGTTCAAATCCATTAAGAATTGAATGAGAAAATTGAATCCAAAGCCAACTACTTGAAGTTGTAAATTGCAAAAGTCCCACATAAGGCAATAGAGGGAAAAATGAAGAACATATATATGTGATGTTTGCTCAATGGGAAGGGCCACAAGGGGAACCCCACTTTTGTGGAAGGGAGAGGACCTAGCCAAAGCATGGTTGAAACCCACACACGCGCCGCCGCCGTCTGTCCGGTCGGTCGGGCCGGGCCGGGCTCGGGGTCGGGGTCGTGGGTCGTGGGCGGGTCATGATATATATTTTTTGGATAGAATTTATTTAATGTTTTATCAGATTTTGTTAAAATAATTATCATGATAGTACGTAGTTTTATCAACGGTTTACATGTCAACGGTAATATCCCAACCTATCATGATACTACGTAGTTTTTCCTACGGTTTACATGCCAATGGTAATATCTCAACTGCGCAGAACGGCCAACGGTAATATACTAACCTTGCGAATTATTCTATAAATAATCGATGTGGGCGCAAAAGAAAAATAAGATATTTTCCATTCCCGTTCTACAAAATACTGTCCCATTTTACAGAAGCTTTTCCCGTTCCTTCCCTTCTGCAAACATCCCATTTCTGCAAATAGTTTCTGTTCCCCGTTTCTGTAAATTTTTTTATCTGCAAGTTTGACAGACAAACATTGTGCAGTAAGCTTTTTATTTCCAGTTACTTCATGCATGCATTATTAGTTTTCTGTTCGGTTCAGTACATAACATAAAATTTGGTTCGATGTGTTCTTAATTTTGAAGTGCTTCTAATTAAGAACTGGAAATCTGTTTTATCTTGGGAAGCAATTATTCATTTAATCTTTTAGTACCAGTGAGGGAATAAATTTGCTTTAAGGAGACTTTGTGAATTCAAAGGACTCGAATTTATTTTGTTTATATTTGACATTTTATAATTCTATTTTATTATATATATATATATATATATATATATATATATTTTAAATAATACTATATATTACGGAATACAATCTTAAAGCAAAGTTATATTTTCTGTAATTGCAGTATTATTTTATATGAACAGAAAATAAGTTTTTTGTATATATATAACATTCTGTAAATTATTAACATACTGTCTTTGCATGTTAATTCATGTTTATATTTTAATACATAGTATTCTGGAAATTTAATGCATGTTAATATAAAGTATTATGTTATTAGATATATTATAGAAATATTACATATATTACATGTTAGTTAATATATAATATTTTGTTATTGTTTGAAAATTAATATAACAGTTTATTTTGTTTACACTTTAATATATACTATTGTGTTAACATATAGAATATTCTGCAAAACAACTTTGTAAACAAAATTTGTTACATCTTGTACAAACATAAATTTATTTCTATTTATTGACAATTGACTTCTTTGTATAACAGAAATGGCATCCACTAGTACCATTCCTGCCGTGAGTATGTCTCATGGAGAGAAGCTTGAAAGGTTCAATGGAACTGATTTCAAGTGTTGGCAACAAAAAATGCTCTTCTATCTCACCACGTTGAACTTGGCAAGGTTTCTGCATGAGAACTGTCCTATTCTTGTTAAAGGAGAAATTGACAAGGAAAAGGTTGTTGCTATTGACGCATGGAAACATGCAAGTTTCCTTTGCAGAAACTATATGATGAATGGTTTAGATAATACATTATATAATGTATATTGTATAATTCAAACTGCAAAAGAACTTTGGGAATCTTTAGACAAAAAAATATAAAACTGAAGATGCTGGCATGAAAAAATTCATTGTTGGTAGATTTCTTGACTATAAGATGGCAGATTCTAAAGCAGTCATCACTCAAGTGCAAGAACTACAAGTAATTCTACATGATATTCATGCTGAAGGAATGTCATTAAGTGACTCATTCCAAGTTGCTGCTGTGACGCCCCCAAAATTGGTATACATCACCTATTTTGAGTCGCCAAATACATGGTACAAAATTCAAATACAACTTAATTATACAACAGTTGTGTAAAATATGACTAAACATATGCTGTGAGTTTTAATACAAATATTGTCATCTAGACAATATACAAACTCAATGGGGTCCTCATTATATTTATTATCACACTATTTCATAGAATAGTGAGGACTACTAATGCTATTATCTGAACCATCACTCTGTTCCCCGACTAGTCCCTGCTACGTTCTCATTTCTTGAAGAGAACAATGAAAGCAAAAGGGTGAACTCAACTAGCCCAGTAAGAAATATTATGAATAAGATAATGCAGAATAAATTATCATTAGCCTTCAACAGTGTTAAACTGATAAAATATAACAAACATCAAGTTTAACTGCAGTGGAACAAGAAATCCATTAGAAGAGTTAAGTAGAGAATAAAATCTACTATCTTCTATGATTTAAAAGGGTTTTCAAGACTTTTATCACTGAGACTCAGCTTAATAAATAATCCACATCATCCCTGCATTACGGCCAGGGATATTCATTAGTATCACAACCACAAATTATCCATGCACCACAGCCAAGGATATTCGTGTATTCATCAATGGTCATGATCTTGCCAACAACTGTCCATCAATGCACTACGGGTCAATGAGGACTCTTTCCACATCATTTGTAATATTACAGTCATGATTACACCGAATAATCCCTGGTCATAACATACCAAGTCCATCTATGCACTACAGGCCACAGATGACTTTCAAAATAATATAAACATGAGGATGATGACAATGATATAAGAATTCAATAAAACAAGTTCAAGAATTAATTTATCCAGGAACCAATAACGTCCAAATTGTCAACATGATACTTCTTTGTGGAGTAAAATTCAAGAATGCTCAGAAGAATATTTCCATGAAAAGATACTGGATGAAGCGCAAATATCAAGGATATTCCACTAATTTCATGGAATATAGAAGTCAAAACTTTAACCAACTGAGTATAATAAAGAATGAAATAACAAAAAAAATCACCAGGCATGCGATAGACCACACAGACAGATTATTCCAACAGAATAATAAATAATGGAACCAGGTCATGCGTAAACGCACCGACAGGATATTTCAACAGAATAATAAATAATGGAACCAGTTCATGCGTAAACGCATTGACAAGATATTCCAATAGAATAATAAATAATGGAACCAGGCCATGCGTAAACGCACAGACAGGATGTTCCAACAGAATAATAAACAACGGAACCAGGTCATGCGTAAACGCATAGACATGATGTTCCAACAGAATAATAAATAATGGAATAACAGAAAAATTTCACCAAGTATAGGGTATCCCGCGTATACAGGTTATTCCGACAGAATAATAAAGAATGGAATAACAAAAGAATTTCACCAATAAGAAATAAGGAATACCCCTAACGAGTACAACAAATAATATCCCTTACCGTAAAACAAGAGTATTTTGACTGGTAGGGCGATGATATATTCAAAGAAAACTTGCACTACGCTCAAAGCTTTCTTAAACTCTAAAGAAATACGCTCAAGATTATAAAAGAAGAACTCTCTCTATAGTTTCTCTCTCTAGAGTTTCAGTGAATTCGTAAGAAATAATGAAGGAATGAACTTCTATTTATAGAAGAATGGACTACATAGCAACTAATTCATGAACGGTCCAGATTGATTTACTTTAAACGGACGGTCCAGATTGGTTTACAATAAAATATAATATATTCTATTTATAATCTAATAAAACGAATAACTTTATAAAAGATTTTACTATGCAAACACTATACAGGCACTATACAAATACTATGCATAATAAAATATAATATATTCTAATTATTGTGTAATAAAACAGATAACTTTATAAAAGTATTCTGTTTTATATAAAAAGATTTTACTATTAGTCTAATAAAACGAATAACTTTATAAAAGTATTCTGTTTTATATAAAAAGCTTTTCTATTTTATTACATTAATAATACTAATAAAATAAAACTCATCATCATTATTATAATTCACAATATTAATCGACCAGGTCGTTCCCAAGAAAGAGGAAAATTTCCAATAAGGATTTCTCTCCATTGGCGCGCAATTAGGTGACCAAACCTCTCCTTGACAGAACTTCTAGACATCGTTAATATTGTAAATAATAATAGTAATAACTTTTTCATCTCAATTATTGATTATAAAATATTGACAATAATTGAATCAAATAACGTGAGATACTATGCAACAATTACTGTAACAATAATTGAACAAAACTGATTGACTTCTCACGTAAGCATCAATAATTAATACTGTGTGCTACTGTGCAACTACGTGTATTAATGTACTTTTAACATCGGGTGTTTCAACAGTTAACGGTAAAACTTCTGTCGTTATTTTTATAAAGTATTTTTGTCGTTTTCTCAATCCGATAATAATTCCGTTGTGGGGTCCACTAATGATTGTGCCGTTGTACGAATATTCTCTGTTAAAACGAATATTCCCCGACCAATCGAGTATTATATAACAACTTGCGTACTTTGTAAAATTTATAAATATTACCCACAACTATAACATTATATCAAATTCATTCCATAATATTCAAAAATGATATTTATAGAAAATTCATCTTTATTCATAAAAGGTGGGGTCTTACAGCTGCAATGATTGAGAAACTTCCACCATCATAGAAAGACTTCAAGAATTATCTTAAGCATAAACGCAAAGAGATGAATCTTGAAGAAATGATTGTGTGACTTAGGATTGAAAAGGACAATCGAGTATCTGAAAAGAAGAGTGGGAAAATTTGTATAAGCAAAGGCAAATGTGGTAGAACAAAGGCCAAACAACAACAATAAAAGGAAGCGCAAAGAAAATTCTAATTTTAAAGCCAAGATGAAATTCAAAGGCAAGTGCTTCAATTGTGGCACTCCAGGACATAAATCAAATGAATGTCGCAGGCCAAAGAAGTTCAAGAAAGAACAAAAGGCTCAAGCTAATGTGACAGTACTGGAAAAACTGTTTGAAAATGTTTCAGACATTAATCTCTCTGCAGTTGTATCCGAATGCAACTTGGTAAGAAACACCAAAGAATGGTGGGTGGACACTGGCGCTACTCGCCACATTTGCTCCAACAAATGGATGTTTTCTACCTATAAACCTGTAGAAAATGATGAGCAACTCTTCATGGGAAACTCCTCAAGTTCAAAGGTTCAAGGACGTGGAAAGATTATACTGAAAATGACATATGACAAAGAACTGACTCTGAATGAAGTGTTTCATGTGCCAGATATCCGCAAAAATCTAGTGTCTGGGTCACTGCTTAACAAGAATGGCTTCAAGTTAGTGTTTGTGTCTGATAAATTTGTTTTTACCAAGAATGATATGTTTGTAGGAAAGGGCTACATGTCTGATGGGCTCTTTAAAATGAATGTAATGACTGTTGTACCAAAGTCTATTGATATTAATAAAATTAATTCTTCTGCTTACTTGTTGGAATCTTCAAATATTTGGCATGCTAGATTAGGACATGTTAATTATGATACAATGCGTAGATTAATTAATTTAGAATCCTTGCCTAAATTTGATATTAATAAAAAACAAAAATGTGAAATTTATGTGAAATCTAAAATGACAAGATTACCTTTTCATTCTATTGAAAGAAAAACTGAACCTTTAGATTTAATTCACACTGATATATGTGATTTAAAATATGTGCAAACTAGAGGTGGAAAAAAAATATTTCATTACCTTTATTGATGATTGCACAAGATATAGTTATGTATATTTTTTAAGAAGCAAAGATGAGGCTATAGAAATGTTTCAACTTTATAAAATTGAAGTTGAAAATCAACTTAGCAAAAATATTAAAGCAATAAGAAGTGATAGAGGAGGTGAATATGAATCACCATTTGAAGAGATTTTCTCTACTCACGGTATTATTCACCAAACTACCACTCCTTATTCACCTCAATCTAATGGTATTGTTGAACGCAAGAACCGAACATTGGAATAAATGTTGAATGCTATGTTAACTAGTTCTGGAGCAACCCATAATTTGTGGGGGGAAGCTTTGCTTTTTGCAAATTATATTCTTAATAATGTACCTCATAAGAAAACTCACAAAACACCTTATGAATTATGAAAAGGCCATAGACCTTGCTATAAATACTTAAGAGTGTGGGGGTGTCTAGCAAAAGTGATGCTTCCTAAACCTAAAAAGGTTAAGATAGGACCAAAAATCATTGATTGTGTATTCATTGGTTATGTAAATAACAGTAGTGCTTATCGCTTTCTTGTTCATAAATTTGAAATTCCTGATATTCATGTTAATACATTTATTGAATCTAGAGATGCATCTTTTTTTGAGAATGTATTTCCATATAATAGAAATAAAGAGATAAATTCATACAAAAGACATTTGGATGCTACTGGTATAAATCCTGAAAATATAGACAAAGAGTCTATAGTGGATGAACCTAGACGTAGAAAAAGGGCAAGGACACAAATGTACAAAGAGGCAATATCCACTCCAGATGCTTCTCATTGGAAAGAAACAATAAATAGTGAAATTGAATCCATCATGCAATATCATACATGGGAATTGGTGGACCTTCCACCTGGTTCCAAACCCTTGGGGTATAAATGGATCTTCAAAAAGAAGATGAAGGCTGATGGTTCAATTGATAAATATAAAGCAAGGCTCGTTGTTAAAGGATATAGACAAAAGGAAGGATTGGATTATTTCGACAATTATTCACCAGTTACAAGAATTACATCTATTCGGATGCTTATTGCAATAGCATCTTTAAATAGACTTGAAATACATCAAATAAATGTGAAAACTGCATTCTTAAATGGTGAAATGGATGAAGAAATATATATGGAACAACCTGAAGGTTTCATTGCTCCTGGACAAGAGAGGAAGGTATGTAAACTTGTTAAATCATTATATGGATTGAAACAGGCACCAAAACAATGGCATGAGAAATTTGATAATGTTATGCTATCAAATGGTTTTAAAATCAATGAGTGTGACAAATGTATTTATGTCAAAAGCACTCAAAAAGAATATGTCATTATTTGTCTTTATGTGGATGATATGTTAATCATGGGTAGCAACAATGAAGTTATCAACTCTACCAAATGTATGTTGGCAAATAAATTTGATATGAAAGATTTGGGGGTTGCTGATATAATATTAGGAATCAAGATTTCTAGAACATCTGATGGAATTATATTATCTCAAACTCATTATATTGAGAAAATACTTGAAAATTTTAATAAGTATAATATAATTCTAAATAAGACCCCAGTTGATATAAATCTTCATTTAGCCAAAAATGGAGGTAATAACATATATCAACTAGAATATTCTCGTATAATAGGTAGTTTAATATATGTCATGAACTGTACTAGGTCAGATATAGCTTATTCAGTAAGTAAGCTAAGTAGGTATACGAGTAATCCAGGTAAAGATCACTGGAAAGCTATTTTGAGCGTTTTTGGATATTTAAAACATACTCAAAACTATGGACTGCACTATACAAGATATCCAGCAGTATTGGAAGGATGTACTGATGCTAATTTGATATCTGATACTAAAGATTCAAAATCCACAAGTGGATATGTTTTTACACTTGGTAGTGCAGCGGTATCTTGGAAATTCTTAAAACAAACATGTATTGCAAGGTCAACAATGGAATCAGAATTCATTGCTTTAGACAAAGATGGAGAAGAAGCTAGCAGAGTGACATCGTAATTTCTTAGAGGATATTCCAAATTGGTCAAAACATGTGCCAGCTATATGTATACACTGTGATAGCCAATCAACAATAGGAAGAACACATAATCATTTATATAACGGTAAGTCACGCCATATACGATGAAGACATAGTACAGTTAGACAATTATTCTCAAATGGAATTATTTCAATTGATTATGTAAAATCAAAAGATAATATTGCGGATCCGCTTACGAAAGGTTTAACAAGAGAGCAAGTGGAAAGTTCATCGTAGGGAATGGGTTTAAAGCCTATTGTTAAAGAGTCGTCATAGTGGAAACCCAACCTAGTTGACTGGAGATCCCAAGATCTAGGTTCATTGGGCAAACCTAACTATGTGGTACTTAGTAAAGCATTGAGGAGATATATACTCCTAACCATTCCTATGATGAGACAGTGAACATCTGCAGCGAGAATCATGATAAGTTACTCTTTTAATGATTTCTATATCTTGAAATACGTTCAAGTGGAGTATTACAGGATACTCTTTATAGAAATCACCTATGTGAGTAAGAAGGGGGCCACTTCTATGAGAATTTGAAGGTTGAATTCTCTAATATACTCACGAAACCAAGAGGTGTTTCAAGGCCAAAATGAACACAAACGTGAGAACCAACTATGTTTTGAAGAAATATTTTGTGAATTCTATTGTCTTGGTTTACACGACAAGCTGACAGTTCAAAGACATCAAGTCTACTGATTAGCCAAGTAAATTCGATAGATTTTGCTATGGTAAGTTCAAAGCCACTAGGCTACTTAACCTGATGAAATATATTTTCTCATGTAGTGAACTAGATTCTGCATATTCATAACATTTTTATTTTTATTTCCATGTTGTAAAGCCAATTTTACATTCATGTGGGGGATTATTGGAAATGGGTTTGACAAAATAAATATTAAAGCATTTTGAGGCTTAATTTAATGTGGGATCCACACTTTAGAAATGTCGGGTCCATGCACAAATGCATTCTCCTCCGTGAGGAGTATAACGTGGTATATTTACATGTTTAAATCCATTAAGAATTGAATGAGAAAATTGAATCCAAAGTCACCTACTTGAAGTTGTAAATTGCAAAAGTCCCACATTAGACATTAGAGGGAAAAATGAAGAACATATATATGAGATGTTTGCTCAATGGGAAGGGCCCCAAGGGACACCCCACTTTTGTGGAAGGGAGACGACCTATCCAAGGCATGGTTGAAACACACACGTGTGCGCCGCCGCCGCCGCCGTTCGTCTGGTCGGTCGGGCCGGGGCCTGGGCCAGGTTCGTGGGCGGGTCATGATATATATTTTTTGGACAAAATTTATTTAATGTTTTATCAGATTTTGTTAAAATAATTATCATGATACTACGTAGTTTTGCCAACGGTTTACATGTCAATGATAATATCTCAACCTATCATGATACTACGTAGTTTTGCCTACGGTTTACATGCCAACGGTAATATCTCAACCGCGCGGAACGACCAGCGGTAATATACTAACCGCGCGAATTATTCTATAAAAAATCGATGTGGGCGCAAAAGAAAAATAAGATATTTTCCATTCTTGTTCTACAAAATACTATCCCGTTCTACAGAAGCTTTTCCCGTTCCTTCCCTTATGCAAACATCCCATTTTTGCAGATAGTTTTTGTTCCCTGTTTTTGCAAATTTTGTTATCTGCAAGTTTGACAAACAAACATTGTGCGGTAAGCTTTTTATTTCCAGTTAATTCATGCATGCATTATTAGTTTTATGTTTGGTTCAGTAGATAACATAAAATTTGGTTCGATGTGTTCTTTATTTTGAAGTGCTTCTAATTAAGAATTGAAAATCTGTTTTATCTTGGGAAGCAATTATTCATTTAATCTTTTAGCACCAGTGAGGGAATAAATTTGCTTTAAGGAGACTTTGTGAATTCAACGGACTCGAATTTATTTTGTTTATATTTGACATTTTATAATTCTGTTTTATTATATATATATATATATTTTAAATAATACTATATATTGCAGAATATAATTATTTCATTAAATTATTGTGGCATGAGATTTTATATATGTTGAAAGCATTCATATTATTCTATTCATTTCATGATAAATTTGGATACTCGAATACGAATAAAACTTTAGAAGCTACAGACGCAACACAAAAATTAAGCTCACTTTTTATTGAACTATATATACTATATATATGCGTACGCTTTTTTAATAAGAGTAACAGACTTTGTTTTTCACAAAATAATATGACAATGAAAATCTATATAATCAAAAGTTGCAAAACTTCATACATGTGAGTAAATTGTAACCAAGTTATAAAAAATTTGCTAGAGATATTTTTAGCCGTCGATATGTCACAGACAAAATTATCAGAGAGATTTTATTTTTCTTAAAATTATTAATAGTTGTTAGTGAACCAAAATTGACCGTTAAAAAAATTAATTATGCGACATTTTAATTTATTTATGATGTTAGAAATTAATTAATTAAAATGCTACATAACTAATTTTTTAACAGTCGACCGTTGTCATCTTTTAACTATTTTTTTTATTTTGATGAGTTTTATAATTTATCAAGATTCGTATATATCATATACTGTATCTATATAATATAAAATATATATAATATAATATTAAAAATTAAATTTTACTATTTGATTTTTCAAAGTCATAACGAGATATTCCCATAATAAAAGTTTGTGTAATTTATCTAATTATTAATAAATTTAGTAAAAATAAATAAAAGGTTTATAATTTTAATAATTATATTTTCTAAAATTATTAGATTAATTTATATTCGTTTTAAGTTAAAAATTTACCAGAGAGTTTTGCGACTTTTGAATTTTCCATAAAATCTCTCTGACAATTTCTTTACTGGCGATTTGAATTTCTACCTTTGTGTTTAATATTTGGAAGTCTTTAAAGTTTTTAGAGATGAGGTCAGACTTTGGATATGGGTTGATAGTTATAAGTTTTCTTCTAAAGTCGGTCAAACTCTACCATTTGATAAAAATCTAAAAATTTTTTGACTTTGAATACCAAAATACTTTTATAGAATTTATAAAAGTCTGAATTTAAGTACTACATAACTTTTAAAGACATTATAAATTTTGTAATTGAATACCAGTAAACTTTTATAAACTCTTTAAATGTCTTGATTGAATACAACCAAACTTTAATAGTCTTTAAAAGTCTTAATTGAATATACCCTCTTAACTTAATTATACCATATACTTCCACACGTTTTAATTAGAGAATATTAATTTTTCTTATTTATGTAGTGTTTGTATACTTCTCTTGAAAATCGAAAGAAAACCTTAAAAATATTGTTTGAGTTTGTACATCGGGGTTGCTTGTGAATTGACTTGGATTGATTACATTTGACTTGAACTCGACTCGAGTTCGTTAAACGAATTGCTTTTGAACAAGTTCTCTTACTTGTCTAGTTAAATAAGTCAAGCTTGAATAATATGATACCAGACTCGAGCTCGACTAGAGTAAGAAGCTGTTTGATTGTCTCTGAATAGCTCTTAATGGATTTGTCTCTGATTCGGTCAAAGGCAAATCTTGTTTGGAAATTTTTTTTTTGCCTCTTAATGACTCTTAATCTGTTAGACACAAAAATAATTCTATACCATCCAGAGGTATGTCTGAGCGAGAAAATATTTTTTTTGGGACAAAAATAACCTCTTCAATAGTACAAATTCTTTCAATTATCCCCAATACAAATTTATCCTACGATCTCCTTCGTTGTTGCTCTTCTCCTTCGTTACTGCTCTTCTTCTTTCGCAGGTAGTCTTCTCTCATTTCTTCATCTATTTATTTGCCTCTTAAGGTTTTTCAGATTTTAATTTCTTTGTTAAGAAGTATTGTTTGGTGGTTTTCTTCCGAAATTATATGAGAAAAAGCAAAACTAATGTTATCATGTTATAATTGGTTGGATCTCTGTTTGATTTTGATATTGATTTTAAACTTGGTGGTTAAATGTGTGAAATTAGTAGATCAATGAGCTTTTAGCTAATTGGGGGATTTACTATTATTGGTTAAAAATTAAGATATTGTTGATTTTCATGAACAGGTTGAATGGCTGTTTGAATTTGTGGGTAGCTTTCTGATATTTGATGTGCTGCATGTCTCTTTTTAGAAATGGTATTGCATTAGATTTGGGTTGATTTAGATTTCTTTTTAATCCATTAAAGGGGAAAAGTCTGCTTCTAATTTTTCAAAGAAAATACCACTTTGATTTGTTAGGTCGACATTCTTGTTCATATTTAGAATGTATTTTCTGGTGATATACATGTTTTTCATAGATAATAACAAATGAATGATTATACCTCAAAGTTGCTGGGAATTAGTGATGGATATTTCTTATTCTTCTTCTTTGTTACTACCTCCATTCCTAACACTCTGTTTCTGAGTTTTGAACACAAGAAAAAAATAGAAAACTTAAATTAGAACAGAAAAGAAAAAATAGAAAACTTGAAGTTTTCATTTGTATTGTTTCTGAGTTTTTAATAAAAAAGAATACAAAATTTAAAATTGAGGACATGAGTTGTAATTTAAAATTTATTATATTAAAAGTTGAGGATAATATGGGAATTATAAAAATATTACTTATTCCAATTTTTTTTCCGTCCAAATCAGGCCAATTTTGGACGGATGATTTGGACGGAAAACTTTGGCAGGAAAAGTGGCCAAGTTTTCTATACATTTCTTTTCTTTTCCGTTTATTATTAAAAAACTCAGAAACATAAGAATTGAAAAGATAACTTAAATTTTTCGTCCATTTCTTTTCTTTTCTGTCCATTTTAAAACTCAAAAACAGAGCGTAAAAGATTGTCGTTTAAGGTTTTGGCACATGGATTAAGAAAGTATCATTTACCAAGTAAAATTTATTTAAAATTCCATCACTACCCTTTTATGGGAAGTTGAAAACTATTAATACAAGGAGGAGAATTTCTTGGGACAATGAGAGAATATAGGGGTAATATAGAAAAGTAAATAATTTATTCTCTTTGAAAGTTGTGAACGATAAACTTTTTGGAACAAATTTTTTCTTCTAAAACGACAATCTTTTAGGAACGGAGGGAGTAATTTCATTTTGGATAATTTATGTCGTTACAAGAATTAGATCATAATTTATAATTATTCATTGGTTGTATGAAATCTAGAACTGTATTGTTATATGATGTTGGGGAGCTTCGACCTTCAAGGAGTCCAATAAAAGGTATTAATACACCTTTACCTTTGCCAAACCCTTGACCCAAAAAGCTAAACTTCACACTTGAAAATTGTTTTCGACAACTCAAATTGCTAGTGTTATGATATTGGGTGTTTAATAAATCTTAAAAGAACCATGCTATGAACGGCTAGTGTTATGATATTGGACCCACAATCATGTTCTTTTTTCTTTCTTATTTTTTCCTTTGTTCAAACTATTTAAATGTTTGTTCTTTATTGTTTATATCTTTTATAATCTGTGTACTTTAGGTATGAAACAAAACGGTAAAACTCAAAAATAAAAAAAGACTAGAGTGAGTTGGTGGAATGAATCACCAGTGAAAACTTTTTTAAAAGCATGTATTCGTGAGGTTGTGGAAAATGGTAGGGAAGGTTCAAGCCTCAAGCCACAATCATGAAAAGGTAGGAGAAATACTAGAATGAAGAAAGGTATGATCGAGATAACATGCATGTTTGACGATGAAGCGAAGCAAAATGAAGGAAACGAAGAAGAGGGACAAGATGAACCGCAATGGGGTGATAAAGACATATAATTTATAGTTAATCTACGTGAACAAATTGTACTTCAACTCTTAACAACTGTTTAAATTTAATTTAATGTGTATGGTTGAATTATTATGCTATGTTGATGTTTTCATTGGACATGATACATTTTATTTTATCATATTGTGGTCAAAATATTATAAATATATATTTAAAATACTATTCAGACCTTTCTGATTATCAAACAGGTTTTACTTAAATTATTTAGAGGGTTAAAATGATAAAATACTGTTATTCAAATATTTTAAAAAAATTTGTTATCAAACAATATTTTTTCATTCAGACATAATTCTGCACAGATGTTTTAAATTATTCAGATGTCTAAACTGTTCAGATCTTAACACTCAGTTTTATTAAACACCACCTTAGTCCAACTTGTTTAGTACTTAATCAATTATATTTTCTAATTTTTTATATTTTAAATGAATTAGACTTAAACTTGACTAGACTTGACTTGTTTAAGGTCGACTCGAGCTTGAACTTAATTTATTTACTAAACAAGTCGAGTTTGTAAATTAAATTTTAAACTTATTTGAAATCCAAGTCGATTCTACTCTAATTTTTAAGCAACTTCGAATTAAACGAGTCAAAATTCAGTTCATATTGACTTGACTCGTTTAAAAATTCTTTTAAGCTAATTTTGGAAGGTAAATATACATTTTTGTTATAATAATGATTCCCTCAAGATAAGGGAACCACTTTTCTCTCTCTCTCTTCTGCTTGCTTGTTCCCCACTCCGTGATCTCCCTCCTTTTTCCCTCATTCTCCTACTCTCTCTCCTCATCCTCCTCTCCTTCATTTTCTATATAAAGGAAGGAAATACAGAAGGAAAGACACAAAATTCTCTGAAGAATTTTCTATCTCTTTTCTCTTGCTTATTCTCTCTAAATTTATACAGCAATTATAAGAGTTTATTTCTATACTTTGCTAAAGTTTTATAACACGTTATCAGCACGAAGCTCTAACCAACTGAGACGGTAAAATTAAATTCTTGAAATTTATTATTATACTACCGGTTGGGCTGTGCCACCAATAATATAATTTTATTCTTATAATTATCATTAAATTCTGTTATTTACAATGGTACCATCTATCCTTGTTAATCTTATAAGACTTGGTGGGAACCTTTTTATTTATTATTCCGCAATTATTATTCTGTCAGAATATCCTGTCGGTGTGAATTTCACCTGACCTGGTTCCATTATTTATTATTCCACATTTATTATTCTGTCGGAATATCCTGTCGGTGTGAATTTCACCTGACCTGGTTCCATTATTTATTATTCTGCATTTATTATTCTGTTGAAATATCATGTCTGTGTGTTTTACACCGGACCTGGTTTCGTCGTTATTTTTCTGTTGAAATGATCTGTCTAAGTAGATTACCGCATGACGGGTGAAGATCCATTTGCAGTTTTGTATATATATATATATATATATATATATTTTATAATAGTATATATACATTAACGATTGCATATTCTTTTTACTAAGATAATATGCTAATAACATATATATAAGAATATTTATATTTGCACTTTATTACCACATGAAGTCATGATTTAGTTTATTTTTATATATATCATACATGTAATTATTTATTATTTTAATAAATAATAAAATTGTATTTTAACCCAGAATAGATGGCAAACTTGGCAAAAAATAGATTTTTCTATTTTGAAAATATCTTGAGACAACTATTTGGCTTGGGCACTTGATGCAGAATTGCACCTTAGTGCAAATGAGTTAGAAAAGACTATTGAATCAGGAAATACAGCTACTTCGGCACAAAGTGCAAAAGCCATAATTTTTCTTCGTCACCATATTGATGAAGGATTAAAGACTGAGTATTTAACAGTCAAAGATCCTTTGTCTTTATGGACGCAACTGAAAGAAAGATTTGATCACCAAAAATTGGTTGTTCTCCCTAATGCCAAATTTGAGTGGCTTAATTTAAGGCTACAAGATTACAAATCAATTACGGAATATAGTTCCAATATTTATAGAATAACCTCTACTTTGGCTTTGTGCGGAGATCCAGTTTCTGAATCCCAAATGTTAGAGAAAACGCTCTCAACTTTTCATCCCACCAACATGATTCTGTCACAACAATATTGACAGAGTAAGTTCACAAAATTCAGTGAATTGTTGTTTATCCTCCTTGTTACAGAAAAGAATAATGAATTGTTATTAAAAAAACCATCAAGTACGGCCAACGGGTGCTACCCCATTGCTGGATATTAACAGCACGTCATTCCAGCAGAATAAACGTGACAATAGATGGTCATATAAAAAGAAGCCTTGGGGACGAAAGAATAAACGAGGCTATCATAACAACAAATTCTAGAATTGCGACAATTCAGACCACCAGAAGTGGTAAGTGTCTGAGTCGGGTAAAAATAAAGAAAATGCAACACAGAAAAAGAATAAATCAGATGTTTGTTTTAGGTGTGGGATGAATGGGCATTGGTCGCGTACCTGTCGTACGCAGAGGCATCTGGCTAATTTATTCCAGGAGTCTCAAAAGAACAAAGTAATGGAGGAAGAAACAAACTTTGTTAATCATCAATTGAATATTGTTGACGATTCACCAATGACCAACAATGAGGAAAAGGTTGATGATATTACTGAACCTTCTGAGAGTATCTTTTGGGATATCGTTTAATTTCTTGTTTTAATTAAACACCTTTCATGTATAATATTATTAGTTTTCATTCTATATGTGGTATATGTTTCTCATGAATAAAATTATATTTGAAATGTAACTTTTCTTATTTATGTTTTTATATGTATCAGACCATTTTTTTAATGGATATGGAGGATATATGTTTAGCAGACAGTGCAACAACTCATACAATCCTTCAAAGAGAGAAATATTTTTCACAACTGATCAAAGCTAAGGGAAATGTAGGAACTATCTCTGGCACATCAAATTTAATCGAAGGATTTGGAAAAGCTAGTTTCTTGCTACCAAATGAGACACAAGTTTTTATCAAAAATGCTCTATATTCTAGTAAATCAAGAAGAAATTTGATTAGTTTTAAAGATATTCGACTAAATGGTTTTCACATTGAAACAACCAATGAGAATGATAATGAATATCTTCTCATTACTTTTACTATTTCTGGAAAAAAGAATATCTTAGAAAAATTTCATTCAATTTCTTCTGGATTATATACTATGAAAATTAGAGCAATTGAGTCTCATACTGTTATGATTCCAAAAATCATAGATCCCAAATCACTTATACTTTGGCATGAAAGACTCGGTCATCCAGATACTTCTATGATGCATCGTATTATTGAAAATTCTACTGGTCATCCTCTCAAAGATAAAAGGATTTTTCCTAGTAGTGAATTTCCTTGTGCTGCGTGTTCTCGAGGAAAATTAATTGTTCGACCATCACCAGTAAAAGTTTATAAAGAAGCCCCAAAATTCCTAGAGAGAATTCAAGGAGATATTTGTGGACCTATTCACCCATTGTCTGGCCCATTTCGATATTTCATAGTTTTAATAGATGCTTCAACTAGATGGTCTCATGTTTGTTTTCTCTCTTCTCAAAATTTTGCCTTCTCAAAACTTCATGCTCAAATGATCAAGTTACGGGCTCAGTTCCCGGATCATCCAATCAAGTCAATTCGACTTGATAACGCAGCTGAATTTTCATCAATGACTTTTAATGATTTTTGTATGACTATTGGAATTTCCATTGAGCATTCCGTTCCTCATATTCATACACAAAATGGCTTAGCTGAATCTTTAATAAAAAGACTTCAACTAATTGCACGACCATTAATGTTAAGGGTTAACTTACCTACCTCAGTTTGGGGTCATGCAATTCTTCATGCTGCAGCCATCATTCGAGTAAGACCAATGAATCATCATAAATTTTCTCCTCTACAGTTAGTTCTTGGACAGATACCCAACATATCCCACTTTCGAGTTTTTGGAAGTGCAGTATATGTTCCAATTGCACCTCCACAAAGAACTAAGATGGGAGCCCAACGAAGAATAAGTATTTATGTTGGTTTTGATTCTCCTTCTATTATCAGATATCTTGAACCTTTAACTAGAGATGTTTTTACTGCACGTTATGTAGATTGTTATTTTGATGAATCTGTATTTTCAACATTAAGAGGAGGGAAAGTTTTAAATAAAAAACCCTCTGAAATATCATGGAATGCATCAGATTTAAATTCACTTGATCCTCGTACAGGACAATGTGAAATTGAAGTTCAAAGAATTATTCATTTACAAAATATTGTAAATCAAATGCCAGATGCATTTAATGATGCTAGAAAAGTGATAAAGTCACATACACCTGCAGTGAATACTCCAGCAAGGATATAAATACCTATTGAAAAATCAGTTCCTGGAGAATTGACGAATAAGATAATAGAAGAATCTAAACCACGCCAGAAACGTGGAAGACCGGTTGGTGCAAAAGACACTGTACCACGAAAATCAAAAGCAAATAAGGGAATCCCAGAAGGAATACCCGTTCCAGAAGTAGCATTTATTCCAAGAGTGGGAATAGCTCCAGATGAGGTAAAAATTGCTCCAGAAGTAGCACATATTCCAAGAGCGCGAATAGCCCCAGAAGAGGTTCAAAATCTCAGTGAAGGGATAATAGATGAACACCAAGAGATATCAATAAATTATGTACATGATGAGAAAATATGGGATCGAAGCAAAGTCATGATTGACGATATATTTGTTTTCTCTATAGCATCAGATATTACTTTGATTCCTGACATGGATCCTGAACCACAAAACGTGGAAGAATGTAGGAAAAGAAAAGATTGGCCAAAATGGAAAGATGTTATTCAAACTGAGCTACAATCTCTATTGAAAAGAGAAGTATTTGGACCAGTAGTCCAAACACCGCTGGGTGTAATCCCGGTTGGAAACAAATGGGTATTTGTACGAAAGTGAAATGAGAAAAATGAAATTGTGAGATACAAAGCCCGACTTGTAGCTCAAGGGTTTTCACAAAAACCTGGTATCTATTATCAGGAGACATACTCTCCAGTAATAGATGGAGTCACTTTCCGCTTTCTGATAGGTATGGCAACCATGGAAGGTTTGGAAACACGTCTGATGGATGTTGTAACAGCATACCTATATGGCTCACTTGACAGTAAGATTTACATTAGAATCCCTGAAGGATTGAAAATGGCTGAATCACAAAGGCCACGTCACATATATTCAATCAAGTTACAACGCTCATTGTATGGGTTGAAACAGTCTGGTCGTATGTGGTATAATCGACTTAGTGATTATTTAATAAAAGATGGATATATAAATGATCAAGTATGTCCATGTGTTTTTATTAAGAAATCACAAAGTGGATTTTCCATTATTGCTGTATATGTGGATGATTTGAATCTTGTAGGTACTCCTGAATAACTCACAAGAACTGCTACTTATTTAAAAGATGAATTTGAAACGAAAGATCTTGAAAAGACAAAATTCTGTTTGGGAATATAAGTGAAGCATTTAGCGTCTGGAATTTTTGTTCATCAATCCACATATGCTGAAAAGATTCTCAGTCATTTTCATATGGATAAAGCTCATCCTTTGACTACCCCGATGGTTGTTCGATCTTTAGAAGTTGATAAAGATCCATTTCGGCCTCTAGAAAGTGGGGAAGAAGTTCTTAGACCAGAAGTTCCATACCTAAGTGCAATAGGTGCTCTTATGTATCTTGCAAACTGTACACGGCCTGATATTATTTTTGCTGTCAACTTATTAGCAAGATACAGTTCTTCTCCGACTAATAGACATTGGGATGGGATCAAACATATTTTGAGATACCTCCGTGGAAGTATAGATCTTGAGTTATTTTATCCAAGAAATTCAACGTCGCGATTGGTTGGATATGCCGATGCAGGATATTTATCAGATCCACATAATGGAAGATCACAAACAGGTTATGTATTTACATATTGTGACACGGCTATATCATGGAAATCCACAAAGCAAACCATGATAACTACATCTTCAGATCACTCAGAGATACTCGTTATACATGAAGCAAGCAGAGAATGTGTTTGGTTGAGATCAATTATTTAGCATATTCAACAATCATGTGGATTACCATCAATCAAAGACATTCCTACAATTCTGTATGAGGATAATGATGCATGCATTGCTCAACTTAGAGGAGGATACATCACGGGAGATAGAACAAAGCACATTTCACCTAAATTCTTCTTCACACATGAGCTACAAAAGAAGGGTGATATAGATGTGCATCAAATTCGATCATGGGATAATCTAGCCGACTTATTCACAAAATCGCTACCAAATGCAACGTTTGCAAAACTTCGGAAAAGGATCGGAATGTGTCGACTGAAAGACTTATAACAACATTTCATCAAGGAATAATGAATTCCTTTTTGAGGGGAAGACTGTACTCTTTTTCCTTAGTCACGGTTTTTATCCCAATGGGTTTTTCCTGACAAGGTTTTAACGAGGTAGTCAATTAAGATATTTATGTAAAAGATATGTACTCTTTTTTCTTTCGTTAAGTTTTTCCCACTGGATTTTCTTACCAAGGTTTTTAATGAGACATAATCTTCTATCATAGGGAATAAGGAGAAGTGTTATAATAATAATTCCCTCAAAATAAGGGAACCACTTCTCTCTCTTCTGCTTTCTTGTTCCCCACTTCGTGATCTCCCTCCTTTTTCCCTCATTCTCATACTCTCTCTCCTCATCCTCCTCTCCTTCATTCTCTATATAAAGGAAGGAAATACAGAAGGAAAGACACACAGAATTCTTTGAAGAATTTTCTATCTCTTTTCTCTTGCTTATTTTCTCTAAATTTATGCAGCAATTATAAGAGTTTATTTCTATACTTTGCTAAAGTTTTATAACAATTTTCAATAAAAATTGATATTTTATACTAATAGGGATCCGATTATTAAATCACTAATTTATGGAGTAAGTAAGATGAAGAAAAATCACTCCCTGTCTGAGCGTGGATAGACTAAAACTAACCGCTCCGCTATCCCACGTCTCCTAAGATATTTCATATTTAATAGCCATTTTCAAAACATTGTTTTGCCTGCGTCTCTTCTGTTTCCAGCTCGCTCTAACTTCCTGTCTCCTATGTCTTGTGCTTGAGCAAACGTTAATGGCGGAAATGGTAGAAACACAGCAAGCAATCCGAGCAGCTAAAGTTACCAAAGATGAAGAAGAGACAGAAGAAAAGTGGGTAAAACATTACTCTTCATTTCATCGGATACTGTTGGTGGGTGAAGGGGATTTCTCTTTCTCAACGAGTTTGGCTCATTCTTTTGGCTCTGCTTCTAATATTGTCGCCTCTTCTCTTGATTCTTATGGTATATTATGCTATTTTTTAGAACCCCATTTTTTTATTTTTTATTTTATGTCGCTGTTTCTCGTTGATCGATTTCAGTTTCAACTCTCTCTCTCTCTCTTTTATTTTTTATGCTACTTGGGGCTTTTCATAAACTGGGTATTTTGCAAGTTCTTAATCTCATAAATTTGTATTATAGCTAACCTATTGTATGTGAATGTAGATCCCTCTGCCTATATACTTTCATCCAGACGTTTTGCCATAATGCCACCTTTGTTACAGTATTATTTATGGGAAAGTGAAGAAAGGAAGAAAAATATGAAAAAATACTTGCAATATTTGCTCTAATGTGTAGTGAAGCGATCAAACTGAACTTTTGAGCTATTATTGTCCCTTTTTCTGTTGCTGAAAAAGTGTAAAGAGGGATTAAATCAAGAATTGATTATGGGTATTTTCTTTTCCTCCCTATGTTGGAGAGTTTGATTTTGGGTGTTTATTTTAGTTTAGTTGCCACTCTAAAGTTCTAAGGTTATTATTATTATTTGTTTCGTTCTATTATTTTCCCCCTTTTGAGGAATTAAGCTTGTGGGATCTTACCTGTGCTTTTATGATGGTATGATGAGCAGCAATGTCATGAGGTTTTCATTAAATTTCTCAAAAGACATAATTCTAGGTTGAATATGGTATTTGGTGCTTGGTTTAGATAAGTTTTTATCAGAAGTAAACAAATGTTTGGTGCTTGTTTTGATTATGTTTTATCAAAAGTTCATTACTGTGTTTTGTATGTGAGTTTGGAAGGATGGGGAGGGAGGGCAAATTATAAGTGGGGAAGTCGTGGGGAACGAATTTTAACTTTCTCTTGTCATGTTTGTTAGTTTAAGAGGGGAAAGGATTTTAATGTATGTGAGTTTAGAAGGGGATTTTAATTATTAAAGTGCATTATTATTACATCACCCTTAATATAAAAGTAATGAAATAAATGTTGGTTTATTTGAAAAGATTATTTTAGGTATTTCGAAAAGTTTAACCTTTCCATCCCTCCTAATCCTCTCATTTTGAGGGCAAAGTCGCATGAACTTAACCTTCAAACCCCTTCCATTCCCCTCTTAAAATTAAACAGTCATGAACATGGAGGGATTTTAATTACCTTTCCTTCCCTTTTCCCAAAAATAAAACAGAAAACATGGTGTTTGTCTCTTGGTTGTTTGTACACCGAAGCTATAAACATACAATTATATTGGAACAATTGTATTTGGATTAGGATCCCCTCTATAACATATTTCATCCAATTTCTCTCGATACACATTTTGCGACACACACATGGCTTATGAAACGGTCCCAATGATACAATTATTTGCGACGAATTCTATTTTGTCGCTAAATATAATATTTGTAATGCTAGATATGTACTGGGGAAAATGGGGTGAAAGGTGGAATAGAGGGATCCTAATCCATTGTATTCATTTCCCTTGTGATTTTTGGTAATTCTCTTTTCGGTTGCCGCTTTATTTTAAAGATAGCACCTAATAATTTATATTTACTAGATGATGCAATCAGGAAATACAAGCATGCAAAATCAAACTTTGACATTTTGGACAAGTTGGGAGCTTCCCTCTTGCATGGAGTCGATGCAACCATTATGAAGCAACATACTGATCTCAAAATGCATAAGTTCGACCGGATCATTTACAACTTTCCTCATGCAGGCTTCCATGGAAAGGAGGATGGGAACCGTCTCATTAAGTAAGTTATTTTATCTAGACATATGTGTGTGTGTGTGTAATCCTTTAAAGCCTCTGTATCCATGTTTATGCATTCACTCGTTGCTGCTTAAATTTGCTCACCGTTTTTTCTTCTGAAGCATTAATGTCTTGTTTATTACATGATTTCTATGGGTTGGTGTTCTTTACAACATTCATTGACCATTCTTTGCCATGAATAGCATGCATAGGAATCTTGTTAGTGGCTTCTTCAGAAATGCAAAAGGTATGTTACGAGTGAACGGTGAAATACATGTGACTCACAAAACCACAATTCCGTTTTGCCGCTGGAATTTGAAGGAACTTGGTACTCAAAATTCTTTGGTTCTGATTGAGACTGTTGCTTTCAAAAAGGAAGAATACCCTGGTTACAACAATAAGAGAGGATCTGGTTGGAGACGTGATGAGCCCTTCCATTTGGGCGAGTGTTGTACCTTCAAATTCATTTACATCCCAACAGCTAAGAAGGTGACTCAAGAAAAAAACTTGGATTTACTTTTCAAAAGGCCTCGAGAACTTGTAGAGGCTCCCATGTATGTGTCTCAGCAGTCCCAATCAAATTTTGTTACAAAAATGAATGAAATCCCTTGCAAAAGATCTCATGAACTTATAAAGATTCCTCTATATGCTCCTCAACAGACGAATTATTATGAGTTTAGGAACCCCTCATCTAATTTCAATCCACTAATGCCTTGCCTCCCAAGGTGTATGGGATCACAACCAACTGTGAACGTTTCGATGGATTGCTTTAGGATCTTCAGGGGGTACTTTGAACACGTGAAAACATTTGGAGGACATGATGGGAATGCATCTGATTATCTTCAGGAAGCTCTGAGACTTGGTTATGAAAGGTACATGACTGAAGAGCCCGGGAAAACTGTGAGTGGGTATATAAGCATTTTGGAAGAGCTTCGCCACTTCTTCATCGCAAGACAAGAATGGGCAAGCAGAATGCTGTGGCTCTTGAATTTCACCGCATTTTCAATAGCGTAAGTGGAACTTTCACTTGAGGGTTATCGAGAAACTTGTGTGTTTTTGTTGATAAGTAGGGAGCTAACTATGGGGACAAACTTAGGCATACATTTTGTGGTACAGGGAGAAACATTAACTTTTTAGTTTTGCTTGCATGATATATGCATAGAGCTACAAAGACAAACTTGGTACTGTTTCAGTCTTATGCCAGATGAAAGATTTATAGAATCTATTTTGGGAGTTAAGTTCCAGTTTTCATTTGAATTATAGGAGTTCTGGTGAACATCAAGATTGACCTTTTTTTATCATTTCATTTTTCTGTTTTTGGCAGCAGAAATTTACTTGCATTATAAACTTAATGCTAGCAGTACGTGCTCGTACCCGGGGAGGGATTTAGTCTTGATTGACGCGTAAGGTGAGTGGAGGATACCCTTACCGTTCAACCAAAAAAAAAGTCAGTAGGCTAGTCTCGTGTAAACATTTAAATGCCACATTTTATTGGGTGTAAATTCAAAGGCAAATGTTGATACTCCCTCCGTCACTATTTTTTAAATGACGTTTTAGAGATGGGCACAAAAATTAAGATAATGATTGAAAAATATTAAATATAGTACTCAATTATCTATAATACCCTTAAATCATTAATTTATCATAACACAAGAGTTTAAAGTATCAAAAAAATAGGTAGAGTAATGAGAGGTAATTTTAGAAAAATTATCATTAATTCTTTTAGATTTCAACAAATGTTAATTAATTAGGAATAAATAAAAAATTCTAAAACGTCATTTAAATAGGGATGGGTGGAGTATAATTCTAGCTTCATTTCTATTTATACATACTCTGAACTAATAGTGATGTACTCAAGAGTTATGACTTTGACTATTAGTGGGAAAGAATATAAAGAGACAACTTTAAAACACAATTATGGGGAATATAAAAACATTCAAAAAAAAAGTGTATTATTGAAACTGAATCTTAATAAAAAAGAACTCCTAATTCTGTGCACGAGTTCTGAATTTAAAGGGTCATGCTGATACATTGCATGCATGCATGCATGGTTCAGAATTTCAATTTCCAATGTGAATAGTTAAGTTTGAATACTTGTGTGTGTGTCACACACGATTTTCATATAGAAATATCAAAATGTGATTTAAAGTAAAAAAAGTAAGGCCAAGAAATGGAATTTGTGAGAAGTATAAAGCATTATAGCAGCTCCCACAAGATATTGCTTGTGGGTGAAGGCAATTTTTCCTTTGCCAAATGCTTAGCCCAAGCATTTGGTTCTACTGTCCACACACCGGGGTAATAGTACTTGCATGACTTAGTTTTGTAGATGATTAGTACATATTTAATTTAGTTTAGTTTATGGTGATGTAAATTTTTGAAGTTTAGTTGATGTTTGACGTATTGTAGATTATCATTACTTTAGTTGATCGATATTTATAATTAAAATTTCTCTAGTTATAGTCATAATATTATCATTACTTTAGTTGATCGATAGTTTTTGACATCTTAACTTCTCGTTTAGTTGATCTTTACTTTAGTTTAACATATCACTTTTGTATATTTTATGGAAAATTAGAGAAATTTTATTATTGTTGACCTTTGTAATTCATATTCATGTTGTTCGATAGTTATAGTTATGTTGTATGTAAAAACAGGTTTACAGGTACAAAAATGTGGGTTATTACCCTGGATATTGCCAAAACGGAAAAAACATTTTTAAAAAATATATTATTCTCGACGGAATCTCTATATCCTCGACGGAATTCCGTCGACTATTAAGTCTTTCCGGTCTTGACTGGCTGGCCACGTGGCAGGGTTAAATTCGACAGGATCACCTCGACGGATTCTATTTCGTCGATAATAAACTACTCGACAGAATGTTTGGTTGACCTTAGTTCCGTCGAGTTTAGTTAGTTACGACCGAAAGGTCGACGGACTTAATCTTGACGCTCTTAAGACCGTTTGATTATTCCGATTGAATATTTCGTCGGAATTAAGGTATTCTCGACGGAACACGCTTAATACTGTCGGAAATAACCCTTTTATGTAGTAGTGCACCAACACATACTACGCAATGAATTAACAAAAAATTGTAAAAATAATAATATCAACAGCAACAATAAAACTAATATTTCATATTATATTCCATTATCATACATTCAATGTATACACGTAAGCACCAATTATGCTATATTATTAGTCTAAATTATCATACATACCACCCAATGAATTAACAAACATTCGTAAAAAAAATACCAACAACAGTAAAACTAATACTTCATTTCTAAAGATATTCCATTATCATACATATATATATATATATATATATATATATATATAATACCCGATTTGCATACATACATACTGTCCAATTTGTTGTTTCATACATATAATTCTAGTAATTTTTTATGAATTCACAAAAATTCTTAAAAAAAATTCAGTAAAAATATTATTACTAGTATTTGGTGTAGATTAACCGGTTCAAAATTAAATTTTGATGTCCTATTAGCAGGGACGAATCCATGCTTGGGGCAAGGGGGGCACATGCTCCCCACATAATATCAACCATACATTTTTGTAAAATTATTCAATCTTATTTTTTCTATTGGGTATAACTAATAAACAATTGTACTCTTTTGTTTTTTATTTAAAAAAATTGTACTCTTTTTAACAGTTAAAATTTATTTGATTTTTGTATTTTTTCCCTAACATTTAACAACAATAAATATTGAATTCAACTAAGCATCTCCTAAATTAATTTCCTCTCTTAAATTTTGTTATATTTAATTTTAAAATTTTTATTCAGTTTCTCTCTTTGATTTTTATACACATTTTATCTCTAACATTTATTTCCCATCGTGTCACTTTCTCTATTTTACGTACTATTTACTCATTATTTCTATTTAAAAAAAAATTCATTAACTGTCTCACTCCAAATTTTCTTTTTCTTTATACAAATTTTAGGAAGAGATAGTATATAAATAAATTTAGATTTTTTTTCCTTCTCTGATGCTTGATGGAGTAATTTAGTATCTCCGTTCCAAATAGAGAATCAATTTTGATGTTAAGTTGAGTTATTTTCAGGTTTAAAATTGATATGAATACATTTTAATTGATAATATGAATAAATTAAGAAAAGAAAGGATGATATGTATACTCAAGTCTATTTGTTGCTAAAATTGACTTTACTTTTGTTTGTTGTTACTGCAATTGTTGAAAGGACATTTTCAACCATGAATATCGTGAAAAATGAACTCTGTAACCAAATGAAAAATGAATGGATGAATGACTGTTTATTAACTTACATTGAGCGTGATATTTTTGCAACTATTAAAAATGAGGTTATTATGCAACAATTTCAAAAAATAAAACCGCAAAAAATGTTATTGTAAATAATATTTGAGAATTATTTAGTTATGTTTCATGTTATTAAAATTTTATTCTTAATTAAGGATTTTTTATAGAATTTGCCACCACTGAATTACGAGGCTGGATCCGCCCTTGCCTATTAGTGCTAGTGTAGCGGCCACACAAGCTGTGTGTTCTTCTTTTCTCTTTGTTCCACAACAAGCACAAGCTATGAGACAACCATGCATATTAGATCTGGCTTTCAACTCGACTGACCACATGTCCTATTAGTGGCCAGTTAAAACGATCGTTTTGACTGGCCGCTAGTAGGACATGCAACCAGTTTGAAAAGTCAAAAAAATAAGGACATTATAGTCATTAACCTGGTCGTTTGTGGGAGTTGCATTGGCCGCAGATGCTATTATTTTTTAATCTCTCCCGATATATCTTACAATGGACGTCCATAGATGCGTTTGCTAGAATACTGTCTATAACAACTGGTAGGGCTGAGTAAGTAACGAAATTGGAATCGAAACCGCACCAAAAACCGCACGAACCGCACCAATTGTTCTAGCGTATGTGGCGATTTTAGGTGGGTTGAATAACCAAATTTACGGTTCCGGTTTGGTTACTAGCCAAAACTGCACCCATAAAACCGAAACCGCACTATGTGTGCATATGTATGTATTATCTTTAGTAAATTCTAATGTTACTTTACACTTGAACACGCTCAGAGAAAACCTCAGTCTTGCATTGTCATTTTTTCACCAATTGAAAAAAGATGGTTAGAGGTTATAAAGTCAAAAATTAAGCATTTGAGTTTTGGAATTTTGAATTTGTTTGATGGGTTATTGGAGGGGTTTATAGCTGAGGGGCCAAATTCGTTGGTTCGAGCACTTGATTCATTGGTTAAGGACAATGCTATAATAGTAATAGTCTAATAGATTATTTTTCAAATTAAGTATAGTTAGGATTAAATTCTATAAGTCCTCCTTACAATATATAAGATAGAATTTTCATTCTATCTCCGGTATATACTTTTAATTTTTTGGTGAACTAGATAAACCTTCTTGCTTGTTATCGAATATATGGTCTCTGTTGTTTTTTATAGCGTATGCTTTAGTTTTAAAGCATAATTCCTTTATTATAAACTAAAACCATTTTACGTGTCTTACTGTTCTATGATTTGATGGTGAATTTGACATGTTTGGCAGAAGGAATTTTGGTTCTATGCTTGATATAATTCTCATTGCCGACTCTGTTACTAAGTTAACTGCTTGATGTGAGCTCTATGTTAAATTTTATTGAAGGCTTAGACTTTTTTGTTGTTTCAATTGGTTTTGAAACCGAAACTGCACTAATTAAAACTGCACCACACACTTTAAAATTGCACCGTACCAATCATAAGCGGTTTCGTGTACAGTTTTGAATTTTTTAAACCGCACCTAAGCGGTTTCGGCTCACCCCTAACAACTAGTTACTATAAAACATTTCCTATATATATATATATATATATATATATATATATATATATATATATATATATATATATATATATATATATATATATATATATATATATATACAGTGGCGAAGCCACGTCAACTAAAAAAATTACTTTATAATGTAAGGTAAATTTTAAAAATTTTAAATATTAAATATAAATTGACCCCACTAAAATTTTATAAATTTTCTATTATACGGGGTCAAATTGAAAATTTATAATTTTGTCAATCAAATTGTAACCACATATGACTCATATCCTTTCAATATATGTATCTCTCTCTATAATATTTTAAACTAAATAATAATCTAATTTATATTATTTTTAAAAATAAATAATGAATTACTTACTTGTGAACAGTTGTAATTAAAAAAGTCTATTATTAGTCAATATAGTGTATATATACCATATATTATTACTCATTATATTTTTATTGTAATATAGTATATATATATATACCCAAAAGTATGAAGTATTAAAAAAAAATTGGCTTGGGGCGCTGCCTCTGAACCCCTGCTAATTTTTTTGTAGCTTAGTAATAATTTTGACCCCACTAATAAAAGTTTATGGCTTCGCCATTTTGTGTGTGTGTGTGTGTATATATATATATATATATATATATATATATATATATATATATATATATATATATACATGTTAGTAAGTGAAAATTGTGTATATATTAAAAAGGCAAAAAACATTTTTACCCGTCTGTGGTCGTCGACTTGTAAATAATTGGCCACTGAATTTTAAAAATATGTAATTGGACCACTGTGCTTTCTAAAAATAAAAATTCAGGTCATTCCGTCCAATTTCTTGGAAGGACGTCAAATAATTACACACGTGACATTGAATTTTTTTTTTAAAAAATTATTATTTTCTTATGTGTCAATACAAAATAAAAATAAAAAATAAAATCATTGATTATGTGGCAAAAAAATGATTAAAATAATAATAAAATTAAAATAAATAATATTTCATTCATTTTAAAATAATTAATTTTAAAATAAAATAATTAATTTTAAAAATAAAAATAAAATATTTAATTTTAAAATAAATATTTAGAAATAATGATTAATAATTAATCATTAACTTTTAAAATAATTTTTTTTAAAAAAAATTAATTAGTAATCATTCCGGTAAAAAAATCATTAACTTGTAAAAAATCATTTTTGTCATATAAAAAAAATTCTGTTTTTGTTTTTAAAACAAAAAAGAATTTTTTTTAACTTGTAAAATAAAATTCTGTTTTTAAAAACAAAAATAGAAATATTTTTTTGGCAAAAATGATTTTTTTACAAGTTAACGATTTTTTTTAACCGGAATGATTAATAATTAATTTTAAAAATAAAAATAAAATAATCATTTTACAAGTTAATGATTAATTATTAATCACAATTCCAAATATTTATTTTAATTTTATTATTTTAATTATTTTATTTTTATTTTTAAAAGTAATTATTTTATTTAAAAATTAATTATTTAAAATGAATTAATTATTATTTATTTTAATCATTTTTTGCCACATAAGCAATGATTTTATTTTTTATTTTTTTTAGTATTGCCACATAAGAAAATAATAAAAAAAAAATTCAATGACACGTGTGTAATTATTTGACGTTTGTCCAAGAAATTGGACGAAATGGCCAGAATTTTCATTTTTAGAAAGCACGGTGGTCCAATTGCATATTTTTAAAAGTCAGTGGCCAAATGCTTACAAGTCGACGACCACATGCGGGTAAAGGTACTTTTTGCCATATAAAAAGTAATATCTACACAAAGATATTTAATATTGGGAATTATTATTTTCATAAGAAAATTTTATACTTTTACAAGACCTTATTTATATGAATAAGGTTTTATTTATTATTCATGTGAGGAGAGTTTTGTGAAATAAATAAATAAACATAATGAAAATAACATTTTTTTAGTACAATAATCCACAAACATTTAATAAGTGAATCCACATTAACATGAGAGGACCTATTTCTATATTTTTTCTAATTTGGCAAATAGACATCAAGATTGACTCTGGCAGCAGAGATTTACTTACATTTAAATGCCACATTTTATTGCGGGGTAAATTAAGTGCATGGATCGATGTTGTTGTAGTAGTATAATTCTAGCTTCATTTCCATGTAGTAATATATATGAAGAGACATACTTTGAACAAATAGTGATATACTACTCGAGTGTTACGACTTCGTGAGTGTAAGTACGTAGGAAAGAATATAAAGTGACTTATTCACTTAAACCACATTTATGGGAAATGTAATCTTAAGCAAATTAATGCTCTGCATTAATTCTGAATTTAAAGGGACATATATGATGATACATTGCATATTTACATGCAAAGTTCAAAATTTCCATTCCCAACAAGCATGAATACTCGTGTGTGTATAATGTACTTATATATAGTTACCAACCAACAGAGAAAATTAGTTTAAACTCAAAAAGTATATAAGGCCAAAAAATGGAATTTGAGAGAAGTATAAAGTACTATAGCAGCTCCCATCAGATATTGCTTGTGGGTGAAGGTGATTTTTCCTTTGCCAAATGCTTAGCCCAAGCATTTGGCTCTGCTGTCAATATCATTGCTACCTCTCTTGATTCTCAACGTATGTGTATGCATGCATGGTTTATTATTTCTTAGTAACACAGACACAAGTGCTTTTAGCTGTAGAGCTTTTTGCGTGCAAGAACATTACTGTAGATGAAGTTGAAAGTTGTACTTCTATATTTATTTATAAAAGAAAAAACCAACTTAATTATTTTAAGTGTTTTATCTTACTGCACCGCTCTGGCACATTATTCATTTCAAATCAATTACTATATACATAAATTTGAGGTTATTTTACTTTTTGTATATACAATTAATTAAGCATTGAGCATCTAATTTTTATTGTTTAATTTGAACATTAATTTCCGGTATGCAAATCCAAAAGTAAGCTTATTTATGAAATATACGGATGCAATGGCCAATTTAAGTGCACTGGAGAACTTAGGCTGCACCATTATACATGAAGTGGACGCCGGCTCGATGAACCGACACGCGAAACTGAATATGAAATTATTCGACAGAATTGTGTTCAATTTTCCACATGCTGGTTTTGGTTTTATGTTGCGTGAGGACAGTGCTCTTATGATCCTGTAAGTTAAATACTTCCTTCAATAATTAAGTAAGTATATATTTATATCTTAGCCTAACATGTACTCCATCCGTTCCTAAAATATTATCGTTTTAGGAAGTAATTTTTGTTCTAAAAAGATTGTCGTTTTCAGTTTATCGATACACATTAGTTATTTTTTCCTACTTTACCCTTATTTAAAGCTTTCTCCTATTTAAAGCTTTCTTCCATTTCCAATGATTCTTATTCAATTCAATGTTATAATCCAAGTAATTGGTTGAATAAGAAGTAATTGGTTGAATTGAATAAGAAACATTGGGAAGGGAATAATTGGTTGAGACAATTAATAAGGGTAGTATAGTATTTTTGCTAGGTATTAATTATATCCTTTAATCTGTGTGCATAAACCTTAAACGACAATTTTTTAGGAACGGAGGGAGTATATAATTAGATTGGAAAATTATCATGTTTTTAAGAGTAATATATATTTAATTTCGTGCTTAAGTTGATTAATTAGCAAATATCACTTGAAACTATAATTATTACTATAAAATAGTACTACCTCCGTCCCATAATAAGTGTTTTTTTAGCTTAAATCACACATATCAATACACAAGTTAAAATGACAAAAATACCCTTAATATATTTTTTTTTTTAAGTTGAAGAGTTAATGAGTGTCATTTAATTGTAGTGATTGAAAGATGCAATAAATACCCTTGAATGCATAGGGGCTTATATGAGAAAATATTGTAAAAATTGTATTGGAGTTCTAACACATCACTTATTTTGAGAAAAAATATTAAGCCTAAAAAAGCACTTATTGTGGGACGGAGATAGTATTATTATTAAGGTATAATTAGTAGTGCAAATCTGATGCATAAGGTATAAATTTTATAAATTAGCAAAAAAAGGTACAGCTTTATATTTTAGCATGCTTTTAATTTCAGGCTCCACAAGAAAGTTGTAAGAGGATTCCTTGAGAACGCACGTGACATGTTAACAGCAAATGGGGAGGTTCACGTAACGTAACCCACAAAACAGCATGGCCTTACAGTAAGTGGGAAATAGAAAAATTAGGAGAGGAAGCCGGGTTGCGCTTAATTGAGGAAGCACCTTTCTATATTTGGGAATATTCAGGTTATGAAAACAAAAGAGGAGAGGGAGCAGATGCAATGGGACTTTCCCTATTGGACAATGCGCTACTTTTAAGTTTGTAAAGGCATAATATTGTAGGGTTGAGGGGGAGGGGGAGGGGGAGGGGGAGGGGGAGGGGGAGGGGGGTACGGTACCCTTAACGACCGGTATGACCGGTGCCCCCTTTTTTTTTGGGTTTTTACCACAATTATGAGAAGAAAAAAAATAATAGATCAAGTTTGAACAAAAAACTGTAAAAGGAAGTATATTTTTTATTAAAAAAATACGGTAAATAGTTTACAGTGTTTTTTCAATAAAAAATATACTTTTTTTATAATTTTTTGTTAAAACTTGCTCTATTATTTTTTATCTTTTTTCTCATAATTGTGGTAAAAAACCAAAAAAAAATAAAAAATTAACACTGTGTACCGGACGTTAGTCCGATACATTTGCACCGGACCGCCCCCCAATTTAATATTGTAGAGAGCAGATCCTCTGTTCCCCATCCCCTTTTCCAGCGAACCAATCAAAAACGAATCGGTTATAAAATCGACGATATAATTATGACAACAGTTCGAACCGTCGTTATAATTCAAAAAATCGTCGTTATAATCGATTCGTTAGTGAAATGGACCTTCGTCTTTGGGGATTATCAATAAAAAAAAATGAAGCTTATATCATCATCTTCAATTAAGATATAATGAGACAGATGATGCAACAAAAGATTTGAGTTTATAAATTAGTTAATATATTCAATCAATTCCAAAATATAGGATCAAATTTACTTTTTAATAATCCATTTAAGATATATATAAATTAAATGTTGATATTAATTCATAGGCTATTCGATTTAAAAAATAGTAAATTATGTATCTAAAAAGTACTATTGATAACGAGATTTATTAATTTTAAAATTGAAATGAATTAAAAATTATTTTGAATTTAAAAATATCTTAAATTTATATTATGTTTTATAATGGTAGGGTATCATCTATGATCGATATTTTGTAAAAAAAAGAAAAAAAAAATTACTTAATTTTGAAGTGTATACATGCATGCATATCATCTTAGTATTTCATGTATCCTAAAATTAGAGATATATTTTTATTTTTAAAAGTTGATTTATAAAAATTTCAAATTTAAAAGTAATACTATATTGTGTAAGTTTTGAAAATTATAAATAAGATAATAATTGCTTTGTAGTTGATTTGTAATTTTAATAATTGTATATATTAAAATTAAATACTTTTATTCTAATTTTGAATTTTAAAGTTAGTTACGTTTGCAATTTTTATTATTTTTAGTGTGGTGCTTTTGAAGTCCAATCACAACGTTTATTAGTTAAATAAGTCGCATTTAAATTTGAAAGTGTTTCAAGTTGTATTTTAAAAGTCAATAATAAATTTATATTTTGAAACGAATGGAGTCAATAAAATATGAATATTATAAATAATCTAAAAAGTTCTACTCTATTTATTCCAAAATTAGATATATATTTTCTTTTTTTGTTTGTTCTAATATTCGAGATACATTTATATTTTAAAACTATAAAGTGGCATTATAGTTCTAATTTGTCATTACTTTTTTACTATCATTTTCAATATCAATCCACACCACAGTTGAATTCCAACATAATAATAAGGCTATATTTAAGAACATAAAATTATTTTTAAAAATAAACATTTTACAAATATCTCTCTCTAATTTTGAAACAGAGAGAGTATTAATTAATTAATTAGTACTATGTATGATTTTTTTTTAATTTTTATTTTTTAAGATGACCGTAATATAAGATTACCACATTTTTTGTTTCTTCATTTACGTAGCATTTTAGGTGAGAATCTGGACATTTATTTAAGGGATTGTTTGATAAAATTAAATGAAAGGTTTTGAATGTATAAGAAAATATTGTGACGCCCCCAAAATAAGTATACATCATCCATCTTGAGTCGTTAAATACATGGTACAAAATTCAAATACAATTTAATAATAAAATTATCGTGCAAAATACGACAAAACATAAACCGAGAATTTTAATACAAATATTGTCTTCTAGACAGTATTCAACTCAAATGGAGTCTTCAATACATTTATTATTATATTATTTCATAGAATAGTGAGGACTACTAATGCTATCATCTGAACTGTCACTCCGTTCCCCGACTAGTCCCAGCTACGTTCTCATTTCTTGAAGAGAACAATGAAAGCAAAAGGGTGAGCTCAACTAGTCCAGTAAGAAATATTATGACTACGATAATGCATAATAATTTATTGTTAGCCTTCAACAGTGTTAAACTGATAAAATATAACAAACATCAAGTTTAACTGCAGCGGAACAAGCAATCCATTAGAAGAGTCAAGTAGAGCATAAAATCTACTATCTTCTATGATTTAAAAGGTTTTTCATCACTTTTATTGTTGATACTCAGCTTAATAAATAATTCACATCATCGAATCACCCCTGCACTACGGCCAAGTATATTTTTTAGTATCACGACCACAAATTATCCATGCACTACGGGCCAATGATATTCGTGTATTCATCAATGGTCATGATCATGCCAACAACTGTCCATCAATGCACTACGGGCCAATGAGGACTTTTACCAAATCATTTGTAACATTACGGTCATGATTATACCGAATAATCTCTGGTTATAATCATACCAAGTCCATCTATGCACTACAAGCCACAGATGACTTTCAACATAATATAAACATGAGGATGATGACAATGATATAATAATTCAATAAAACAAGTTCAAGGATAAATTTTTAAAGATTTATAATTTAATTTATCCAGAATTCAATATTGTCAAAAAAGAAATCAATTTTTGTTATGAATAGTACTCCGGGTGAATAGTACTCGAGTGAATAGTATCCCGTGAATAGTACTCCGTGAATAGTACTCCGTGAATATTACTCCTGAATAGTACTTTATGAATAGTACTTTTGTGAATAGTACTGTATAAATGAATACTACTCATGGACAGTACTCCGGCATGAAAAATTTAAAATTTAACAAGAATGTGTAGAAAATATCCTTGTGAAGCGATACTAGATGAAGCACAAATTTCAAGGATATTCTACTAATTTCAAGGAATATAGAAACAATACTTTAACCGAATGATGGTATAATCAGGAATACGAGACGAAATAATATTACTCACATACTACAGAGTATGGAAGAAAATATTATTCCTATAAATACTGAACAAAATAATATCCTTTACCTCAGAAGAAGACTAAATACTGGAATAGTGAGGTAGCAGACTCCTCTTCTACTTTCTCTCTAAAGCTTCTCTCTCTATATCTTCTCTTTCTGTAATTTCTCTTGTGAGTCTTAGTGAATTGGTGAGAATGAAAGAAGAATGAGCTTATATTTATAGGAAAACATAGTTTCGATAATTGCACGTTTTGGGGCTCAAAATATTACAATATAATACCTTCATCTTTTCCTTCATTTTTAATTTAGTCCTGCAAGTATTATCAAACTTGCACCACCTCCCCTAATAGTATATCTTGTAAATCAATAGTACAATCATGTGAAAAAATAATAATTACAGTATAGTACCTTCATCTTTACCTCTATTTTAATATAGTCATGCAAGTATTATCAATCTTACACCATCTCCCCTAATAGTACATGAATGTGAATCAATAGTATACACATTTGAACAAATAGTTATAAGCATGTGAATTAATAGTAATTAATTGCTCATTTATCCGATTAATTACCCGATTGGTCAATATAGCTTCTAGACATCCATTATTATCGAAATAAATGTCGATTCTCACTAACACTAATAATCCCAACATAATGGAAATATCAATTTCATCTTTAATTAACACGAACTTATCCATTATTAACTCACAATATTTAACAACCAGATCATTCCCAGGAAAAAGGGGGTTTTCCGATAAGGATTTCTCCCTATTGGCACGCAATTAGGTGACCAACCCTCTCCTTGACAGAACTTTCTAAAGATTGTTAATATTGTAAATAATAATATGAATAACTTTGTCCTCTCAATTATTGATTTAATAATATAAAATATTATAAAGATGATACTGTGACAATTATTGAATCAATAATATGAAAGATATTATGCAGTAATTACTGTAGCAATAATTGAGTATAACTGAGTGACTTCTCACGTAAGCATCAATAATCAATATTGTGTGCTACAATGCAACCACGCGTATTACTGTACTTTTACCACTGGGTAGTTCAACAGTTTAATGGTAAAACTTTCGCCGTTATTTTTATAAAAAGATAATTTTGTCGTTTTCTAACTACGACAATACTTTCGTTATGGGGTCCACCAATGATTGTGCCGTTGTATGAATATTTCCCGTTAAAACGAATCACTACAAAAAAAAAGGTCATTGCCGACGGGGGTAATCACGACGGCAGTGTTGCTATCGATAATAACGTCAATGGCGACGGTCAAGCCGTCGCTAATGAGACCCGTCGCTAATGAGGTTTTTTTTCGGTGGGAAAAGTTCGCGGTGGAGGGAAAAGTCACTGGCGACGGGGGACTAGAGTTAATGGCGACGGTAATACCGTCGCCAATGGGTCATTATCGACGGGGGTTACTAGCGACGGCATTGCCGTCGAGAATGACCTTATATTTTTAACCCTCCCAGCGACGGCAACGTCTCTGCCTTTCTTCCCTCTCTATTTTTCATTTTTCGCTCTCAGTTTCCCCACTCCTCACCATTGATTATTAGCCTAGATTAACATAACTTTCAATTGATTTTCCGAATTGATTGTCACCCCATCCATCATCATTTCACCTTCATCATCTCGCCGACCCGTTTCATTTTCCTGCCGCTGCAGTACTTGATCCCATTTTTTTTGGCCGGTCACTTCTCGCTCGCCATTTCATCATCTTTGTGTGTGTGGAGAGGCGTGTATTGCTGAGCTTCTAGAGGTACCGTTCCTCCATCTCTATATTGTTGTCATTTCCCAGTCGCCACTCTCACTGTGGTTGGGAAAGGTACAAAATTTGGTCTCTGTATGTATTTTAGTTGTAATATTTGTTTATGTTGAGTTGTTTAGTGTTTATCATGTGTTAATTTGAGCTCATTTTATCAGTATGTGTAAGAATGATCATTTTTGGGAGCATATGAATGAGATACTTCAATAATTTTGAAAGAGAGAATATATATGTTGCAGGTCGTGTAGGAATTGTCAAGACTATAGACCAGTTAAGGGTGTCAGTTGAGGAGTGATTCCTTGTCAGTATTATGGATTGATCCAAATGTTAGTCATAGAAATATTTACATTTGAGCTCAACTGAAACTCCAAAAGAATGAGGGACTGGAAACTAAAAGAATGTGATATACTGTAGAAGTGTTTTGTCAACATTCACTTGTAATAAATTTTGGTGACATACTTAGCATTAGTAAAAATTTGAAAGAAAAAACTTTATAGTTAGACTGGTGTTCCTTAAAAGTATTTCTTTTATTTTTATTTTTTGTTTTGTATACATGTTATTTCTTATATATTTTATAGTGTAAATTGTGAAGGTTCATTGAAAGCACGGTTCAACCCAATAATAGGTGTTCATTTTATACCTGCAATCAAATGTTTTCTTGATTATTACGTATCTTAATGACTTTGGTAACGTTCTCACAAGCTAGTTCGAGTTCTTTACATTGTAGATAAACTTTAATTTCCTTTTTTGTCATAACATATCTCAGTATATATATAGCCAAATTGTTGAGTAGAAAGTTTGAATATTTTTATATGGATTTTATTTGATTTTGAAGATAGACCTCATAGACCACAATTTTTTATAACGGCTTGATCATGCTATTGTATCTTGGATGTGATGAAGCCACCATAGTTGATAGTAAATTAATATATATGAGTATTGAATGATAATACATATGCTCATACATATGTGTTTTGATTTGTTGAAAGATTTTAGGTTTTGATAGAGATAATATTTGAATAGTGTTGCTTTTTGTATTTTTTAATGAACAGAAAATGAAAGAAAATAGATGGAGTTTTTGTAATCTCTCACACCCTCTACATTACTAACATAATGAAACTTATTTTGTTTCACATTGATGACATTAATGGTTTGAAAAGTGAATGTGTATTTATATAGAATAATCCTTACTTTGACATACACATATATTTTCATATTGTTTAGGAAGCTTAGAAACCCGTTTGAGATTCACTTAGTAGGAGTGAATCTCAAATAGTCCCCGTTTTGGGACTGTTCTTGTATGTTTCGATCTCACTTAGGTCGGTGTTAACGACTTGAGCACGTCTTTATATTTTTTGAATTTTCGGTCAGTTTATATCTCTTGATGTTCTTCGGGTGCATATTTAGACTACGATGTGTTAGTCTATTTCGTGTACTTGAAGACCATGGGGAGGTGCTGCCAAAAATTCTGAAAAATGTAAAGATGTGTTCAAGTTGTTGGCATCAGTGAGGCGACACGTCCGGGAATGGGATAGAAGCCTGACCCGTTAGAGTGGGAGATGAAGTTAGGAAACTCATAAGCTTGCATATACATTAACTTGGAGACTTGATTGTGTTTGTCTAACTTTCCATATATATAGCAGACAGTTGTCCGAGATGTCTGTTGATCGAAGTTGGATGGAACGTAGGGTAGCTACTGATAGGAGTGGGCTTAGCTCTGAGTATCGTAGTGGGGTTGAACAGTTTCTCAACTTCGCGTTTGAGCAACTCAGCGGCGATGAGATCAGATGTCCTTGTAAGAGGTGTGTGAATGAAGTGTGGAAGGAAAGGAGTGATGTCATGTGCGACTTATTTTCGTATAGGTTCAAGCAGGGTTATACGACATGGATCTATCATGGGGAAACCTGGTTGGATGAACATGAATCAGAACCGGAATCCAGAGGTGACGAAAACTTTGACTGTACTAACATGATAGTCGAAGCTGCTGGTTCGTACTTTCAGTGGAATACAGACAAGGATGGCAGTAGTGTCGAGCAAGAGCCGAATGATGGGGCTAAGGGTTTCTATGAGTTATTGCATGAAGCAGCGACACCACTGTATGACGGGCACGAAAAACACACTGTCTTATCTGCTGTGACTAAGTTTTTACACTTCAAGAATGAGCATAACTGTAGCGAGAGAGGTTTTAATGAACTGTTAAGCATTGTGAAGGAGTGTTTACCTGCAGGCAATAATTTACCGGAGTCGTACTATGATGTGAAGAAAATGGTCAAAAGGCCAATCTAGGGTATGAGAAGATTGATGCTTGTGAGAATGACTGTATGTTGTATTACAGTGATGTCAATAAAGATAAGAGGTCGTGTGATATTTGTGGTACAAGTAGATACTGTGAACAGCGCAAGAAAAAGGGAAAAGATGTGCCGAGAAAGATCTTACGTTACTTTCCCATTGCCCTGAGGCTTCAACGGTTGTTCATGTCAATATATACCGCCGAGGATATGAGGTGGCACTCTACACGGGACATAGTCGAAGGTCAACTGACGCACCCGGCAGATGGGCTTGAGTGGAAAATTTTTTATAACAAGCACCCCTCGTTTGCTGAAGAGGTTCGCAATGTTAGGCTTGGACTTGCTAAGGATGGGTTTAATCCGTTTAACGGGCCTTACACAAAGCCCTACTCAACTTGGCCAGTGATTATTGTGGTGTATAACCTCCCGCCTTCGATGTGCATGAAATATCCCTACATGTTCATGCCTTTACTGATTCTGGGTGATAAGAGTCCGAGTAAAGACATCAATGTATACCTCAGGCCGTTAGTTGATGAGTTGAAGATGTTGTGGGAAAAGGGGTTCAAACTTATGATGTATCTCTTAAGCAGAACTTTGACATGAGGTCAGCTTTACTGTGGACAATAAATGACTTCCCGGTGTTAGGAATGATCAGCGGATGGTCGACTCATGGGGGCTTATCATGTCCCGTGTGCATAGGGTCAGTTAAAGCTGTGCGGATCAAACATGGGGGGAAAATGAGTTTCTTCGCAACATCCAGACAGTTTTTGTTGATTGAACATCGTTATCGACGGATGAGTAGACAATTCAATCGAAAAACAGAGAAACGTCAAGTACCTGACCGTCTTTCTGGGTCAGCAGTGTTGAGTTGGATTAGTCATTTGAAGTTTCCACCTCCAGGGAAGAATCACAGATTAGAGCGAGCTTATGGTTACGGTAAGGTTTACAACTGGACACACAGATCCATGTTCTTTGACCTGCCTTATTGGGCTACACTCTGCATCCGTCATTGTTTAGATCCGATGCATACTGAGAAGAACGTATTTAATAATATTTTTTATACAGTCATAGATGCCACTGGTAGAACAAAGGACAACAACAAGTCAAGGCTTGATTTGGTCGAAATGAACATTAGGGAAGATTTGTGGCTGTATCAGGAGGGTAGTAAGACGGTAACGCCTAAAGCTGAATATACTTTGACCAGGGAACAGTTGATATTGATATGTAATTGGATCAGTGGACTGAAGCTCCCAGATGAATATTCTTCGAATATAGCAAGGTGTTGTAAAGTTGAAGAGCTGAAGTTTCGGGGTCTCAAAAGTCACGATTGTCACGTATTCATGCAGAAGCTGATCCCTGTGGCATTTATCGACTTGTTACCGAAACGTGTGGTTGAAGCACTGACGGAGCTTTCTAATTTCTTCAGAGATCTATGCTTGACGGAGCTTCAGGTCAAAGACATAGATAAAATGGAGATGTAGATAGTGGAAATAATGTGCAAGTTAGAAATGATCTTCCCTCCATCGTTTTTAATTCAATGGAGCATTTACCTATTCACTTGCCATACGAAGCTAAGTTTGGTGGTCCCATACAATATAGATGGATGTATCCATTCGAGAAGTAATGACATTAATGTTTTTAATACGGTAAAATGTTCATTATTTGTTTTGTTAATCTATATATCACATAGGTATATGCGACGTCTAAAGCAAAAGGTGAAGAATAGAGCCCGTGTAGAGGGGTCGATTGCTGAAAGTTATGTTATGGAGGAACTTGTTAATTTCTGCTCGTTGTACTTTGAGTCGAATGTTCATACGAAGCACAATCGCTTACGTCGGAATCAGGCTGTTGCGCACGAGGAAAATGGAGAATTAACTGCCTTTAGTCATCCTGTACGGCCATTCGGCGGTAAAAAAAGGCGATTCTTGACCGATAGTGAGTATGCAGCTGCCACATTGTATGCACTTGTCAACATGAATGAAGTAGCGCCATACATTAAGTAAGTAGTCATAACTATATATGTCTGGTGTAATTGTGTCAAGTTCTTTTCCAAACACATTGAGTATATAACTGTGTTGCAGTCAATATGATGTTGAAGTACGTGAAGCGAATCCGAGTATATCGGACGAGGATTTGCAAAATTTGAGAAATGGAGAATTTGTGCAATGGTTTAAGGATCATGTAAGTCTAACCTTTAAACGTTCAATGAATCTACCATCATAGACTTATTCTTATGGCGTAATTAACTTTAGAATATGTTGTGTTAATGTACATTAGGTCCTCACAGATGAGTTAGCTGACAATCGACTAAAGCTTATAGCCGACGGCCCCGAAAGATCTGTAGATACTTATACATGTTGCATTGTCAACGGTTACAGATTTAAGTGTTACGATATTGGGGAAGTCGCTTCTGCTGATTCTGGTGTTGTGGTGAAAGGTAGCTGCTACGATAACATTTGGGATGACTGGTATGGACGATTGTTAGAAGTTGTCGTTCTCAAATATTGGGGTCATAAAGAATTAGTTTGCTTCAATTGTCATTGGTTTGATGTTCAGAATGGAGTTAAAGTAGATAAAAAATCAGGACAGGTGACTGTTAATGTTAAGTCAAAACTAAGACTCATGAGTGGTATGGACGAGCCTTTTATTTTAGCAAGTCAAGCGACACAGGTGTACTACGCGCGGAGTGTTAAGACTCCTGCAAGCCCATGACATGCTGTTATAACCACCAAAGCCCGTGGTTTTCAAGGCACAACTCCTCGTCCAGACGATGAACCTTTACAAGTCGAGTCTACTAGTGTCACACCTGCTGATGTGACAATTATTAGTGAGTCTAGTGAAGAAGAGGATCATGTTGTCGCTGTAGAAAGTGAAGATGATGTTGTTGAGGAGGTAAATATAATTGAAGAAATCGTTGAAGACGACGAAGATGGTGATGACAACGATAGTGAAGATCTACTGCTCGAAGATGACGATTCTGATATTGATGGCTTTGACGATATAAATGATTAGGAGTATGTACTATTTGTGTCAGTTTAGTTGTATTTAAATGTAATAGTTTGTAGTAGTGCAATCATTATCTTCAACTTATATTAATCTACTAAATAAGGTGTTGAGTTGTTTTAGGAGTATGTACTATTTGTGTCAGTTTAGGTTATTATTTATGCTGTATCTTTTTAGGTTACTATTTATGTTGCATTCTTTTAATTGTATCCTTTTAGGTTACTATTTATGCTGTAACTTTTTAGGTTACTATTTATGTTGCATTCTTTTAATTGTATCTGTATATAGGTTACTATTTATGTTGCATTCTTTTAATTGTATCTGTATGTTATCCTCTATGTTATCCCTCTTTTACTGTATGTTGCATTCTTTTAGTTGACAGTATACATATATATGGCGCGCACACCACACGGCGATCGTGGTGGGCGTGCAGGTCGTGGGGGCCGTGGAGATTCTACGCGTGATGATCAGGCGGGATCGTCAGGTATAATTATATATGTTATTGGGATACACCTTATTATTTTTTATTTTATATTGTATTGACATTATATTCGTTTATATAAATATTGATGTATTTCAATACATAGGTGATCGACGTAAGCCTCCGCGGGGACTAACACGTGGATTGCTAGGGAATCCCCCCAGGCGCCTCTTATATGTCGTGTTGGGACTCATAGGTAATTTCATAATCCTATATAATATTACTATAATATAAGTATTTAGTTCTTATATATTCTTTGTAATTTGCAATTTCAATTGTAGTATCCTTGACGCCACGCCAAGGAACACGTTGCTTGGGATCGTCCTCAACCGATTCTCAAGCCCGTGGATGAGGTGGGCAGATGTGGATGATCGTACACGTAAGTTGATTATTGCCGAATTTAAGGTAGGATGCCAATCATTCATATGCTAGTTTTATTAGACATTTGAATATGCTGTTACCTCTTTGATTTATGTTGTCTACTAAACTTCTTAATGTGTAATGTGAAGAGATATTATCGTTTTGAGGACGGGCAGGAAGCCCATGGCATGACTGTTCTGTACAGATACATAGAGATGAATTGGCACAAGTGGGTCTACGACTGGAAGAAAAAGGCCCAGACGAAGATGGCTGATGGACAGACACTTAAGGATGTCCGGCCAGATTTCATATCTGCTGCGGTGTGGGATCAGATGTGCAGCATTTGGGACGGCGAGGCCTTCAAAAAGATGTCGGCACAGCGCTCAACTGCCCGACTGCAGAGTCGTCTCCCACACTGCACTGGGTCTCAGTCGTACGACCTGTACCGGGAGAGACTTGAGGTGAGTTTAAAGCATGCACCCTCCCGCTTGGAGTTTTGGTGGCACGCCCACCAAAAGAAAGGTGACGGTGGTTATATCTCACCTGAGGCAGAATGCATTGCTGTAAGTTATTTAATTCTCTTATTTAATATGTATTTAAAATTCGGATATTCTTTTATATTATTTCATTTTATACTTTGCGTATCATCCACTAATGTGTTTTTTTTCAGCGACGGTTCGAAGATCTTGCAGTGGCCCGAAGCAGCCAGAGAGGTGACACTCCAGTAGACGAGTCTATGCGTGCAGACAAGGAGATAGAGGACTGACTGCAGGCTACAGGGGGACCGAAGAAGGGTAGAGTTGTGGGCATTTCCCATGTCCCAGCTTACACCCTAGTCCCTGCTGCGAGATCTCGACGACACCCACCCACTGGAGGTAGTGGTGCAAGTGGATCGGGCGCCGACCCTTCATTATTCGACGACTTCTTCCGGCGGATCATAGAGGGGTGCATGTCGAGCGGTGTTTTGCTGTCAGGTGCACCATCACGCGAGCGGATCTATCAGCTGGCTCAGGAGGTTGTCCACGGCTCTATCGATCTTACAGCTGCCGTTAACGATCTCATGGGTGTAGTACGGGAGGAGGCCATCTGCGTGTGTGCAGTTGTCTTGGCCAACATCTTCCCACCACATATCCGACAGGTAAAAACAATTAAATTCTGTATTTCCTTATTTAATTTATGTAATTTGTAATTGTATTGCTTAGATAAACATAAGATAAAACCCTAACACCATTATACACACACAGAACCCCACGCAAACACACACACACACACACACATAGCACCGCGTAGGTATTAGACACGCGTTACAACTGACAGGACTCGATTCCGACATACGGAGACCGAGTTATCGCCCTGTTTGCGAAACTGAACAAGACTTAGGCAAAAAGCCGAAAAAGAGCCCGAAACCCGCATCATCCGTCCGAACGCCACGCAAATATACACATAGCACCGTGTAGGTATTAGACACGCGTTACTGACGGGACTCGATTCCGACATACGGAGACCGAGTTATCGTCCTATTTGCGAAACTGAACAAGACTTAGCCAAAAAAGTCGAAAAAGAGTCCGAAACCCGCATCGTCCGTCCGAACGCCACACAAACACACACATAGCACCGCGTAGGTATTAGACACGCGTTACAACTGACGGGATTCGATTCCGGCATACGGAGACCGAGTTATCGCCCTGTTTGCGAAACTGAACAAGACTTAGGCAAAAAGCCGAAAAAGAGCCCGAAACCTGTATCGTCCGTCCGAATGCCACGCAAACACAAACATAGTACCGCGTAGGTATTAGACACGCGTTACAACTGACGGGACTCGATTCCGACATACAGAGACCGAGTTGTCGTCCTGTTTGCGAAACTGAACAAGACTTAGCCAAAAAGCTGAAAAAGAGCCCAAAATCTGCATCGTCCATCCGAACGCCACGCAAACACACACACAGGACCGCGTAGGTATTAGGCACGCGTTATAATTGACGGGACTCGATTACGCCATACGGAGACCGAGTTATCGTCCTATTTGCGAAACTGAACAAGACTTAGCCAAAAAGCTGAAAAATAGCCCAAAATCTGTATCGTCCGTCCGAACGCCACACAAACACACACACAGGACCGCGTAGGTATTAGGCACGTGTTACAATTGACGGGACTCGATTCCGGCATACGGAGACCGAGTTATCGCCCTGTTTCGAAACTGAACAAGAGTTAGCCAAAAAGTCGAAAAAGAGGCCGAAACCCACATCGTCCGTCTGAATGCCACGCAAACACACACACACACAGTACCTCGTAAGTATTAGGCACGCGTTACAACTGACGGGACTCGATTCTGACATACGGAGACCGAGTTATCGTCCTATTTGCAAAACTGAACAAGGCTTAGGCAAAAAGCCGAAAAAGAGCCCGAAACCCGCATCGTCCGTCCAAAGCCATGCAAACACACACACACACAGAGCAACGCGTAAGTATTAGGCACGCGTTACAACTGACGGTACTCGATTCCGACATACGGAGACCGAGTTATCGCCCTGTTTGCGAAACTGAACAAGACTTAGGCAAAAAGCCGAAAAAGAGCCCGAAACCTGCATCGTTCGTTCGAACGCCACACAAAAACATAGATAGCGCCGCGTAGGTATTAGACACGCGTTACAACTGACGGTACTCGATTCCGACATACGGAGACCGAGTTATCGTCCTGTTTGTGAAACTGAACAAGACTTAGCCAAAAAGTCGAAAAAGAGCCCAAAACCTGCATCGTCCGTCCGAACGCCACGCAAACACACACACATCACATCGTAGGTATTAGGCACGCGTTACAATTGACGGGACTCGATTCCGGCATACGGAGACCGAGTTATCGCCCTGTTTGCGAAACTAAATAACACTTATAGAACACAAACTAAAATAATATAAATATGATCTATTTTGGGGACTCCGTTATTAATATTTTAATTTTGTAGGGTCTTGTTGATGAGACTCGTGGAGGTGGAGATGGCGGCACATTTGATGCTCGTGGAGGAGATGGTGATGATCTCCGAGCTGATGCTGATGAGACTATGGAGGATGGGACCGGCGATGGGACCGGAGGTGATGGGACAGAGATTCCTGATCTTGGGCAGTAGTTGTTTATATTTATATTTTGACTTTCATGCATGTATTTAGCTTTTGAGTTGTACAGATTTGAGTTTGGTATCTAACTATATAAATTAATTGTTGATAGTAAAAGATATGATTCTTATTGATATGCGTATATTGTCATTATTTATTTTTCTTAGTTTATAACAGGTACAGTGTATATGTAAATGAACAGGGAAATTTTGCAATTTTAATATATTTTTTTTAAAGTGGGTCATTGGCGACGGGGGCATTGGCGACGGCCATGTCGTCGGCAATGAGTCATTGGCGACGGCGAGTCATAGACAATGACCTTATTTTTTGTAGTGAATATTCCCCGACCAATCAAATATTATATAACAACTTGCTTACTTTGCAAAATTTGTAAATAATTCCCATAACTATAACATTATATCAAAACCACACCATAATATTGAAAAATATAATTTGAGAAAAATTAATCTTTATTCATAAAAGTTGAGGTCTTACAAACTCCCATTCTTATGAAATTTTGTCCTCAAAATTAGGATGCGTACCTGGTATGTCGAAGAGGTGAGGATACCTTGACTTCATTTCAGATTCTAACTCCCAGGTCATTTCCTTAACATCTTGGTTTCTCCACAAAACTTTGACTTGAGGTATAACCTTGGAGCGTAGAATATGATCCTTCTTATCTAAGATTTTAACAAGTACCTCCTCATACGTTAAATCTTCCGCTATCTCGTCCAGTTCTAATTCAATAATGTAGTTCGGGTCTTTCACATATTTACGTAACATAGATATGTGAAAAACGTTATGAACACGAGACATACTTGGAGCAATGAATCGAGGATTAAAAATAGGCCAATGAATCGAGGATTGAGCTTTCCTCTCTTTCAAAATCTCGTAACTCCTTTCCATGGAGCAACACGTAACAACACATGATCTCCAATATTGAATTCCACATCCTTTCGATGCAGATCAACATAACTCTTTTGTTGATCTTGTGAGGTTTTTATACGTTGTCGGATATTTTGAATCTTTTTCGTAGTCATACGTACCAACTCCGGTCCCAACAACTCCGACTGCCCGTTCGTTTGAGGATGATATGCCGAATTAAATTGTAAATCCGTGCCCATAGCTTTTTGCAAACTAACCCAAAATCATAAAGTGAATCTTGGGTCTCGGTCAGAAACTATGGATACTGGCATACCATGCAATCTTACAATCTCGTTTATGTACATACGAGCAAGATGTTCAAGTGTATAAGTTTCTCGTATCAGTAAGAAATGAGCAGACTTGGTCAATCTATCAACAATGACCCAAATTGCATCTATGCCTTGAGAAACCTTAGGTAGACCAGTAACGAAATTCATGGTAATGTGCTCCCACTTCCATTCTGGAATTTCAAGTGGTTGCAATGGACCATTTGGCACTTGATGCTCCGCCTTGACTCGTTGACAAGTTAGACACCTTGAGATAAACCCCGCTATCTCTCTCTTCATATTGCTCCACCAAAATGTATGTCGAAGATCACGATACATTTTGGTACTCCCAAGATGGATTGCAAACGGTGTGTTGTGCGCCTCCATCATGATTTTATACTTCAAGTCAGAATCGTTAGGAACACAAAGTCTGGAGTTGACTCGAAGTATTCCTTCTTCATCGATTCTTATTTCTGGAATAACACCTTCTTGTATTTTCTTCCTCATACGCATCAGCTCCAGGTCTGTAGCTTAAGCATCTTTAACTTTATCAATTAAAGTCGGTTCTACTCATATATTCTCCATCATCACATGGGTCCCTGGAGTCTTTAACTCTATCTCCATCCTTTGTAAGTCAAACAAAATGGGCCTTTTCATTGACAATATCGCACTCGTACCCGCATATGATCTTCTACTCAATGCGTCAGCTGCTACGTTCGCTTTTCCAGGATGGTATTGAATGGTATGATCGTAATCTTTCAATATCTCAAGCCATCGTCGTTGCCGAATGTTGAGTTCCTTTTGAGTGAAGAAATATTTGAGGCTTTTATGCTCCGTATAGATCTCCACCTTCTCAACATAAAGGTAATGCCTCCAAATCTTAAGCGCAAAAATGACAGCTGCCAACTCTAGATCATGAGTAGGATAATTCCTCTCATATTCTTTGAGTTGTCGTGAGACATAGGCTATGACTTTCCTATGTTGAATGAGAACACACCTTAATCCTTTGTCTGAAGCATCGCTATATATGACAAATCCCTCCGAACCAGTTGGTATTGTCAAAACAGGTACTGAAATGAGCCTCATCTTGAGTTCTTGAAAACTTTTCTCATATTCCTTGCTCCAATCGAATTTTGTATCTTTTCGAGTCAGCTGAGTTAATGGAGTAGCGATTCGAGAAAATCCTTCCACGAACCTCCGATAATAACCAGCTAAGCCGAGAAAGCTACGTACTTCGGTCACTGACTTAGGTTGTTCCCAGCTTTGAATTGCTTCAATCTTTGTCGGGTCAATAGCTATTCCGTGATTTGATATTACGTGCCCAAGGAATGTTACTTCCTCAAGCCAGAACTCGCATTTCTTCAACTTGACATATAACTTGTTTTCACGAAGCTTTTGGAGTATCAGCCTCAAGTGTTGCTCATGATCTTCACGGCTTTTGGAATAATTGAGGATGTCATTAATAAAAACGACCACAAAGTGATCCAAAAATTCCTTGAATACTCGGTTCATCATATCCATGAAGGCAGCAGGAGTATTAGTCAATCCAAAAGACATGACTATGAATTTGTAATTCCCGTACTGAGTTCTGAAAGTAGTCTTTGGAATGTCATCAGTTTTAATCTTCAACTGATGATATCCAGAACGAAGGATCGATCTTTGAAAAGAATTTGGCGCCTTGCAACTGGTCAAACAGGTCATCAATGCGAGGCAACGGTTACCTATTTTTGATGGTGACATGATTCAACTCCTGATAATCAATACAAAGTCGCATACTTCCATCTTTCTTCTTTACGAATAGAATAGGAGCACTCCAAGGAGACATACTATGTCGAATGAAATCAATGTCTAACAATTCCTGCAGTTGGGTTTTTAACTCTTGAAGTTCAATAGGAGCCATTCGATATAGGGCTTTGGAAATGAGTTTTGTACCGGGTTTAAGGTCGATACAAAATTCAATTTCACGCTCTGGGGGTAGGCCAGGAAGTTCTTCAGGGAATACATTAGGAAATTTATTAACGATAGAAATATCATTTAAAACTGACGTATTTTTGTTTAAATCCGTGACATGAGCTAAGAAAACTTGACATCCATTTTTCAATAAACGAATAGCTTTATGGCTTGAGATGACAGTGATTGTTTTTAATGGTTTGGTTGCTTGAATTCGCATAATAGGTTGGTTAGGAATATGAAAGCTAACAACCTTACAAAAACAATCAATTTTTGCATGATGAGTAGTTAACCAATTAATCCCTAGAATTACGTCAAATGTAAGTATTTTCAATGAAATAAGATCGACAATTAATGTGAGGGTACCGATTTGAACCAAACAAGACTTATAAATAGTGGATGTAATGAAGGTTTCTCCTAACGGAGTTTCAACAGATAAGTCAAAGTCTAATTTCTTCGGAGTTCAATTTAAATGTTGAGCGCAAGTCAAAGAAATAAAAAAATGGATAGAACTGATATCAAATAAGGTATATACTTCGCTAGAGTTTATGATAAGCTTATCCGTGATGACCTCGTTCGGGTTCCTTGCTTTTTAGGATGTCACAACAAACGCTCTCTCTTGAACTAATGATTTTGACTTATTTGAGATGGCATTTGGTGTCACCGTTCCAACTGGACTTGGCTTCCCAGTACGACAAAATCTAGCTAGGTGACCTTCTCTTCCACAATTGTAACACATTTTGGACTGTTGCGTACAGTTTAGACCGATGTATCCCTCCCCTCCGCATTTGAATCATATGATAGGTGGTCGTTCTCCTTCATTAACAACGGGTGCTAGTGATGACGTCTTTTCATCATTGTTGAATCTCCTCTTCTTGAAATGTCCACTTTTATTGTCTTGGCCATGATTACCACCAAAGTGGTTACCATTTCTGGCATGTTGATTCCCTCCACGTTTGTTGTCACCACTTCGATGACTGCTACCACTGGTATTATCATTTTGCCGGCTGATCTCTCTTGGTTGGGTTGACTCGTTATCGCGCTCCAATAACTGAGCCCTATTTACAACATCTGAATACAAACACAGTTTGTGAGAAATTAAGTATTGACTTATCTCGGGTTTCAAACCTCTTAAAAACATCCGCGTCATTCTCTCCTCATTATCAACCAATTGGGACGCAAACTGGGACAACTCGGCAAACTTAGCTTCGTACTGTGACACAGTCATATTTTTCTGCTCCAGCTTGATGAACTCTACCTCTTTCATGTGACGAATACTTTTGGGAAAGTACTTGTCGTTCAACAGTTCTTCAAACTTCTCCCAAGACATCTTCAGTGCGGCAGGTTGAGTACGCTTTACCGATTCCCACTAGTAATCTGCCTCTCCTCGCAACATAAAAGTGGCAAAGGGAACCTTTACTCCTTGGAGCATCCCAAGACATCAAATATCTTGGTGATCTGCTTTATCCACGTCTCCGCCTTAAGTGGTTTTGGCTCTCCAATAAACTCCGGTGGTCCCATCTCCTTGAACTGTTTAGTGGTGACCATCCGAGAGTTGCCAGTGTTTCCATCTACATTTTGAACAGGAGTTGTTCTCGCCTGATGTTGCATGAATTGCATAAAGCCTCTGAACATCCCATCGTTCATCACTTGGTCAGCGTTGTTGTTTTTCTGATGATTATTGTCATCCTGATGCACATTATCTTGGGTATTGATCGTTGGTAACTCAATGGTCTCATGTGCTTCATTGCTTATCTCAACATTTTCGGATTCTATTATCAAATACTGTCACAAAACAAGGGTTAATTGACATGTCACATATTATCCATATACTCTAACCGACCAAATAAATACCAAATAAACTTAAGTAGGTCATACTAGCGAAGGAATTCCCCGTCTCTCCCCTCCTAGTTCTTGTCTCACATCTCAACCAGGGATCATATCCCTAACCATTGATACCAACTATGACGCCCCTAAAATAGGTATACATCACCCATCTTGAGTCGCCAAATACATAGTAAAAAATTCAAATACAACTTAATAATACAACTGTCGTGTAAAATATGACAAAACATAAACTGAGAGTTTTAATACGAATATTGTCTTCTAGACAGTATTCAGCTCAAACGGAGTCCTCAATACATTTATTGTCACACTATTTCATAGAATAGTGAGGACTACTAATGATATCATCTGGACCGTCACTCCGTTCCCCGACTAGTCCCAGCTACGTTCTCATTTCTTAAAGAGAACAATGAAAGCAAAAGGGTGAGCTCAACTAGCCCAGTAAGAAATATTATGACTAAGATAATACAGAATAATTTATCGTTAGCCTTCAACAATGTTAAACTGATAAAATATAACAAACATCAAGTTTAACTGCAACGGAACAAGTAATCCATTAGAAGAGTCAAGTAGAGCATAAAATCTATTATCTTCTATGATTTAAAATATTTTTCATCACTTTTATTGTTGAGACTCAGCTTAATAAATAATTCACATCATCGAATCACCCCTGCACTACGACCAATGATATTCTTTAGTATCACGACCATAAATTATCCATGCACTACGGGCCAAGGATATTCGTGTATTCATCAATGGTCATGATCATGCCAACAACTGTCCATCAATGCACTACGGGCCAATGAGGACTTTTATCACATCATTTGTAACATTACGGTTATAATTATATCGAATAATCCCTTGTCAGAATAATACCAAGTTCATCTATGCACTACAGGCCACGGATGACTTTCAACATAATATAAACATGAGGATGATGACAATGATATAAGAATTCAATAAAACAAGTTCAATGATAAATTTTTAAAGATTTATAATTTAATTTATCCAGAATTCAATATTGTCCAAATTATCAACATGATATTGCTTTGTGGAGTAAAATTCAAGAATGATAATGTATCAAAAATGTTTTGGACCGAAAAGAAATCAATTTTTATTATGAATAATACTCCGGGTGAATAGTACCTGAGTGAATAGTACCCCGTGAATAGTACTTCAGGAATAGTACTCCTTGAATAGTACTTTGTGAATATTATTCGTTAATAGTGCTTTGTGAATAGTACTCGTGAATAGTACTGTATAAATGAATATTACTCATGGACAGTACTCCGGCATGAAAAACTTAAAATTTAACAAGAATGTGCCGAAAATATCCTTGTGAAGCGATACTAGATAAAGCACAAATTTCAAGGTTATTCTACTAATTTCACAGAATATAGAAGCAATACTTTAACCGAATGATGGTATAATCTGGAATACGAGATGAAATAATATTACTCACATACTACAGAGTATGGAAGAAAATATTATTTCTATGAATACTGAACAAAATAATATCACTTACCTCAGAAGAAGAGTGAATACTGGAATAGTGAGGTATCAGACTTCTCTTCTACTTTCTCTCTAAAGCTTCTCTCTCTATATCTTCTATTTCTATAATTGCTCTTGTGAATTTTAGTGAATTGGTGAGAATGAAAGAAGAATGAGCTTTTATTTATAGAAAAACATAGTTTCAATAATTGCACGTTTTGGGGCTCGAAATATTACAGTATAATACATTCATCTATTCCTTCATTTTTAATTTAGTCCTGCAAGTATTATCAAACTTGCACCACCTCCCTAATAGTACATCTTGTGAATCAAAAGTACAATCATGTGAAAAAAATAATTATAGTATATTACCTTCATCTTTACCTCCATTTTTAATTTAGTCATGTAAGTATTATCAATCTTGCACCATCTCCCCTAATATTACATGCATGTGAATCAATAGTATACCCATGTGAATATATAGTTATAAGCATATGAATTAATATCAATTAATTGCTCATTTATCCGATTAATTACCCGATTTGTCAATATAGCCTCTAGACATCCATTATTATAGAAATAGATGTCGATTTCCACTAACACTAATAATTCTAACATAATGGAAATATCAATTTCATCTTTAATCAACACGAACTTATTCATCATTAATATTATAACTCGCAATATTTAACAACCAGATCATTCCCATGAAAGAGGGGGTTTTCTGATAAGGATTTCTCCCTATTGACGCGCAATTAGGTGACCAAACCTCTCCTTGATAGAACTTTCTAGAGATTGTCAATATTGTAAATAATAATATGAATAACGTTGTCGTCTCAATTATTGATTTAATAATATAAAATAATATGCAGATGATACTGTGACAATTATTGAATCAATAATATGAAAGATATTATGCAACAATTACTGTAGCAATAATTGAGTATAACTGAGTGACTTCTCACTTAAGCATCAATAATCATTACCGTGTGTTACTATGCAACCACGCATATTACTATACTTTTACCACCGGGTAGTTCAACAGTTTAACGGCAAAACTTTCGTCGTTATTTTTATAAAAAGATAATTTTTGTCATTTTCTAACTACGACAATACTTTCGTTGTGGGGTCCACCAATGATTGTGCTGTCGTACGAATATTACCTGTTAAAACGAATATTCCCCGACCAATCGAAATTATATAACCACTTGCTTACTTTGCAAAATTTATAAGTAATACCCACAACTATAACATTATATCAAAATCACACCATAATATTTAAAAATATAATTCGAGAAAAATTAATCTTTATTCATAAAAGTTGGGGTCTTACAAATATGAATAAGTTGAATGATGTAGAAAATCCGAATACGAAATGAAATGATGTGTTTGATAATTATATGTCTAAAACATCGACTGAATACATGTTTTATCCTATTTTAACCTTCTAGGCTTTTATGAACAAATTTTAATTATTTAACTACAAATTTTTAGATGAATCGTTAATACACATTCAAAGTTTAAAACTGTTAAACAAACTGTCTGAATTACTTATCCGTTCAAATTTAAATTTATTCTGACAAATTAAGAAATAAACAAATAGTACTCATGCAATGCAATGGGAAGTGGTTAGCATGAAGTTTATTTTTAGCTAAGTTGATCAATTGACCAATAGAATACTGACACGCAGACGAAGTTGTATGTGTGTCAGTTTTCTATTGATCAATTGACTAACTTATCAAAAAAATAACTTCATACTAATCGGATACCAATGCAAAGGGTTAGTTATTACAAACTCTTAAGGGCAGGCTTATATTTACAAATGTACCATTAACATTAGCTATGAATTGGTAGTGGTAGCATGATATCATAAATGATACTTCAAAATATAATACCAAATTAAGGATATAATTTTATACGAATTAATGGAGTTGTAAGCAATAAAATAGAAATATATTACTTTTATTACAACATATGAAAAAGTAAAATATTTTTGTAATTTCAGAATAGATATATGGAGTATGATTTTATACTGATAGAGTTGTAAGTGATAATCTTTTCAATTCCTCACAAAGCTCAATATTATACTTAAACATACTGTTATATATCACGCATATATAAACCGATGTTAGGTATATTTTGTCCATTATTATTTGAAAAATTGGATAATAATTTACTGTTTGGACTATTATATCCTTACTACTATTAACAAAGATATCATATTCTCATTAGTTTATGTATAGATAGATATGATAAGATACATCGGTCTTTTTAAACAAGTTAAAGGTTAATTTTGTTCACAAATTTTTAGTCTTAAATGGTAGGTATTATAATATTTGATTGAACATAATATTAAATAGTCTCCCTTTCAAGTTATTTTATTATCTCGGGACTAATAGTCCCAAATCTATTTTTAAAAATAAACAAATGATTTGAAATTAATAGTCTAATCTCGAATATAATTATTAATTGCAAACAAATATAGTCTAAATGTATGTATAAGCAACCATACGGTTTAAAAAGAAAATTAAGGAGCATCTTAATTAATAATTTGTCTAAATTTCAAATAATTAATAATTCATAAATTTGAATTACTTCATCTAATTAAGTAATAATTTGACCAGCAGGCATAAGAAATTTGCAAGGATTGAATATATAAATTTATAAATCAAAGGGTACTTGGAAGCATAGATTATTATAGATAGTACGAAAAAAGAAAGCATGAAAACGACAAATAAAGTGGAAGTTTATTTAATGTAACCTACAAAGAAATCTCCACTTTATTTAATGCAACCTACAAAGAAATCGATATATATATATATATACAACACGGATCAGGTCCGGAAGTCCGGACCTGATCCAAAATTCGGACCCTATTTTTTTTTGGTAGAACAACTAAAAAATAAATAAATAAATTATGGAACTAAAATTTTTTCATAATACAGTGTTTTGGGTGTGTTTTTAATACTTACACCAACTAATGTATGTACAGTCTGCCCAGACTGTACAGATATATTTTGTTATACGTATCCAAATCACACCCAAAACACTGTATTATGTAAAAATTCAAGTTCCATAATTTTTTTTTTAGTTGTTTTAAAAAAAAAACTAAAAAAAAAGGTCCGAATTTTTTTAAAATCCGGGAGTCCGGACCTGATTCAGACTCTCTCTCTCTCTCTCTCTCTCTCTATATATATATATATATATATATATATATATATATATATATATATATATATACACGAGATAGGAGATATAGACAATTGAAAGAATTTTCGTAGTAAAAAAAAGATGGAAAAAGATGATATATGGCTGATGATTCAACGTGGGATTTGGTATCAAGTAAAAATGGGTATTGACTAAGCCATAAGTGTGGGAAATAGGAGATACATACATGTAACGAAATCTATTAGGTTTGTGTTTCCTTTTGTTTTAATGATTTTAATTTCTTTAATAATGTAAACTCTATAGTTATTCAAAACTTTATGAGAGAGTAAAGACCTCGAAATTGTGTGTGAAATGAAAATGGTCAAATCTCGAATTTGGGTTCTTAAATGAATTGTTATTTTTTATGGGATACTATGAACCTTGGATAAATGAAATTTGTATCTTAATTTATTTGTATAGTATTTCGATTAGATATGAGCACCGAATCAGATACCGCGGGTGTATAGATTTGAATGTGTTATATTAATTGATTAGTTGTCACTACAAGAAATAACACATTTTATGACGAAATTTTTGCCACACACAAAAAATTTGTCACAATTTGTTAATTAATAATTATGAAATTCATAATCGTCACTAAACTTTTGCTTTTGTGACGACTTTTACTTTTGTTACTATTAATCATTTATATCGTCACTAATTTACACATATGATGACGATTAAGAAAATTTCGTCACAAGTTATTTTGGAGGTAGAATTTCGCACCAAAATTTTGGAGGGAAACCTTTTAGTGACATTTTGTAATAATTGATGACAGTATTTATTGTCACCAAATATTTCTTTCGATGACAACATAATAATTTGTCATTAATTATTTGTAACATTTAGCGACAATGTGCTTTCGTCACTAATGTTTACATTTAGTGACGCCAAATACAAATTCATCACAATTTTATTTGGAGGCAAATTTATTTTTAGAGGAAAATTTTTTAAAGACGGAAAAATAATATTTTTTGACAATTTGCATTGTCATAAATACCAATTTTATATGACGAAAAAATAGTTTGTCACTAATTAGATGAGTGGATAAGTGACAAAAATAGTTCGTTATAAATTCTTATATTTAGTGACAAAGTACGTAATATCGTCACAATTTTTTTTGGAGGCAAACTTTTTCTGTAGAATTTTGGAGGGAAATTTTTTAAAGACAAAAAAAGAATAATTTATGACAATTTGTATTATCATAAATACCAATTTTATATGACGAGATAATAATGTGTCACTAATTAGTTGCGTGGATAAGTGACAAAAATGGTTCGTCATAAATTGTTATATTTAGTGACAAAGTACGTAATATCGTCACAATTTGATTTGGAGGCAAATTTTTTTTAAGAAAGTATGCGAGTAATACCTTTTTTTGAATATTATGTAAAATAAGCATAATATAATAAACAATATATATTATATTTTAATATTGTATATATGGAAGATAATAATTCATATAATGTGATATAAGTTGTTAAAGTTAAAATAAAACTAACCATGAAAGCTAATTGGAAAATTATTTAGAAATAAAAAAAATTAAAGATTAGGAAATGAATTAAATTAAAATAAAAGGAAGCACTATTTTTTTAGTGACGACAACCAAACATGGCCCAAGACTCGCACTTCCCTCTTTCTATCCCCAACCCAATCCCGCACATCGCTCTTTCTCTACCCTAGTCCCGGCTCCTCTGTCCTCCCACCTGCCGAAACCTCTCTCTCCCTTACCAAATTGAATTCCAGTTTTGCTAGATTACGGAAGGAAATTAAAGTTAAGGAGGGATTATAAAGATTATAATCAAGCACAAGAGGTATATGTAATTTTGTTATGTTTTTTATGATTGAAAACTACAGATATGATTGTGATTTTAGTAAGAAGCAATTTTTTGTAATTCGATTCATAATAATTGGTAGCATGGTTAGTATGTTTTTACTCATTTTTTGATTACTTTGCAAACTCTTGAAGAATTCATGAATGTCTAGGAAGATAAAAATCCTGCTTGAAAGCTAACACCTTACGGTGGAGTCCCTGTTACTTGAGGAGGTGGAGGGGTGGTCTTTGTAATAACTGAACTCTTAGATATAATTTTTCCAAATGGCTACCTTTTATTTAGACTTGCAACGTCACTATTGGTTGGCTACCTTATGTTTTTGTAGTTTTGAGGTTATAGTTGTTTGTTGATCAGTGCTCATGTATAGCAATTTTTATTGCCAAAAAATCTTATTACTTTTGGTGTTATTATTCTCTCCCCTGTCAGATTCATTTGTGCAGATCAAAGAAGAAAGTAATGAAGTTGACAAATCCAAATCCCTGAAAACTATGCCTGCAAACCACCAGAAAGGGAAACGTCGGTTGTCAGGATTTAAAATCAAACTTTATCTATAATCACCAAGTAAGGCAAGTTGAAGCAAAATAGTGCTGCTATCTTCACCCTTTTTTAGCATTATTAGTTTTTTGGTATAGTTTTCGTATTGTATCAACTAGCTTCTGTGGGAGTATAGAATGGACAAGAGTTGGTTGCATGCAATAAATGAGGCTTATATTGATGGGTTAAACACTTTTATGAAATTTGTTGAAACTCATATAGGTACAGAGTGCGACATTCGATGCCCATGTATAGGTTTTTTGAACTTAATAATCCAAGATAAAAAAACTGTTAAAGATCATATTTTGGAGCGAGGGATAGATCCAGGGTACACAACATGATTTTATCACGGTGAACCATCAATTTCGAATAATTTAAGGAATCCACATACCAATGAGGGTGATAGGATTGATAATGATTTGTTTGAAGAAGATGATGGTGTTAATGACATGTTATTTGACCTTGGTCAACAACACTATCAAGTTGATGCTAAAAATATCTCAGATGACAATAACACCAATATTGGTGGTGTTCCAGCATATCTCGAGGCACTCATGATGGGTGCTCAAACAAAATTATACCCTAGATGTAAGAAGATTTCAAGGATTTCTTTTATCATACAATTACTTCACCTCAAAGTGTATAATAAGGTTAGTAATAAAACTATAGATATGATATTGAGGCTGATGAAATTATCTCTTCCTGATGGTGAGACACTTCCAAGTTCTTACTACGAAGCTAAAAAATTATTGCGAGATTTGGGATTGGGATATGAATGCATGTATCCTTGCTTGTAAGTATGACTGTATTTTATTCTGGAAGGACAATGGAAACGTGGAAACTTGCCCTACTTGTGGAACTTCTAGATGGAAAGTCAATGATGGTATAGGGAAGAAGATATCACAAGAGATTTTAAGGTATTTTTCACTTTCATGTCCCAAAAAACATCTAAAAAGATGGTGTGGCATAATGAAAAACGAATTAATGATGATTATATGAGACATTCGGCTGATTCAATAGCTTGGAAAGACTTTGATAGTAAGTTTCCTTAGTTTGCAAATGATCCTAGAAATGTTAGACTAGCTCTAGCTGCAGATGTTTTTAATCCATTTGGAAACTTAAGCACCACTTATAGCATGTGGCCTGTAATTGTAGCTCCATTGAATCTTCCCCCTTGGGATTGCATAAAACAACCATTCTTTATGTTGTCTTTACTAATTCCAGGGAAGAAATCACCTGGAAAGGACATTGATTTCTACTTACAGTCGTTAATTGAAGAGTTAAAAAAATTGTGGGTTGAAGGGATAGAAACCTTTGATAACTACAAGAAAAAGGCCTATCAGCGACCAATACTATCAGCGATTGGATATGCGGTCGCTGGTAAGAGTAATAGCGACCAATAGTGGCGACCGCTATTTAATCTAGTCGCTATTTAATAGCAGCGACTGACTGCGGTCGCTAGCACAAATTTTTCTCGTAAAAATTGGCACGAAATGTTGGCGCCAAGGTTTGTTGCGACCAATTAATGATAGCGAATGCATGCGATCGCTGATAAGTCCATGTCATTAAAAATCAGCGACTGCATGTGGTCGCTGATTGTCGTCGTTGATCAAACTTAATGTTAGCAATTTCAGAAATTCGCTCGACACAGCAGAGGCGAGAAAAAACGAGGGAGCTCAAAGAGAAGAGGGAAAAAGGGGGAGAAAAGAAGAATGAGAAGAGACTCCGGCCTCCACCGGTCCGCCGCCACCGGTCCGCCACCACTGGTCAGAAATAGAGAGAAGAGAGAGAAAGAGGGGAGAAGAGAAGTAGAGAAGAAGGAGGTCGTCTGCCGCCGCCACCTGCCACCGGAGACCGTTCACCGGCTTGTGAACTCGATTGAGAATCAGGTAGGGTTTTTAATTTCAAGCTTGCATTTTGATTTTCGTGTTTTTTTAATTTGACTATAATTTCCATCAAAATCGGGAAAGGAAAAAAAAGGTGCAAGGGTTTTTCTTTTTTTTTTCTTTCTTTTTACTGATAAGTTTAGAATATAGAACTCAAATTAAAAAAAAATCATTCTACTTGCAAATTGTATATTCTACTGTAATTTTAGAATATTATTATTTTTAAGAGTATATATGATACGGTGTTCACTAGTTGTGTTAGGATTTGCTATATATCTTCTTGATTATCTATTATGAAATTATTTATATGGTAATCTTTTTTTATCTTTTACAACATGATGCAGTTTTTCAATATATAATAGTGTTGGATTAAAAAATAAAAAAATACCATAATGAAGTTTATGTTTAAAATAAATATGGGAACTACTAACATATTTTGATATTTATCTTAATTATGGATTGAGATTTTAGGAGTTCCAAAGTTGGGATCACTACCATTAGTGACTATAATTTTGATTTTTTATTGTTAGTGAGAAAGTTCAAGTATTTTTAGTAAAAAGTTAGCTATATGTAGGAGGTGACCCATCGTGCAAAACATGGGAGGGCCAGAAAGATCAAATGTATAACATAAATTACTAGAGCCTATTAAGGGGCTGTTGGAGCTGATGGGCTGGGCTTGGGGCCGCGAGGCCACACTAGGCGACTCCAAGCTTAGCCAAGCCTCACGGGGCCAAGCCAAGCTTGGCTGTCGGCATGGTTTCTTTGTTTTCAATTGTTATTATTTTGGTCTTATTGTATTAGAAATTTGTATATTTCTCTTGGTTTGTGTCTTGAGTGCCTATAAATAACCATATATACATGTCGTCGTGCATGTGGCTAGTCCATATTATAGGGGAGACTCTGGCGAATTTTTTTGTTGGTCGGGTAGTTGCGAACATTTATAATATTAACGAGCTCAAGTCATATGCTTACTAGCTAGTATGCTTAAGTCATATGCTTATAAGTATGACTTAAATGTTAATCATATGCTTACAAGTATGCTCAAGTCATATGGTTACAAGTATATATGCTCAAGTCATATGCTTACAAGTATGCTTAAATGTTAATCATATGCTTACAAGTATGCTCAAGTCATATGGTTACAAGTATGCTCAAGTCATATGCTTACAATCATGATATACATTAATAAGCTTATGTTGTCTGTAATAGGTACCGTGGAATCATGGACCTCTATTCAGACCATAGTTGGATGGCACGACAAAAGTCAAGTGCCCGGATAGGTGCTACAGCTGAATTTAGAGCTGGTTGCCAAGTGTTTTTGGATTATGCGTATAGTCATCCGGAATGTATGAATGGTAAGTCGCAGATACGATGTCCATGTTTGAAGTGTAAGAATGTAAATTATATAGATAGAGACATGGTAAACTATCATTTACTTGTTTCTGGGTTCATGAAAAATTACGAAGATTGATGGTGGGCACATAGGCAGAGAAGGGGTGGTGGCATCACAGAAGTACACAATTCGGGCAGTAGTACTCATCGTATGAATGAAATGGTTTATGATATTGTAGGGTCATATTTTGATTGGGAACATGGCAGAGAGCAACCTATGAATTCTGATGTCAAAGACTTCTTTAAGTTATTAGACGAGGGGTAGTGAGCCATTGTGGCATGGTTGCACCAAACACACTACATTGTCTGTAGTGGCGACATTAATTAACATCAAGGCTGATCACAATATGAGCCATGAGTGTTTTGAGTCGCTCTTGAAGGCTGTGAAACCCCAGATTTTATGAATAAAAAATTAATTTTCTCGAAATAATTTTTTTATATTATGGTGTGAATTTGAGATAATATTATAGTTGTGGGTAGTATTTATAAATTTTGCAAAGTATGCAAGTTGTTATATTATATTTGATTGGTCAGGGAATATTCTTTGTGTCGGAAAAATATTCGTACGACGGTACAATTATTGGTGGACCCCACAACAGAATTATTTTCGGATTGAGAAAACGACAAAAATATTTTATTGAAAATAACGGCGGAAGTTTTACCGTTGATACTGTTGAACTACTGGTAGTAAAAGTACAGTAATACGCGTTGTTGCATAGTAGCACACGGTATTGATTATTGATATTTATGTGAGAAGCCGCTCAGTTTGATTCAATTATTGTCGATTAATAATATGAATTATTATAGCGATAATGACGTTTTGTTTTATTCGTATTATTAACGTAATAAAACGGAAACATCTTTTTATATAAAACAGAATACTTTATTAAAGTTATTTTATAAATAGAATATATTATATTTTATTATGCATAGTGTTGCATAGTATTTTGCATAGTGTTGCATAGTGTTTGCATAGTAAAAATCTTTTTATATAAATAGAATATATTATATTTTATTTAAAAGATTTTTCTTTAAATATGGTCCGTCAGATTAAAGTAAATCAATCTGGACCGTTCATGGATTAGTTACTATGCATTCCATTTTTCTATAAATAGAAGCTCATTCCTTCATTATTTTCTTACGAATTCACTGAACTCTAGAGAGAGAAACTATAGAGAGATAGAAGAAAAGCTTTCTGCTACTTAACTTTTCTTTTTCCATATCTAGTTTCTGTTACGGTAAGGGGTGTTATTCTTTCTTATTCATGAAGAGAACTATTGTTATTCCATTTCTTATTATTCTGTTGGAATAACCTGTATACGCGGTCTACCCTATACTTGGTGACATTCTTCTATCATTCTGTTGGAACATCCTGTCTGTGTGTTTTACACCGGACCTGGTTCCGTCTTTATTATTATTCCGTTGGAACATCCTGTCTGTGTGTTTTACACCGGACCTGGTTCCGTCTTTATTATTCTGTCGGAATATCCTGTCTGTGCTATACGCCGGACCTGGTTCCATCATTTATTATTCCGCATTTATTATTCTGTTGGAACATCCTGTCGGTGTGAATTTCACCTGACCTGGTTCCGTTATTTAGTATTTTGTTGGAATAACCTTCCTATGCGAAGTACCGCATGCATGGTGATTTCTTTTGTTATTCCATTCTTTATTATACTCAGTTGGTTAAAGTTTTGACTTCTATAATCCATGAAAGTAGTAGAATATCCTTGATATTTGCGCTTCATCTAGTATCTTTTCATGAAAATATTCTTCTGATCATTCTTGAATTTTACTCTACAAAGCAGTATCATGTGGACAATTTGGACATTAGTAGTTCTTGGATAAAATAATTCTTGAACTTGTTTTATTGAATTCTTATATCATTGTCATCATCCTCATGTTTATGTTATGTTGAAAGTCATCTGTGGCCTGTAGTGCATAGATGGACTTGGTATGATTATGACCAGGGATTTTGCGGTGTAATCATGACCGTAATATTACAAATAATGTGGAAAAAGTCCTCATTGGCCCGTAGTGCATTGATGGACAGTTTTTGGTATGATTATGGCTATGGATTCTCTTCGGCCGTAGTGCAAAGATAATTGTTTTATGGCATGATCAGGACCGTTGATGAAAACACGATTATCTTTGGCCCGTAGTGCATGGATAATTCATGGTCGTGATACTAAAGAATATCCTTGGCCTGTAGTGCAGGGATGATTTAATGATGTGGATTATTTATTGAGCTGAGTCTCAGCGATAAAAGTGATTAAAAACTTTTTAAATCATAAGAGATAGTAGATTCAATTCTCTCCACTTGACTCTTTTAATGGATTGCTTATTCCGCTGCAGTTAAACTTGATGTCTATTATATTTTATCAGTTTAACATTGTTGGAGACTAATGATAATTTATTCTGCATTATCTTAGTCATAATATTTCTTACTGGGCTAGTTGAGCTCACCCTTTCTTTCACTGTTCTCTTCAGGAAATGAGAATATAGATGGGACGAGTCAGGGAACGGAGTGATGGACCAGAGAATAGTATTAGTAGTCCTCATTATTCTGTTAAATGGTGTGACAATAATTGTATTGAGGACTCTTTTTGAGTTTGTTTGATCTCTAGTAGACAATTATTGTATTCAAACTCACAGTTGTATTTTGTCGTATTATACACGACAGTGGTATTAGTAAGTTGTATTTGAATTCTGTATCATGTATCTGACGACTCAAGATGGGTGATGTATACCTAATTTTGGGGGCGTCACAGTTGGTATCAGAGCTTAGGGATATGATCCCTGGCTAAGGTGTGAGACTAGAACTAGGAGGGGAGAGACGGAGAATTCCTTCGCTAGTATGACCTACTTAAATTTATTTTGTATTTAAATTAGTTGGTCAAAGTTTAGAGATATTATGTTACATGTCAATTAATCTTTGTTTTGTGGCAGTGTTTGAAAATGGCATCCTAGAATGTTGAGATTATCAATGGAGCACAAGAGACCGTTGAGTCTCCACAGATCAATAATCAGGATAATGTGCAACTAGAGGACAATACTCCTCATGAAAATAATAACACCGATGAAATGGTGAATGATGGGATGGTCAGAGACTTTATGCAATTCATGCAACAACAGGCTAAGGTAGCCCCTGTCCAAAATAGAGGTAGAAATACTGATAACTCTCGAACGGTCACCGCTAAGCAGTTTAAGGATCAATTCATGCAACAACGGGAGAAGGCGGCTCTTGTTCATAATGCAGGTAAAGACAATGGCAACCCACGGTTGGTCACCGCTAAGCAGTTCAAGGAGCTGGGACCACCGGAGTTTTTGGGAAAGCCAGAACCACTTAAGGCGGAGACGTGGTTAAAGCAGATCACCAAGATATTTGATGTCTTGGGATGCTCCGAGGAGCAAAAGGTTCCTTTTTCCACCTTTATGTTGCGTGAAGAAGCGGATCATTGGTGGGAATCTGTAAAACGTACCCAGACTGACGCACTCAAGATGTCTTGGGAGAAGTTCCAAGAGCTGTTCAACGACAAGTACTTTCCTGAAAGTATTCGTCACATGAAGGAGGTAGAGTTTATCAAGCTGGAGCAAAACAATATGACCGTGTTGCAGTACGAGGCTAAGTTTGCGGAGTTGTCTCGGTTTGCATCCCATTTGGTCGATAATGAGGAGCGAATGGCGCGAATGTTTCTGCGAGGTTTGAAACCCGATATACGTCAATACCTCATTTCTCATAAACTTTGTTTATATTCAGATATTGTAAATAGAGCTCAGTTAGTGGAGCGCGATAATGAGTTATCACAACCAAAAGGTAATGACCAGCCACACGATAATAATCATACCGGTGGCAACGGCCATTGGTACAATGATAACCATCGCGGGGGAAATTATCATACCAAGAATGGTAACCACTTCGGTGGTAATTATGGCCAAGTTAATAGAAATGGACATTTCAAGAAGAGGAGATTCAACAATGATGGAAAAACGTCAGCACCAGCAACCGTTGTTAAGGAAGAAGAACGACCACCGGTCGTATGTTTCAGATGCGGACAGGAGGGACACATCCGTCCAAACTGTACGCAGCAGTCCAAAGCATGCTTTAATTGCGGAAGAGAAGGTCACCTAGCTCGATTCTGTCGTATGATGAAGTCAATTCCAGCTGGGATAATGATGCCAAAGGATGTCCCAGACAAGCCAAAGCCGGTAGTTTAAGAGAGAGCGTTTTTTTTTCTCTCGTGACGAGGAACCTGAATAAAATTATCACGGGTAAGTTAATCATAAGCTCTTACGAAGTCTATACCGTGTTAGATACCGGTTCTACTCACTCTTTTATTTCACCTAGTTGTGTTCAATGTTTGTACTTAACTCCAGAGAAGTTAAACTTTGATTTATCTATTGAAACTCCATTGGGAGAAACCTTCGTTACCTCCACTGTTTATAAATCTTATTTGATTCAAATCGACACTTTCACGTTACGTGTTGATCTTGTCTCTTTGAAAATACTTGTCTTTGATGCTATTTTAGGAAACGATTGGTTAACTACTCATCATGTTTTTCGTAAGGTTGTTAGCTTTCATATTCATAACCAACCTATTATGCGAATTTAAGCAACCAAACCACTAAATTCAATCATTGTCATATCAAGCCATAAGTAAAGAGCCCGATCCTTTTATTGATGACTTCCTTGTGTGGAATGGACCGAAGCCAGACTTTCTGTAGGCGACGTCGTGAATAACGATAACAAGTTGATAGGTATCATTGTGAGGTGCTATCTAGGTTAAGGGATAGAAGTCACAGTTGGTATCAATGTGACGTACTATCCAAGTCTTGAATGGGAGTAACAGTTTTGAATGATATTTTTATCATTAATAAATTTCTTGACGTATTCCTGAAGACTTCTTAGCTTACCCCAGAGCGTGAAATCGAATTTGGTATTGTCAACAGTACAAAACCCATTTCTTAAACCCTCAAATATTTTCTTCACCTAAAACGAACGTATAACGTGCCAAAGATGTTGGCTCGAGCTGTTGAAGATTACGATCGTACCATGCAATATTATCGTGGGAAAGCGAACATAGTAGCTGAAGTGTGAGTAGAAGATCGTATGCGTTTACAAGTTCTAATATACGAACTCACGTGAAGATAACGAATATACAAGTAGAATCGACTTTAATCGACAAAGTTAAAGCCGCTCAAGCTACACACTCGGAGCTGAAGAATGTGAAGAATTAAGAAGGTTCAAGAGGGCGTTATTTTAGAAGCAAGATTTGACGAATAGATGAAGTCTAAACGCTTGATTTTATTGGCCCATTTGAAATTCTTGATTGAGTAGGAACTGTGACTTATAGACTCGTTTTACCGCCAAATATATTGCGTGTTCATAACGTTTTTTTTTTCGTATCGATGTTACGTAAATATGTGGACGACCCGAACCACATTATTAATTTAGAACCGGATGAGATAGCGGATGATTTAACGTTTGAAGAGATACGTGTTACAATCTTGGATAAGAAGAATCGTATTCAACACTCAAAGGTTATATCTCAAGAGTTAGAATTGAAAGTGAAGTCAAGGTATTCTCACCTGTTCGGCATACCAGGTACGTACGTAAATTTCGAGGGCGAAATTCCATAAGGAGGGGAGATTGTGAAACCCCAGATTTTATGAATAAAAAATTAATTTTCTCGAAATAATTTTTTTATATTATGGTGTGAATTTGAGATAATATTATAGTTGTGGGTAGTATTTATAAATTTTGCAAAGTATGCAAGTTGTTATATTATATTCGATTGGTCAGGGAATATTCTTTGTGTCGAAAAAATATTCGTACGACGGTACAATTATTGGTGGACCCCACAACAGAATTATTGTCGGATTGAGAAAACGACAAAAATATTTTATTGAAAATAACGGCGGAAGTTTTACCGTTGATACTGTTGAACTACTGGGTAGTAAAAGTACAGTAATACGCGTTGTTGCATAGTAGCACACGGTATTGATTATTGATATTTATGTGAGAAGCCGCTCAGTTTGATTCAATTATTGTCGATTAATAATATGAATTATTATAGCGATAATGACGTTTTGTTTTATTCGTATTATTAACGTAATAAAACGGAAACATCTTTTTATATAAAACAGAATACTTTATTAAAGTTATTTTATAAATAGAATATATTATATTTTATTATGCATAGTGTTGCATAGTGTTTTGCATAGTGTTGCATAGTGTTTGCATAGTAAAAATCTTTTTATATAAATAGAATATATTATATTTTATTTAAAAGATTTTTCTTTAAATATGGTCTGTCAGATTAAAGTAAATCAATCTGGACCGTTCATGGATTAGTTACTATGCATTTCATTTTCCTATAAATAGAAGCTCATTTCTTCATTATTTTCTTACGAATTCACTGAACTCTAGAGAGAGAAACTATAGAGAGATAGAAGAAAAGCTTTCTGCTACTTAACTTTTCTTTTCCCATATCCAGTTTCTGTTACGGTAAGGGGTGTTATTCTTTCTTATTCATGAAGAGAACTATTGTTATTCCATTTCTTATTATTCTGTTGGAATAACCTGTATACGCGGTCTACCCTATACTTGGTGACATTCTTCTATCATTCTGTTGGAACATCCTGTCTGTGTGTTTTACACCGGACCTGGTTCCGTCTTTATTATTATTCCGTTGGAACATCCTGTCTGTGTGTTTTACACCGGACCTGGTTCCGTCTTTATTATTCTGTCGGAATATCCTGTCTGTGTTATACGCCGGACCTGGTTCCATCATTTATTATTCTGTTGGAACATCCTGTCGGTGTGAATTTCACCTGACCTAGTTCCGTTATTTAGTATTCTGTTGGAATAACCTTCCTATGTGAAGTACCGCATGCATGGTGATTTCTTTTGTTATTCCATTCTTTATTATACTCAGTTGGTTAAAGTTTTGACTTCTATAATCCATGAAATTAGTAGAATATCCTTGATATTTGCGCTTCATCTAGTATCTTTTCATGAAAATATTCTTCTGATCATTCTTGAATTTTACTCTACAAAGCAGTATCATGTGGACAATTTGGACATTAGTAGTTCTTGGATAAAATAATTCTTGAACTTGTTTTATTGAATTCTTATATCATTGTCATCATCCTCATGTTTATGTTATGTTGAAAGTCATCTGTGGCCTGTAGTGCATAGATGGACTTGGTATGATTATGACCAGGGATTTTGCGGTGTAATCATGACTGTAATATTACAAATAATGTGGAAAAAGTCCTCATTGGCCCGTAGTGCATTGATGGACAGTTTTTGGTATGATTATGGCTATGGATTCTCTTCGGCCGTAGTGCAAAGATAATTGTTTTATGGCATGATCAGGACCGTTGATGAAAACACGATTATCTTTGGCCCGTAGTGCATGGATAATTCGTGGTCGTGATACTAAAGAATATCCTTGGCCTGTAGTGCAGGGATGATTTAATGATGTGGATTATTTATTGAGCTGAGTCTCAGCGATAAAAGTGATTAAAAACTTTTTAAATCATAAAAGATAGTAGATTCAATTCTCTCTACTTGACTCTTTTAATGGATTGCTTATTCTGCTGCAGTTAAACTTGATGTCTATTATATTTTATCAGTTTAACATTGTTGGAGACTAATGATAATTTATTCTGCATTATCTTAGTCATAATATTTATTACTGGGCTAGTTGAGCTCACCCTTTCTTTCACTGTTCTCTTCAGAAAATGAGAACATAGCAGGGACTAGTCGGGAAATGGAGTGACGGTCCAGAGGATAACATTAGTAGTCCTCACTATTCTGAGAAATAGTGTATTAATAATTGTAATGAGGACTCCTTTTGAGTTTGTATGATCTCTAGTAGATAATTATTGTATTCAAACTCACAGTTGTATTTTGTCATATTATACACGACAGTGGTATTAGTAAGTTGTATTTGAATTCTGTACCATGTATCTGACGACTCAAGATGGGTGATGTATACCTAATTTTGGGGGCGTCACAAAGGCCATTAAGAGTATGTTGCCTGACGGTGAGAAATTGCTTGGTAACTATTACTTTTGTAAGAAAATGGTAAAGAATTTGGGTCTTGGATACCAAAAGATCTATGCATGTCCCAACGATTGCATGTTATTTTATAAGGAAAATGAACAGATGGAAAGGTGCACGTTTTGTAGTCATGATCGGTTTAGGCCTAATAAAGAGGGTGTGACTACAAAAAAATTAAGTATACCGTTTAAGATTCTAAGGTATTTTCCAATAACACATCGGTTAAAAAGATTGTACATGTCGTCAAGAATAGCTGAACATATGAGTTGGTATGTGAAATCTCCAGCTAAAGATGGAGAACTAAATCATCCCGCAGATGGGCAGGCTTGGAAAGATTTTAACTTAGCACATCCTGGGTTTGCATTGGAACCTAGAAATGTGAGGCTTGGATTGTCCACCGTTGGTTTCAATCCGTTTGGCCACTTAGCTGTTCCGTACTCATGTTGGCCTGTGATTGTACTGTACAACTTGCCTCCTTGGATGTGTATGAAACAGCCATACTTTTTTTTTTCACTCGTGGTTCCTAGTCCTAAGAGTCCTGGAAAGAACTTAGATGTTTACTTGAGACCTCTTATAGACGAGTTGAAGGTATTGTGGGAGGATGGAGTACAGACTTGGGATGTTGCAACGAACAAAATTTTAACCTTAGGGCAGCGGTTATGTGGACTATAAGTGACTTCCCAGCTTATGGTATGTTAGTTGGATGGAGTACACACGGGAAGTTAGCTTGTCCGTATTGTATGGAGCATACAAAGTCGTTTAATCTATCAAAAGATCGAAAGCCTTGTTGGTTTGACTGTCATCGTCGGTTCTTACCTGTAGATCACCCGTTTCGAAGAAATAGAGAACACTTCAGGAAAGGGAAAGTAGACAATGATATGTCGGGAACGAAGATGCGAGATCGTGTGATGAGATTGCCGGTTATCCCATTTGGTAAGATTGATGCCACAAACATAATCAATGGGTTTGGCGAATCTCATAACTGGGTTCGGAGAAGCATCTTTTGGAAACTGCCTTATTGGTCTACAAATTTGATTCGTCATAATCTAGATGTGATGCATATTGAGAAGAATGTGTTTGACAATGCGTTTAACACTATGATGAATGTTACGGGGAAGACAAAAGATAACGATAAGGCACGTTTGGACATGAAAGATATTTGTAAGCGTCCTGGATTAGAACTTTATAAATCTCCTAATAGTAAGATTGTCAAACCGCATGTAATGTATACATTGTCCAAAAAGCAAGTTAAAGATGTGTGCACATGGGTTAAGTCTCTGAAACTACTAGATGGATATGCGTCAAAAATTGCAAGGTGTGTTACGGGTGGGAAATTGTAAGGGATGAAGAGTTATAACTGTCATGTGTTCATGGAGAGACTCATGCCTATAGCATTTTGGGATCTTCTTGATAAACCAATATGGGATGCTTTGACAGATCTTAGTCATTTTTTCAAAGACTTATGTGCAAATTCATTAAATGAGAAGGACATGTCTGTACTTGAGAAGAACATCATAGAGATAATGTGTAAACTGGAAAAAATATTCCCACCTGGTTTTTTTTGACTCCATGGAGCATTTGCAAATCCATCTTCCCTATGAAGCTTGTGTTGGGGCTCCAGTTCAATATAGATGGATGTACCCTTTCGAGAGGGTGATGGGAAACCTTAAGAGGAAGGTGAAGAATAGAGCTTATGTCGAGGGGTCGATATGTGAGGCATACAGTTTCGATGAGATATCTACGTTTGTCTCAAACTATTTTCCAGACGAAGTCTTGATAAAGGCCAATCGAGTATCGAGACATGATGATGGGGGAAATGTTGAACTAAATGGTCGGCTCTCTATATTTGGTCTATCGGACCGCACTTATGGAAGAGGGAAGCGCATATTCCTCTCTGAGCAAGAATTACATGCTGCACATACTTACATTCTTCTCAATTGCGAGGAGATTGACGAATTTGTGAGGTACACATGTAAACTTGAAGATATATCTTTTAAGTTAAAAATTTATTCCAATATGTTAATGTTTATAACATGGTATAGATTGTACGATGACGAGTTAAAAGTGAAACATCCCGGCATAACTGATAAAGATATTCAAATCAATCGTGATAAAAAATTTGTACTTTGACTAAAGGACAAACTAAGTTCAATTTTGAAGCACGTAGTATATATATACTCCATGTTAACTATGATTTCATTTAATAAGATGAAGTTTTTGTTGGCTTTGACTAAGGGATCAACGATTCTGGCTAATGTACAAGTCCTAGCTATGGGACCAGACAGGGACCAAGTCAGCCGCAATGGTTACAAAATAAATGGTTGTGAATTTCACACAAAGGCATATGGGCACGGTAAAAGAACAACGAACTCTGGAGTGTGTGTCCAAGGATATTGATACAATGAGCTTGGTCATGCCTTTTATGGGGAGTTGGAGGAAATCATAGAGTTATCGTACAAGGGCACGTACGGGGGTCATATTCACTTGTTCAAGTGCCGTTGGTTTGATTCAGAAAAAGGGATACACGTTGACAGACATGGAGCATTGATATTGACCTCCATAGGTCTGCGTACTCCAATGAACCGTTTGATTTACCAACTCAAACAGTACAAGTATACTATACTCCTAGTCCTGTTAGGAAAAGGGATTGACCGCCTACAGATTGGTAAGTTGTAATTCATACTTTCGCGCGTAGTCGTGTAGAAGTAGTTGATGGGGAGATTTACCAAGAGCAGAT